>OX352292.1:26997081-27653768 GCA_947086415.1 Pammene aurita | reverse complement strand
TTAGGATTTTGATAAATTTCCAGTTAGGCGGGCTCCAGCACTAGAAAGAAAACAGCCCTTCTCCAGCCAAACTTATTTTTAATAGAAACCTTAACGATCGTTGTCCTGTATCTGCAAATTACTTAAAACCTAAGATCTATACCAGAAATACTCTGTTAGATAAACAATTACAGCATAAGGTAGAGTATCATTATAATAAAACAGCTAAACCACTAACTAAACTCGAGATAGGTCAGAGTATAACAGATGAACGTTGGCAAAAAGGAAATATTGTTAACTAGCTTTTTCCCGCGGCTTCGCTCGCGTTAACAACCCATACAAACTTCCACCCCCCATTTTACGGAAGTGGGGGGTTAGAAAGAGACAAAATGTAGCCTATGTCACTCTCCATCTCTTCAACTATCTCCACTTAAAAAATCACGTCAATTCGTCGCCCCGTTTTGCCGTGAAAGACGGACAAACAAACAAACAAACAAACACACATACATATATTGTTGAAGATGAGCAAGGACCTCAGTACAGGAGAAACAGGTAACATTTAATTACGTCTCAATATTGACTTGCAATCACTCAAATATAATAATAATATCAATAAACCTGTCAAACAGCTATTATATAGACATGGCAATTTGTAGGGCCCAACATGTTGTGTACCCTGCCTCTCCCTCACCCTCCTTCAGCTCCCTACAGGCCAAACCTCCTATTACACCTCCCAACACAACATGTTGGGCCCTACAAATTGCCATGTCTACTAGCCGTTTTAATCCTAATCCTTATCTTATAAACTATGATACTGATAGTAGCGATTGTGAGTCATTTTATGATCTAGAAGAAAGTGGTATTCAGGACGTCATTGATACAAGTAATCTTATTTAAAGCAATAATGATACACCTGAACCAGTTCAAAATAATGACTTGTACAAGACTAGATCTGGTCGATTTGTGAAACCCTCATCGAGGTTAATTGAAACTTAATTTTATTTATTATTAAGGAGAGGAATGTTGCGTGTTAGTTTATGGTTTTAGTTTATGAAATACTAGCTTTTGCCCGCGGCTTCGCTCGCGTTAAATTCGGGGTAACACTGTTCCCCTTTGCCCTCTGTAATGCTCCATACAAACGTCGACCCCCCATTTTAGGGAAGTGGGGGGTTAGAAAGAGACAAAAAGTAGCCTATGTCACTCTCCATCCCTTCAACTATCTCCACTTAAAAAATCACGTCAATTCGTGGCCCCGTTTTGCCGTGAAAGACGGACAAACAAACAAACACACACACTTTCCCATTTATAATATTAGTATGGATGTCATGTTATAAATGATGGCTTTCAGATATTACTATCTTTATTTTAATTCCACGATTTACATATTAAATAAAATCCACATAAAGACATCATCAATTTTGTTGCTAATTCTTACATTACAGGCACTACAAGTAAGTTTTCCTAATAGAATCAATTAATTAAAAAAACAACGGGGTGCACTCCGGGAGTGCCGGCAGAAGTGAAAACTTGAATATTAAAAACGTTGTTTTTTGATATTTTGGAATGGTTAGGGAATAATTTTGCACGAACTGCTTTAATTATCAGTAAAAAAGTACTATCATTTATGTGGTAAGATACAATATTCATTTATGTAGGTACATTATAGTAGTTTATGTAACTGTTACGTAATAAGGGTCCTTAAAACATGAGTGTTGTTTTATGAAACTCGCCTGCGGCTCGTTTCATTATAAGATCACACGAGTGTTTTAAGGCCTAATTACGTACAGTTGCATACACTGCTTTATCTACACTCATATTATTTATCCTAAATGCCGTATTCCGAAACCATAGAATGGCCGCCATTGCACCGCCATGGCCAACTCGATTGTGCCGGCGGTCGCGCGGGCGCGTGTCGGCGGCCGCGCGGGCGCGTGCAGGTGTACATTATGTTATCAAAACTCATAACACATCAATAGTTGAGCATGTAAAGTTAAAATTACGTTACTGCCACACATAAAAAGCTTATCATAGTAAAATCGGTTGTGGTAATGCTAGCCATTGCCTACCGTTTTAGAGGACTTACAATGTGAGTGTAGATAAAAAATGTAACACTTCAGAACTATTACAATTATTTATTCGATCAGGTCACGTATCCGTCTTACGAATTTTCAATCTGACAAATCTGTCGGTCACAGCGCCGCTAAGGAAGTTTTCACTTTAAAAATATAATAAAATGATAAAAATTGACTAGTTTCTGATTTATTTCTTTGTAACTTTCAGGTCATCTGGAACAGGGTTAGAGTTTTGGTCTATAGGTCAATACGTGATAAAAATGTCGATTTTTGGACGTTAATATCTAAATAACCGCTGAGGTGTGTTTATGAATTTTGGAGAACATATGTGTCTCTCAAGTTTCAATATGTGAGCCAAATTTGACATGGTTATGTGAAATATAGTCTGGCAAACCATTTCTGTCAGTAGAAACGCGCGGCAAATTCAAAATACGTACATGTAGCAACCATTTGTGATGAGACTGATGAGACACCGTATTTCATGACGAACATTTCAATTCACATTGAATTTGTTTCTAGTGCATTTCACTCTCACATCTTAAGCGCGAGTGAGATAGAACTCCTGCAACGTTCCCAATTAAATTTAAATTCATTTTTAAGCCATATGTCAATTGCCTCAACCAGATTATCTGTTGCAGTTGATGACAGATCCGACGAAATATATCCGTCTCCTTTTTACACACCGTAAATGTCACCTAATGAAAGGGGCGGAAATACCACCTAAAATTAAAAACATAAAATTTTATGATCATTGCTGCTTTTTTCACTGATTCTTAGTGTTGTCATACTTTTGTTCGCTGTACATTGCTACTGCGTTCGTTGGCTGGCCAGACTATAAATACATAAAATTTGATGATCATTGCTGCTTTTTTCACTGATTCTTATGGTGGTACCACACTTCGCCTATGCGGACAAATATTCGTGTTGCGTCTCTTTCCTATTCTATACAATAAGAAAGAGACGCAACACGAATATTTGTCCGCATAGGCGAAGTGTGGTCCCAGCATCAGTGTTGTCATACTTTTGTTCGCTGTACATTGCTACTGCGTTCGTTGGCTGGCCAGACTATAGTTTTTGAGTTATGAGGGGGTCAAAAGTGGCTCCAAATGGTTCATGTGCTGCTCGCCAGTTCCGTTATACTTGAACTAAGCTAGAACTTGGCTTGACACGCTACCGCGTGTCTAGATTTTATCGTCATCTATGTCTATATCTTAAATCGATATTAGACATAACATAATTGTAGGGCCCAATCTGACGTGTTGGGAGGTGTAATAAAAGGTACGGCTGTGAAGGAGGGCAAGGGAGAAGCAGGGTACACAACAGATTGGGCCCTACAAATTGCAATGTCTAATACCCGTTTTATGCATTAAAATAAATATAGGGGAAATGACATATCAACGAAAGACGAGTGTCGATTTTGAGGTACCCTCGCCCACATTGTTAACTGCCCATCGGTGGACCTCATGGCTTTTGTAATAAGGTCCACCGATGTACAGTTAAGCGTGTTGCTGTTTGTACTGGAGCTATCAACATGGCGGTTAAAATTATAGGTTTTGACATCCAGAGCTCTCAATATGGCAATTTTTCGGCCGCATTGGGTTTTTACGTGTATACTCGTATGTATAAATAATGGCTCCGAAAACGTTGGTAGATTTTGGGGAACGAAGTTCCTTATCGGACGGTTCCCGGATGGGGGCTAGGCGCAAAAAAGTCACGTGACCGTCACGAAAACGCGACACAAAGCCATACGATTGAGATTATTGAGAAACATGTGAAATAAAATAAAATAAATAGAATACAATGAAGTGAAGGAAAAAGTCACGAAGTCAAAAAAGTAAAAAATGCACAACAGTCAAAAAAGCCAAAAAATGTCAAAAAATGTCAAAAAAGACAAGTCAGAAAAGTCGAAAAAAGGTCAATAAAGTCAAACTGACAAAAAATGCCGCACAAAATTTGTTCTAGATCTAGTATCATCTAGCATCTAGTAGCAAAAAATTCAATAATTACAAAAAAGTAAAAACAAAATAAAATAAAATAAACTTCGTTCCAACGGAGTGTTCCACGACACTCAACTATTTTTTTTATTTGAATTGGTTTTCACGGGAAAGCGTAGTGTAAGTAAATCCTTACGAAAAACCCATTCAGAACCCCTTATAAGAGATAGCGGGAGGTCCCTGGTTTTAAAACAAGGGATTAGCAGTTTAACGCCAACTGCTTTTTTCTTGCAAAGGTTATCTAATGCTCAACAAGATGATTCTAACAAAACCAAACACAATTTGCTTCATTTGTTTATCACAGAGTTCTTACGCCCACCTTAGGTCTCCATCATCAAACCAGCTTGACTTGATGGTACCCATACCAAAATATTGTATTGTCATTCAAGTTATGTAGGTAAGCTAAATTTTAGCTCAATCAGACCTCAGAAACTGGTTCCAATCCACCTTGCATGATTTTACCTAAACAAACACTAAGTTAAATCAGAAAGTAAATAAAAGATAATAATAGAAGTATTAGTAATGAACCAGATATAATAAATAGTAGTTTATGTAACTGTTACGTAATAAGGGTCCTTAAAACATGAGTGTGGTTTTATGAAATGAGCCGCAGGCGAATTTCATAATAAGATCACACGAGTGTTTAAAGGCCTAATTACGTACAGTTGCATACACTGCTTTATCTACACTCATATTATATATATTAAATTAAGTGTTCGGAAACCATAGAATGACCGCCATTGTACCGTCATGGCCAACTCGATTGTGCCGGCGCTCGCGCGGGACCAATCGAGTTGGCCATGGCGGTAACATTATGTTATCAAATTCGATGTTCCAAATTTGAAACTCATTGCTTAACAATATTTGAGCATGCATAGTTAAAATTACGTTACTGCCGCAGATAAGAAACTTATCATAGTTAAATCGTTTGTTGTAATGCTTGTCATTGTCTACGGTTTTTGAACGCATTTTAGAGTACTTACAGTATGAGTGTAGATAAACATTTTTAGTTCATAATAAATTAAATATTAATCTTAAAACCTAATACCTAAATCTTTTTAATCAAAGTAGTCATCAATGTCTATATCAGGATTAAGGATATCATCACCAAATGGCGACAAATCGATTTGGTCCAGTATAAGATTTTCACACATTTCCTCCAAATCTGTCTCGCCTATTAAAATTGCTCCTTGAAGCCTACCATTTTGAAGCACAAACTTTACATATTCAAGGCCAGGGGTAGTTCTTAATAGAATTTCATAATCCGTCCCCAACGCTTGTCCATTATATTTTCCGAGTAATACCATCCTGTGTCCAAAAAGTGTTGTGCAATGAGTAAACAATTCAAAACAAAAGTCTTGTAGTACTTCTTGGTTTGTTGTGCGGGCATGCATTGACTTAGCAGCCATCGCTGCCATCTGTCTAGCTTGGGTCCAAAGTCTGAGCTGAAACCAATGTGCAGCATGTTCCCATGCAGCGAAAGCTACATCTCCTGCTGCAAACACATCTCTAACTGATGTTTCTTGGAACTCATTAACTGCTAACCCGCCATCAGGCCCCTTCTCTGGTTCATTGTCCCATATAAAGTTAACAGCGGGTTCCACTCCTGTTGCTGATATAACAAAATCACATAATACTGTTCTGCCATTAGTTAGTCTAACCTCTAGTGGGTATTGTTTGTCCTGCATTTCATTAACAGATTCAACTTCTGTTTTATAAATTATTTCTAGTTCTTGTTCCCCAGTTTCATTCATAATACCCTCAAGTTTCTTAAACCAATCAGGTCCCAGAGCAGCAGATTTCAGGTCCTTATTTAAAGCAACTACAGTGTCTTCTTCAGAGAACACATGCCTTCTTGATATAATATGTTTTGGTGGATCAGTTTTAGAGTATTTATTTTGGAAAGTGTTTTGGAAAAATTCAGCAGCACCAGGGTCAATGAATGTGGATGAAATGTAATCATCTCTAATCACCCAAACCTTTTGAATTCCTCTGGTTGCATGCACAATCTCTGATGCAATGCCTCCATTACCAACAATGACCATTTTTCGCCCAGCTTTCAGTTTCTCTTGGAATTCTCGAACAGACTCAGTATCTCTGATCCCAAGCACCCTCTTAGATTTGCTTGACTCTGAGATGAGCTTCGGTATGCCGCCTGTACATAGACATATTGCATCATATTTGATAACCACTCCTTTTGTTGTGGTTACTATTTTATTTTCCGTGTGCACACTTTGTAATGAATCGTAAACTATATTCAAGTTCGGGTGTATTCTCTTCAGGGAACTAGCTTCAGTTTCATTTACATCAAACTTAACCACAGTTTTAGCGAAAAAACTAACGTTGCTAACATTTTTGACCAGTGACGATGCTGTGACCATCACCAGAGTTTCCTCAGGATGCAATATAGCCAATGTCTCGACACATGTTACACCAGCAATACCACCACCTATTACCAAATAAGTGGTACTAAAATTTATCTCTTTATCAGACATAACTAAATTTTATTATAAACGTAACTAGGCGGCAACAAAACAAATGCATTAAAAATCATTCAGCAGGTGATCAGCAGCAGGGCCAGTAGAGTCAGTGTTGCCAGGTCTTTTTTGCGTAAGTCAGAAGAACACTAGTCTAAAAATCAGGAGATCAGTTTTATTAATAACAACTTACCAAAATGCATTTTTATATGATTTTTTAGTTGTTAATTTCGTGTAAATTCGTTTACGAGCTCTTACGAATTGGATTTAAACGGCAAAGTAAGCATTTTCTCAGATCGGGTATTTAAAACCGCTAATCACATTTGAAATTCATTTGAGTTTTTCCCGAAATCTGGTTGATTTTTATCTATGATTGACTAAATTCCGCTCAAGTGTGTGAAACGCTTAAGTAATTTTGATTATTTTGTATAGATTACAGACTACTAGGGTACAATGATTTCAATAATAGGATTCAAGTGTCCACAGACGAGAATGAATTGCCAAAGCATCAAAGTAGTCTGATTTAAAGTTTTAGAATGAGACGTTAGTTGTAAAAGCGCTATCTCGGTTTCACGCAAAATATGCTGGATGTCGACTTGCGGAAAATATCCAGTGAAACGAAGTAATGTATTATTATTTAGTAATTTTAGTACATCAATTCCACGATTTGGCATGGACGTTGCGTTTCATAAAAATATGGTAAATCGTTTTAAAGAAAAAAAATGTTACCATAAAATAAATCGCATGCGATTTTTAGTAGCGTGTATCGAAAGAGTTTCTCTCTTTGCGCATAGTGCGCATTGACAGTAGTTTTTATTTATGCCCTTAAGTCATACCTTTAAGGTTGGTACGTATGACTGATTAATTACACAGTATAATAAGACAGGTATAGCACTCACTACGTCACTGTCCCCACTTTGAGTCGAATTTTAACTTTTAGGATAATTTTAATTAAATTAGTGGGTTCTGTATTCTGCAACTTAGGTGAACCTATACTTCGTTTTTTTAAGATTAGAAAAATCGTGCGATGTCATCGTGCGATTTCTGGGAAAACGATTTTTAAACCCTGTATTTTGCCTCTTACTGTCTAAACCAAACACATACTTCCATTCCATTATTAGTGATACATATCACTAATAATGGAAACAAGTATTCGGTTGAAATGTTTCCCTGATATGGCTGAAAAAATAAAGATACATGAGCGAAATCAACTGTTTAAAAAAAAAATAGGTAATGCAATCTGCACGGCGGCCAGGCCACATGCACTAAGTTAGTTACCCCAAAATTTTAAGTTTGAGAATCAAAGTGGTGTATGCGATGTAGCGAGAGCGAGTGCTATATCCGTCTTCTTATACTATGATCAATGTATGTTCGTTGAAAATTACGGATATATTTGATATGAGAAGTGAAATCCAAAAAATCAGGAGAATCAGTACGAAAATCAGTAGATCAGTAGATATACCCCGAAATCAGGAGATCTCCTGATAAATCAGGAGACCTGGCAACACTGAGTAGAGTAGAGTCACTGTCTTACTGACAGTGTCATTTCATTTTTTTTTTTATTCACTTTTGGACAGACCATAGGCCATACGACATTACACGATAAGGGCCAGACACTAGATTTGAATTCAGTCTGAAAATTCTGAATTCATCAATTGATTGTTTATGATTAAGGAAATTTGTCTATGGTAGCCGAGTTTTTGTATGGAGAACATAGACATATTTCCGCAACCATAGACAATTTGTCTTGCCCGTTGACAGCGATCTGGGTCAAATTTTTTATCTGTAATTTTAAGTAGGTTAAATTATTAGGGTAGGGATTGTGTTTATTATGTTTTTTGTTACACTTATATTGTTATATGAATAAAAGAAATTTGTCTATAAATTTATGAATTCTGTTCTGAATTCAGAACAAGTGTGTGGGTGCTAAAAGATCAGATGTCAAACCGGTTGACACTGACAGTCCCGTTTCCCGTCAATCTTTTAACTTCAGTGTTGCCAGACCGTACCTTTTGGTACGATTTTACGTACTATTTTGGACCTCTGCGTACCTTTAACGTACCCTGCGGAAAACCGTACTAAAACCGTACTATTTGGCCTACCCGGCGAAAACCGTACTAAAAATCGTACTTTATAGCGTACCCGGCAAAAGCATACTAAAATTATACTTTGCAGCGCCAATCAGACGTATTGATCCTAGTTCATGGACCGTAAATCCTAAAATTAACTATCTAGAATGTGCATCGTACTGAATATCGAGCGTGTTATCTAGTTAATACTGTCATCATGGTCTATCTACCTAAATATGGTCACTGTATTCAATCATAATTATTTTATACCACTATAACGTCACGTGTCAAATCAACTGCCACTAGACTGTGTCACAGAAATATAGGATGAAAGTAGCAGACATCATCACCAAAATGTGTAGTCACTAATCTGTGTCCTCGTGCGGGTTGGCCGTTACTTACCTCCATTCACATTGGCTCGAGTTTCTCATGAGAGTATCTATTGTAGGCATCAGCACTCGACTAATATCGTTCGTTACCTGAGGCCTACTGCCAACTTCGAAACCTCGCTATTTGCATCTCTTTTGCTCGTATAAGCAAGTGCGATAGACAGGGAGAAAACGAAAATTTCGATATACGACTTTCGCGGTAGGCCCGCTGATCGTGGTTCTCAGAAGTTACCTTTACAATTTCAATGTAAAGCTATTTCTAACGCATATGCTTGTTAAAATGAGAGACAAATAGCTAAATTATAACCCGTACATCAATAAAACACCACCCTGATCTTATATGTGGCGATTTTGTAGAACTAAATAAAAATCGTACCTTTTAGGTCAAAATCGTACCTTTTTTGACACACGACCGTACTTTTAGCTGATAGTGCTCTGGCAACACTGTTTAACTTTTTCCTTTCATTCGAGTGTTACGAATAATACGAAACTATTATAACGAATAAATTTATACGAAAAAATGCTAGAATTTACTAATATTAAACAATAAAAAATATAAAGAGCATTCAAATCTTGCTCTCTACATGTTATGTTATGTTTAACTGATGTGCGGCGTATTTTTTAACATGTGTATCTGTTAATGTTATTGATCGATTTTTTAAAACAATAACAATTACATTGTACTTTAATTATATTTACTCAAAATGTTGGCATGGATAGGGATAAGTTCTGTGCCCTTCTGGTTAATGTTAGGCTTGTACTTTCCAATAATTTTGAGTCCAGTGTATTTTATAGTGATGACTGTTTTTATAGTAGTGTTGGTGTCTGCATTGACGTTATGGGGGCACATTTCTCTGTCCTCTCCTCATCAACCTTCGCTTTTTTTGATGGATAAAGTAGAAAAAGAGTTGAGGCAGTTGGAAGAAACATTAAAGGTATGAATTCCAAATCTTGCAATTTATGAATGCTTCAATTTTTTTATATTTATTTATGTAATTATACATATTTTTAATTTTACGGCTGTTTTTGATTTACATCAAGTAATTATTTATCACGATTAATTTATTTCATATTTTATTTCGGTTTTCTAATGGCTATTTATTTATTTAATTTTTGTTTTATTTTTTATACCATGACAGTGGCAAACAAGCTTACGGCCTGCCTGATGGTAAGCAGTAAAAATAACAATGAGTAGTAATTTTCATTACATGTAAAAAATAAAAAAGCATTTTACCTTGTATATTTGTAATAGTTTACCCCACTTTTGCAAAAAAATCAATTGCTATTTTTTTAATTACCTATATTCTCATAAAATTATAGTATTTTCTTTTAATTTGAGGTGTGCAATAAAGAGTATTTAGGTCATGTTATATTATTATAATATGGCCAGATAACAGATGGACAATAAAAACTACCCAATGGATAGTCCCATCAAATAAAATAAAAAGAGCAAGCCAAGGACACGTTGTGCAGATGATATAAGGAAAATAGCAGGAGAGCATTGGATGTCACTAGGAAAGGACAGGAAACGCTGGAAGAAGATGGAGGAGGCTTACACCCAATAAGGGATCCATATAATAAACTAAATAAAATAAATTTGAAATGTAACACTATAAAAAATATGGAATAAAAGGCTTAATAATAATAATAATAAACCCGCGGGGGCAGCTTGTGGCGAGCTGACGGTGAGTGGCGACACCGCGGACCCCTATTCCAGAGGGCCCTTTCTATCTGGCCCTCGCCTCTGTGCTTGCCTTAACTGGCCGGCCAGAGTGGAGGCGCAAGAGCGGGACCTATGCTCCAGGTTGGAAGTGTAAAATGTCAAAACACCGGCGGCCTGCTGAACAGATTACCGGGATCTGGCTATAGCAGACTCACTTCTCGACAACCTCACAGCCCACGCACCGGTGTTGCCCTTGAGCCATCTTTGATGTCGCTTTTTTCGAGGGCCCATCTTGCGGCGGGCGAGTCACCGACTGCCAGAAATAAAATTGGATACCGTTTTATTAGGCAGGCGTCCGGTTCTTCATCCAATAGCCCAGTAGTTAGTCCATACTTTTCACCCAATAGCTAGTACATTTTAGACTCCATTAACTCTCAATAGTCTTTAGGTACACCATGGCGGGTGCTGTCTCTGCGTGCGTACACGGGTAGGGGCAGCATCCGCTTAGTGTACCCCTCACTTTTCATTAAATTGTCGAAAGGGCCTCTGCGCTTTGGCTACGGCTCCGCATATGCCTCCCAAATGTCCGGAACACAATTGTTCCATGGTCGGGAAAGACATACAAATAATAATAATAATATATTATTATAATATTTTTCCAGGATGACCAAAGCAACTGGACGCATGCTGTTAAAAAGAACCACCTGCCAGTCATCTTTGGCCGCACGGTAGACAGCCAGTTACAGCAACTGATAGACTATGTCCTTAGAGATTTTGTTACCCGTTGGCTAAAAGAGTTTGCCCATAGGCCTGAACCCGTTATAGACAAATTTAAGGAACATGTTTGGGGAGCAATTAAGAATCTACACGAGAGATTATCACGAGTTGATGCTGAAAAGCTCCTGGCTAATGACATGGTGTTGAAAATTACTCAGCATTTTGAACGCATCAGGATTGCGCAGAGCTGTGCGTAAGTACCTATCTTATTTGCCTGAATTATATAGAATTTATATTTTTATCTACACTCATATTGTAAGTTCTCTAAAACGTGTTCGAAAACGGTAGGCAATGGCTAGCATTACCACGATCGATTTTACTATGATAAGCTTTTTATCCGTGGCAGTAACGTAATTTTAACTTTTCATGCTCAATTATTGATGTGCTATGAGTTTTGATAACATAATGTACACCTGCACCCTACCGCGCATCCGCCAACGGCCCGACACGCGCCCGCGCGACCGCCGGCACAATCGAGTTCGCCATGGCGGTGCAATGGCGGCCATTCTATGGTTTCCGAATACGGCATTTTGGATAAATAATATGAGTGTAGATAAAGCAGTGTATGCAACTGTACGTAATTAGGCCTTAAAACACTCGTGCGATCTTATTATGAAACTCACCTGCGGCTCGTTTCATAAAACCACACTCATGTTACGTAACAGTTACATAAACTACTATTATAATTGCACACACAAGTAACTGTTTGTTGTTACTATATCCACATTACTCCCAGATTTTAAGTAGGGCTGATGCCCCGGTTGTGGCCACTGTGCCGGTTTTGGCCATTTTCAACTTTATTAAGGTATAGACAAATTTACAAGTCTATGGTTTATAGTTCATATAAGAATAAGTTATGGCAGTACAGATGGCACTGTCATCTGTCATGTAATTGTTGTCATTCAGTTGTCTGGAGCCATGGAAAAAAGTGGCCAAAACTGGCTCCTGGGCCCCTTTCTGACATATAATTAAAGAAAAAAATTAGATCTAAAGTCAGAATCTTAATAGTGGAGAGTCATATAAATATAGTAATACTAGCCTTTTCCCGCGGCTTCGCCCGCGTACAATAAGTACTCAAAAAAGATACGATACCCATGTTGATTTTCAGACTTTGTGACCACATTTGCCCCTTTTAGGGGTTGAATTTTCAAAAAACCTGAAACATGTGCTTACTCATTTATCGTTAGGAATACTCCTGTGAAGTTTCGAATAAAATAGTCTAACAAATCTTGATTCGCCATACAAACTTTTACCCCCATTTTACCCCCTTAGGGGGTGAATTTTGAAAAATCCTTTCTTAGTGCATCCCTAGACCTTATAAGGAACCTACGTGCCAAATTTGGAATCTCTAGAACCAGCGGTTTGGGCTGTGCGTTGATATGTCAGTCAGTCAGCCAGTAAGTCAGTCAGTCAATGAGTCAGTCAGTCAGTCAGTCAGTCAGTCAGTCAGTTTCTTCTTTTATATATTTAGATATTTTCAATTACTCAGTACATAAAGAGTGTCATAATTCCTTACTGACACAAAATGACGGATGTCTAAATATATCTGAATAGACAAACTCCTTAAAGTGGGCAAAACCGGGGCATCTGCCCTATTATACATTAAAATAAATCTTCAGATAATATTTTGAGTGTTTAATTATTTTTTTTACCTACGCCATACACATACAAATCTCTTCGTTTATTAATAGTCAGTTCAATATGCAAAATAGGCGCAATTATAGATGTCGAGTTGCGGATAACGGCCCGTGTTAACCTTAACCTAGTCAGTTTACTCAATAGTGAAGAGTTGTCTGAAGTTGCCTAGCGACGAGTCAACACTTCAAATCTTGTTTACCAAATCAGATTTTTTCAAGTATACTATTATTTTGCTCTTATCATCAAAATTATCAGTGTTTAGTAATCAGTGCAATCATTAACATATATATTTCAATAAATCACCATGAAAAACTAAAGCCTTATAATGGCTTCCGCAAGTTCTGAAAATATTGTTTTGACAAGTCGACATGAAAATCTTTCGAGCACCGTGCAGTGCCCACATTGCTCCAGATCTTTCAAACGTAATGGTTTACAACGTCATATACGTGCCGCCCATGATATTCAATCAAGCACACAACGAATATCTGACGGAGTTGGGCACACGTACACATCGCCCCTAGAAGACGCCTTTGGTTCGCCCTTTCTTAACAATATCGGATCAAAGACAGGAGCTTGGCAAAAACGTTGGGACAAAATATGTAATCTTCACGGTAAACTATACGATCTTCCTTCTAACACCGTTAGTAGAAAATTTATACATACATTAGCCGATGAAATTGAACTTCTTGTCAAATTGGATTATCCCTCAGAACGCGTTTTAATCTTTATCGCCGTAATGTTACAAAGAGACAAGAACATAAAAAAAGCAAGAGACATAACCAGGTTACTCGATCGCCGCCTAAAATTATGGGCTGAAGAACAATATGAAATCCTGATAACTGAATCTACGAAGGCAGACATCTCTCTAAGCAATGCTTATAATCGTAAAAACTCCAACATTGACGACGTAACCAAAATTTTCACACGCTTAATTTTGCAAGGCAAAATTCGCGAAGCCCTAAATTGGCTTCTAACAAAAGACACATGCAAAATTCTTAACACTAATGATGAAGTTGATACATTGGGAAAAACCGTCGGAGATGTCTTAGAAGAAAAACATCCTCCCGCAACTACCCCAGACCCATCCTTATTCACACTACCGGAAAACCTTTCTGAAATACCTCCACTACTCGATGTTGACATAACCTGTGACCATGTCGAATCAGTCGCCAGGAAATTACACGGCGGAGGTGGGCCAACAGGCACCAGATCTGAAAACTGGAAAGATTACTTATTACGTTTTGGCGAAGCAAGCTTACACCTTAGGACTGCTATTGCTCATCTAACTATGAAACTAAATAATGAATATGTTCCTTGGACCGACATACAAGCACTCATCTCAAGTCGCCTTGTAGCCCTGGACAAATGCCCAGGAGTGAGACCAATCGGTATTGGTGAATGCCTTCGGAGAATTTTATCAAAATGTATGATTCAAGCCACTGGTTCCGAGGTTACCGAAGCTTGCACAAATTTGCAACTTTGCAGTGGATTAAGCAGTGGCATCGAAGGTGCAATACACGCAATGAATGATCTATTCGAAAAAGAATGCCAACCCAGCTCACACTGGGGATTACTTCTTGTTGACGCAAACAATGCTTTTAATGCTGTCAACAGGCAACTAGCCCTTTGGCAAGCACGAATATACTGGCCACATTGTGCTCGCTTTCTTTACAATACATATAATGGTCACGCAGAGCTAGTCATTCGCAATTCGGATATGAGAATTTACAGCAAAGAAGGTGTCACCCAAGGAGATCCGTTAGCTATGCCACTTTATGCCCTTGCTACTTTAGCCCTAATAAATAAACTCAAAGATGACCAAAGCACCACTCAATGTTGGTATGCTGATGACTCTTCTGCCCAAGGTAACATTAATAACCTATTCAAATGGTGGAAAAAGATAAGTAGCATAGGGCCTGCCTACGGATATTTCCCCCAAGGCAAAAAATCATTTTTAATAGTATCAGAGTCTGACAAACAAGAAGCAACTCATATATTCAAAAACACTAATGTTTCAATTGTAACTGGATCTCGATATCTTGGAAGTTACATCGGAGAAGGGAAAGAAGAATATGTAAAAAATAACATACATCGTTGGGTTTCCACTGTAGAAAAGTTATCACTCATATGTAAAGACTCACCACAAGCTGCCTACACTGCTCTCACCAAAGCTGCACAATTTCAATGGACCTTTTTGTCAAGAGTTCTTAAGGATGCCGCAGAATACTTTGATCCTTTAACAAATACCTTACGCACAACCTTTTTGCCGATCCTATTTGGAGGTGACGTGTCATCATTAGAAGCCGACTTATTTTCACTACCTATTCATAAAGGTGGTTTAGCAATATCTAATGGTGCTACCACCTCAAACTTATACTATGATATGTCTAAAAAAGGCTGCTCAGTTCTTTCATCGTCCCTTATTGAAATGAGCCATATGGAACTTGCAAAACATCATAAATCCCTCATGGATGCACGTAAAGAATGCCACAAACTAAAAGAAGCTCACGACGATAATTTTCTAGACTCGATTTTAACCAATCTCCCACCCATCAAAAAAAGAGCCATAGAAAGGTCAATTGCAACCAAAATGAAAACAAAATCCTCCAGTTGGCTATCCGTTATACCTACAAGCAAAGACCATTTTGACCTTTCTCCACATGAATTCCGAGATGCCCTTTCAATACGTTACCATCGAACACCGATCTCAATGCCAAAATCTTGTGATGGATGCGGTAATAACGATTTCAACATCGATCATGCCCTGTGTTGTAAAACCGGCGGTCTCATCACGAGACGACACAATGAATTAAGGGATCTCTTCTGCGAACTATGTCAACATGCATGGGGAAATGTTGTCAAAGAACCCATAATCACTGAAGGTGACACTGGTCTACGAGGAGATTTAGCATGCCGAGGCGTGTGGGTTGCACAGAGGGAGGCGTTATTCGATATCCGTGTTGTTGACACCGACGCTCCCTCTTACATATCACGCCCTGTTATTTCTGTCTTGAAATCTGCTGAATCAGAAAAACAAAAAAAATACTCGAATGCCTGCGAGTCACGTCATGCCACCTTTATACCCCTCGTCACCTCTGTGGATGGAGTTTTTGCCCCACAACTGGCCACCTTCGTAAAACACCTCGGGGAAGCACTGGCATCTCGCTGGAATAGATCCCTGTCCAGTGTTTTAGGCTGGCTCAGGGCCCGTATAACTACCTCTATAATTAGAGCGACGAGCATGTGCATCCGAGGTACCCGCCATAAATGGAAGCCAGTAGCAAAACTCTTTGGCTTCGATGATGGTGCTGCGCTTCCACACTCCGACTGACATTTTATATTTATTGCTTAGTTCCACCGAAATATGTTTTATTTGTCTGTATGTTTACCATTTGGTCAATAAATGATTGCACTACTAAAAAAAAAAAGTTTACTCAATAGTTATTAAAAAAAACCGGCCTAGTTAGAGTCCGACTCGCGCATGAAGGGTTCCATATCATTATCTATAAAAACGGCAAAAAAATAATGTTTGTTGTATCCCCATACAACAAACATTTTTTTTTTTAATATTTATTTTATTCTGTTTTTAGTATTTGTTGTTATAGCGGCAACAGAAATACATCATTTGTTAAAATTTCAACTGTCTAATTATCACGGTTCTTGAGATACAGCCTGATGACAGATATAAATGGCAAAAAAATCATGTCCGTTGTAAGGGAGCCCCCTTAAATATTTATTTTTTTCTGTTTTTAGTATTTGTTGTTATAGCGGCAACAGAAATACATCATTTGTTAAAATTTCAACTGTCTAAATACCACAGTTCATGAGATACAGCCTGGTGACAGACGGACAACGGAGCTGCGCCGTGTCGTCAAATGGTTGCAACGGAAGACCAGCGCTGGCCCTGCCGGCATTTAACGCTGAGTTGCGACCATTTCGTGGCAATTAATGTTCGGGTTGTGTGTTATTGTTTATTACGTTTTTTTGTAATTGTCATGAATAAATCATTCATTCTTTCTTTCTTCTTTGGGTACGGAAACCCTAAAAAGTAAAATAAAACTTTTGCTACAGGTTAGAGCTAAATCAGGCACCAGTGTTTGCACTAGCCCCTCACCTGATGGACTCTGAGACGGAGCTGCACTACCTCCGGCAGATCAGCGAGCTGATTGTCATGTTCCTCATGCCGAGGTGCTACTCCCTGTCTCCGGTGTCACACTTTATGAGGGAAGTGTTGGCTTGTAAAGGTAAACATAGAATCAGTTGCTTGCGTAAAAAAGTATGCCTGTGTCGACTGTTGGGATAAGTTGCTGAACAGACGCCAGAATCCGTAAGCCAAATATTCAAGTTATGAGATAGGTGCTATAGGGATAATAACGACGTCGAGTTTTTTTATATAAATTTTACTTAAATGTCTCTATTTCTTTATTGTACCATCATACTGTTTTAAAATAAAAATAGTTATTTGTTATACAAGGGTGCAAAGTTTTTAACCGCGAGTGTGGAATTGAAGCACGAGCTAGCGAATGGATTCTATGGTTCGAAAAAAAAATCCTGAGCGAAGCGAGTAGTTCAAAAATAGAATCCTGAGCGTAGGGAGTGTTGCAACACACGAGACGTAAAAATAACTTAGCAGCCGTGTGTAACATAAATATTTTCACCTCACTAAAGCGGGGAAAATACTATATAGGTACAAGAAAAACAACTGAATATGTAAAATCAATTAAAATTGATCGATAACAATAAAATTTCTTGTAAGCGTTTTATGGTAAAACTAAGCGATGATATAATATAATATATAGGTAGATGTTAGATAAATACTTAAATAGAAAACATCCATAAATCGGGAACAAATATCTGTGACAACACACACAAATAAATGCCCGTACTAGAATTCGAAACCAGGATCTCTTGCTTCATAGGTACCCTACCTATACTATACTATACTATACTAGGCTAGGAGGCTATTAAACGTTTAGCATGTACCTATGTATGTTGTGAGTCACTTATAAATGGCAAATACCCCGTTTTTAAAAGTAGTTGTAATGTCAGTGACCATCAGTGTCGGCTTATCCATAGAACACGATTCCCGTCGGCTTGCCTGATTTTCAGGCACCTGAGTGGTTTTACAGCTCGTGAATAAATTGTAAGTCAAATTAGGCACCGGCTTGCCTATGAAACATTTTGACCCAACGCCACTGGTATAATATTTCATTATAGTGGTAATTTTTTAAGATGTCGGAATCTTACGAAAACGTCTTAAAAAAATCATACTATAATAGGGAATATTAAGCAAAACTGCATAGGGGGCGGCATTAGCACAAACAGAGGGCCTATCACGAAACACGAAAATCTAAATTTCGTTACCTGTCTCTCCACTCTTGCGTATTCGAGCGATAGAGAGGTGATCTCGAATTTTAGATTTTCTCATTTCACAACAGGCACTCTGTTAACAAACCGCCTTGGACAGTCGAGGACAAAGAGATGTATACACTTTTGGACCTTATTACAACGCAATAAGGTCCAAAAGTGTATACATCTCTTTGTCCTCGACTGGACCAGAAATGACATATTTATTCGTTACAAATTATCTATGAAAACATGTCAAAAAACTATTTAAGGTCTAGTATGTATAGCAGAATGCAGCACTAGCACGTATAACAATGCGTGCTAGTGCTGCATTCTGGCGGCAGAACATTGCAGTAATATCCCCTATTATTTTTAATCTTGTTTTGTTTATCTCATTTAACCTTTCCCAGCCTTTAGAGCTTTTCCCAGCGGGCTACAGTATGAGGTTATTCAAAAAAGGAGTGTATAGGTTCCTAAAGGGTAGGCAACGCGCATGTTAATCCTCTGGGGTTGCAGGCGTCCATAGGCTACCGTAACTGTTTACCATCATTCGGGCCGTATGCTTGTTTGCCATCGTCGTCGTATTAAATATATTTTTTAAATCTACATCATTATTACAGTGTTCCAGCCAGCAATAGATCTGATCACGGAGCCGGATTACATAAATCAAAAGATCCTCCAGTACCTCGAAGCCCAAAAGGAAGTGAACGCCATGCACGTCCGGACCCACGAATACGCCAAAACGTTCGAGGACTACATACGCCTGATAAACAGTTGCGAGAACGTCGACCAGCTGAAACGGTTACGGTTAGTAGGCATCCTTAACTTTCACTGTTTCAATATTTGCTAGTTAATTGTCTTAAAGGCGCGGCGCACTCTGCGATTTGGTCTCGCTGTTGCAAGTACAGTCGACGTCAAAAATATGTTTACACTTTTGTACCTTAGTCCATTGTAATAAGGCTCAAAAATGAAAACATATCTTTAAAATATCTCAGGTAGCCCGTACTTACGGACTCCAGGATGCAGGTAGAAATATAAATATGATAGGCAGAGGAAAATTGATAAAAATGCATTTCATTTCTCATACTCTGAAAGTGGGTCATTGTTCATCTAAGTGGCCTGCTGAAAGTGGCACATTTCTGCATTAGAGCAGAAAAGTATTAAAAAAAATTGTATGGTTAATCGAAGTAATATTGGGCAACGGCCTTAACCTATACAGCCATAATATTAAATTTATTACTTTTTTATAGACGAAAATATTTGATAATTGTTTTTGATATTATTACAAATAATGTTTAATATAATAAACATAAATTATTTATAACTCGCTTTCAAGACAAGAGGCAAAACTTTGAGAAAAAAGTAAAAATGTTGTTTAAGACACAGATTAAACTACCAGGAATTCGTGGAAAAAATATGGCTGACATTATGGCGTAAAAAAAGTAAACTGGCGGGAAACCTAAAATAAATAAGTGCAAATCTTTCTTTGGAAGTTCTATTAGCTGTGTTAAATTTAGAAATTAATTTTAATAAGATGAGTTCTAGCGGTTCTGAAATGGATTTAACACCTGATTTTATAAAAGAAGAGGCTCAAGCTGTCGTGGAGAACCTTTTACCGACAGTGTCAAAGGAACGATATATGAAATCGTATAACAATATCATGAAGTGGCGGGGTGAAAAGCGAGTGAAATCCTTATCGGAAAGTGTGTTCCTTACTTATTTCAACGAATTATCAAAGAACCTTCAGCCTTCAACTATATGGAGCATATTTTCAATGTTAAAGAACGGTCATAAGTACAAAACACGACATCAATATAAAGAACTACACCAGGCTGATATCATTTTTGAAGAGGCAGTCAGATGGTTTTAAATGCAAAAAGTCGAAGGTTTTTACTGCGCAAGAAGTAGAAACCTTCTTGAATCAAGCCCCTGATGAAATATATTTGGCAACAAAGGTATGGGAAATCATTACAAATATTATTTAACTTAACGTACACTCAGCATAATCTCATCGAGTTTAGGCTCGTTATAATCGTCTTGGTGTAGTTATATTTAATGAACGACACAGTCTGTGAAAAAGCTTGTAGGTATCCACAATTTAAATTTAGACAGACATTTCTTAGTAGGTGTTGTTTAAAAAAGTATGCAACGGTAACAATGTGTGTTAATAAGATTATTATATTGC
Organism: Pammene aurita; assembly: GCA_947086415.1. Lineage (NCBI taxonomy): Eukaryota > Metazoa > Arthropoda > Insecta > Lepidoptera > Tortricidae > Pammene > Pammene aurita. Next base: position 27,633,179 of record OX352292.1, on the reverse strand, counting down.
AGGTGGCACTAATTTTGGGCATAAGCGGCGCATGTAGGAGCATTGAACTCACGAATCTCACTATGGAAAACATAGAAAAACACGGCCAAGTAAAATTGCCAAATACCAAAATAAAAATTTTTCAAAAACTTTCGGCGAACATCCGCTACGCTTTTAGCCGATTCTGGCGCCGACTTGACTATACTCAAACGACACGGAGGATGGAAGTCGAGTACAGTGGCTGAGGGCTATATCGAAGACTCCGTAGCAAACAAGTCCAAGATATCGAATAAAGTAACAGAGGCTATAAATTTGTGCTCAACTTCACCTCGGCCAGGCTCTTCAAAAGATAATTGCGAGAAACATGAAGAACGAAATAATGCACTCCATACGTCTACGAACGAAAGTATGCCTTCTCCGACATTTACAGCCCTGCCTATAAATGATACTCAAATATCACAAGTATCAAATATTAATATCCCGGGAAAGAATCTTTCTCTAACGTTCAATAATTGTACGAACGTTACTATTAATTTTAAGTAGGCAACTTCATTGCACGTTTTTTATTAAATATTTTATTATACCTGGCTTGTGTTTACTTTCCTCATATTCGAAATGAAAAGTAGTGTTTAACTTGGGTGAAAGCACCCATTTCTGCCTCGAACTATTGGCTAACCTCGAACTATTGGCTAACCTCGAACTATTGGCTAACCTCGAACTAAAATACCTCGGCAGAAATGGGTGCCTTTCAGCCCTCGGTTAACAATCTACTATTGTTACCTTACCTACGTTATAATTATCATACTCGTATATGTTATGTCCTTTCGTTTATACATAGACATGTATTTATAAGTATCAGACAGACAAAAATCGGTCATATCGTCTGGTATCATGTTACCAGGCCCATTGCCATGGCCAACAATTCGTACAATTTTTATTCATTGTAGATACGACATAGTAACCCAAATAATGCAAGCTACCACACTCCAAAACATGAAGAGAGCCAAAGGCGTAGACGTAGATGCAGAGAAAGCCGGGCAGCAGAACATAAGCCGTCAGCAGATCGCGGACGCTAAGAAGCTGAAGAGATATATCAACCAGCTCACTATAGCTAAAGCTGAGTGTGAAGAGTCTCTGATGAAGTTGGGTTGGGACGGGGCTTTTCCTGCGGTGAATGAGTCTGATAGCAAGGTAAGCGGACGTATTGTCTACTGTAAATTAAGCTGCGACCTAGAGAAAACAGACAAAGACCACTATTTTCCATTCCAGTTACGAGTACGAATGTCAGAGACTACCGTTGGCCTATAGAGAAAAAAATCTTCTGCTGAGTAGTCACTGGCGTTAGAAACTTTTCTGTTTCTAAATTTTTCGCAGTATACTCCATCTAGTTCTGAATATCACTTATATCGGTACAATAGTTTCGGAACAGGTGAAGCCTACAATACGCAAGCATACTCTAATTAGATACTCATCCACATGCACTATACACTGATAAAATTACGGCTTATGGCTAATCATAGTCAGGTGAAAAGGGCATCTCATCAGGCTTCTTACTACAGTTTATATTATATTATACGTCTACATTTAAAAGTTTGACATCATTTTGCTAAAGGTACCATTTGGCGGCCGGTGTCATTCGTACAGATTCAATACTGTATTCGACTTCTGATTCAATGCTATATGTGACCATAATTTATTTCAGTCGCTACCCCTACACAAAGTGTTAGAAAGCGTGATCGGCCGTCGCTACCTCTCGATGTTCCTGGAAACGATGTGCTCGCAAGGTCTGGTGGGGTTTTGGATGGGCGTTGAAGAGTTGCGGCACAGCCCACGCAGCAGTTGGCATCAGCTCGGCGCTGAAATATTCTACACGTACATCAGGTCACCCACGGCAGAGATAAAAGTCGATAAGGTAAACCATCCCAACAGAAACATCCTTGAAGGGTTACCAGCTGGTGATACCTCTCGATGCTCAAACGATGTGCTCACATGGGATCGAGATCTATATGTACGAGTACATCAGGTCCCCCACGGCTGAGATCAAAGTCGACAAGGTAAGGAATCCCAGCAGAAATATCCTGGAAGGGTAAGCGGGTGGCGATACCTCTCGATGCTCAAACGATGTGCTCACGTGGGATCGAGATCTACATGTACGAGTACAGCAGGTCCCCCACGGCAGAGATCAAAGTCGACAAGGTAAGGAATCCCAACAGAAATATCCTGGAAGGGTAAGCGGGTGGCGATACCTCTCGATGCTCAAACGATGTGCTCACGTGGGATCGAGATCTACATGTACGAGTACAGCAGGTCCCCCACGGCAGAGATCAAAGTCGACAAGGTAAGGAATCCCAACAGAAATATCCTGGAAGGGTAAGCGGGTGGCGATACCTCTCGATGCTCAAACGATGTGCTCACGTGGGATCGAGATCTACATGTACGAGTACAGCAGGTCCACCACGGCCGAGATCAAAGTCGACAAGGTAAGGAATCACAACAGAAGTATCCTGAAAGGATATTTGCTCCATACAAAATACCGTTTTTTTTTCGTTTACTATTTTATATTTAATCGAAAAATCTTATAATGTGAAGTCATTACCTAAAAACAATATTGAGTTCTACATAAAAACCAAATAATTAAATATATTGCGTTATTTCGGTGTTTTTTGGGATAAGGAGGGGCTCTGCTTTTGGCAACCTAATCCGAAGAATACAGAAACGGGGAATTTTCCATGTAAGTATATTTGAGTTTAGAAGCGCCCGATGTTTCGGCACAGTTGCATGCGCCATCATGAATATTAATTATAACCGTTATGTTATGAGTGAATGAGCTTGAAATCGTATATAGCAACTGGGAAATATCAAATGGTTTGCACATCATCATCATCATCATCATTAGTCGTTCCCTCAGAGCTGAGGATCGTGACATCATATTGAAGACCAGGTTCCTCCATAGGCTTTTATCCCTCGCTAAGCGAATAGCTTCTTGCAGTTTTAATTGCAGTGATTTGGGCACACCAACGAGCTGAGCTTATAACGAGTTGTATAACTTTATACACAAATTATATGCCAAATAAAAATGTGTTTTAATTTCTAGTCTCCGCCCGCAACTCCAGCTGCGTATGTATACGAATAAATCGTTACAACTTCAAGCCTTTATAAGGCAGAGGGAATTTATTTTGATTGTTCAATTTTGTATAATTCCTGACACCCTCAATTGTTTCTCACGTTAAAAAGTTAAATAATAGTACATTACTGCAGAGACCAGTAAGTAAGCTTTCCTGGCTGAGTATTTAGTAGCCGTCCGAGTCGAAGACGAGGACGGCTACAATACGAAGCCAGGTAAGCTGATTACGGTCGAAGCATGTATAGTGCTTTTCTCAAACATGTAAGGAAATAAAATTACTTGTTTAGTGCTTCAGTTACTGGCTGAGTGATTTAATGTTGTATGAAAATCCTTTACGTACGTCGCGCTGAACCTGCCTTGGAATAGAGTCCCTACTGGTCTCTAATTACTAACGTAACAGGAACATTTCCGAGCATGTTTGAGAAAAAAATAATAATAGCCTCTCTTAGTAAAATCTCACAACATTTCAATAATATATTATGTTCCAAATGTCAAAAGGTTACCAACAGTCCTTGTGTCCGGTTACCTTGAACGATGTATACTGTGCTTTGTCTGTCAATGTTTACGTGTTTACCTATACATGGCGACTGTTAGATTAGATAATTTTGATATGGACATTGTTTCCGACAGGACACGAGAAAACGCATGGAAGCGTTCCTACTGGGTGACAAAGGGCCGGAAGTGTTTTACGAAGTGCAAGACACCGTAGTCGACACGATACAGGAGAAGTATTACGCGTCGTTTATGCTCAGTGAACAGTATAAAGCGCTGATGATCGAGCTGGCCAATGAAGAGGCTAATAAAGGTTTGTGTATTGTCTTCTTTATAAATTAGCCTTGCGGAATCCGTCTTAAATAAATAAATAATAAATAAATAAATATATATTATAGGACAATCTTACACAAATTGACCTAGTCCCACAGTAAGCTCAATAAGGCTTGTGTTGTGGGTACTAGACGACGATATTTATAATAGATAGATATAGATAAATACTTAAATACATAGAAAACATCCATAACTCAGGTACAAATATCTGTGACAACACACAAATAACTGCCCTGACCAGGATTCGAACCCGGGACCTCCTGCTTCGTAGGCAGGGTCACTACCGACTGGGCTAGGAGGCCGTCGTCTTGGGTAAACTATAGAGTGATTGTAAAGTTAAAAATATTGAGACGTTTAAATAGGTTATGGAATATGTACACAATTTTGTACACTTACTTTCAGCTTGAATGTTAACTGAAATGCACAAAATTATCCGGCACAATTCTTTATGTATAAGAGCGTCTATACGGAATTCATCCTTAGTTGTCTTATCATGTCAACAAATATGTTCAAAGAGAATATCACATTTTTCTCTGGGATTATCACTTAAAATGTTATTATACGAGTATAATTAATGAAACTCACAAAGTACTTTACTAACCAAGTAACCACTGAAAAAGTATCATACCTAATACAATTTTCTTCAATAATCGAGGTAACGAAAGGATAACCTGAGAAATGAATGACATTACTATGGATGGTACAAGGAGGATGGGTCTCTCTTATAGGAAAACGGTCGAAAAAGTGTCCAGCGGTAAGCAGTAAACAATAGTTCCAAATATCTCCGGGTGGCGCTAGGTACAGTTGAGCATTTGAAATGAATTAACCGATATTTAATACTTATATGACATTCTAAATAAAATTAATATTCAGAGTGTTTTTCTTCTCCGCAATTAATTATTTTGTAAATATGTATGGATTTGATTTTTTTATATCAAAATTAATTTAATCAAATTTGGTTTAAGGATTAATTATGTATAATATGTTGTAGCGGCCTTCCGCTGTGTTAGATATTATTGCAGGTGACTGTATCAAATCGTTTACCTAATTGAAATGCCTTATTAAATAATAGTCGCCATTATAAATATTACACTTTTTAATCAGTGATCATCAATACCATAGTTATGGTTTTAAGTGAGATTGATAAATAGGACTGTGTACACTAAAAGTATTTTTTTTTTAATTCTGGGGTACTCTTGCCCTATTTGAGTGAATTTGGTTTATTTAATCTGTATTGTCGTCTGTTATAGAAATAAACGCGGAAAGGTCTCCAATAGAAGACCGGCAGTTGTCCAACGAGTCCGTGTCTTCCGCGGAGAGTGTCGGCGGCGCCTTGCATCTCACGGAGCACTCCACGTATGCGAGGCGGAAACTCGACCAGCTTCAGGAGAGGCATAACAACAAAACACAGGTGAATTATATACAGCACGATTAGCACAAGTGTGCAACGACAGAATCTCGTGGACGAGATAGATATCTGTCACTTTCCGATTAATACAGTTAGAAAGTGAACAGATGTCTAACTCGCGCGCGAGATACTGTCGCTGCACACTTTTACTAATCGTGCAGAAGATAAAACACCAACAGACGGACTCAAAAGACATTCACCAAAAATATGGCATGTGAAAATTCGATAAAGTTGTATTCAAAATTTCGCAAAAACGTGCAAATAACAACCCTACCTCAACAACAACAAGGTTCAATTTGGTACAATCTCAAAGCAAGTATCTCTAGAGTTGGAACACGCGTTCGCCCAAGAAGGACAGAATACATGTAATGCGACTAATTTTAAAACACGTTTCAAGATGGCTGATAGCATACCGTAACTAGCGTACACAATTTAGTCCGTTTCTTTGATCCCCTTCTAAAAGTGGAGGTATTGTTACCCGTTTATATTGTACTTAGGGCCTTTTGTCAGTAAGCAATAATCAGAATGTGAGACTATGACAAGGACTAACGATAATAGCACCTTCTCTGTCTTACTTATTGAAAGTTTAATACTAGCAGTAATTCATAAAATGTAACTGACATTGTCACTTCTGCAAAAGTTGTCGCTCCGACGACGCCTATTTTAAGAGTCCAATGAGGTGAATACAACATTTAAATGCAGCAGCTTCTTTCCACTACTTCTTTCGGCATACCTAGATTTAAAAAAAAATGTACTCAGTTCGGGAATCAAATCCGGTCATTTTGAAAAATAAAACTTGATCTAAAAAAAAACCGATCTAAATGTAGCACCCCTTATGTGTTTGTCGCTTTACTGAAATGTTTGATCATTTCAGGCATTAGCGGCCCTGCGTGCATCATTAAAACCCGAATCACGCGCTTTGGCGATGCTCGAGAGCGAGGTGCAGCGTCTCTCTGAGGAACAGATGCGGTTAGAGTCGCATTTGGCCCGCACCGACACGTGGGCGGAGCATCTGGGCACGTGGCGGGCCACAGTGCAGAGTGCCGAGGTAAAATGATACTTATTCGTATGGTAATAGAGAGAGAGTGTAATTACCTTGAGGAGGAACAGATGCGGTTGAAGTCGCATTTGGCCTGCACCGACACGTGGGCGGAGCAACTGCAACTGGGAACGTGGCGGGCTACTTTGCAGAGTGCCGAGGTAAAATGACATTTATTTGTATGGCAGTAAAGTGTATTAGTCTCGTGGAGGAACAGATGCGGATGAAGACGCATTTGGCCTGCACCGACACGTGAGCGGAGCAACTGGGAACGTAGCAGGCCACAGTGCGGAGTGCCGAGATTACATGACACTTATTCGTATGGCAATAGAGTGTATTAGTATCGTGGAGGAACAGATGCGGTTGAAGTCGCTTTTGGCCCGCAACGACACGTGGGCGGAGCAGCTTACTCGTATAGTGTATATGCTTCAATGTATATGTAGCCATCTTACCAAATCATATAAAAAGTATCATGTTCAACGTTGAGTAACTAAAACGTTAATGAAGCGTATTTTATACATATCGAAGTTTCTGAAGTACTATATTCTGAAGTATTAATAACAGAGGTACCTAACTATGTATGACGGAACTTGTAAATGTTTAAAAGATTTGTTGTTATAAAATAGAAAATGGCGTGTCACAGAATAGAACGAATAAAATGTTTCCTTGACCATTTCGGAATTTCAAGATTTTAAATAAAGCTTATGCTTTAATGAGGGAAATCATTTAATTAACTTTATTTTGGCGGTTTAGATCTTGGACGAGAACAAGCCCCCACAATTTGTGATAGTAGTGCACATGGCGGAACAAGAAACTAACTCCGCGGAAGACGAGAGGCCAGAGCAGATCTGCACGGGCTGGGTTATATTGAGGACCCTCAACGATTTCCAGGTAAATACATATTTATACAGGTAAATTCATATTTATATGAAACGAAAATACTGGTGATTCGCTTAAGGGCATAATGGTATTGTATTGCGACTAGGAAAAAATAGGAAAAAAAATTTTTTGACGCGAAAAAAAATTTTTTTTGTATGGGAGCCGTCTTAGCCGTTTGCTCCATACAAAACCAAAATTTTTTTTGTATGATTTTTTTTAAAATAGTTATTCGTAATTAGAATACGATACCAATTATGCCCTTGAACGGATCACCAGTATTTTGGTTACACCTTGTATGTATATCCATCAACCGACTTCAAGATTTCGAAGGAGGAGGTTATCAATTCGTCGGGATCTTTGTTTTTGCAATTTTTTTTTTTTTTTATGTATGTTCACCGATTATTCGAAGACGGCTGGACCGATTTGGAAAATTCTTTTTTTGTTTGAAAGAGTATACTTCACAGTTGGTCCCATTGTAACCATGTCAGGATCTGATGATGGGATCCTGGAGAAATCGAGGGAACTCTTCAACTATTATAGGCACACCTATGGTGATTTGAGTATTTTTTTTACAGCAGATCGAGCATTTGGTGTTGGAAAGGTGGATGCTTAGTGAAGTCGGTTCTTTTTTGTTTAAAATTATTTTAATACATTTTCTGTTTCTTTATATCTGAGTCAATCAACTTTTTATTGCCCCGCGTTGCTATTTACGTTGGACAACCAAACATTTTCTATGAGTAGTATGATATCTTTCGGACAACTCAAACTCAAACTCAAACTCAAACTCAAACATTTATTCAGTAAGTAGGCCACAAGGGCACTTTTACACGTCAAAGTAAAAGAGAGAGAAAAAAATCAAACTACACCGGTTCTAACCCTACACCTCTGACCCGAGAAGAATTATGTCCGGCAAGAAACTCGGCGGGACTTATTTTTTCAAAACAACAGTACATCAAAACTAAACAATACATATAAGTGCGTTGTTCTATAAGAAAACATATCAAACCAAGGTTAGATTAACCAACAATAGGTTATAGTTTAAGAAAAATACCAAAGAAAAAAGATGAGTCCAAATCTGACTATTGAAAATAAATTACATACAAGTTTGATATACTTTCTTACCTGAACTGTGTCTTCTACATAAATTTCCAAATTATAATAATCCATCATCAACAGTTAGAAATAAACTTTGAATTTAAATAATATAAAAAAAAGTACTTAAGTGATTCTAGTATACAATAAACATACTATTTCTAAATTATACTTAGAGATGTATAAGGTCTCCAAGTGTCTTGATCTATATATTCTATATAATAAAAAATATGGATAATCAAGCACCGAATGTTGTGTCTAAAGCCAATTAAACTAAAATTAAATATGATTAATAAAAAGTATTAATTAATAAAAACTAGCCATGTTTAGTCTGGTGAGAAACAATATTCTGTGCTCGTATTTTACATGCGTGAACTAAATTACAATATAAAAGTGACATAGAGATGTACATGTCTCTAAGCGTCAGGATCATTAAATATATATCTATACATATAAATATTTGCGAATGCAAGACTTAGAGATGTATAACGTCTCTAAGTGTCCAAATACTAAATAAAAACAAAATAAAATAAAAATGAAAAACAGGTAATACTGGACACTAGTAAAGCTGCTTCATAGAGTAATGTACCTAATAATTTCTCAATTTGTATTGTACTAACTATATCAAGCTACAGGCTTAAAGGCATCGTTATCCTCAATGAATTCCTTTAAAGTATAGTACTCTCTCCTCAACAAATAGCGCTTAACATAAGACTTGAATTTATTTAGTGGCAAATTCACTACATCAGCGGGGACTTTGTTATAAAAACGTGTACAGTTCCCAGTAAAAGACGTACGAACCTTACCGAGGCGGTGGCCAGGCTCAGCAATCTTATCTTTATTTCTAGTGTTATAGTTATGGATATCACTGTTGAGCTTGAATTTATGGATGTTTTTCCGCACATACATAATGTTTTCAAGTACGTATTGAGATGCTACGGTAAGAATATTTGCCTCTTCAAATTTTCCTCTTACGGATGCTCGACCGCGCATTTTATAAATGCCACGTACAGCTCGTTTTTGTAGCACAAATATGGTCCCAATATCAGCTGCTTTACCCCACAACAGAATTCCATACGACATAACACTGTGAAAGTAACTGAAGTATACCAGCCTGGCAGTTTCACTGTTTGTTAGATGGCTGATTCGCCTCACGGCATAGGCTGCAGAGCTAAGTTTCCCAGCTAGGGTAGCTATATGTGGATGCCATTGTATTGATGCCAACGGGGACAGAATCAACATTAAAAGGTTGATTCGCCCATCTACGAAATAAAATTAACACAGTGGTAGGGCCTCTGACGCGTTTGCTTATTGTTAGGAATACTTCTGTGAAGTTTCGAATAAAATAGTCTAACAAATCTTGTTTCGCCATACAAATTTTGGACTCCCATTTTACCCCCTTAGGGGGTGAATTTTGAAAAATCCTTTCTTAGTGCTGAAGATTAGCCAATTAAAAGAACATGCAACATGCCCCAGACTCTAAGGGCCTAGAGATAGACAACAATTACATTTTTGAAATATTCCATTTGGGAAAATGGAAACGATGACACGAAGTAAAGCGAACCATGCAAGCTAAATATTATTATAATATAAGGTGCTAACAAATTAGTCACGGATATTTTAAGAGATAATACATTACATTAAAACAAAATAACTTTTAACTGTAATTAAGGAACCTTTGTATATCATTTTTTTGTTTTCATTTACCGTACAAAAAAAATATTATAATTAATTTTTAAAATAACCACTATAATGTACCTGTCAAGATGTTTAACACTGTCTATCATGTCACGTCAAAAGTTATTTTTCTTAAATGTCATTATGATTCGGGTCTAAAGAGGTCTCATTAATCTTATTAACAGGGTGTTTTAACGTAGGAAATTTGTTTCCTAGTTTACTCCAAAAAAACATAACAAAATCTATGATGTTTCATACTTAAATATACTCCGAGGACCGAGTACTATCAGCGGTAAAAATATCCTTGCCTAATTTGTTAGCACCTTATTCATAGAGTTTCGTTGTTTCAGGATTTACATCGAAAATTAAGACCTATGTGTTCCGAATTGAAGAATTTGGAACTCCCTTCGAACTCCTTTAAGTTTCTGTTTGGTAAAAATGATAGAAACTCCTTAGATAAAGCGAAGAACCTCATACAAAAGTATTTAGAAGTAAGTAATGTTAATAAAATATTCACTCGTTATTCGCGCTACGAGTACTTACCCGTATTACTTTATTCATGGCGACTCTAATAAATGATTTCCAATAGTTTGTTTTAGAAGACGACAGACTGAACCAAAGTGAAGCTTTATATACATTCCTCAACGCAACCAATGAATATACGAAACAGGGAGACAATCCAAAGAAAAACAAATTCTCATTTTCTACATTATTTAAAAGGTACGCCATTAAAAAATAAAATCGCTGAATGAATAGAAGCGCTGGTAGCCTGGCGGTAAGACGCCCGACTTTCAATCCGGAGGTCGCGGGTTCAAACCCCGGCTCGTACCGCTAAGTTTCTCGGAACTTATGTAAGAAATATCATTTGATATTTACCAGTCACTTTTCGGTAAAGAAAAACATGATGAGGAAACCGGACCTAATCCCAATAATAGTTAGTTCCCAACTATTATTGGGATTAGGTTAGGTTCCCAACTATTATCCCTATCCCAACGATAGATTTCCCTCTGGGTTGAAAGCTCTGATGGTAGTCGCTTTCGTAAAACTAGGGACAATTCATGGGATGAGGTTACCAAGCGAACCCCATGTTCAATTGAGCCGTAGCAAAAGCTGGAACAAGAGAGGAAGAAGTGCTTATCATCGTTATTCAACCCTGGTACTCGCGACTGTACTCGCTTAAATCACACGTCACCTACTGACATGACGTGCGGCTCATGTCCGCTTTGCGACCTAGGCCAGCAATGTTCTAATGAAATCCATTACTGGCGCGTCTTGCTAATGCGCCCGCAATCCAAGTATCACAGTTTGGATGGATATTCTCGCTAAGCGACGAATGGTTTTTTTCCTAAATAAAGATTAAAAATAAATCGGAGTCTGTTACCACGAACATTGTCATAATTTCCGCGCATCTTTGAAAAAATTGCTACCACAAACGTTTTGAATCTGGATGTCTTTATTACAGTACAAGTAGTGAAGCAACGAATAGGTCATCGACGGATCGCGAGGCGTTCGCGCATTTGTCGGGAGATGAAGAGGAAATATCGCTTTATTTTGATGGAAACGGAACAGATCCCGCAATTAAGAATTTAAATAATGCAATACGAGGTAAGTTTCTACGTGTTCAAACTTTGAAGTGAAACTTCCAAGTTGTATTACGTTATACGATCCTATAAATATACAGATTATGCGTCTAACTTTCATTCCGGGCGTTTTCAACTTAGACGTTGATGTAAATTTTCATCAACTTCTTCTCAGACTTAAAATACTAAATTGGTGATTTTCGAATGCAAATGCTTGAATTACTAAAGAAAATATCGAAATCACTATGCATGTGCCTTTGAAATTAGAAGAGATCCCTCTGTTCCTCGTGGATTCTATCATCAGATCAGAACCAAAATCCAACGGGACCTCCTCGGAGGTATCTCCTTTTCACTGAAGACATAATCATTTAAATATATTCATAATTGAGGGAGCAATTACATAACAAAAAAAAAACACATACTTGTTTAGTCAAATATAGTTGTCGGTTAATAAAGACGAGATGCTATAAATTAAACGAACATTTATTAAAATGTATTAAGAGGAAACTACTGCCTCGGTAGCTCGATTGGAATGAGCGACCGGCCGTGTGTATGCCACGTGGTCGCAGGTTTCCATCCTACAGAACTTTAATAGTAGTTTTTCTACTCCTGTACTTTTATCTGTCATTTATACATTCGTCAACACCTTTATAAGAACATAGATAATACACTCGATGAAAAGTCTATCTAGTCTATTCCCCAAAATAACACTTGTTCTATAAAAGCGCCAAAATAGTATCGCGTAATCGCGTGCAAACACGACTATTAATATAAAATAAATTACTGCCAACCTAAGAAACCTAAATAAACGCAGCGTTTTTAGAAAAAAAAAACTTTAAAAAAGAAAAAATTAAAAGAACCACAGACCTACTTCGTAGTTTTTTACGTTTCCCGTTCGTTTATTGGGGCAAATTGCAAACTTTGAAAGTAATTTAGGTATTTTTACTAATCTCTGTAGCTCTTTAATAATTGGTCAAATAACGACGGTGTGTATTTGTGTTAGTAATGTTACTATTATTGAAAAATAGTGTTTTGAAAGGTAAAACTTAAATGATTGTTGATTATGTTGACAAAATAACTGCGATATCCATGAACTTTTCAATTTCGCATTTTATGTAAAAGTAAGTGTATTCGTAGAAAAAGTATTGTATGCAACGTCGTATAAGTAGGTAAAAAAATGTTCGTGGCGTTTTTCTTAACAATTTTCGTCTACGGCTCAAATTGTTACCCACGCCACTCACCTTTTTTGACCCCTCTTATACAACTGTTGCATAAACTACTATTATGTAACTGTTACGTAATAAGGCCTAATTACGTACAGTTGCATACACTGCTTTATCTACACTCATATTATTTATCCAAAATGCCGTATTCGGAAACCATAGAATGGCCGCCATTGCACCGCCATGACCAACTCGATTGTGTCGGGGAGGCGCGTGTCGGGCTGTCGGCGGATGCGCGGGAGGGTGCAGGTGTACATTATGTTATCAAAACTCATAGCACATCAATATTTGAGCATGAAAAGTTAAAATTACGTTACTGCCACAGATAAAAAGCTTATCATAGTAAAATCGGTCGTGGTAATGCTAGCCATTGCCTACCGTTTTCGAACACGTTTTAGAGAACTTACAATATGAGTGTAGATAAAAGACTATTGTAGGTTCGTTAGTTACTTTTGGCCCTCAGAGCGGATATAAAAGCACAGTTTTTGCCTCAATAAGGCGCATCACAGCGCATGACACATTTGAGCGGAATTCAGCACGCATTTCAGCTATAATAGAATAAAAGTAAAAATTGTCTATAGTAGCTGAATTTTTGTATGCAACCACAAACAATTTTCAGTCGGAGTCTTTCGACAGATTTTTCTCTATGGTAGCTGAATTCCGCGTGTTGAGCGCCTAAATATACATATAGTTTAGATTGAGATATTTTCGAATCGTTAATAATTATTTTATCCACAATTTTTAAATCTACGCCGCAGGTAAATACAAAAACAGGTCAACCACAGGCTTCGTCACATAACAAACAAAGTTTACCAGATGAAATCCGCCACAGGCTTTGACAATAATAACTTCTTCCACATTAAACATACCTTTCGAATTAAATAGAAATAAGTAATTGAGATTATATATTTCAGGCGCTGGGCCATTAGGCGAAGAGCGGGACAGTATAGCCGAGCCTTTATACGCGCTACTGAGCGAAGTGTTTGACATGCGAGGCGTGTTCCGATGGCTCCGAAAAACTCTAGTCACTTTCGTACAAATCACTTATGGGAGAACTATTAATAGGTTTGTATTTTTTTTTTCGTTAAGTATATGTCGCAGACTACATAAACACCATATTATTATATTAAAGCTTGTCCCAGTAAAAAATGTCGTTAGTTTACGCAACGTTTGTATATCAGGTTTAAATCAAAATGGTTGCAACTGGCTGGTTATACGTTAAATGCATCTCGTTTCTTTATTTAATGTTAGAAAAAAACTGTCACAGTCACATTTTCAAAGATATCGTCTCCACAAGAAAAACTTCATGAGAAAATATTGTACAAATATGTCCAATATCAAGGGATTTCCACGAAAAAAGTGGCGATGGAGCTAAACACGTCTGTTAAAACTGACCAAAGAGTCCTAAAACAATTCAGAGAGACTGGCGGTATTCGACGGCGTCCTGGAAGTGGTCGGAAGACCGGGTTTGTTAAGAAAAATATTGAGAAGAGTATCATAGCTGCTTTGCTGAAAAAATCTACATTATCTTTTTTTTTTTTTTTTTTTTTATACCACGACGGTGGCAAACAAGCATACGGCCCGCCTGGTGGTAAGCAGTTACCGTAGCCTATGGACGCCTGCAACCCCAGAGGATTTACATGCGCGTTGCCTACCCTTTAGGAACCTATACACTCCTTTTTTGAAGAACCTCATACTGTAGCCCACTGGGAAAACCTCGGCAGGGAGTTCATTCCACAGCCGCAGCGTTCGTGGGAGGAAATTCCTCTTAAATCGTACTGTGCGCGACCCATTGGGCTCCAGGGTGTGGGGATGAACACCCTGCCGGCGGCGAGCGGTGCGGTGATAAAAAGCTGCCGTGGGCATCATATCAAACAGTTCTTCAGAGCACAACCCATTGTACAAGCGATAGAACACGCATAAGGAGGCAAAGTCCCTCCTAAGACTCAAAGGTTCAATATCGCTCGTGAGTTTGGGATCGTCGACGATCCGCACAGCGCGCCTTTGCACCGAGTCAAAGGGCCCAAGCTGGTATCCAGGTGCTCCCGCCCAAAGGTGACAACAGTACTCCATGTGGGGTCTGACTTGCGACTTGTATAGGAGCAGTCTCTGCCCCGGAGTGAAGTATCGCCTCGCTCTATTGAGCACACCGAGCTTTTTGGATGCCAGCTTGGCCTTCGCTTCAAGGTGACTACGGAATTGGACGTCACTGGAAATGTCCACACCGAGGATCCCAATACTCCCTGACATTGTAAGGGTTGTGCCTTGGAACTGAGGGGCCACAGTAAATGGGGTTTTCTTAGCGGTGAACGCGCAAACTTGTGCCTTTGTGGGGTTGAATCTGACTAAGTTGTCCTGACCCCACACCGAGACTCCAGAAAGAGTATTCTCGATATCGGACACAAGTTTTTCACGACTCTCTACCACAACGGATCGAGGGATATTGGCACGGCCCGTGTAACAAGCATCCCCAGTACTGTCGTCCGCATAACAATGAATGTCGCCGATAGACAACATATCATTGATATGCAGCAAAAACAGCGTTGGGGATAGCACGGAGCCTTGCGGGACACCAGCGTTAATGCCCATGCTTTCGGAGCAACTTCCGTCGACTACGGCTCGTATGCTCCTGCCGGACAAAAAGCTGGCAACCCATCTGCACAATCCCTCGGGCAGGCCGTAAGCTGGCAACTTCGACAGAAGACCTCGATGCCAGACCCGATCGAACGCCTTAGCTATATCAAGGCTGACTGCCAAGGCCTCTCCCTGACTCTCTATGGCTGAAGCCCAGCGGTGAGTGAGATACACTAGAAGGTCACCAGACGAGCGACCGTGGCGAAAGCCATACTGGCGATCACTGACCAGGTCGTGCTCTTCTAGGTATCCCAGGAGCTTTGCATTGATTATGCGCTCCATAACCTTAGAGAGAAGGGAGGTTATAGCGATAGGCCTGTAATTCGACGGGTCCGAACTGTCGCCCTTTTTAGGCACAGGGTGCACGAGGGCAGTCTTCCATGAAGACGGCACTTGCCGTTTGTGGTAAGAGAGTGTGAAAAGGCGCGTTAGCACGGGACACAACTCAGGAGCACACCGTTTGAGCACAACTGCTGGTATGCCGTCTAATATCTGTAAGATATTTAGCTAAAAAGGATAAACGTCTAAATCAACTGTGCACTGAGTAAAGAAAAATAATTCTATAAAGACGTTCAAACAAACTTAAGTGCCTAATAGAAATTCGAAACAAGAAACTGACGCTAAAACAAGATCAAGAAAACTGTATTCAAAATTAACGACAAAAAAGTACTGTACTGTGATGGACGACGAAACATATTGCAAGCTTGATTTTAAATCACTGCCGAGACATCATTTTTATTCGGGGACCTATAGAAAAACTGTCAATGACGAGTACAAGGTAATAAAAACGGATAAATTTGCGAAGAAGGTTCTTGTATGGCAAGCCATCTGTTCTTGCGGCAAACGCAGCACCCCATACTTTGCTGAAGGAACTATGAAAGGCGATATATACCTTAAAGAGTGCATGGAAAAGCGATTATTGCCGTTTATTAAGCGACACAAGAAGCCAGTTCTGTTTTGGCCTGATCTGGCCACGTGCCACTATTCTAAAAATGTGATAAAATGGTACAAAGCCAATAATGTCGAATTTGTGGAAAAATACCAAATTCCTCCTAGCTGCCCTGAATTACGACCTATAGAAAATTATTGGGCTCGTATGAAGCAGAAACTCTTAAAACATAAAACTAACGCCACATCAGTTGAAAACTTCAAGCAAAATGGAATACAGCTTCAAAACTAATCACAGACACAGATGTACAAAACCTGATGGCAGGTATCAAAAGAAAATTACGAAGTTTCTGGATGAATAAACAATAGAACAAAAACATAACAAAAATACATTTTGTTTACTACATTTCTAATAAAATGTTGTCAAAAATTTGGTAATTTTTTATTGTTTATGTTTTTCCATACGAACTAATAAACGACATTTTTTTCTGGGACAAGCTTTATAATATGATCATTAGGCGAAGAGCGGAACAGCGTAGCTGAGCCTTTATGCACGTATTACTGAGCGAAGTGTTTGACATGAGGAGCGTGTTCCGTTGGCTCAGAAAAACTAGTCACTTTTGTACAAATCACTTAAAACTATGAATAGGTTTGTATTTTTTTCGTTAAGTATATGTCAGATCAGACTACGTAAACACCGTATTATAATAATGATCATTAGGCGAAGAGCGGGACAGCGTAGCTGAGCCTTTATACGTGCTACTGAGCGAAGTGTTTTGACATGAGAGGCGTGTTCCGATGGCTCAGAAAAACTAGTCACTTTTGTACAAATCACTTAGAACCATTAATAGGTGTGTATTTTTTTCGTTAAGTATATGTTAGGTTAGACTACGTAAACACCGTATTATAATATAATCACTAGGCGAAGAGCGGGACAGAGTAGCTGAGCCTTTATACGCGCTACTGAGCGAAGTGTTTGACATACGAGGCGTGTTCCAATGGCTCAGAAAAACTCTAGTCACTTTCGTACAAATCACTTATGGGAGAACTATTAATAGGTTTGTATTTTATTTCGTTATGTATATGTCACAGACTACATAAACACCGTATTATAATATGATAACTAGGCGAAGAGCGGGACAGCGTAGCTGAGCCTTTATATGCGCTACTGAGCGAAGTGTTTGACATGCGAGGTGTGTTCCGATGGCTCAGAAAAACTCTAGTCACTTTCGTATAAATCACTTATGGGAGAACTATTAATAGGTTTGTATTTTTTTTCGTTAAGTATATGTCACAGACTACATAAACATCGTATTATAATATGATCATTAGACGAAGAGCGGGACAGCGTAGCTGAACCTTTATTATACGTGCTACTGAGCGTACGAATTTTTATGACGTGCCATAGTAAACCTTAATGGTATGCGTGAAGGTTCATTTTAAACTAGCCATGCACTTAAATAGCCCAGTTTGGCGCAGGCCTGTAACCTCACTGTTTTTTTCTTTGGCGGCGAAAGAGATATGTAAGTCACAGAAGTAAGTAGGTACAATTTTTCTCTTAAAATGCTGTATTTCGAAAAGCAGATCTGAGTAGCGTACATAATTTTATGCTACATTTATTAACCGAGGTTCACTACTAATACTCAATAGCACCCAAACTAAATTACTTAACTCCCATACTAACCCCCTTATTCATAAACGTCTCTCATTCTCATTCTCATCGCCTCATTAGTTAATCCTTTTTTGTCCTTATCAGTCACTTTGACAGCTCTGTTTGTTAGAAATAGACAAAACATAAATTAATTAATTGAAGCCTGAAATACATTTGTGAATAAGGGTGTAAATTAGCACAAGAACGCCGATGTTCAGTGAACGCGAATCGTGTTAATACTAGTTGAAGTGGCATGTAGTTTGTGTCATAATATATATTATTGAATTTGAGCATTTGACTATCGTAGTATTAACGAAACTTTGTTCCAGGCAAATAAAGGAGACGGTAATGTGGTTGTTCTCCGAGCAAATGCTGCATTACTACACCAGCGTGGTGCTGAAGTCGTGGTGGCCGGGCGGCGTGCTGGCCGAGCCCGCCAACAGGAACGTGCGGGACCGGGGTGCGTCCACAGATCATTTAAAGACCATGGGCCATCATGGCCTACTGCTTACAGTAGTCCCTTAGGACTCAGCTATACATCGGAACAAGACCGCAATATCGTTTTCTCCCTCTAACGCAAATAACTCCCGGGCGATAACTTGTGAAGTGGTTAAGGTCGATGTGTAATAAATAAATAAATATTCGCGTGAACATACGGTGTTCCAGGCCATCAAAGTTCAAGCTTTCTATCGGATGGGACCGAATATTTAAAAATTTTGAGGGGGATTTTTTTTTATGTCGGAACCGTTCTAAAAGGGGGCCGTTTCAAATTCTGGCACATTTATTTCATGGACTTATACGAGTATGTCTTATGTTATCACTTATCATTCGTTAAAATAAGTAGGTTTGTATCTCTTTGCACTCTATCTTGACGTTCTCTCTGACGTTCATGTTTGCATTGTGATGTGCCTAAATTCAAGAATAAATATTTTACTATACTTCATTATGTTTATGTTGTCGGTTTAGAGCACACGCGCACGCTAGCGCGTGAACAGCTGAGCGAGACGGTGGTGGACGCGCTGTCATCGCTGGTGGGCGCGCACGCGGCCGCGCGCGGCGCGCACAAGCTGTTCCACACGCTGCAGAACACCACGCACAACAAGCAGCTCGCATACGTGAGTACTGTCATCACTGTGACCCTCTGTCCTCTTCACCCGTACGCTAGCGCCGGGGCAGCTGAGCGAGACGGTCGTAGGCACGCTCTTGTCGCTGCTGGACACAAGGTGTTCCACACGCTGCAGAACACCACGCACAACAAGCAGCTCGCATACGTGAGTACTGTCATCACTGTGACCCTCTGTCCTCTTCACCCGCACGCTAGCGCCGGGGCAGCTGAGCGAGACGGTCGTAGACACGCTCTTGTCGCTGCTGGACACAAGGTGTTCCACACGCTGCAGAACACCACGCACAACAAGCAGCTCACATACGTGAGTACTGTCATCACTGTGACCCTCTGTCTGTCCTCTTCACCCGCACGCTAGCGCCGGGGTAGCTGAGCGAGACGGTCGTGGACACGCTCTTGCCGCTGCTGGACACAAGGTGTTCCACACGCTGCAGAATACCACGCACAACAAGCAGCTCGCATACGTGAGTACTGTCATCACTGTGACCCTCTGTCCTCTTCACCCGCACGCTAGCGCCGTGGCAGCTGAGCGAGACGGTCGTAGGCACGCTCTTGTCGCTGCTGGACACAAGGTGTTCCACACGCTGCAGAACACCACGCACAACAAGCAGCTCGCATACGTGAGTACTGTCATCACGGTAACACTCTTGTCTGTCCTCTTCACCCGCACGCTAGCGCCGGGGCAGCTGAGCGAGACGGTCGTAGACACGCTCTTGTCGCTGCTGGACACAAGGTGTTCCACACGCTGCAGAACACCACGCACAACAAGCAGCTCGCATACGTGAGTACTGTCATCACGGTAACACTCTTGTCTGTCCTCTTCACCCGCACGCTAGGGCCGGGGCAGCTGATCGAGACGGTAGTGGACAAGCTCTTCGCTGCTGGACACAACGTGTTCCACACGCTGCAGAACACCACGCACAACAAGCAGCTTGCTCATTGTTACCCACTATTTCCCACCTATTACTACTTGCCAATTCCACCCCTGTTCTCCAGACGCCCACCCCTTTCCCACTGGCACTCACAATTACTAAAAACTAGTACCTGCGCTAAATCTTGTAGTTAGGTTTTCAAGCGGACCTCAGACGCCCTAAGAGGAAAATATGCATGTTCGCGTTGCAGAGGTGAGAAAATATTAAGTAAATAAAATAGTGGCATACCTAATTAGGCATTTTAATACGGTAACATTGTTGTATTGACGGTTGACTTGCAAATACATTGTTGGACTGGTGGTTCAGGTGTACGAGTACAACTAGATCCTGCTTTCCAGCTTGGATTTATACCAACTATTGCCGTAAAAAATACATTTCTATCCCCTCTTTGCACTTCGGTTTAGCTAAGCAGCCCAAGTGCAATTTTCAATATTTCTATTACTTAATTATTCTCCATATTGACTCTGTTTAAATCAAATAACATATAAGGGTAAAAACTCATGGATCTTTCACGATTAGGCGTGTAGGTACAACGCATTGCTGATGTTTCATAATCTCAGTGAGAATATCTAAACAAGCTCCGATATTTATTTAGTTAAAGTTTACCTAAATAGAACAAATATCACAAATAGCAATAAAGTGAGAACAGCATGCCCGAAAAACTTGAAATCCAAAATGTAAATTGCTAGCACAAATAAGATAATTGCTACTACTATCCTCAGGTTTGGCCTAATTTTATTGTTGGAGTATATAATATAAATTTCTGGATTATCAGGATACGTGATTACTGGTTCAGTCTTTGTTGGCGTCTCTCCTGATATCTCAATGTTGTTAGAGATCATTGCTTGCTCGGGATCCTTATCCAAGTATGTTATATTCTGTAAAGAGAAAATATTATTAATTTCATAAACATATACCTAGACTAGAATTTATAATTGTACGGAGTGACTTGACAAGTCAACAAACACAAATGTTGCCGCAATTCGGCCAGTGCTGTTCTTATCGATATTTTTATTTAATTATTAAGGGTTCTACAAATGCCGCGACTTATTGGTTGCGATATTGTCGCTGCAACTTGATTAAGGCTTTAAGGCTGAAGAATGCTGCAACATGATGTGGAATATACGTTACTTTTACGAAATGACTGTCACTTGTTGATAAAACTATGCGGTACGCGACAAATCAAAGTCAATTTATAACTTCTGTACATCCTATTGGAGACAATAATAATTTCTAAAGGCGGCTAATAATTTCTAAACTCATACACCTGCCGTAGAGTTAATACCGGGCGCATGGCTTAGTGAATTCAACCAACCGGAGCGGCCATGTCTCTGATTTTCTATACAAAAAGGGTCTGCCGATTTTTGCGGGGGAGGCGAACGTCAAATATATGGCTATTCGTACGTAACGTACAAATAGCCACGTCAGATAAACGTCAGTCCGTACAATAAATATGACCACAGGTCTTATTTATTGACCATTGTTTTCGGCAGAGGGGAAAGCCTGTCAATGACCGCTCCGGTTAGTTAAATTCTCCAAGCGCACGGCGGTCGGGCCAATATTGGGATTACTCTACTCTACACACATGCCTGCCGTTCAGTTTGTGAGTGAATATCTTGCTGAACGCACGTCTCTAAAATGGCGCCAGAGGTAGCTTAGAGTGAGAAATAAGACATAGGATACTTAACTACTTTTTATCCCGCAAAAAAAAAAACTTTTTCAGAGGGCCACACGATAGTCGAATTGTATGCGGACGAATAATTATCCAAGTATCTTTTCGTCTATTTTAGATGTAGTTAAGTAGGTATTTTTGAGAAATATCGTCTTCGGACTGTTCGTAAATATCGTTGTTATTACTCGTAGAAGTGTTGAATTGAATTATTAAGTGATGTTGCCTCGGATTACGGATTCCTGTGGACGTGCAAGAATTAGAGCCAGAACAATGTTCATCCAAAATGTCGCCTTCATAATAAAGAGCTCAGAGTTATAGAAACTATATAATAGTAGTCCGCCTCGAACTGAGAACTCGCGATTTCCTTGTAAATGCATTGACCAATATAACAAGACTCTTATGATGATTGTTTTGCGCCTTATAGCTCCATAACCCATTGATCGATCCTGCTCATATACTCGTACGAACTCTAAAATTATATTGATTTCTGCTATAACCCCAATACATTTCATAAAGATTAGAAAAAATGTTACTACAGTTACCGCAACAACTATTCAAAATCAAAAAGCCATCGAAATGCAGCGATGTCCAGGTAGCCAGCTGACAGTTCCGTTTCCGTTGCATCCGAAGCTGTCTATAACTTCACTTCGCTTAGGCTCCGCTCGTTCGACGAGATAGAAAAATAAGTATATGATATGTTGTATAACATAACTATACGATTTATCAGTGGCAACGTATGTCAAAACTTTTGTCTGATTTGAATATTGTAGCATTTCAGGCTGTTACATGATAATTTAATTTCCTAACGCTTATGGATCCTTTAAATGGAATCGTATTGGTAGTGTTTAGTACAACATTACACTTTTCGATGCTTTTTATCGATATATACCCATGACTATTTTATTTTTACTATTCCAGGCAACATTTTAACTGTCAGTCATGTGTCAAGTCACTTTTTATAATTAGAAATTCAACCGTAGGTGTTATTGTTATTCTTAATACGAGGGTGAATCAAAAAGTCCTTAGAAATAGGGTCAAAAACAAACGAATATATTTTTTTTTTTTACTTTTCAACATAATTTCCTTCTTGTTCTATACATTTATTATACCGTTTTTCAAGTTTTTTTAATCCATCATAAAAAAACTATTTTTCTTGAGCCTCAAAAAACTCCTCTACGGCACCCATGACCGCGTTGTTGTCGTCAAATTTAGTTCCGCGAATGTGCTCCTTTAGTTTCGGAAACAACTGGAAATCACTCACGGCGAGTAGGCTCGCCAGACTTAGCTCCTAGTGATCAAAGATCTCAAAACCAGCTTGGCGGATTGCAGTGAGAGCCATTTGTGATCGATGAGCCGGAGCATTATCATGGTGAAAAAGCAATCCCGCACTCAATTTTCCTCGACGTTTTTCTTTGATTGCTTGACGCACTTTTGGTATCAGATCGGTGTAATAGGCACCTGTAATGGTTTTTCCTTTGGGCAGATAATCAGTAAAAAGGATTCCTTCTGCATCCCAGAAAACTGAGGTCATCACTTTACCTGCTGTCGGAAATACTCTAAATTTCTTTATTGGAGGGGAAGATGGCCGTTTCCAGGACATGCTTTGGTTTTTTGTTTCAGGGTCAAAATGGTGAACCCATGTTTCATCCATTGTTACGAAACGACGATAAAAAGTGTCCGGGTCATGCAAGATTTTCTTTAGATTCCGCTTCGAAACTTCTAAACGCAAGTCTTTGTTAGCCTGCGTTAACATTCGCGGAACCCATCTTGCTGACACTTTTTTAAAACCCAAAACATCGGTTAGTATTGAATGTACGCTACCAAACGAAATCTTTCGAGTCTCTGCTATGTATTTAATTGTTAGTCGCCGGTCGCCCAAAACCATTTTCTCAATTTTTTCAACGGTTTTTGCGTTAACTGAGGTAGATGGCCGGCCGGAGCGGGGGTCGTCTTCGCAGCTAGATCTGCCTCTTTTAAACTCGGCAACCCAGAAAGCGACGGTGGAATAGGGTACAGCACTAGTGCCTACGGTTTGCTGAATATCCAAAAAAAATCCTTAGTAGTCATTTTTTTCATACACAAGTACTTTATCACGGCACGTAACTCATTTTTTTCCATAATGGGACGTTTTAGTCGACTTATTTCGCAAAATATTGATTTACCATGTAACGGCGGGAACAATTCGAATGAAACCATAGCCTAATTATAAAGGTCATTTAAATTTTTGACAGGTCGTCCGAAAAGACCTCACCTACGTCACATAATGATGCCATTCGTTGACATCTTCAATTCAGTCAGGGAGTTTTATTAATACACTATTGATGTTCAAAAATGTTAGCGTGCCGTTACTAAGTTTATTTTGTGTTTTTTAATTATTTTATACCTAAAATAAGCTTCATATAATTTTAGGTAATTTAATATAATACTTTTAGTTGGCAATTCATTTACGGCATGTAATTTTATGAGGACTTTTTTTAACATTGTGGCAATACAACTATTTGGCGAGTATTACACTGACAGACGGCCATATTGTATTATCTCCGTTTCTTTTAAACTTATCATGCCGTTTCATTTTTGTCTGAGATTCCCAAATATTTGATAGATATATAATGTATATAATAATAGTTGCAAGTAATAAATATTGGTGTAGTGTAACTGCGTGTAAAAAATTAATACCAACGCATTGAATGTAGAATTACGCTAAAATATTTTATAATTTACGTTGTAATTGTAATGGAATTACATTGTAATCTTTAGTAACATATTTATGAGCGGATATTTGTCTATGGTAGGCTGAATTTTTGTATGGAGCCCATAGACAAATTTCCGCTACCATAGCCCAATTTCCGCTTTTGTTTACGAATGGCTAAATTCCGCTCTAATGTGTGGTGCTAAAAACTATAACAGTTTATGGCCGACCCTGAATTCCGTCATAGGGACACCATAAGTAGATAATATTCAATACTGTGCGGAAAATTGTCTATGGTTTGTGGAAATTGTGGTTTGTGGAAACCGCGGATCTTCCGCATCATTTTCAAAATCCTCATCAAATCGATGCGGAGCTCATGCGGATGCAGATTTGGAACAAGTCTGTACAGGAACGTCTCTGCGACGGCGCACGTGCTAGGTAAAGTAACCTAGGTAATTTCACCATTACCCAATCGGAATATTGTTACATTTTCGTGATTCGTCGATCGAGCTCTATGTCCTTGACGGATAGCGACAAGAAATGACGAGTTTGTTTTGTTTTGATTTTAGTGTTGAAATGCTATTGTAGGGCGAAGGGCTGTGTATGATGTGAGTAGTGCAAAACTTTAATATTTGTTTTTTTTGTGTACTTATCTTACATCCGCATCTGTATTCCAGGGATGTGAGCCTTTTAATATCCGCATCCGCGGATGTCAAAAAATCAGTATCCGTAATACAGAGCTCCTTCTTTGACGTTACGCATCATGTTGTCCCTTCTTAACGCATGTCAAGTTCTCTTTCTCACTCAGGGAATCGTATCGGATACTAAATGTCAAACTCAATTTTTTTGACAGAGATGCACACTTGCACACCCTTGGTATGGTGTCGTTTAGATATACCCAATGATTTGTTTTTTAATGGCACGGCATTTAATTTGCATTCTTATTATAATGTCTAGTATAATTAGTATAGAGGTAATCCTCTATTAAATAATTTTCCCTATTTTAAAAGTTTGAGAACCGCATCGTTCCCTGATGACGTCAGTGTGGTCACTGACGTCACGAGGTGTCAAAAATTTAACTGACCTGTATAATTAGGCTATGAATGAAACCAACTGTCAAATATTACGTTATAACGACAGTTCAAAATAAAATAAAAACTTCATATAAAAACTTTTTATAAACAGCCAGTTCTAAGGACTTTTTGATTAACCCTCGTATTTTACTTTCAAAGGTCAGTAATATTTGTTACTTACGCCGTAGTTCAAGTTTTTGATGTCTTCTACGAAGAGTAATTTTTCTCCAAGTATTTCTTCTGTAATTAAAGGTGCACGTGAAAAAGGTATAAACATAATATATAAGGTGCTAACAAATTAGTCACGGATATTTTTACCGCTGATAGTACTCGGTTCTCGGAGTATATTTAAGTATGAAACATCATAGGTTTTATTATGTTTTTTTTTGGAGAAAACTAGGAAACAAAGGAGAATGGGCATTTTGTACCATGAGTGTATACGATTGAGACATATCTCATTTGAAAGGTCTTAACTAGTGCATTATTTAATTGTATGACGACATCATTGGATAGCGTGCAGGGTCCGAGCTATTTAAAAAAAAAGGTTGCGCATATAAACGGTTAATTTATAAAATATTCTGTCTATAACTAGTTATAGCGTATTTTATATGAAAGAATATAAGAAATGCTTCACGCTTATTTACCACCACCATCGGAATAATACGTACAGGGCTGGAATTAGTAGATGAAACATTTGCTAATATGTAAAAACACTTGTAGCATAGCGAAGCTAATGTGTATACAAAAGTCGTATGTAACAGTTAAAAGGTATTTTTATAAGTTACTAGCTATGATACCCGGCTTCGCTCGGGAGTTGATATGAGATTACGTGGTAGATGAAATAAAAAAACATACTATGACGTAAAAAGTAAAAAATATATTTTGAAAACATTTTCTATATTTACATGTATTTACATTTTCTCATTATTTACACTACTTGTTTATAAACAACATTTTTCATTTTATTGTCCGGGCTATATATAAATTTTTCGAACTTCCTACTCTTGAGCAAGCTACATATAGCTGACCGTGAGAGAAGCAGGATTCTTTGAGGTTGATGCCACAATATTTCAAAGTTTGCCCTTGCGCTTTGTTAA
Source organism: Pammene aurita (assembly GCA_947086415.1). Classification (NCBI taxonomy): domain Eukaryota; kingdom Metazoa; phylum Arthropoda; class Insecta; order Lepidoptera; family Tortricidae; genus Pammene; species Pammene aurita. The sequence goes on along the minus strand of OX352292.1, from coordinate 27,606,594 downwards.
TTGTAAAACTAAAGGCTAATTTAATTGGAAACTGCAATCTTTTAAATTGAAATGGCAATTCAGAAGAGATCAGTGGTATTCTAGGTATAAATACTGTGTGTCCTTTGTTCTTTCCAGAAATAAGTTCAGCTTCAATGACATTATTCGATAGCTGTTTTACGATCATCCTCGTTCCATTACATAGTTTTGGGGAGTTGAGATTTCTGAGTAGTATGATTGGAGATCCAATTTTCAGACGAAGGCAGTGTAATGGCATTCCTGGTACTTGTAAAGAGTTTAGAAATTCAGTAGGAAAGTTGACACTTTCTTCAATGGATACCATCGTGTCGATCGATTTATATACTTTCTCTTCACCAGGTATTTTCTTTAGAATATTAAAATTGATATCGTCAACAATATTATTTTTAGTGGCCAAAATTGCTCTTTGAAATAACCATTCTACGTTGGTATAGTTCTGAATAATATTTGGATAAATTTTGTCGATTAGTTCGTTTTCAGTAGTGGCTATGTTACAGAAATCACTATTGAGTTCAATGAGGCCGGTCGTTTGGTCAGTAGGATATGTACCTTCGCCTATTTGTAAAAGTATTTTAGCAAAATGTGCTGTTGTTTCATCTTTTGATAATTCAACCCTCATGTTTTTTGTTAATTGCAGTATTTGTACTTGCGGCCAGAGATGTGACTTTTTTAAGCATGCATTGATCTCGTCTGCTGGTGTTGATTTGGGAATAACTGGAAGTGTTTGTCGAAAATCTCCTGAGAGTATGAGTAGAGCTCCTCCCATCATTTCAGAGTTTTTTCGCAATTCTTGTAATGTTCTGTCCATGGCTTCTAGTGATTTTTTATGGGCCATGGTGCATTCATCCCAGAAGATAATTTTAGCATGTTTTAGAAGTTGACCCCGTCCAGATGTTCCTGAGATTTTACATACCGGGAATTGTTGTTCGGCTATATTCAACGGTAGTTGTAAGGCAGAATGGGTAGTTCGTCCTCCTTCCATAAGTGTGGCTGCAATGCCGGATGATGCTAGTGCCAGTGCGATGTGTTTTTCAGCACGTATTTCCGCCAGTATTAGATTTATTAGAAACGTTTTGTTATTTATTCGGTTCATTATAACGTTGTAAATTTTTTTTGATTGTCATTGAGGAGTGGTTTGTTGTGAGCAATGTATTCAAGTAGTTCATTGACGTTGTAGCTTTTTTCCTTTGTAATTTCGTAGTTTAGCACACTGAAAGTATTTCTTTGTGGTGCTGGCATTCCAATTTCTACTAAGGTCTGGTTATTTATTGCTAAACATTTATCTTCTTATCGAATGAGTGTTTCATTGAAGATGTCGTCATTGAATTCTATAGTCAGTTCTGGATTAGCTTGTCGGATTTGGTACAATATATCATCACTCATATTCCTTTTGAAAGAGTCCCATAGCTGTTTTGGGTTTGATGGGTTACATGTTGTTAGAATTATGGCGAATAACTCTTGAATTTGTTCAGCTGAAGCTGTGAGTGTGGCTTCTTGTAGTGTTAATTCCCAGTGGTTATCGTTTTCCATGAAATTCTCTACAATTCTTGCCTTTGAAGGATGTTGCTAAGACTTATAGTTTTCAATCTATCTGTCGCGAAAATTTTAACCCCCCCTTTTTACCCCCACCGCACCATAAATTTAGGTGGCTCTGCTTCCTAAAATGGCCTATGGGTCCTAAAGTCTCACTATGCAAAAGGTGATCCCATCATCACTAAAATCCGTATAATGCCCTTTGTTGTCGTGTGCACCACCGACTATAGGGTTTGGACTGGTAAAATAAGAAATGTTAGAGGTTGCTTACTATTGCAATATATGGTTAAAAAGCCTATTTAACAATGATTAATGTACGATATTATTTAAGGCAAATAGTTGTGACAGTTTTACACAATTCCCTGTAACATTCAAAAAAGCGCAACAAAAAACCACGTCAAAAACACGCGCCCTGTTCGAGTTGATTTCGACCCTAATTATTTTTATTCAATTTTAAGAGGCTTCAGTCTTACATAATGCATTAGCTTGATCTTTTACCTTCATTTTTATATATAATTAACTTGGGTCTGACTGACAAGAAGGCTAGTATACACAATTTTGGAAGACTACCTTGATGTATGACATCAAAATCACCGTGTTTTGCTCAAAACTGAAAATTACGTTAAGGTTCAGGAACAGAATAGCTGAAGAACAGACTTGTAAGTCAACTAAATATAGGTTTTTTAAATATGCATTAATCTTCTATTTTCATAAAAATAACAATTTGTTACTCTGGACAACTATAACAATGATCTTAACCAACTTTTGTGAAGTACAATTTTCATAAATCATCGGCGTGTTTAGGTCTGACAACAATCTTCAAGTTTACAAGGATCTATAAAATACACGATCTTGATTAAAAGTTAATCATATTATATTTTAATCTGTATCAAATAAGCTTTCTAATCAGGTCAAAAGTTTTTTAATAAAAGCTTTATTATATTTTATCACTCAAAACCCTTGTGACAGAACTTAGGGACCGACTAGGTAGGGGATGGTTATTTTAAAAATTAATTATATATTTTTTTTTGTCCGGTAAATGAAAACAAGAAAATAATATACAAAGGTTCCTTAATTACAGTTAAAAGTTAATTGTTTTAATGTAATATATTATCTCTTAAAATATCCGTGACTAATTTGTTAGCACCTTATATTATAATAATATTAATAATATTTAGCTTGCATGGTTCGCTTTACTTCGTGTCATCGTTTCCATTTTCCCAAATGGAGTATTTCAAAAATGTAATTGTTGTCTATCTCTAGGCCCTTAGAGTCTGGGGCATGTTGCATGTTCTTTTAATTGGCTAATCTTCAGCACTAAGAAAGGATTTTTCAAAATTCACCCCCTAAGGGGGTAAAATGGGAGTCCAAAATTTGTATGGCGAAACAAGATTTGTTAGACTATTTTATTCGAAACTTCACAGGAGTATTCCGAACGATAAATGAGTAAACTCTTATTTCAGGTTTTTTGAAATTCAACCCCCAAAAGAGGCAAATGTGGTCACAAAGTCTGAAAATCAACATGGGTATCGAATCCTTTTTGAGTACTTATAGTACGCAAAAGTAGTCTCGGGCATGTTGCATGTTCTTTTAATTGGCTAATCTTCAACATAAAAGGTATAGGCGTCAGACCTTCCCCCATATTGTTAATAAAATCGCAGATGATAACAGTCTTCGAGAGATATCGTGCGCTATAGAAATATATCTGAATTCGTCTAATCTTCTTTTGGTTACCTACAGCTCCTAGCAACTCGACAGATGATTGCACTCTTACAAATTGCAGACTTTGTCGGTAACAAGAGGCGATACTGTCATAATAATGTTTCATTTAAAAATAACAACTAAATATACCTTTTTAAAGATCAATGTTGCATGTCGCAACTTACCACTACTCCGAACTCCAATCGTATTTAGTTCATCTAACTCTCCTTTATGGATGACGATTGTGTTATGGTCCTCGCTGTAGCGATACATCTCATCGGCCAGCATTTGCAACAAGCCGGCTCGGCCCTCAGAGCTGAAACGCCTCTTAATTTGGTTCAGGAAGAGAAACGCTTTTGAACGCTGGCAGGTCTGTATGAAAGAGCAATACAAGTTTTAAAAGCAGCAGGTACCGCATGGCGCGTTGTAGGGCTTAATAATATACCATAAAATGTTCCTAATTTGCTCCTTACTATAATAGGTAGGTAACAATGCTACATCTATTTTTTAGTCTCATTGTCTTGTGAGTTGATACTAATTGTATACAAAAATATAAATCACGCATTTATTTGTATAATATAGGGTGCAAACTTATTGACAAAGTCGTGAAATTGCTACTAAAAACAAGGTAACATTAAGTACTCCTTACTTTAACTAGATACATTTGGACCCGGGAATGTCCTTAAACTACGTCCAGACACGGGTATGTCCTTAAACTACGTCCAAAAAAGAGGTATCGGTGCTTCAAATGTCATCTCGCTATGTGTGGTAGGGCACAGCACAGCGAATGTCATCTCGCTCAAATCTGCAGCAGAGCTCGACCGGAGAAGTACCTCCACCTTACAGAAACACAGCCAAATAGTACCTACTAGCCCCTATTTATAGTATTGTGTTCCTGCTGGTGAGTAAGGTTGCCAAAGACCTCATAGAGGATCCAGTGTGTTGACGATGAGGGACCCTCTTGTTCCTTTAGCCGTAAACACAGTGAATACTCCTTTTTGTAAAGGGTCGGCAACGCGCATATGACACCTCTGGAGTTGCAGGCGTCCATAGGCTACGGTAGCTGCTTACCATCAGGCAGGCCGTATGCTAGTTTTACACCTTCGTGGTATAAAAATTGCTTGTTTGCAACAACAATATTTTAGTAGTCGTCATACTAACTACTGTATCTATAAATCGATAGACTATTTATTAAATTATATTAGTTTAGTGCAAAAGAGGGAGCAAATATGGAGCAAAGTACTTTAATTGTATGGTAAAGCCGTTATTTAAAACTTTTATATGTTTACAAATATATAAAAATGCTAAAGCTATTTCTTCATGAAAAAAGGTATTGCTTCCAGGTCTTCTAAATATAAATATAGGGTGCTTACTTTATCTGTGATGCAGAAGTAAAAGTGTCCATTTTCAGAAATGTAGTTAATCAAATAAGATCCATGAAAATATGTACATTTTCCGTTTTGTATCGAAACTTTTGATAGCACTTCGTTCGAAATTTCCGTAAAATTTCCTTCACAACACGCAAATCTGGATAGAACCACCTTTTCCAAAGCCACAGCACTAAACAAGATAGGCATTGTTCTAATTCAATTGTTTATCTTTAAAAATTATGTTGGAATAATATGAGCTATCGTTTTACGATCAAGATTGGTGAATTAAGTATAAGTAATTTAGAAACTCGTTAATATAAAAATTAAACACTTAAGATTTAAGACACATTGTAACGCGGTACGATTCCAATGCCACACGCTATCGAATAATTCTCACATCTTAGCAATGGCGGCAAGATATCTGTTCTAAAATTATTTACCTTGTTGGCTCGGTGCTAAAAATGCTCGCTCCACTGAATCTGTCGTCCACTCCGATAAATTGATTCATGCAAGTATCGGGACAGTGTCGTTAGTCGCAGAATTCTAGTAAATGGACTTTATTTTTAAACTGAAATTATCTTGTCAGCTCTGCACCGACATAGGTTTTCTTGTTTCATATTTACCAAAATTATAACGTCTGAAAGTATGGATACATTTAACGTGACACAAATATGTAGTCACGACTCAATTATTTCTGTTTTTGTCACATTAAATGTAACCATCTTTTCAAACGTGACTGTATGTTAATTAGTATTTTGGTATGTTTACATATCGCTGGCCCAATATTACAGGGTTCTACGTTACATTTTCAGGGTATTTACCCTACTATACACATGAACATGTTATTGACATTCATGTTTAGTAAAAAAACCGGTATTATATTTCAGTGAAAACGAATCTCTTGAACGATTTATTTGTGTCAAGTGTTTTATTTTAGCCTAGCAATGCAATTATCACTATCAGTCAGCCATATTTCTTTACATTATTTGCGATTTCTATTGACCTTCGGTATAGATGGTTGAAGTTGTTGGGTTATTCGGGCCTACCCTTTATGGGTAAGTACCATCGACATCTTATATAAAGACAAGGTGATATGAAAACACGATAAAATGTCTAATGTCTTTTTAACCAATCAAGTACCCATTCTTAGGGTTCCGTATAGCATATTTTTAGGGTTCCGTACCTCGAAAGGAAAAAATGGAACCTTATAGGATCACTTTGTTGTCCGTCTGTCTGTCTGTCTGTCTGTCTGTCTGTCTGTCTGTCTGTCTGTCTGTCTGTCTGTCTGTCAAGACCATTTTTCTCAGGAACGCGTGGAGGTATCAAGCTGAAATTTATATCAAATACTTAGGTCTATTGTCCCTTGGAGCTGTGAAAATATCAAACTTAAAAGCCAACGCAATCAAAAGATACAATCGTTTATGCTGCAAATTTTAGAGTTTTTTGGCACTCGCAAAACCTACGGGGCACTTCCCGTGAACTTAGAAACTTGAAATTTGGCACAAAGCAACGTCATATAGCATAGACATTGGAAAAATTACAAAAAGTAGACATTTTTAGTAAAATCATACAAAAAAATATTTTTATTTTTTTTAAACTTACTACCTTTTTCCTCGTAAACGCGTGGAGGTATTAAATTGAAATTCATGTCAAATACTCAGGGCTATAGGACCTTACAGATGTAGGAAAACCAAACTTTTAAGTCAACGCAATCAAAAGAAATAGCAATTTCAGTCGCATATTTTGAAACTGAGTACTCGCAAGAAACTCAAAACCTAAAGGGTACTTCCCGTAAACTCAGAAACTTGAAACTTGGCACGAAGAAACTTCATATAGCACAAACAAAGGAAAAATTACGAAAAGTGGACATTTTTAGTAAAATCATACAAAAAATATTTTTTTAAATTTTAAACTTACTACCTTTTTCCTCGTAAACGCGTAGAGGTATTAAATTAAAATTAGTAATAAACATACTACAACTTTTGTTTGTTATAGGCTTGTACGGAACCCTCGGTGCGTGAGTCCGCACTTGGCTGGTTTTTTAGTGTTAGTCTTAATTCCGCTAAGGTTTCATGCCATTTAACCAATAAGAAAAGTTGCCGTGTTGTGATAGGTCAAAATCAGCTTGGCTATAAAGTCTCATTGGACAGTAGATACCTACTCAAATGAAAATAGCTGAAACTTCAAGTTAGCTTTTAATAAATACGCCCAATTTTGACAAGTACGTAATATGTGAATATTTTTGAGTAATTTATACGTAGTTTACATATCACTTTTTTTGGTTTGTACAGCCACCAAAGGAATAAGTGTCTAAGTTAAGTTAATTTTGGACATTGCGTCTAATCCTCTGCCATAGACGTTACATGCCTATGATGATGATGACATATCACTTATAACAAATATTGCCATTTTTGGCACGTGTGTGGCTCCTACACCAATGCTCGGCGCCAGTCGGCATTATAATAGCGATATATTATCAAAATTTCATGCCTAGATATAATTGATATTTCCACAACATGACAATTTCAAAACATTTGACGTGACAAGTAGGGATCCACGATGATTAGCTCCACCCCCTTTAGCGCCACAGTTTTGGTGCAGGTTTTGAGCGGTGATAACGCTTCCTTACTTATTATTCTTTCAAGGTAAGTTTTGTTTATTTTAGAATAGTCGGTGTTAGTTTAAATTTAAAAAATCGATGCTTTTATAAAATTTAACAAATGCACAAAATATCTAGTAAGTAGGTAGAGGTACCGGGTACGAAATACCCTAATAAGAGCCAAAACCAAAGTACAAGATGTAACAACAAAAATAAAAAGACAAATGGAAATGGTCTGGTCACCTGGCTAGAGGAGACAACAAGGGGAGCAAGCGCTCTTATTTGTAGAGCCATAAGAGCGTGTCACATATTTTTGCGGCGTTCGTGTAGGAAGATACTATTGCCGGTGACTGTACCCATTGGGATGCAAAAGGAAGAGTGGCACACAACTCAAGAGATGGGAAGACGACATTCGCGGAGTTGCAGGAATAACCTGGCACAGAGTAGCGCAGGATAGAAACGAGTGGAGAAGGCTGGAGGAGGCCTTTACCGACTGGCAAACAGACATGCAGAAGATTAGAAAGATGTCTATCTTATGTCTACCTTTAGTATTCTAGTATGTCTATACTAGAATACTAAAGGGAAAAAAACAATAACTTCCATGTCAAGAAAGAGGCTATAATAAAAAAAAGGGCATGTATTTGACCAGGCGGCAAAATAATTGTATTTGGGCTACTAAAAAAAACAGAAACTGGCATTAAAATTAATAGGTTGGCGCCTAATTCCTGGCGACTAATTATTTAAATATAGGCTGCATTTTAATGCTTTGACAGGTATCAAATAATTATACTGACAACTGAATTAATAACTGGGAAGTATTTAAAGAAGCCTTTTTTAAATAGAAAACGATCACCTAATAATTAAAAAATCAGGATCTTTTAAAATATTTAGGAAGCAATTAAAGTAAATTAAATATTCAATATAAGTACAACGGGCAACTTTACACGAGCTGTAATTATAACATAAAAAGGAATCTTAAAAAGTGACTGGGGTCTATGAATATTGATAGGTAGGTGCCTATACGTAGGTATTAGTTAGGTGCCTATCAGATATGTACTATCAAAATTCATACGGCCTCCTAGCCCAGTCGGTAGTGACCCTTCCTACGAAGCAGGAGGTCCCGGGTTCGAATCCTGGTCAGGGCATTTATTTGTGTGTTGATCACAGATATTTGTTTCTGAGTTATGGATGTTTTCTATGTATTTAAGTATTTATCCATATTTATCTATTATATATATCGTCGTCTAGTACCCATAACACAAGCCTTATTGAGCTTACTGTGGGCCTAGGTCGATTTGTGTAAGATTGTCCTATAATATTTATTTATTTATTTATAGATAGGGAAATTTTACAGGTGCCTCACTTGTCTATACTTATTTAGGCAGGTAGTTGTTTAGATAACGTTTATGGAATATACAACAAATTGAAATCATGGAATAAAAATATCATATAGTCTGGCTAACCAAATAGCGCAGTAACAGTAGAAGTAATAGGTTAGCTAATAGTCTACAATTATGGAACCCTACACTGAGCATGGCCCGACATGCTGCTGGCCGGTTTTTCGTGGTAAAGTTACTAGCGTAACAAAAATACAGTATAATTCTCTCTGTCTATGCTTGAAGTGAGACAGACTCTAATCTTGCCAAACTATACCTACCTTACTTCGACACAGACAAAAAAGGGTTTATGACCAAATTTCTATTTGTAATGTAAATTGGTTCATACTGAACCTAACTAAATGCTTAATACAAATGTAGCATGAGTACAAATAAGACCATGATGCTAGAGCTTACCATAAGGCGAATTTGCCACCGTCGTAGTATTGCATTGATTGAATTTAAACTTTGTGTCAGACATACTAACACTGTATTTATAAACCAAAACGGCTGTACTCACTTGTATTTAGTCTATTTTGTTGTGTTATTTGTTTTGTTATTGAGTCTAGTCACCGTCGTAGTATTAAAAAAAACCGGCCAGGTGCGTGTCGGACTACGCATAATGGGAGGTTCCGTAGCTTCAATGGAATAAGAACCAGAATAATGCCAAAAGGTCGTATCTGATGCCTATGGAAGAAGTTTTTTTGGAAAGAACTCAAAAATGACAACCGATATGTTCAAAACAATTTTTGTAGAACGTATATGAAAGTAGCAAATATGTGTTGTGACAAACAGACTAGGTACAGGGGTTCCTTTTTTACTATTTATGTCCGGAACCCTAAAAATATTCCACTTTTCTGAAATTTGTCTGCCTCCGTTATTAAAATGATACCTGCAGTGATACACTCAAAATGGTTAATTAGGTGTAAACGAATAGCAAATATTTAAAACAAGCCTAATTTCAATAATAGATGCCGAGTCATTATTTTTGTTGCCAACCCATTATTTAAAGTTCCCTGTAAAATTTTTGGTCAACTGTATATTGCTGCCGTTTTTTAATAATAAATATGCCTAATGTTTGAGGCTTATTTAATTTTATTTCCCCTTAAATATTATAACGTAACCAATTTATATTATTAGATGCCTTAGAAAAGCTGCCGGTTCAATATTTAGATACCCGAATAATTATAAGCCAAAAAAAAGGTACAGGTACTCGTACCTATTCTTATTTACATTTTTTTGTTTCAGGATCTTTTTGAACTGGTCCTCATGGAGGTGTTTCCAGAGTTGAAGCGCTACCACACCTAACACCCCGACACTAAGCGATGCTCAAGACAATATTATATCAAATTTCGAAACCGTACAGGGATTTTACAAACAAAATTAAACTGTCTAATATTTTGCTACTCTCTTAAAACATTCCGATTTATACTATTTTTGACAGCAGTGGACTGAAAACCCTACATTCTGGTATTTCTGTAACTTATTGTTAAGTACCTTTAAAAAAAATCTTTTTATTCACTTTCATTGGTAAACAAACTTGTGTTTACAATTCCTTGTTTAGATTATTCTTAGGTACCTAACTAGATATTGTCAGCGAAAATTGACAAGTTGATCTCACCCTCGTGTTCAGTTAATCTTAGTGCAATGATTTTAGGCGCTCCTCACACTGGAGAGGAATTCAACTTTTCATAGACAATTGTCTATTCAATTCAATTCAATTATTTATTTCATGCTCTATAGGCACATAAGCATGTTAGTAATACAATAATACTTTATTTCTAGTTGTTAGTGTAATTCCAACTCAAAGTAAAAAAATTAAACAAGTTTATATAAGTTGCATGTGGTCTATGGTAGCGGAAATTTGTCTATGGCCCCATACAAAAATTCAGCTGCCATAGACAAATTTCTGCTACCATAGACCAATATCTAAGAAAAACTGAATTCCGATCAAGCATGTGGTGCCCCTTAGATCTGTAATACTATATTTCTTAGATATATCTACGTGCCAAAGATTGCACTGTGTGAATAGCTTCTTAGTTGTACGGCTTAAATGTTAACTTGTACCTGAGTTTTATATGAAATCTATTTATCTAGACTTTTAACTTTTTGTACTCTGATTATTTCCATCGTTTTCTAGTCTTTGTTAACCTTCTGAAATGTAGACGTAGGTGTTGAAGTGTTGCTATTGTATTACTAAATGTATAATATCTTTTAGCTTTTGGCTGTGGTTCTGAAGGTGCACCAAGCAGTTGTTATATATGTATAAATACACAATCGTTTCATATACCTTTACATATAGGTACCTACTTTAAGGTAAGTTTCACGAAATATAATTTGCACCGGTACTCCATACAAGTTGTTGAGAAATCGATCTAATTTGTAGTTTAGCATTTACTATTTTAATTGTGTAGAGTTACTAAAACACGTGTTGAAAATTATAATTGTTGGTGTTTTCTTCATAACTATTTAAAATAGGGTTGCGATAAAGCTCTATAATACTCTTGGTAGCGAAGCTATCACAGAAATAATTTCAGAATTACCAACTTCTTATACACCAACAAATTTCCTCCTGTCATAAAAATAATTTTTAAGAAAAAAAAACCGACTTCCATGGGGGTAGCCGGTGATGCATTATTGTAGATGGTGCACTTAGACTCCATACAATGAAATAACTTGCTTAACAAACGCAGCGGAGAGGACAAATCGCCAAACGTGAACTATATGCGTCGTTGAAGAGTTCCGTTCTGATCATCATCAGCAGTTCCACTTCATCAAATGTCACTCTTTTGAATGAAAATGCTTGATTTGTTGATAAAAATACAAAAGTCACTTTATGTATGCCTTTAAGATTTGAGAAATTCCCTCGATTCCTTACGGAACTCATCATCAGAACTTGAGCTTGACGAAAATTGGTCCTGACAATCTAACTTGCTTAACAAACACAGCGAAGGGGACGTATCGCCAAACGTGAACTATGTGTCGTTGAAGAGTTCCGTTCTGATCATCATCAGCAGTTCCACTTCATCAAATGTCACTCTTTTGAATGAAAATGCTTGACTTGTTGATAAAAATACAAAAATCACTATGTGTAAGCCCTTAAGATTTGAGGAGTTCCCTCGATTCTTCATGGTTCCATCATCAGAACTTGAGCTTGACGAAAATGTGTCCTGACAATTAAACTTGCTAAACAAACACAGCGAAGAGGACAAATCGCCAAACGTGAACTATGCGTCGTTGAAGAGTTCCGTTCTGATCATCATCAGCAGTTCTACTTCATCAAATGTCACTGTTTTGAATGAAAATGATGGATTTGTTGATAAAAATATAAAAATCACTATATGTATGCCTTTAAGATTTGAGGAGTTCCCTCGATTCCTCATGGATCCCATCATCAGAACTGCGTTTTGACAAAAACGGGACCAATCTGTATATATATACTTACAATCAAAAAACGAATTTTCAAAATCGGTTCAGACATGACGGAGTTATGGAGTAACAAACATAAAAAAAAAAAAAAACACACGCCGAATTGAGAACCTCCTCTTTTGAAATCTTGAAGTCGGTTAAAAAAATCACGCAATAAAAAAAAAAAACATGAATTAGCGCGTGAGCCTATTTGGTTGCAAAACACGAATAGGGTAAATCGCCAGTAACTGGCCACCTTATGATTTCTATTTATAGGTGAATAAAGTTCATTTTAGTACAAGGTATAAATTAAGTAAAAATTTCAATAACTGGCCACATTTTAGTTACTGGCCACCTATACTAAAAATGAATTCTATTTAAAGGTGAAGAGAACTCATTTTAGTATGAGGAAAATGGCCAGTTACTGGAGATTTGCCTACTAGCCACTCGTTCAATAACTGGCCGCCTCTTACAAAAATGAGTTCTATTCACCTATACACAGAATTCATTTTAGTATAGGTGGCCAGTTACTGGCGATTTACCCTACGTAAAATAATAATTAAACGTGCCAAAGTAACCTACTATCGTTTTTGAAATAATAGTTTTATTATTGTATGTACTCGTAGACCTTTGCAAAATGTATTTTAATGTTTCAACGCATATATGTTGAAAAGATTGCGATGATATAAAACGTGCAATTACCTAAAATTTATGTTTTTTCAGCGCTCCAAACAGTCCCACGCGACTACACTTTTACGATATTTTTTAAGAGGATAGTCGATTGAGCCCACTTTAGCGGTTGTTCAATCATTAGCCTGGTAAATGAATGCTCAAAAAGGGGTCTAGCTGGAATGATCGAAAGCAGAAATATTGACTTCGGGACTTTGTTGAGCTGGTTAGGAGATAAACATACTAAAAATCCCCACCCCTCGGAGGTAAGCCCGAGGAGGGGGGAGGCAAAGAAGATCCCGTTTTTTGGTTTTTTGCTTACATCTTGAAAATCACGCATCGTTGGAAATTGTGCTGTATTTAAATACTTAGGTAGCATCATAACCAGCGACTCCAGATGTACTACGGATATCATCACACGTATAGCTATGACTTTAAAGATTTTAACTCCAAAAAACACATTTTTAATGCAAATAAATATATCACGTAACATCAGAAGCGAGTATGCGATGTTATACGGATGCGAGACATGGACAGTGATAGGGAAAGATTAGGCGCATTTGAAATGTGGATATGAAGAAGAATGGAACGAATAAGCTGGAGAGGGAGAAGAACGAACGAAGAAGTGCTGAATTTGGTAGGAGAGAACAGATGCCTGCTTAAAACGATTGATAACAGAAGGGGAAATATGTAGGGCACCTGATACGTCATGATGATTACATAAAAAAACTTTTATTGAGGGAGAATACCAAAACGAAGCGACCGAGGAAAACCAAGACGTGCATTACTAGATCAAGCCAAAGAAAAAGCCAACGTCATGTATCAAGAGTTAAAGGAATTCCTTTAACTACACTAGCGGAGAACAGAAAGGAATGGCGATTACTCCACCGACAGGAGCCAGGCTCTTAAAATTATGATGATGATGATGGGTGTTGTGGGGACTTTAAGGATTTTTATCTTCGAACCAGTCTTAACAAAGTCCCGAAGTCAAACCTTTTGCTTTCGACAATTCCATCTAGAATAATTCGTTGGTCTGATAAGTTCCGTGCCTTCATTTATTAAGTAATAATTTTTAAGAGAAAAAAAACCTACTTCAATGGGGAAGCCGGTGAAGGATTATTGTAGATGGCCCACTCTTAGACTCCATACAATGAAATAACTTGCTTAACAAAAACAGCGAAGAGGACAAATCGCCAAACGTGAACTATGCGTCGTTGAAGAGTTCCGTTCTGATCATCATCGGCAGTTCTACTTCATAAAATGTCACTGTTTTGAATGAAAATGATGGATTAGTTGATAAAAATCACTATATGTATGCCTTTAAGATTTGAGGAGTTCCCTGGATTTCTCATGGATCCCATCATCAGAACTGCGTTTTGACAAAACGGGACCAATCTGCATATATACAACGTGTTACTTCCAAGACTGTTTATTGAGAATCGAGAGTGGAATCGATGGCAGTATATCCGAACATGGCTATACTTTTTCGTTAATTTTCCAATTTCTTACGTGTCGTGTCTAAAAGTTTCTAATACTAAAGTTTACCATTCTATTGAAAGATAGAGGTTGAATATGTAATAATGGCTGGCAGCTTTGACAATTTTGTTTTTTATTGTCAAAGTATGTCATCTTATGTCATGCCACTCATGCCATACAAATTGACAAAGGTTGATAGGTTGACATAGCACACACATGTAGAGATGTGACAACAACGCAACAAATGTAGAGTTAACAATTGAATAGAATTGCGAGGAAAAATAAACATATGAATATCTTTAGAAATAACTAACCGATTGAAAAATAAATACTCTTGATTTATTAGTAATAATAAAAATCATTTGGGGTGTCCTGGGTATTTAGTGGCTCAAGTAACACGTTGTATATACTTACAATAAAAAAAAGAATTTTCAAAATCGGTTCAGACATGACGGAGTTATGACGTAACAAACATAAAAACAACATACACGCCGAATTGAGAACTACCTCTTTTGAAATCTTGAAGTACTTAACGCACAAAAAAAAGAATTATCGAGGCAAGAATGTTTTTATTAAATATTCGTTAAGAATGTTACCTTTGTGCCTAATTCTTTACTTTTTTAACAATGCTTGGACCTTCCTTCAAGTAATTTTATACGTATTCATTATTTACTTTTTGAACATAAGACAAAGCAAGGCAATAGCATACACGCAAACCCTCAAACACATCGCTGTAAACCATATTAACTTCTTACTAACCAGTGTACTGTAAGCTGCAAAAAGTGCCCACAGTTCATACATAAATTGGGTTTCCAATTCTGCAGCTGATAGTACAGTCAGCAGCAGAAGTATCTTAACGGGTGAGGTGTTCAAATTGACCTTTACGCGCTCTGTCTCTTAACAATAAAGTCGTGTTATGAAAGTATTGAACACCTCACCCGATTATCTACTTCTGCTGCTGATTGTCCCTACATAAGCGGCTGACCTTTAGTAATGTCATTATCCAGGGGCCGTATTCTAACTTTAAAATACGTATGAACACGATCCAACTTCAATACAACTCCAATGCATTAACAACGCAATACAGCTACGGCATAAACATCTGAATCAGAAATATCAGAATTTGCTTGAGAAATATTCCAACGCAACTCCAATACAACTTCAATATTGGTTGATTGTTTGTTGTGTGTTGGAGTTATGTTTGAGATAGGTTGTGTTGGTATTGTATTGTTAATGTATTTTAAAATTAGAATCCGGCACCAGGAAAATGAATGAAGACACGTGTTACGTTTGTATTGAGAAGTGTTCGTCCACTATCCTCTTAAAGCGTGTAATTATTTAGTATGAACACTTCGAGTGAATGGACCACCGATTCTTTTAAGCATTTTTCAACACACCTGCTCGTAACGAGGTTCTTATTCCACCGCTTTTATGCTCATAATCCTAGATATTAAACACGCGTGCATTTCACAATTATTATCCAACTAGTGGAATAATTTAATAATCCGATCAAGTGACGTTTGTACTCTAGTACCAAGTTGTACGTACGCAGACGAATCGTTGTAATTTAGTCGGGTATTACCTTTACTTTTTTTTAACTCTTTATGAGTTTACATTCTTAAAAAGTAAATATATTAAAAATATACACATTTACGATAGAATACAAATTGCGAATAAGAATCATTTCAACTTATTATATTACTCGTAATACACAATAAATTACGTTTTAAACACGAATTGTCTGTTTTAATATTGGCTGTTTGGCATTATACGTCCGCGCCTTTGCCTCAAGCTGCACGCACATCCAAAAAAGAAAATTGCGCGCCATTTATAAGTTAACCTCAAATCATTGTTTATTTGTTAGATTTTTCTCGTCGTGTTTTATTAATTTAAACAAATTATATTTTTAATGAATTTGAAGACAACTTTAGCGTTAATTTAACCTCTGGATATATTTCAAAATTGTGATACATACTAGTAAAATGTCATCATAAAAATCTAGTGAGCAATACGCACAGTGTTTTATGGAAGCCAAAAAAGGGACATCTCCATTTTATTACAAATTACTGTAGTTCAGAGCATTACAAATGCGAGACTAAAACTCCCGCATTTCTAATATGTGTAGTTTTTGAGAAATAAAATTTTGAAAATCTTGTTTCTAACGCTCTGAAATTGCGAAAAATACAAATCATTTTAAAGATATTGAATGGACTGTTTGTCTCGCCTAGGTGTTCGATGAAACAGTCAAAGACATACATTTACCTTCGTAGATACATTTGTTACAAAGATATTAATAATTTTATTAATTTTGGTTTTTATTTTTTTCCTTCCATGTTCCGCCGTAGTAGGTCGCGATATTGGTATGACAGCTTCATTATTATGTCTTCTATCTACCCTATTTTTTACAAGATCTAATTCCATGGAACATTCAAGTAATCACCTAAACACTTTATATCCGGGTAATCCGGCCTCTAGGGTTGACACTTCGGTATTTTTAATTTTATACGCCGTTGTTTCCGGGATATCTATAATTCTTGGTTTTGAGTACATATGGAAGAAAATGGTGCCACTGTTTCGAGGACAGCTTTAGTAAGTATCAGTAAAGTTCGAGACGCGTTCGCATACGAAGGGTCAACAAAATTAATAAAGCGTGTCATACATTGTACGATGGCACGGATCCTCAGTGTGCAATTCCGACTGGTACTTGGCCCGGTTTTTATTGTGGAATTAAAATTTAGGGCAGTATGTTTCTATTTTTTTTTTTGTTTCAGGTGCTAATATGACTTGTCATGCTTATTGTGTTGACTTATCTTGTCATACGCCCTTGAGCGTAAGAGCATATACACCGTGTTTTTTTTCCGTTATTCAGGGTGAATTGCAAACATTTTGTACTTAGTTATGGCCTTAATTGAGCCTTATTTCGTCCAGATTTTACTCGTTAGATATGGTTGTGAATTTATTGAGTTACTATAAATGATTTTATTTTCAATGTTGATTTTTAAATTACAAATAGATACGTTTTCAATATTTTATGTTGTTGATAATTTAGTAGTAATTCATGTTTTAGAATAAAAAATTGCTTAAGTTGCGCTGCATAATAGACATTTTTAGCCGTTTCTTCCAAAAAAAGCACATAATTGTTTATTTTATATCCAAGTAAATCCGGATATTGGTAGTGGCAGCCCTGACTGAAAATTTTAATCGACTGTAGATTCAATCTTCCATGGAATTAGACCTTGTAAAAAATATGGTAGATAGAAGACATAATAATGAAGCTGTCTTACAAAAATCGCGATCTACTACGGTGGAATATGGAAGAAAAAAAATAAAAACCCAAATCATTAAAATAAATTATATCATTGTAACAAATACACCTAGAAAGTTTGTAATTACCTCTAAATGAACTGTTTTGAAAGGTTTATCCAAGACTTTGGTCAACAGGAGAAAGTGTTACTTAATTTGCAATACATAATTATTTATCGTAATATCCGGGTGTCAGAATCAATATTTTCAAAAAAATATTTCTCAAAACCTACACATATAAGAAACGCGGGAGTTTTAGTCTCGCATTGGTAATGCTCTAAACTACAGTAATTTGTAATAAAATGGGGATGTCACTTTTTGGCTTCCATAAAACACTGTGATACGTAAGAAAAAAATACTATAATTTATTGCACAATAAATGTGAAGTCTTTAATTTTATGAAATGATTTGAAAAAGAGTTCCAGATACTCAATAACATCACAAAAAAGGTTAGTTAAATTTAATTATCTTAGGTTCGTAAGTACCTCTATCCTGTAAACATTCTGACAATTAATGTATTTATCAAAAGTTATTAATTATACTATTCTGTTATTTCCTCGCAAGTGTGTTGAAAAACGTCGCATGAAACGCGTGTGCTTGATCATTACATAAGCTCAGCTTCCTTATGCGCACTCACATGCGTTCGTGCGCACAATGTCGCTTCGTATGTAATGATCAACTTAGCACACTTGTATCATAATGTACTATTAACGTCGACTATGTTTTTTCTCGGTGTCGACGATGATAAAATGGATTTTTTCATCGTCTTAACTTGTTCAATTGTTTTGCATAATTTTAAATAAAGCATGTAACAGTGCCCTTGGGGACTATTTTACTGAATACATTTTTGACTTTCGATTGTTACCATAGTTTTGTTCCTATTACTATATCCAGGCATCTGGCAGCTATTCATTGGTGGAGGTAAGAGACAGGCCAGCACAACATTATGCTTTAAAAAAACTGGCCAAGTGTGTGTCGTCATAATGAAGCGTTCCGTACCTTCAACGGAATAAGGAAAAAGTAATATAAAAAGGTCGTATCTGCTCACGGAAGATGTATTTTCACAATTTTTAAAGACCATAATTAAAGACCTATCCATTGATGTGCCACATGTTGATATTTGGTAAAAAAATATTGACATTTAGTTACATGTACAGTCGCCATCAGATATATCGGAGCGGCCACGTTGGTCAAAAATATCTGAACAACGCCTCTATTGCCAAGGCGATAAAGTGCATGTTCAGATATTTTTGAGTACCCTGGCCGGTCCGATATATTTGATGGCGACTGTACCTATACATAATATTATTTTCAGCAATTTTACTACAAAACTTAGTGGCACTCGAAACACACCTGTTAAAATATCATTAATATTCGCTTTATGATTTACGAGTAAAATGCCTGTAACGTGATGCTGCCATTTTGGCTACGGGACCTTGACAGAGTCATAAAGAGTATCAGAGTACGAAAAAACTGCCGAATTCGTCTCATTTATAGAAGACAGGTCCGATATTAAATCCTTGCATGCCCTGGTTTGTTACAATTAAAAGTTAAATGAATTCAGCATTTTCCACATCAATCTTTTGATAGCGCACAGATGGAGCTCCAACACACGCCTTATTGAAGAGGCGATAGAGCGAAACCGAGGGTCCAAAGTATTCACTCAGCAGCTTAGCAGGAGCCACCTGACGAAGCTAAAAACGCACGACGGGAGGACCGTGTTGTCGAAGCCGGAGATCTCCGCCGAGATAGAGGATTTTTATGGCCGGCTGTACTCTGCACATGCCCCCCACTCCCGACGAGACGACCATGATTCAAGAGCCACCCTGACACGCCACTATACCGACGAACTGCCAGACATCAGTCAAGACGAGATCGTGTTAGCTCTGAGGCAGCTTAAAAATGGAAAAGCCCCCGGTGAGGATGGTATTACTTCAGAGCTTCTGAAGGCAGGAGGAGCTCCTGTTATACAGGAGCTGCAGAACCTCTTCAATACCGTCCTTCACAGTGGGAGAACTCCTAAGGCGTGGAGCGGGAGTTTGGTGGTGCTCTTTTTTAAGAAGGGTGATAAAACCCTCCTTAAAAACTACAGACCCATCACACTTCTGAGCCACGTCTATAAGCTTTTCTCACGAGTGGTCACGAATCGTCTCGCCAGAAGACTCGACGAGTTCCAGCCACCGGAACAGGCTGGATTCCGCGGAGGATATGGCACCATAGACCACATTCACACAGTGAGGCAGATTATACAGAAGTCCGAAGAGTATAATCAGCCCCTGTGTCTCGCTTTTGTGGACTATGAGAAGGCCTTTGACTCCGTGGAAACTTGGGCTGTTCTGGAATCCTTACAGCGATGCCAAGTAGACTATCGTTATATCAAGGTGCTGAGATGTCTCTCCGAAGCCGCCACTATGAGTGTCCAAGTACAGGGCCAGCAGTCTAAACTCATCCAATTGCGCAGAGGGGTGAGACAGGGGGATGTCATATCCCCGAAACTGTTCACAAGCGCATTGGAAGACATGTTTAAGACGCTGGACTGGAAAGGTAAGGGCATAAACATAAACGGCGATTACATCTCACACCTGCGATTCGCTGATGACATAGTCGTAATGGCGGAGTCGCTAGAGGAGCTGACCCGGATGCTGGACGGCCTAGCTTCAGCCTCGCGACGCATCGGTCTTGGCATGAATTTGGATAAAACCAAAGTCATGATCAATGGCCACATTGATCCAGGACCGGTCGTCGTACATGGCCACCTTCTTGAAATTGTTTCTGAGTACACCTACCTTGGGCAGATCCTGCAGCTAGGTAAAAACAATTTCGAGAAGGAGGCCAAAAGGAGGATCCAGCTAGGCTGGGCAGCATTTGGGAAACTACGCCGAGTCTTCTCGTCATCCATACCGCAATGCTTGAAAACGAAAGTTTTTAATCAGTGCGTCCTACCCGTAATGACCTACGGAGCTGAGACGTGGACACTCACGGTAGGGCTGGTCCACCAGTTCAAAGTCGCTCAGCGAGCTATGGAAAGAGCTATGCTCGGAGTTTCTCTGAAGGATAAGATTCGTAACGAATACATCCGACAGAGAACCAAAGTTATCGACATAG
Source organism: Pammene aurita (assembly GCA_947086415.1). Classification (NCBI taxonomy): domain Eukaryota; kingdom Metazoa; phylum Arthropoda; class Insecta; order Lepidoptera; family Tortricidae; genus Pammene; species Pammene aurita. The sequence continues at coordinate 27,586,036 of OX352292.1, read as the reverse complement.
CTCAAAGAATTAGCAAGCTGAAGTGGCAGTGGGCCGGCCATATCTCGCGAAGAACCGACAACCGCTGGGGTAAACGTGTTCTTGAGTGGAGACCGCGACTCGGCAAACGTAGTGTAGGACGCCCTCTGGCAAGGTGGGATGACGATCTGCGAAAGACTGCAGGCAGATGCTGGATGCGGCAAGCTGAAGACAGGGCGCTATGGCGCTCATTGGGGGAGGCCTATGTCCAGCAGTGGACTAAAATAGGCTGATGATGATGATGATGATGATGATGAGATGTAAATGCCTTTCTCCCGCTAGGGCGGCTAGGGCATTTAGCTGACAAAGGTTTGCCATACGGCGCCATCATAGGTTTGCCTGTTTCTAGGTTTGTTCTATGCGAATAAATATATTTTTAAAGAAAAATGGCCCCTGTATGTTAAGTAATAACTTAGGACAATTTTTCCAGTGTAAAATAAGTTGTTCAGTAGAGGCTTTGTTTTTTAAGGCGATAGCTGCTCCCTACAAACAGCACGTAGCAGCCCTGACCCGGACAATCAGTTCTTTAACGCAAAGAGTGGTTATATGCGTTTTGAGACTAATTATTCAAGTGCAGCTATGCTTACTTGTTCGTAAAATCACCGCACAATTAATACAGTAAAGATACGGTTGCGTCAAACATTAATTTATAATAGCCCGATTTTTTATGATTCATTCTTATGGAAGATTTATAGATAATATATGCAAAAATCCTACCAACTTTTCACCCGGAAGTAGTTAAATAGGTAAAAAATATATAAAAAAATTGTATATTTTTATTTACAATAATATCAACAATTTTTATTTGTAAATATGACGATAAGTCTTCTTTCTGTTTAAAGCGAAAAACAAGAAACCGTGTCCATGTAAAACCACATAAATAACAAAATTTACGGCGCGGGCGATATATATCCTAATTAGTTAGAAACAAATAGTAATCATTGGTAGTTTGTTCTTACACATTTTAAATGACTTAGAAACGAATGAAACGATATATTCATTAAAATTCTACAAGAAAAACGCTTGTAATATGTGTGTACATATTTGTGGCGGTTAGCGAATAACGATATTTTGTAGGATTTCATTGCGTAAATAATACTTGTATCATGATATATCCGTTACACTAAAAATATTAGCTATTATTAATTATTACCAATTCCCCATACTAGCCGCCCGTAAAATGACTAGTAAATAAGCTATCAAAATTACACACTGAACTACGTGAATGAACAAAAATAAAAAACTGTTCACAAGACGTCTTCGCCATCTTAAATTTCAACCAGAACTCGGGCTTAAGAACAAAAAATCGGGCAAGTGCGATTCTGACTCGCGCACCGAGGGTTCCGTACGAACGTTTCATAAACGCTTGCAACTAGAGGTATAGCTCGATGAATTACGAATATAAATAAAAAAACCAGGTAATATTTTTTTAAAACAAAATATAAATGTATGTATCAGTCTTTTCATATGGGGGCAGGGGCTGGTAAAAAAAACTATATAATATAATGAGAACACCCGACTAGACCAAGCAAATAAGATCTATAAGTAAAAAGTGTTTTGAAGAATTAATTCCCAGCAGGCTGGAAATCGCTTTAATACCTTCATATGGTCCTAAATGCATGTAATCCGAGTTTGCCCAATCCCAAGAGGTGTGCATAACTTTTTAGCGAAATTTTTGCTCTTTGTCAGGTTTTTGCTTGTAGATCGAAAAAAGTACGTCCGACGGAAAATGTCATATATATCAATATTAAAGAGGGTTAAATTCTGCGTCGAGTGAGTAACTTAACTTCTAATTTGGTTCAGCGGTACAGCCGAAATCAAAAGTTATAAACCGGGAAATGTTTTAATTAATTGAAAAACTCGTATTTTCACTTCCATACCACATATCTCTGAAACAGATGACTCCTGTTGAAAAACCTATAGAATAAAAGTTGTAGAGAATACAATTTCAAGTTATATCGACATTTCAATTTTCAAGTAGAGTCAATTTGAAAGACTAAATTTGGCATGAATTCAAAATCAGTTTTTTCTAAATCCTTCAGAGTTGCATATTTTCCATAAAATATGAGGTGTGAGGCGTACATTTAATGCATCGTTACAACTTTACTTTACTTTACAACCGCGAGCACGTTTGCCATTCATACGGCCCAGAACAATGTGTTTCTCAACCTCATGTGTACTATACCGCATAATAAGAAGAACCTTCTTATGGCCGAAGAACCTAAGGGCACGCTCATGGCATATTTTGGAAAGTCGTGTGGGAATATTGAGCTCTCTTAAGATGGAGATGTTAGTTCTTCTAGCTGTCCAGGGTATACGCAGCAGTCTTCGCCAACACCACATCTCAAAAGCGTAAATTTTAGCCTTCTCGCAGCTTTTCAGACTCCACGTTTCGGCACCGTACAGAAATATCGAGAAGACTAGAGCTTTTACAAAGCGTACCTTAGTTGAGCGACGAATACCTCTGTTCCTCCAAATCCTGTCCAGATTAGACATTGCAGTCTTAGCCATGCTAGCTCTGCGACGTATCTCGTCGTCGCAACCACCGATATTGGTTATCAACGACCCAAGTTATACAAACTAGGTGACTTTTCATACTCGCTGAGTGCGTCAGTAACTGGTAGTCTGTTTGCCCTGTCCACTATCATTACTTTGGTCTTGGAATGGTTAATCTTTAGACCTAACTTAGCGCTTTCTTCTTCAATTCTCTTCAGAAGAGCCGCCATTTCCACTTCACTTGACGCAACTACTGTCGTATCGTCTGCATACCTCAAGTTATTGATAATTCGACCACCTACCAAAACACCTCCTCCCCAACCCTCAAGAGCTTTCCTCATAATGTATTCGCCGTAAAGGTTGAATAATTTTGGCGAAAGAATGCAGCCCTGACGAACGCCCCGCTCTGTGTGGAAATCGGTAGATTTATAGTTCTCCAGTTTTACGAAGCTTGAGCCATCAAGGTACAGATTCTATATTAATATAAATGCTGAGCTCCGAGCCTATTGTCGCGTTTAGTTTAGTTTTTAAGTTGTGTGTTACTTGTATTTTTTTTCCTTTCCCTTCTTGTGTATTGTTTTATGTTTTTTTGTTTACTTCGGTGTATGTCTACGTGTCTGTATTTCTTTTTGTATTTTTTTTTCTGTATTGCGACAATAAATGCTTTTTTTTTTTTTTTTTAATTTTTTTATTAATTAAGCAAGGTGTTCCGGCACGCCCATCTCGACAAGCACATCAAACATAGCCCTCCATTGCACGCAGTCGAATGCTTTGGCATAGTCTATGAAACATAGTACCAGCGGTTTATTATACTCGCGACATTTCTCAATAAGAACTCGGACGTTCAACATCTGTTCGCGAGTACCCTTTCCAGCTACGAAACCAGCCTGTTCACCGGGTATCTGGTGATCTATGAAGCACGAGAGGCTAGCATTGATAATACGCAGGAGCACTTTGCTAGCATGTGACATTAGTGACAATGTTCTGTAGTTTTCGCATCTTCTTGTGAAACCCTTTTTGTGCAGTGGCACCACAGCGAATTGCGTCCAATCTTTTGGCCACTGACCACTTCTCCAGATCTTATTGCAGATTTGGTGCATGATCTTCATACCTTCGCTGCCCATGTGTTGCAACATAGCCGCTGATACACCATCAGGACCCATCGCCTTATGTTTCAACTTTTTGATGGCATCTTGCACTTCATCGAACAGTAAGTCCGGTTCTCCGATATGGTCGTCCCATCTTCTTTCCGCGTTAAGTCCCTCTTCATCCCGCCGATAGAGTTCGTAGCAGTAGGTTCTCCATCTCTCTAAGACTTGATCCAGTTCTGTTAAGGTGTTGCCTCTACTGTCTACTATCCAACTCTTTGGTTTGAAGGTACCAGTCAGTAGTTTAACCTTCAAGAAGAGATCCTTTGTTTGCGATATGTCAACATGTTTCTCAATGTCACCGCATATGTTGTTAATGTGCCTATCCTCTTCGGGTAGACTTTTGGACTTTGGAATGTAGTTGGTTATAGCGGTTTATCAGACTCTCAAGAGTTTAGGCCTTCACTCTTTAGCAATTTCCTCTCCTCAATCAAGTCCCACGATTCCTTACTAATCCACTCCTCCCTTCTTGTCACAGTTTTGAAAAGTTCCCTACTCTCCTTAGCAGTATCCAAAATGACCTTTTTGAGACCATTCCACTCGGCTTCGCTGGAGTCAAAAGAGTCCCATTCCAGGGATTTGATTTTGGTATCAAGTACATCTTGAAAATGCTCTAGAGCAGGTTGTGTAAGGATAATGGACTTTTGTGGGTTCCTTCGAGTACTCTTTAAGCGAAGTCTGAAGTCAGCTATTACTAATTGGTGGTCACTACCGCAGTCCGCGCCGGGGAGCGTTTTGGCGTTAGTCACTGACGATCGCCACCTGGCCTTGATGTCTATGAAATCGATTTGATTTCTATAACCTCTCGGGGAGGTCCAGGTGTACAGCCTCCTTGGATGGTTCTTAAACCAGGTATTCAACGCAGTAGTGAAGAAATTTTTCGCCTCTGTCATTCCGCTTGCCCAGACAATATCCGCCAACTTCGCCAAGTAATGGGTCTCCTACAGTACAACCAATTTTCGCATTCCAGTCGCCCTGCACAATGGTCACTTCCCTAGATGGTATTGTGCGTAAGAGTGTATCAAGTTCGGCATAGAATTGGTCAGAGAGTGCTTCATCTGATTGGGACTCAGGCGCATACCTGAATGATATTGATTGGTACGGGGTTTGCATCCAATTTAATGGCAATAACTATCACTTTGGGTTGTATATCCTTTAATACAGTTCTGTAGTTTCCTCGGGATAATGAAGCCTACTCCATTATTACTATGATCATCAGCTCCGATGTAATACAAAGTATTGCCGTTACTGGTAGTGAAATGACCACTCCCGCGCTTATGCACTTCACTCAGCCCCAAGATGTCGATATTGCACCTTTCCATCTCTTTCTCAATTACATCCAGCTTGCCTGGTTTTAGAATTCCTCTGACATTCCACGTCCCTATGCGAAGGTGTTTACGTAATGGAGCCTTTTTCTTATCTGTACTCTGACCAGTAGCATTATTTCCACTTGCTGCCTGGTGGTCCGCCGTCAAGTGGCCGGTAGCATACTTCCCACCATGCGATCCGGAATCACAATGGCGCCGAGGGTCAGTCGGATCGCATGACATCACACATCTGTTATCGGAACTTTGCATTATGTGGTTTTCTTGGGAAAATAGTGCAGTAGTTTCCCCTTGCTTTCTGCACCAGGCATTTTGAAGGATATTTGAGCCTTCAGGCCGCTGTAGCCTCTTCCAACTGGTTGCCCAGTCAGGTGTATGATGGTTATACCGCCATCTGCTCGGTCGCCAGTGGAAACGTGAACTATGCGTCGTGAAGAGTTCCGTTCTGATCATCATCAGCAGTTCCACTTCATCAAATGTTACTCTTTTGAATGAAAATGCTTGATTTGTTGATAGAAATACAAAAATCACTATGTGTATGCCTTTAAAATTTGAAGAGTTCACTCGATTCCTCATAGAACTCATCATCAGAACTTGAGCTTGACGAAAATTTGTCCTGAGAAACTTAATTAAAAAAAAAACCGGCCAAGTGCGAGTCGGACTCGCGCACCGAGGGTTCCGTACAAACCTGTAGGTATATAAGTAAAAGTTCACCCATTGCATTGACATAGAAATTGTTACAGCTTAAAGGTATTATAGACCTGAGTATTTGATATGAATTTCAATTTAATACCTCTACGCGTTTACGAGGAAGAAGGTAGTAAGTTTAAAATTAAAAAAAAATATTTTTGTATGATTTTACTAAAAATTTCTACTTTTCGTAATTTTTCCTTTGTCTGTGCTATATGAAGTTTCTTCGTGCCAAGTTTCAAGTTTCTGAGTTTACGGGAAGTACCCTTTAGGTTTTGAGTTTCTTGCGAGTACTCAGTTTCAAAATATGCGACTTAAATTGCTATTTCTTTTGATTGCGTTGACATAAAAGTTTGGTTTTGCTACATCTGAAAGGTCCTATAGCCCTGAGTATTTGACATGAATTTCAATTTAATACCTCCACGCATTTACGAGGAAAAAGGTAGTAAGTTTAAAATTTAAAAAAATATGTTTTTGTATGATTTTACTAAAAATGTCTACTTATTGTAATTTTTCCATTGTCTATGCTATATGACGTTGCTTCGTGCCAAATTTCAAAGTCCTGAGTTCACGGGAAGTACCCCATAGGTTTTGCGAGTGCCGAAACTCTAAAATTTGCAGCATAAACGACTGTATCTTTTGATTGCGTTGGCTTTTAAGTTTGATTTTTTCAAAGCTCCAAGGGACAATAGACCTGAGTATTTGATATAAATTTCAGCTGGATACCTCCACGCGTTCCTGAGAAAAAAGGTCTTGACAGACAGACAGACAGACAGACAGACAGACAGACAGACGGACAACAAAGTGATCCTATAAGGGTTCCGTTTTTTCCTTTCGAGGTACGGAACCCTAAAAACACAGCGAATAGGACAAATCGCCAAACGTGAACTATGCGTCGTTGCAGAGTTCCGTTCTGTTCATCATCAGCAGTTCCACTTCATCAAATGTCACTCTTTTGAATGAAAATGCTTGATTTGTTCATAAAAATACAAAAATCACTATGTGTATGCCTTTAAGATTTGAGGAGATCCCTCGATTGTTCATGGATCCCACCATCAGAACTGCCCTTTGACAAAAAGGGGACCAATCTGTATATATATACTTACAAAATCAAAAAAATAATCTTCAATATCGGTTCAGACATGACGAAGTTATGGTGTAGCAAACATAAAAAATAAATTTAAAAAAACATACACGTCGAACTGAGAACCTCCTCTTTTGAAATCTTGAAGTTGGTTAAAAAGATGCTTTCAACATGATAACATGAGAATTGAATAGGGTGACCGAGTGCGAGATATCTTTGACATCCTCACATTAAGCCCTTTTATTTGATATGCGACACAATACAGTTTGCTAAACTTTTTTTCATTTCTCATTTACCCCCCCACCAATGCCCCCCCCCCCCAATGTTCAAAATGTATAGACCGACGTTACATACCTGCCTTTGGGTGACTTACACGTGTAAAAATTTTTAGCTCAATCGGTCCACTAGTTCCTGAGAAAATTGGCTTTGTGACAGACAGACAGACAGAGTCGCACTATAAGGGTTCCTTTTTTTACCATTTTGGTACGGAACCCTAAAACGGCTAACATACATGGGGTATAAACTGTTATAATACTATCAATACTAATATTATAAATACGAAAGTGTGTCTGTGTGCCTGTCTGTTACATCTTCACGCTTTAACCGATTTAGACGAAATTTGAAGTTTTTATCCCAGAAATCACCCCTTAAGGAAGTAAGAAGGGGGGAGGGGGGGTTGTATTCTACGCAGACGAAGTCGCAGACAAAAGCTAGTATTATAAATGCGAAAGTATGTCTGTCTGTCTGTCTGTGACCTCTTCACGCTTAAGCCGCTGAACCGATTTAGATGAAAATTGGTATAGAGATAGTTTGAGTCCCGGGAAAGGACATAGGAAAGTTATCATCCCGAATATCAACCCTTAAGGGGGTGAAATTAGGGTTGGAAATTTGCATAGGGAATTATTAACTGCTGAACCAATTTAGATGAAACTTGGTATAGAGGCAGTTTGAGTCCCGGGAAAAGACAGAGTAGTCTTTATTCCGAAAGTTAACCTTTAATGGGTGAACAGGGGGTTGGAAGTTAGGAAAAGGCTGTATCGAAAATACAAAAAAATAAGTATTCAAAATAAAAACCAAACATATTCTACGTTGAATGTTCCTTTTTATTTTACTAAAACTATTACTAAATAGTTTCTTAATTAGTGTATTAGATTTTCGTTTTTTCGTGTTCGTTATATCCTTTAGATTTATCTCAGAAATCATTCCTTAAGGCTGCGTTTCCACTATAGATGAGCGAGGATGCGTTGCGAGGAATGTGTTTATTAAGCACCAATAGAATCCCTTAATTTGTTTATACAAACACATTCCTCACAACGCATCCTCGCTCATCTCTGGTGGAAACCGGGTGTTAACCGTGGTACCACGGCTTTTGTACCACAGGGGACCACGGGTAATTTTTTTTCCCCATAGACCCACTGCACCAAAATGGGTTTATCTTTACGTCAGCAATGTCGACGGAGCCCCGCTGCCGCGGGGCTCCTGTTTCTGTGCGGTTTGGCCTTCGGCCATTAGAAGATAACTAACGAACCTAACCTACCTATAACCGTTCTAGACCTTACTGGGAAAATAGGGGTGGGTCCACGGGGAAAATAATTACCCGTGGTCCCCCTGTGGTACAAAAGCTGTGGTACCACGGTTAAAAACCTGTGGAAACGCAGCATAAGGGGCTGCAAAGGGGATGAAAGTTTGTATGGGGAATCAATACCTAACCAATCGCTGAACGTAATTAGATGAAATTTGGTACCGAGATAGTTTGAATTGTTATTCCAAAAGTCGTTCCTTAAAGGGGTTGGATTACTTATTCCACGCAGACGAAGTGGCGGGCAAAAGCGAGTTACTACATAAAGATGAAAAATGAAACAAATCATTCGAATAAATTCTATTTCAATGTATTATTTCTGACGACTTTGGACCCAGGAGGCACTGGTGCCCAAGCCGTATTATTAATTACCTATTTTAAAACTAAAGACACAAATTTGGCCGAATCGACAAACATAATACTGAGTTTTTGGCACGAACTGTGTTTATGACAGCAAATTAAAATTACTAGCCCTGTGCTTTTGACTTATTTGTGCAATTGGATGGCCTAGTATTATGGCGAAGTGTTGACTTATACAATATTAAATATTCATTTATGAAATAACTGCCATCTCTAGTTCTCCGCTCTATAGCTTTCAAAGCATCTGGTATCACAGCACTCTTATAGGTATTATTTTACGCATTCCCTTATCAGCTACTTGTAAAACATCTGAGTAACCCACAAAACTAATATTCTAGCTAGGTACGCTTTAACTACAATTTGCATAAAATTATTGTAGATCACGCGTAGATTCGGTATGTAGGTAGTAATGTGGTTTTTACTTGATGTAATGTCACACTGTTGGTTTCAGATAATTTTATAAATTACACAGCTATGTACCTACGTACCGTACCTATTTCAGATGCGGAGCCTTAAACGTATGAGCATGCTAATTGTCCACTTAATAAATTAATCTCTAAAGTTTGGGCCAGACGGCAGATAGCCGCAGATTCTGGTTGAAGCGACTTGTTGAAGCGAGCGTCTACATGCATGGCTGATAACCAACCAACCGCTTCTGCCAATGGTTGGCAGAGCACGCCTAGCCACCAAGGGCGTTTAAAGGTCATGTAGATTTTGGCATCAACCACTGGCTACATGGTTTAAAATCTTTCTTTCTTTCTTTCTTTCTTATTCTAATAAACCATCATTTTTGACATGGCACGTTTTTTTCATTTGGATAAGTATATAGGTAAATCATTCCTTTGTTTCTTTATTCAATAAAGATTCTAACGTAGTTGCCAGTCAAATCTAGATAACAAGTTTAAATTTAATATAGTGTTCACAACATCACTTAAACTTCTAGCAAAAAATTAGGGGCGGAATAGGTCGATTATTAATAAATTTAACTATCACAAAAGTAACGGCATTACATTTTGTACAGTCAGCAGCATTAGAAGTAACTTACTAAAGAGCGCTTAAAATTATAACTGATGTAGACTAGATGTATGAAGTGTGTTCGATTGTTATTGTCTCTCAATGTACTTGTAGTGAGCGTCACAAATAAATGTGTTATTATTATTTACACTTTATTTATTTTTCTCTATTTATTATTATTATCATTAGTATGTAGAACATTGAAACCACATCTTCTGCTGTTAGTTCTGCCGCTGTCTGTACCTTTGAAGTCACTGTTAAGCAACAAGTGACCTTTGATGTACCTTTTTTATGGTATTTGTAATTGTCCCGTTTGTACCTAAATAGGTACAAATGGGACAATTACTTATTAATTAAAATAACTATTTATCATCCCGTTAATATAAGAAAATGTACATCTACTTAAACATACCTATTTAACAATTTTAATTATAAAAACAAGGGCATGAAAATGTGTAAGTGGTCGGTTACTTTATATTGCCTCTGTGAAACCATCTGTTCGTTTAAATACCATCCTAATCCTACCTTACATTAAAACACCCTGTGAAACTTTTACAGTACATGTTTGCGCGATGTAAAATGCACAGTTAAAAAATCGAATGAAATGTACATTCCACTCGTCCACCTGGTTTACCTGAATGGAAGAACAAAATTTTATTCACGAAATATATTATTTTAATGATTTAGTAGTTTTCGTACACACGTACGTTATATAGGTCAGTGTTGTACCAATTAAATTAATGTTTAGGTGGTAAGCATTATAAAGTTTAGGTACAGTAGGTATATATACTCTAATTAATACCATCTTTAACAAAAATACCTGAAATTAACCAACCCAATGTAGAACTGTAGGTACTGTGTTATAAAATCCATAAAAATATTTTATTTTTAAACTAAAACGGGCAATAGGTTTATACTTAAGACATATTTCATCACACACTAGTTGAAAGATGTTACGTTGATTACCGAAAGCTACCAGTCTGAATTAAACAGCTTTGTCGAAGTTGGACAACTCTCCACAACTTCATGAGTCTCCAACTATCAAATTTGATTTTAGTTTCGTTCGTGTTATCTAGACCTAAAACCTCTGAACTTGTAATATTGTTAAAATAGTATTTTAAAACTACGTGGCAGTTACAGATGTTTGGATTTTTACAATTAATCAGTTTGGATGATATTTTTAACAACACTGGCCGCACATGGTCGCGTCTTAAGCTGTCAAAAAACAAAATCGAATACCATTTCGACACGTTGTTCCGAAGTAAAAACTTTATTTAAATTGACAATCGGATTTAAAATATTTTAAATTTGCAGAAATATATTGTAGGCATTTTCCGTTTTATGTTTTAATACCTACATATGAAACGGTGATTTGAATAAATAGTTTAATTCATATGAGATTAAATATCCCCGAATAGGTAGTTTTATATAGTACTAATTTGTTGATAAGTTAATTTTAGAAGCCCGGGCTGCGCCACACTAGCAAAACCTAGTATCCCACAAACTAAAAAAACTTGTTATTTACAGTGTAATATACGCCATAAACTCAGGATTAAACCTAACTGTACATTGATATATTATTGTCACCATATTTATTTTGGTGAAATTTATTTCCATAACTTATCCAATACCTTTTAATCTTCGTTTAGAAAGTACAAAATAAAGTAAAACATTAATATAACAATTTAATACATTCATAATGTTTCAATGTCACATGTATACGTGGTACATGTAAAGGTATTACAATACTATTTTATCTGTTTTAGCCATCATCCTTGCCTGTGTTCTTAGACGGGGGCAAGACCGTACCGCCCGCACGTTTGGATACATATACCTACCTATCCATATGACATCAGTTACACTTTAGGAAATCTTATTCCTAATAAATACTTAATTAAGGCATAATAGTGTTTCATATGTCTGATCTCTGAGCCCGAGAGAGACGAGAAACTTACAAGTTTTGTACAAGTACATAAAGAATACATAATATTTATAGTCATTTCTCATACAAAATACTTTTTACCCGTCAATTTTTAACTTTCCGTTAAAATAAACACTCTTTACCACAATACAACCACGCTATCATCGATAACTCCTAAGGAGTTTGCACGATATTACAAAGATTTTATACTTTAAACTGTATAATTATTAGAACGCACTGTGATAAGTTTTACTGTTAAAATACTAGTAATACCAATATATATTGGTATTGTTATATTAATGTACTTTACTTACATGTAATAATTCTGAATGTGCTTATCAAACGTGATATCAAAATAAGGAACAGGATGACTCTCTTTAATTTCGTATTATCAAATATTACATTTTAAGTAGGTCTACATGTAGGCCCGTGAAATTAAACAATCAAAATTGCTAAAATAACAAAGCGTGATGTAGTTCTAGATTTTTTATATGTTGTTGGGACTAGTTAAGGCTCCCTCAACAAGCTTTGTCAGAGCGGGCGACACGAGCTGCGCGGCGAGCGGGACGCAGGCCAGTCGGCAACGCGTCGTGCAATAGCGCGCAACGGGCCGGTTCGAAATAGCACTCTTAGTGCTTGAAGATGGAAACCTAAGCTCTCCGAAACATGTCGCGCGAAGTGACTAGAGTGACGTGAGTGTAACCGTTATATTTTATAGTGATAGTATGTCTCACGAAAGTTTAAATTTAATAGTTAAGGCTATTTACATCTTTATTTGCTACAACTTGTTACTTGTGCTGACTGAGCAATACATTTAAAACTACTGAATCTTTTATATTTTTCTTTTTATTTTACAAATTATAAGTTTTATTAATAAGGTTGCTTTGACGATTTTGAAGGCCTTTTAATTTGCAAAAAAATGAGTCTAAATCCGATTGTCTATCTTAAATATGTTACGAGATACGGCTACTTATATCTATGAAAAACTAAAAAATATTACAATCAACTTACGCGCGAGATTATTAGCGAGATTATTATGAGAGAAGATTAACGAGAGACCACAGAAGAAATAAATTTTAATACCAGAGACTCAAATGACCCTATTTTGTAAAATAGTTTTCCATTTTTTAGCAAACAAAGGTGACTCAAGAAACACAATGCGAATTCGAATCTCGAAGTGAATGACGGCATATAACTTGTGAGTCTCTTACGTGAAGTATATTAAACTAGATAAATAGGTGGATATATGGAAATAGTACACACAAATCGAATAAAAGCGGGTTCATTCTTTTGAAAATGCAGTACCAGTTTATTTGATTTTAGTGATTGTCGGTAGATAATTTACAACAATTCTGATTAGTAATATTCAATTTAGTTCAAATACCTGCAACTGTTTCGAGGAACCAACGTAAACCTTAATAAACTAATCATAATCATAATATCATTTATTGCACCATGGTAAAAAATAATTTTATTTTATTTTATCAATGAATAAAGTGGCCCCATCTAAGAACTATAAAAGATAGAGATTTGAATGTAGACTTAAATGATGGATAATTAAATACTCTTTAAAGCTTCAATAGCAACCTTTATCAATAAATAAACTGTTTTTGAGTTTATACAGGAAATATCACAATCAGTTTTTCACGAATTTCTCGGCCAGCTCAAGACACTTGTAGCAAGTATCATCAAATACCACCATAACCGTCCCTAACAACATGCATCGTAAATTTAATATCTATTTTCACGGGCCTAATGGTACCTATCCATGTATAATTATCATTAATCTATATACATTTAAGCCTCTGGTTTGTAAGTAGTTATACTCTAAACACTTATAACTACTGTTCCATTTTAACAATAATTATGTTTATTTTTTTACGTACTACACATATGGATGTTACTTTTCTTATGCCATACATACATAATTTATTTGACGGAATATCTTTGATATCTTAGGTTCTTTAAATTGTTTCTGTTGACTTCTTAATGATTCGTGATTTATACCTATAGGTGATTTATACATGTAGTTTATTACTGACGATGTCTTTATTAGAGTTTCGTAGTCAACTAGGAACCCTTATAGTTGCACCATGTCCGTCTGTCTGTCTGTCTGTCCGTCCGCGGCTAAGCTCAGTGATCATTAGCACTAGAAAACCGAAATTTGGTATGAGTATGTGCATTAATCACGCCGACAAAGTGGTAGAATGAAAACTGGAAAAATATTTTTTATTTGGGCATCCGTACATATGAAGTGGGGGATTTTTTTTTCATTCTAGTCCTATTGTGTCTGTAGGGCGTCGTTGGATAAGTCTTTCAAAAATAATAGGAGTCTTTCAAAAATTTTTTGGGTAAAACTAATAGTTTCGTAGATATAAACTCCGAAAGTTTAAAAATGTGCTTCCCCCCCACCAATATGTAATAAAGAACGGGATACATAATCAGCCAAAAAAATGGCCCCACTATAGTGCTGTAAGAACGACTCGTACAGCAGTTTCTCTGACAGTCTTATTACGGTATAACACCGGTTACAAATTTTCACTAGATACATTGTCGGTAAATCTTGTTAGAGACTGTATGTACCTCTCCTATATATCCCCCTTTAAATTTTGAACCGTAGGTACAAATAATTTGGAAAAATTGATGAAAGTTAAGGTTGGGGCTTAATAAATACTTTCAATGAAAACTATATTGAATAAAATCGGTCGAGTCGTTTTTGAGTTATAAGTGTTATAACTCAAAAATGCGTAGTAAAATGACGTAAGTGCCGTTAAATATCCTATTAAATAACAATCTTTTGATTATTGTGACGGGCTGGTAACTACGGAACCCTACGTTGAGCATGACCCGACATGCTCTTAGTCGGTTTTTGTCATTGTTTTCTACCGAAACCGAACAGGTACACTTCACATTTAAATGCTTGTAATATACATAGACTTTATGATCAATGTAGAAAATCTAATGTGTAAAATCTGTTAATTTCATAAAAGCGACTGGTATAAATAATCAACGTGTACCTGCGTTTACAGCTCCCACCAATTAATCAGAAGTCGTCTGTTGATTTCCATACAAGACACATAAAGTTATTAAGTAGGTAGGTACTATAATTAGCTTCTATAATTGTTTTATTTTTTCAGGGGCTGCAATTGACAAGTATCTCTATATAGCCAACGACAGTTTCTAGGTATAGGTACCCACTATAGGTAAGTATTTTAATTTTTAAATACGCCAGATCTTTGATCGACATTTAACCTTCGTGCTTACCGCGAAAGTCGAGAATCTAAATTTCGGTATCTCCTACTCTATCGCATTTGCATATACGAGCGAAAGAGACGCAGATAACCAAATTGTAGGTATTCTACATTATACCGAGGATTTGTGCCGCTATACGAGTACATATTAGGTAGTTATGTTGGCTTATGGCAATATTGGTCAGTTTGCTGGTGATATTGTCATTTTCACAATATTGTCACCTCGCAAACTGTCAAAAAAGAAGACAATTTCGTACCGTAACTTGCACATTGTTTAAAAAATTGTTTATTTATGGAATGTGTTCTCAACGTCCAGTCATAAACAATTAATAACTTTTCATGTAAATATATAATATATGTAAATGTAAAGATTAAGATTAATTGCCATGTGATTTTTTCAGACATTAAGAGCCTTCAAATACTGAAAATTATCTTCAGAGGTCGGGGATAACCAACAATTTTAACAAATTTCCTAGCTTTTAGCTTATGAAATTAGTACGATACATTCAAACACTTCGTTTCATTTTTTATGTGTGTCGCGTATCTTTAAAATCATATGCATTTCCAAGTACTACCTACCTAGCATAGAGTCACGGCCGCGTTAGGTCAGCTAATCTAGGTAAGATACTTAAATAGCTCCGAGTCCTACCTCGTTTTCATAACTACCAGTAGCACTGGTATGGTTTAATATGTTTGATTTAACATTATGGTGTTCAATTTACTTAAAGTATTGGAGAGTAAGAGATTAGAAACGAGACAGGTAAATGATGTGCTTGAGTAGTTACCAACAAGTGGTTTTATTAAGTTGACACTCATCGTCAGCAACTTAAGCGGTGCAGATAACATTTACCGCCGTTGATAAATAAACCATCGCTTTTAATCGTGTCTAAGAAGTTAATGTAAGTCTACTTTCATTAACTTCTTAGACACGATTAAAAGCGATGGTGGGATGGAGCGGCAGATGCCGCCCAACAAATGTGGGCTCATATTATTAAGTATTACAGGACTTTTTTCGAGTTCTCAGCTCCTTTCGCTTCTCATTGCCGCAGTGCCATATTTGATACGGATTAATCTTTTATCGCATTAGGCGAAGGAGTGCAGCGTAACGGGTTCGAAGTCGTCGTGCGTGGCGGGTCGCGGTGGCTGGCGGTGCAGCGGTAGCGGCGGTGGTGGGAGCAGGCTAGTGCCCTCTGGGATGTACACGTTCGTGACGCGCTCCTGGATGGGAAAAAGGTAAGTCATGCCTAAGCAGTGTATGTGTGGGTCGTTATGAACTAAGCCTTGATTACACCTACTGACACCTACCGAGTACAGTGGCGAGACATTAATATGCCACGCGACTCGACCGAGACAGTAAAGTGGCCGAGTGACTGTTTACACACATTTTTAAATTTTTTGGCGAGTCAGTCAGTTTGTTCATTAACGACGTGCGTCAAAGCTTAACTTACTCAATTGTAAATAGGAATAAGATATCGTTTCAGAATATAGACTCGCGGAAAAATCTAAAATTCGTTCTGATTTCACCTTCTAGCGGCATTTCGTGAGACTTTTTGGCACCGGTTTTTTTTTGACTAATTAGACCCCGCTGAATTCGATTCTGCCCGGTGCCAACCCCTCCCCCCCTTCCTTCCCCCCCTCCGCCCTAAAATGTGTCCCTATCAGCGGTTTTTTTTATTTTATACATAAACTTTTGGACCTATCCAAAAAATGTCTTCAGCATAAATAATCTTCATTAAATTTCCTACAAATTATATAATATATTTTTTAGATAGGACAAATAGTTTGTGAAATACATCTACCCACACTTGAAGTTTTTTTTTTTTTTTTTTGAATTTGCACTCTATTTCAATAGAGAACGGCCGAAGCTGTGATAAAATGATCTAGAAAAAAATTAATCTTTATGTATTTAGCTACAAAACAAGACCTCACTTATCATCTTACGAGTATTCGTTCACGATTTACAGCTCGTAGCGCAGACGCCGCCTGGTGACTTTGAGGACGGAACGCGTGTCGCATCGACTAATCCAAATACTGATATGAAATCCCTCAAAGCCAACCACGAAGAAGCCGACACAAGACTACACGCTGTGAATAGTCCGTTTGAGAGCGTTGTTGTATTAGTAAGAGACACTGATGTGTTTTTCTTACTGTTGCATCATCGTGGGCGAATTGCCGCGGAACATCTGTGGATGATGGCAGGAACAAGCGCTGTAAGAAGTATATTCCCATCCACGAGGTTGCGAAAAATGTCAGTGAACAGGAAAAAGCTAATTTTCCGGCCCTGCATGCTTTGACAGGTTCTGACGTAACCTCCTATATAAGCGGCATCAGTAAGCCAGAGGCTCTTAAAGTTTTTGAGCTCCACGGACATCTTCTCTCTCTTCTTGGAGTATCACCATTGACCGAAGAAACTCTTGCGGACGCAGAAAAGTTCATGGTGAGATTATACAAAATAAACTCTCCTGTAAACACAACACATGCAGCAAGGCATCTCCTCTACTCAAAAGTCACCACACCTGAGGCGCTGCCACCAACTTCAGAAGCAGCTCGATTGCATATCCGCCGGGCGCATTATCAAGCGTTCATCTGGAGAAATGCGCACGTTAGATAAATTGAGCTGCTTTCTCCAAAAGACTATGGCTGGCACCAGGATGGTGACAAGCTGACACCAGTGCTTATCACTTTAGAAGCCGTTCCTAAGGCTTGCAACGACCTTCTAACATGCGTCTGTAAGGCAGAATGCAAAACTGCAGCTTGTGTTTGTCGTCGGGAAGTCAAGCAATGTTGCACACCTGGCTGCTATTGTAAAGGGATATGTGCCAACGGTGAACTATAAAACATACGGAATGCTTGGTGGCCAGGAAGGTTTGCCTCGACTGTTTTTTTTTTCTTGATACTTATGCGATGTATAATATAAAACATTTTTATGACGTGTTTAATAAACATAAAGACTGTGTACGATAAAATCCGGACATGCATGATCTGTTATATGTTTTTTCGGTACCACATATTCAAGCATTTATTTTATTTTAATAATCTGGAATTATAGTAATATATACAAAAATAGAATCATATTAAAATTTTATAGGCTTGTGTGAGTTTTTGGCAAATATATTCCTTTATATCTTGAATTTTTTGTCCAGCATTTTTTGATAATCTTCACTCACTTCCTGCTACAATGCCACAATTGTATTTATATTTTCACAAGCTGTTTTCTGCTCATTAGAATGTTATCTTACAAAAAAATACCATTTGAAACTCTTTTCTACTTGAGGCAGTCAGGAAGACTTTCTACTCCAAGCACTAAAAGTAGTTTTTATATGGGAGGCATATTTTTGTAAAAAAGTCAAGCTCACCAAAGCTAGAACACCTCAGAACTATTTACATCTAAGTACAATTAGAATAATGTATGCTATTATGAGAAGAGAATGTAATAAGGTATAATTTGGTTGATCTAATAAATAAAATAAAAACTATTTTTACAGGAAAATTTGGTAAACACTGTCAGAACACCGTGGACCAAAAAATATAGGCACTGTGGAATATATAGTGATCAAAGTCACAGATAACGTAACGTTATGTTATGTTTGTAATTTTATTATGTAGCTTGATCACCACAAATTATTTAAAAGAAGTATTGCTTGAATATGTGGTACCGAAAAAAAGATATACCAGATCATACATGTCCGCATTTTATCGTACACAGTCTTTAATGTTATTCATAACTAAAAAAAATCTTATTTTGCCTTTTTATGTCCATTTTTCTACCAAAACAATTTATTAAAAATTGTAAATTCCCTATTGTAAAGTAATTATTATTATTTATTGTTTTGTGTTTTTTGAAAGTACCGTTAAATTCATATCACCTGATACCATGAAATATAATATTACTATAAATTAGTGTCTTCGATTATTTCTCGAAGCGGCGGCGGCGGCGTCTGCGCTACGAACTGTAAATCGTGAACGAATACTCGTACGATAATAATTCAGGTCTTGTTTTGTAGGTAAATACATAAACATTAATTTTCTTTTAGATCACTTTATCACAGCTTCGGCCGTTTTCTATTGAAATAGAGTGCAAATGCAAAATAAAAAAAATAAATAAAAAAACTTCAAGTTTGGGTAGATGTATTTCAGAAACTATTAGTCCTATCTAAATAATGCGTAATACTGTTTGTAGGAAATTTAATGAAGATTATTTATGCGGAAGAAATTTTTTGGATAGGTCCAACAGTTTTTGTATAAAATAAAGAAAACCGCTGATAGAGACACATTTTAGGGCGGAGGGGGGAAGGAAGGAGGGGGAGGGGTTGGCACCGGGCAGAATCGAATTCAGCGGGGTCTAATTAGTCAAAAAAAATCCGGTGCCAAAAAGTCTCACGAAATGCCGCTAGAAATGCTCCTATCAAAATTTTCCGCCAGTCTAATATATGAAGATTAATTTTCCTAAAATAGGAATTTGTGAGTTCGTTGGAGTACAAAAGGTGTCGTTTTTGGGCGGCATCTCCTGAAAATTCCCAGGGGATATCTCGGCGATATATTTATACTTAGCGAGCATTCGACCGAGAGCACTGACTCGCCACTGTACTCGGTAGGTATAATCAGGGCATACCGATGCTCGCGGCGGCTCGTTTCAATTGTATATTGTCAGTTGCTTGCACTATTATTTAATTTAATTCGTGGTAGCATATTAAAAACGCGGTTTCAGCCGCAAGTGCATAACTGCCCTGAGCCTAATATATTCGTAGCATCTTCCAGTGACTACAAGCGTCCGCAGACTATTGAACTGTTCGGTCGCTTTTATATTTTCCCGGTGACGTGGATGATATCATTACGAGATAGGTAGATAATAGTAGTTTATGTAACAGTTGTATAAGAGGGGTCAAAAAAGGTAAGTGGCGTGGGTAACAATTTGAGCCGTAGGCGCAGCCGGAGGCGAAAATTGTTAAGAAAAACGCCACGAACATATTTTTACCTACTTATACGTTACTACTTACGTTGCATACAATACTTTTTCTACGACTACGCTTACTTTTACATAAAATGCGAAATTGAAAACTTCATGGATATCGCACTTATTTTGTCAACATAATCAACAATCATTTAAGTTTTACCTTTTAAAACAATATCTTTCAAGAATACTAATATTACTAACACAAATACACCCCGTCGTTATTTGATCAATTATTAAAGAGCTACAGAGATTAGTAAAAATACCTAAATTACTTTCAAAGTTTGTAATTTGCCCCTAAAAACGAACGGGAAACGAAAAAAACTACGAAGTAGGTCTGTGGTTCTTTTATTTTTTTATTTTTTAAAGGTTTTTTTTTCTAAAAACGCTACGTTTGTCTTTGGCGCTTTTATAGAACAAGTGTTATTTTGGGGAATAGACTAGATAGACTTTTTATCGAGTATATTATTTATCATCTTATAAAGGTGTTGACGAATGTATAAATGACACATAAAAGTACAGGAGTAGAAAAACGATATTAAAGGTACGTTTGTGGTAGTGTGATTTCATTATACGACATATGTATGCAGTGCAGTCCACCGGGAGTGACCATACAGCCCATCATTAGATATGTGAGTTCAGCGCGCTTTATTTGTTTTTACTATATTTAGGCCAGCCATACACACGTTAAATTCGCTTCATGAAGCGTTAACCTTATATAAATTATATAAATATTTTCTCGTTTGTACCTGACTTTTGTCATATTTGAAGATGCCTTGGAATCTGTTAGGTCTTCTTTCGGAGTCTGGCCCGTTGCTGGTACAGTTGTAGTTCGGATTGTGGAAGGAGATGTGCCCGCCTGATTCTCGGTAGTTTTCCTTCAATTCTCCACCGTGCTCGCGTTTCATTTTCACTGAAAATCATAAAAATATAGCAATTAATTTCATAATATACGGTAAATTGCCTCTGTAATATCTGCTTACTTTGCAAATATGTTTGCACGTATAATCCAAGTTAATTAGTTGAAATTAATTCTAATCAATAAAACGTAATTAGTTAAGTTAGTTTAACATTTTTTAACTATATGTTTGGCAACGGTGGTCTCTACAACTAGCGTCCCTGCGCTAACCATATTTAAGAGTTATAAGACTTTTCTACAATATTTCTTAGGGTATTGTACAGTGCATTTTTAAGTTTTTTTCTGCTTCTGTAACCACAGCTCTGATAACCCATTTAGACATTACATTTTCGTGACATTGTCGTATTTGATCGATTGATTGAATATCACCAGTAGTCTTTAATGTAATAAAAATCACTTGCATAATCGCAACGCCTTTTTCACTGTCTTAACGTGTCTCAAGTATGGCAATACTCTTATTTAATTTTCTAACGATACGATGGTATAATGCTTCATAATTTAGGATCTAAATACTTAACAACTTACCACAAACAATGGCCAGAATTATAATAGCCAAGATGATAAACACCACAATCCCGATAACAACCAGTAGCATGCTCATAACACTTGTGTCCGGGACTTGAGTTGGGGACGGGGGGCGTTTGCTGAGGTCGTCTGGATCTATATCGTAGTCCGGATAGGGCCGCAGACTAATGTCGACCTTGACCTTTGGAACTGCAAAACGAAGACAACATTATTTTTAGACAAGTGGAATCAAATAGCCGATTCTGCTACGTTCCCGTACATGCATAAAGAGCACATAAACTTTCAGTATTTGAATTCGGTACAGTATTTGAAGGCCATAAAAATGAAGCTGCAACTGTTCCATGCGAATGCGCTTGACACTAATGCCTGCAATGTCAACTTCTAGCTTGAAAAACATAATATTGATAATTACGTATTAACTACATCACCGTTAAAGTCAAGCGAATTCACTTGGATATTCTTTGTGGTTGGGGCCTTACATATGTCACAAGGTCTCGAATCTGCATCATTAGGACAGGCACAGATGTAATCGTGTCCTTTGAAAAGACACAGATGCGAGCAGCCGCCATTTCCCTCCTTGCACGGGTTCCATCCGCGCTGTTTCTCCGACGACACCGCCTTTATCTCCATCGCCATCTCCAGGTCAGTCCGCAACGCTGTAATGTTCTTTCCTGTTTTCTTGTCGGCTCTCATTACGGATTTTTTGAACCAGTCTGTCCAGTAGATGTAGTCGTTAAACTGAAAATAATCCGATGAAATTGTTTTTAATCTGCATGTCTTTTCTACGCAAGTAGAGTTACTGATGGATTATTTATACACTTCCACGATTTTTCTAAACTTAAACATATATGAAAATAAGTTATCTATTACAAAAAGCTGGTTTGAGTTTTGCCTTACCTGTGTCATACCAAATGGATGTTTAGCGTCGGGTATTAGCTGTACTCTATGGTTACCATGCAAATCTGAAGTATCAATTCTATCCTTTAAAGCATCGGTCCAGTATAATCTCCTGTCTTTAAAATCGATTGTAATTCCGTTAGGAAAACCTAGGTCTTTATTCACTATTACTGTAGACTGAGTGCCATCTAAGAATGCTCGTTGAATGCTCGGGTGTTCGCCCCAGTCACTCCAGTACAAGTACCTGTAAATTATCATCATATTAGTTTCTCGTGAACCGTATTCGAAGTAACCTATTTATTTAAGTTTTGACGTTTACTTACCCCTTAGCTGGAAAGAGGGCTATAGCTCTTGGTTCTGTGAGTTCTCTGATCAAAGTTTTACGACATGACCCATCCAATCGTGCCACTTCAATCACCTGTAAGCAAATATTTATTTCAACAAGTGTTATATCATGTCTGCTTTAGATACTCCGTACCATTATTCCATCACCCTTAAATGCCGTATCTGTGATCCCATAGATTACATATTTCATGTCTATCTTCAGCCATGAAATGGCTGCAGGATCACTTTTTAGGTTAGTTGAAAATAAATAATGAAAATGTTTTTTTCTGATCTCAGGAAATTTTACATATAGGTATACTAATAAAATAAACAGTACGTACCTTATACTCATTGTCTGTCCAGTAAATGTTGTCCGCTATCCAGTCAACACCTAAACCATTTGGTGTATCCAATTTATTCTTCACTATGACTTTTGTCTCGCTCATGTTCAGCATGTTGATAGACCTAAAACATAATGACAATATTATTATCATGTTCCAAGTTGGCTAAATTACGTATATAAAGTTATACAAACCTGATAACGTCGTTTTCGACATCAGTGAAGAATATAAGCTTTCTATCCCAGTGAAAATCAACTGCGATGGAGTTTTGAACTTTGGTTACCGGAAGGGTGACGTCCCACTGTTCTGGAGTGTCCAATGATATGAACGCCACGCTTCCTCTAGTAGCGAACACAAGAAAATTATCCGGATGCTTCTTACATTTCTTTGGGTGTGGTTCCGTTTGATTTTCGAATAATATACCGGTTGGACAAGCGCAAGAATATCCTTCCGATGAACGGAGGCAGAGATGGGAGCAACCTCCGTTGTTAGAACCACAGACGTTTTTCGTCACGTGTTCACTCTGTAAACATGAGAAAATTTTGAACTTACTTTACATTTGAAGTAATAAATGAAGTAAATGATTCCGCATAATGCGCTTTTGTTATCCGCAATACGTTGATCGTGGTGTCATACACAAACTTATATACTTGAAGCCATAATTGTTTGTGCGCCACGCTACTACTCGTATGTGTACGCTTGCTACATAAGTGGTACGTACCTGAACTGCTCGAATATCCATAAGACCTTTCAAGTTCTCTCTAATCTTAATTGTATCATTCCCGTTCGTTTTGTTTGCTCGATGCAAAGCTTCCGTCTTCCAGTCCGTCCAATAGATATATGGACCTGCGATCACTATTCCGTAGGGATATTCGACATTGCTCAGAATAGTATGTCGGTCATTACCACTGAAGTCCGAAGTCTGAATGGTACAGACTTTAGCGTCATTCCAATAGAGACGACCTTCGACGCGATCAACAGCTAAACCATTCGGCCATTTGATGTCGTGATCCACAATAACACGCCTAAAATAATAGAGTCAAGATTAGTTTGTTATGATTATATAACTTGACTGTGTAATGATGACATTTGTGGCCTTGCCTGTTTTTGCCATCCATATCTGCCCTTTCGATTTTAGCTGAAGTTCCCCAGTCCGACCAGAACATATAACCCAAGTCATAATGTAAGGCGATGGCTCGTGGAGAATCTGTTAATAATTTTAAATAACGTTAGTTAGTCTCATGTACAGAAGATTAGACTTAGGGTTGACCACACATATAGCTTTTGTGGATTTGGAAAAAGCTTTCGACAAGGTTGATTGGTTAGGCATGATGAAAGTATTGAAAGACGTAGGGTTGGATTATAGAGATAGGCGAATAATCTGCGAACTTTACAAGGACCAAGAAACTATCATAGAAATAGGAACAGAAAGAGTACATGCTAAAATTCGCCAAGGTGTTAGACAGGGATGTCCACTCTCCCCACTCATATTCAATGTTTTCATAGAGTCGGCTATAAGGAAAGTCTGGGAGATGACAGATGTAGGTGTTAAGTTCTACGGTGAAACTGTCAAGTTCGTTAGGTTCGCTGACGACATAGCAGCAGTCGCAGAAACACCGCAGGATCTACAACTTCTTTTAAATACCATGCACACTGTTTTTCAAGAATTCTCTCTCAAAATTAATACCAATAAAACTAAAATACTGTCCACGTCTAAAGCAGGATTTCAAGCCGAAACAATTATAAATATAGACCACATTTCACTTCAAAATGTTAATAGTTTTAAATATCTTGGTAGTGTAATTACGGCAGATTCAAGGTGTACACCAGATATTAAAATAAGAATAAGTTTGGCAAAACAGGCTTTCAACAACAAAAAGTATATTCTTACCACCAACATATCAAAGAGGACAAAGAAGAAATTTATTAAAACTTTTATTTGGAGCATAGCATTATATGGGTGTGAGACGTGGACCATGACACAGAGAGACAGAGAAACATTGGAGGCATTTGAAATGTGGTGCTGGCGAAGGATGGAAAAAATTAGTTGGATAGAACATGTTACGAACGAAGACGTATTGAAAAGAGTAGGAGAAAAAAGGAGATTATTGAACACGATAGAGAGTAGAAGGGGGAAAATGATTGGTCACCTTATACGGCATGACGCGTTTATAAAGAACATCATAGAAGGCAAGGTTGAAGGCAAGCGAGGAAGAGGAAGACCGAGAATAAGTTATATTAACCAAATCAAAGAGAAGATAGCCGTCACATCGTATAGGGAGGTCAAGGAGGCGGCTCTGGATAGAAACAGATGGAGAGAGCTACACGCTCCGTCAGCTACACCGACAAGAGTTTGACTCTTAAATTGGATGGAGTCTCATGTACATATTTAGAAGGTAGTCTTGTTAGTCAAGTATTGATGAAGAACGTACCTAGTCCAGTCCACACTAGAACTTTTCTATTGCTTCCATCTAATTCGGCGACTTCGATACTGTTGCGGCCGCCATCAGTCCAATAAATCTGTAACAAGAAATGGACATTCATCATGAATCATACATGAAATTATTTAATATATATTTATATCACTGCTAAAACAATTTTCTAATAATCTCACCTTCCTCCCTCTTGAATCAATCGCGATACCATCTGCAGTATGGAGACCTTTGCCAATTACTGTTTCGATATGTTCGCCACCTTTATTAGAGCGTTGAATTTTCCTCTCAGCGGTATCAGTCCAATATATAAGACCTGTCAATATAATAATTATGATCATCAAAAAAAAAACAATTTCGTTACATTTCATCACGGGATATTAGCCATGTAAGTTTTCGTGCAAGTAGTACGTAATATCATGTTCCATGCAAGATAACTCGTGACAAAAAAATACATAATACGATTCAAAGGATTCTTAAAGAAAATACATACCCGTCTTTTGGTCGACATCAACACCAA
The DNA here is from genome assembly GCA_947086415.1 of Pammene aurita. Lineage (NCBI taxonomy): Eukaryota > Metazoa > Arthropoda > Insecta > Lepidoptera > Tortricidae > Pammene > Pammene aurita. Next base: position 27,560,241 of record OX352292.1, on the reverse strand, counting down.
GGGCATTCTTTAGTGGCGGCAGTGGCAGCACTACGTCTATTTGGTATGGCACGTCCAGAGAAATCACGCGAATGTCAGTGCGGTGGGCGAAGATAAGGAAGTTTATTGGGCCGTTCGTGCAGGTTTTACCATCATTCTGCAATAAAGTTACAAACTACTAAATTAACAAATAAAATATTTAATTGGGATTTCGTAAATTTATACCCTGACACTTCACACGGCGAAGAATTTACAGAACTTACATTTGATAAATTGTTTTTATTAGGGCTTAAGTAAATTAGGAATATAAATATATATAAAAATACCTACACTTAATTTTATTCCAATGGGACAAGCACAAGATCGCCCTCTTGGTTTAAGCAAGCATAAATGAGAACAGCCTCCATTGTGTTTGCTGCACCTGATTATTAAAAAATAAAACTTGTATACATGTCGGTCCATAGTATAGACTACCATTAAGTTTAGGTTTAAAGATATCACTGCAGCTCATAATATTTAAAATTACAGCCCTAGCAAAATGGCATACCTAAACTTACTATGTACTCGTATTGGCTACAATGTTTGTCGTCGCGATACATAAAAATAAGTTTATTGTAACATTTGCAACGAGTAAATAGGTACGAGTGTTTTATTCGCCCGTTGGAAACAGATCTCCGTTACAATCATAAAATCTACTGTTACTAACTCTGGAATATCACGGGATTAAACTGATATTTAAAATATGAGGATAATATGACGTTAAATTATTGTCGTGCTTAGGTGCTTAAGGTTCCCTCAAAAGTAATCATAACTCATAAGATAATCTTTGCCCAAATCTGCTCATAACTAACTTTTCGCTAAAATAACTGTTTTTTTAGATATTTAATATCCCTACTCATAACCTGCGGCCAATATATAAGTATTGCCTTGAATATTTGAGTATTTCCTTGAGTATTTTCATGAATACTTACTGATTAACTTCACTTATCCTTTCCTTATGGAAAACCCTGACATCCATGATACCAGCAACGCCAGATCCTAAAGTTCTTCTGTTGCTTCCAGTGTGCTTATTAGCAGCTTGTATGGATTGTGTGTTCCAATCCGTCCAAAATACTTCTTCTCCATATAAGTCCAGACCGAACGGATGTGAAAGGTCCTGGCCTATTAATGATATAGATCACTGAGTTACAAAGTTTTAGGTTGCCGTTATGATATTATTCTATAACATCAATTATTGAGTAAGCTATGTAATAAATATTATTATGAAATATTAGGAAAGAATCTTATTTAGGGACCTAGCAAAGCCTGTAGGGAGTATGGATATGTTCTGGACTAAGATGTTCATAATTCATAACTGCTTATATTATATGAACTTGCAACGTACTTAGATATATGTACGAGTATATTCGGGAGCAAAAATACACAATAAGCAGACAAATAAATGCCCTTACTGCAGTTCATATTCACTGTCAACTAGGCGACAGAGGCCGTTATTTAAATTAGTATTACTTATTTGAATTGAGAAGCTTAGATTAACCCCGTACCTATCAAAACAGTTCGACCAGTGCCATCAAACCGGGCGAACTGAATAGTTTTATTGCCGCCATCAGTCCAGTATATGCGCTGCCTTTCAAGGTCTAGGGCTAAACCATTCGGCCACGTCATGTTGCCGGTGATGATACTTTTCCGATTCGCGCCGTCCATATCCGCGCGCTCAATGGAGGGGTTCAGACCCCAGTCCGACCAGTACATCACCCCTCCTGTAAGTGTGTATAAACAGTTTCGTTAAAATCAAACATGTATTGCTTATTTAGGTTGATATCCTTGGCAAGTGTAGTGTAGCCTAAGGGTGGGTTGCACCAAACCGCCTGTAAAAGTAAGCCAAATGTTACGCTAATCGGAGCTACTTAACGATTGCTAACATAAATGGGTTGCACCAAGTGCAAAATAACAGAACGTAAGAGTTAAGCGGGATGCCACTGTCTAAACGCATTTCTACTCACATTTTTATGGTAAAATATTTATTCAATATGGCAACACAACCATAAATGCCAAACTAAACTTGTCAAAATCGTCACACGAAGAAAAAAATCTAAAGAAAGGAGCGCGAACTAAACTTAACTTTGCACTCTGCAGCTTGAAAATCAAGAATATACAAACATTTAGCCATTCCTGAACATGTTTATTACTCAATCAAAAAGTGGGCTATCCATTGCGCCTTACGAGGAAATTTTTTCAAAGGATAATGCAACTTGTGTTGAGAGTGGAGTTTAAAGCGAAAGCCAGAATAGTCGGCTGGTGTATTGTGCATTATATTATAGTGAGTAAATCATCCTGCTAGTTTATTACTACTTACAGAACCCTATACAAGTAAAGCCGTTGCTGGAAGCACCAAATGGCGAGAAGGAGCCCAATCGCAAAACAAAGGCATCACTAGTTTTAACTCTTGAAAATTCGTAAAAATAGGGTACTGAATCCCTCCAACCTGGTTGATTATGGCTGGCACTGTAACCAACGTCCTAAATATTGAACTTATACATGTACTTACTTATTAAATGAGTGTTCTAAAGCATCTTTGTTAACAAATGATGAGTAGCACATATGTTACACTAATGAATAATGATACACAATGTTTTTTATTTCAGGTTTGAATTTACCTTTGGTATTGAAGACAAGATGAAATCGAGGCTTGTTATGCTACTCAGTGCTTAACTCCAGGATGTTTGAAAGTAAAAATGCAGTGATTTCAAGAAATTGGTAGAATCTCAATGTAAAAATAAAGTATAATTATACTAACCTAATCAATTAGTATTTCAATTTTGATAATAAAATACATAATTATATTTATTTAGTTACCTTATTTTTGTTTTATTTATTATTCAAACACTGGCATAGGTTTCCTTTGTAGATGGAAGCAAGATCCTCCCCCCTCCAAACATATTTCTACTGCAAATATTATTCACCAGTTTTCTAGCACTTGGCATAAATAATCAATGAAACTTGACACTTGAAGTATTTTAAGTCAGGTTAATCAGTTCTTGGATAGTGTGAAGCGGACCCTTGGCCAAAGTGAGCCAGCTTATTGATCGGACAAAAAACTTCATATACTGAACCACAGATCTTTGATAATGGTTATTAACAATACTCTACTCTTGATACATGTTACAAATATTATTCAGGTAAAAGTGACCATAAAACAGTGTGGCTAGGATTCCAAAAATGTTTTCTTATCACTTGTATCTTAATAATCATAATCATTTATTTCTTTGTAATGATATATGTTTACAAGTCATACAACAGCCATGTAGGTAGGTACCTAGTTACTATTATGTTTTATTTGTAAATAGGTACCTATGCTGGTTGGGAAAGATATATGATAAAGAGAGACCTTTATTATTTATTACTAATAAATTCATAGTAAAATCATAACATAACACATATTTTATAATTGATTTTGAGCACTGATGATAGGACTAGGACTAATCAAAAATGCATGCATACATACATCATCTTAGGAAGCTTTTTCCCTTATAGAAATGTAAGTATGAAAATATATCTACTTTTTATACTTACAAAATGAAATGCATGTACTTATTTTGCGTACAGTCACCGGCAATAGTATCTTCCTACATGAACTGTACAGTGAGTACAATTTGGATTAAAAAAAGCATGTTCATAATAATGTCCGATTTAAAATATACTAATGGGGAAGGTATCTGTCAAAAGTCAGGAGGTGCCAGCATAAGTAGGCACCTACCACTAGTTTTGTTGAATGAGATTTGGCTTAAAGGGCTAAAATTAATGCCAGTAAATTCCAAATAAAACAAGAATTTGACACTATTGGTAGGACTGAGACTACAACCTATGCCGGCACCATCTGTAAACACTTGATTGGCCATAATCCTGATTGCAGCGACGAGCAGCAAATGGTAGGTAACAATTGCCATAGAAGAGCGACACACATGAAGTCAAATTAGTTAAACCATGCTATTACCAAATTGTCAGTAGATAGTTTATTTATTTATATGGGTTTAATGTTTCAATAGATCTGTAAAATCTTTGTGTTTATTTCACAAATTAAACTGAAATACAGTGTAAGCTCTTTATCAACACTCAAGGGACCGGACATTTTGTGACATTATCACAAGTTGTCATTAAATAAAGGCCTACTGTGCTTGTTTTAAGGCAAATAATGAAATCAAATAAAAAACAAGAATTATATGAATTACTATAATGAATTTTCATACACATTTGAATTTGTGGATACCTAACCATTGTTTAACTATTTTTTTATTGTCCCACAACACATGACACTCTTATTTACTTGATTGTAAATTCCGCATCACACTTTATTTACATGTACTGTTCTGAACATTCTTTAGATAGGTGTCGAGGCTCGATTTCTGTAGGACATTGGCGATAAATGTTTGGTGGTATAACTTCATGCCCTTATTAAAAGCATTAAAGAAACCTCTCTGATCATCTGGCATCTTTTGAATCGTATGACTTGCTCCCATCAAGTCCCGTTCGTGGCCTGTTCTACCGTGTCATAAAACTTGTTTTTCTTCTTGACCTGGTCATTCCACCGCGTCGGAGGTTTACGTTCCCTTTTGTCTTCTACCTTGCAGTATTCAAGTCAACCGTTGTTTCCAAAGGTTTGGTCTTCATTGACAAAAACAGAGTGGTTTTTTAATGGTTGTCATGATTCTGGTCCTGCTCATTCTACGGCTGTCGGCTTTCATGTCAATGACTGTAGGTTCTGGTATGTTTGTGATACATAACAGAAGTCTGTACTATTTCAACCTGAAGTCACTCGGCACTCGATTTTAACTAAATAACGCACTTTTTACAAAGAATTTTATGTACTTATTATTTAATACCGTTATCTGATCTGAAAATTGTGAATAAAACCAAACGTCAATCGTATACGCCTTTTTACGTTCAAATACTCGCATATATTTATTACTGCAAACAATATTTTAATATTTTTCATCAAATATCACTGTCTTTTTGTCTAATAATGCATTTATCCTTGAAATACGAGACATTTTTGCAAACTGTCAGCCATATTTAAACGTAGATTTGAGTTAACCAGTGCTCGACGGCTGGTTAAGGTTAACGTAACTTTCTGACTGCTAAAGTGCATGGTGCAACGGAAAAACGGACTTGACGTCTACTGTAACCATGATGAGTTCGGTAAGTGTGCGTGGTGCAACCCGCCCTTAGTCGCTCAACCGAGGATTACCTGCTAATTATTTTACTCGTATACTTTGGTGGTTATGTATAAATCGTGTTTTTTCAATCATGGGCAGAAATGTTATCGTTTCGTTAGTGAAAATAGGCTCGGAAGCATTACGTTTCGGGTGCCTTGATAGTGACACATTCATATGAGAAGCGTTCTCGTACTACTTTGCAGGCTTACGCTATCCCGTGTGCGATAATCTTTAGCCTTTAAGCATTGGACTTTCAAGAATTTTTCACGTTCTTATATATGCGTTACACGCATGTTTTTGAAAAAGCTTATCCCCGGCCGGAAAAAGCATTTTTTTCAGCCTCTGCTGTAATGTACAATTCAAAAGTACATTATTACAGAGGCCGGGAAGTAAGGGGTTGCCGGCCGAGTACATATAGATATTTACGAGGCTGGCAACCCCTTTTCACGCCGAGGTATGTATAGTGCTTTGCTCAAGTCTCTTTCTACGAGAGTGTACTCGTAAACTTGTATTTATAATATATTGTATGTTGTATGCACTTCAAACACCATCGTACTTAGGTTTATATGTAAACTGATACAATAAGTTCAATAAGCCACAAAATTACAACCAAAATTTGCATTAATATCTAGAAACATGTTACCAACGTTCCCACTATTACGAGTAAGTATCTAGACACACGGCAGTGTGTCCGCCAAGTTCGAGCAAAAAAAAGCGACACACCGGCCGTGGGTTATTACACGAACCATTTCGGGCCAATTTCGACCACCCTATAACTCAAAACATATTTTATCTACGCATATGAAATTTCGCGTGTCTGTTGACATCCCCTTAATTGTCTAGAATACAAAATTTCATTATTCTACCTATAGCAGTTCTTGAGATATTGACGTCAGAAAATCGCTATTTTTACTATACACTCACTGACTCACTGACTCATCAAAAACCTAGACCACTTCCAATGGTCGTACTGACTTGAAATTTGGCATGGAGATAGGTCTTAAGGTCAAAGTAAAGGGAAAAATCTGAAAACGGCCAAGTGTGAGTCAGTTTTAAAAATAGCGAAGGTGTAACTTTGTTCTACTATGAAGTCGTAATGAACTAAGTGGGTCTATCTTCCAATGGTCGTACCGACCTGAAATTTGGCTCGAAGGTTTGTCTTTAGGTCGAAATAAAGTAAAAATCTGAAAACGGCCAAGTGTGAGTCAGTTTCGAAAACAACGAATGTGTAATTTTGTTCTACTATAAGTAGGTATGGAGTGGAAATGAGATTAGACTCATTTAAATTTAGATACATACCAATTTAAAGACAAGAACAATAAAATTGTTCACCACTCTGTGTGTGTCTGTTGCGGGAACCGAACCCACGATTTACGAAGTGCAAAGCAGGTCACTAGGTACACTAGGTGCGCTAAATCAGTCAAACAAAAATGAAAAGACTATTTTTTCTCGCATAGTCTAAATAATTTCTAATTTTACAACTAATAAAATCGCAGATTCAAGAACATGGAAATCATATATACTCTAAGATGAAATTATATATACTACTGCCCATCTCACCCTCCGATACGCCACGGGATGAGATGGGATGGTGCACTTCTAGGGCTACATAATAGGCCACCAATTATAATACCTACTGGTAGGTAGGTATTACCAAGTTATTCATTATCTATGTAGGTAGCGTACTTACAAACAGAATAAAGTACGTTATTGATGTATGTAATTATATGTAAGTAGGTACATTTTATAGGTGTAGGGAGCCAGTTTATTTGTAAAAATCACCTATAAATAAATAGTAAAATAGAATTAGACGCTTAGTATAAAGGGTTATAGTATAAAGTACATACCTAAGTGGAATGAGACATTTCCTAAAGCAAAAGTGATAAAAAAATAATAAAGAACCTACACCTAACAAAAATAAATGAAATCCCATCAAAAACATAAATGTGAAAGGCTGCCAAGTTCGATACTATGGGAATGCTTCGCCTATAAAAGAAGTGAGATCTGAATAAGTACCAAGTTCCATAAAAATACCTCAAATCATAAATAGTTATAGGAATGCACACTTGATTTCCAGCAGTTTTTAAGGTACATTTTGAATAAGTATCACGTTACATAGAAATACCTAAAATTATAATAGTCAGAGAAACGCACACCGGTTTTTTTAGCAGTTTCCTGATAACATTTATTATTTTCAGTACTTTTTAATGATGTAACTTGGCAAGTGTTAATAGAAAATTATATAATTGACACATTGCAGTCCAAAGGTGTCGATTCATTGCATTGAAAAGGTGTGTGGTGTGTGAAAACTTGCCAAGTAACATCATTAAAAAGTACTGAAAATAATAAATGTTATCAGGAAACTGCTAAAAAAACCGGTGTGCATTTCTCTGACTATTATAATTTTAGGTATTTCTATGTAACGTGATACTTATTCAAAATGTACCTTAAAAACTGCTGGAAATCAAGTGTGCATTCCTATAACTATTTATGATTTGAGGTATTTTTATGGAACTTGGTACTTATTCAGATCTCACTTCTTTTATAGACGAAGCATTCCCATAGTATCGAACTTGGCAGCCTTTCACATTTATGTTTTTGATGGGTATATTTTTTCTCCAATGTGCTCGGAAATGTTCACCTTACTGTAGTAAAATTAGTACGTGAAGTTCGTCATTATTTATGAATACAAATAAAAAAAAAACTCATTATTATCTCAAACTGTTTTAGCGGACGACAAGTTGTACTAAAATCCATTACTGTATTGTTTTTTACTTTTTAAACATTTTATTCGACTAAGAAATATCATTTAAAACAGCCAATTACTGAAGCCACATTTACACCGTCTGAACGGCAATCCCTTCAAAATATAGGATAAAGCGAGATAGTGAGATCAAAACCTAGGTTGTCTCGTTCTGTGTCATAGCTTGCAGGACCACCGCGGGAGCATTCCATGGAAATCGGTAACTTTCTCGTCAAAAATTTCTTGACATTTTATATAATTTCACATTATTCAATTACGGCTTAAAGTATCATCTTTAAGAATTTATATACAGCTTGTAAATCATTTAACATTTTTTAAAATAATAGCTACATTTCGAGAACACTGTAATAAACATCGCGTCAAGTAAGGAAACAACCCCGATTTCTATGTTTAATAACAACTTTTTTTTGGATTTTAATTAAACATGGCTGGTATAAAATCAAAACTATATGTCTATTTTTGACATTGGCACATGAATTTATTAGTATTTTCGTGATTTCTAATTGTTATTTGAAAAAATGATCTCGCACTCGAAAACTGTCGTTTACCTAACAAAGAAACATAATTTGTATATTATAAACCAAACTTCAGGGAAGTGTATCTCAATACTTATTTGTTCAGGATAGCATTTGTCGAGTGGATTTTATTGTGATTTGCGTGTTTATTCGTACTGATTTTATTAAAAGATAACGGTCGCTTACATAACGTGTTTGTTAGAATACGTAGACTAAACAAACGTTTAGTGCGTGTTCTAAGCTTGATTCGACTACAAATTTTAATGGATCCACCGCCTAAGAAGAGCTCGAACAAAGCGAGACAGAAAAAGTATCGTGAGAAAAAAAAAGAAGATCCAGACTACAAAAAAAAAACAATGTGAGCGGATTAAGAAGATTCAGAGGGAGAAAAAAGCTAAGATGACTCAAATTCAACTAAAAGAATTACGGGGAAAAAAGAGGCAGCAAAAACAAAAAGAGCGGGAAAAGAATCGACAAGAAAATCTGGCTTCTATCAGATCGAATGAACCTCAAAGATCTACAATTTCACACATTGAACCGTACAAATGTGTTCAAACATACAGTAAGGCGGTTTTAAAGTGCACGCGGAGCCTACCGGCTTGCCCAATGAAGCAGAAATGTGTCGTCCAAGGTGTGTGTAAACGATTGGGTATCAAACTAGCCGAAGAAATGGAGAGCAGTTTGTGCAACGACGATGTGTCGGAGGAGGAAAATATTGTAAAAGACTTCTATTATCGTACAGATATAGTATACACATGTCCAGGCATGAAAGACTGCATGGCAGTGTGGAAAAATGGCCAATAACTCACTCTACAGAAACATTATTTAACGATGTTTTTGAGAGAGGCACATTATGTATTCTGTCAAGAAAATCCTGAAATCAAAATTTCCTTTTCACGATTTTGTAGTTTGCGACCTGATAATGTACTACTGCTTAAAAATACACCTGCAGAACAGTGTAAGTGTAAAATACATGAGAATTTTATGCTAAAATTGAAGAGTTTAGGCATAACATACTCGCACACATTTTGGCAAACCGTGCTGTGTAATGATGAGCTGTCGTCTGAATGCTGGAAAAATAACTGTGACACTTGTGCTAATTTAAAATTATTGGACTGTGTTAATAATAAAACAAGAACTGTTTATTGGAAAGAGTGGGTGAAGTTAGCAAATAATAAACTTAAAATGAAAGTAAATGAAACAAGTGCTGGAGAGTTATATGAAAAAGTATTGGAAAGCTATGGAGATTTTGTCCGACATGTGTATGTAAAGAGAATTCAAAATAAAGAATTTACCGGCGACCAAAAACGTGAAAACACCCGCATATTGCAAATTGATTTTGCAATGTCATATTCCTGCGAGTACCAAAACGAGATCCAAAGTGCCCTCTGGGCCCGAAAAAGTGTAACGTTATTCACAGCCGCCGTATTTTTCAAAAATGTATGCCGGACTTATGTGATTTGTTCTGACTGTCCCAAAAACAAAGATACCATTTTTGTCTTTATAAATCATTTGTACGACTTAATAATATCTGAAGACAACGATGCAAACATTACCGACGTGATTTGGAGTGATGGCCCATCCTCGGAGTTCAAAAACAAATTCATGGTTCGTTTGTTATTTTATTTATCCAAAAAATATAAGAAAACCTTTTCTTGGAAGTATTCGGCCACATCGCATGGTAAAGGAGTAATAGATGGTGTAGGTGGGAATGTTAAGCATTTGGTGCGTCAGAAATCAATGTCGCAAGGCCAAGTAACACCCGTACAATCAGCAGAAGATTTTGCATACCTCGCGTCAAGTCTCGTGTCAAATACGAAAGTAATATATATATCTCAAACAGAAATAGACGCCAAAGTGGCAGCAAAAAATCCATGGGAAAAGGTGGATGCAGTTCCTGGAATATCAAAATTTCATATTTTGTATTGTGATGGTGAAATATTAAAAGGTAAAGTCCATGCATTGGACACGCAAGAAAAAATATTTAGACCAAAGCATGCGAGATTCTTGGTGTAAAATCGTACGAGTCGCTTACATAACGTTGCTGTCGCTTACATAACGCTACACATTTTATTTATTTTCTTTAAAATTATTAGAGGAACGAAACTTTTATTTGTTGTAAATAAACGACTATTGTATTATTTATGAGTGTAATTTTTCTTTATTCCTCTTTGTCTCTTATTTCGCTAAAACTTTCGAAAATATCACTTATGTTTCAGACTAGGTTGATTTGTTGTCGCTTACATAACGTTTGGCTGATACCTAGTTTCTTTACGAACTTGGACATTATGACAAAAGTAGTTAATGGATGTTTTTAAGTACACATACAGTATTGTTATTATATAATTAGCAAATGATGAAAACTCAAATGAAACGAGTAACAGACCTGTAAAGTCTTAAAATATAGTACGAATGTCGATTACATAACCATGGAATGCTCCCGCGTCTGATCGTGCGAATACTATTTCATATAATCATAGACAAAAGAACTTTTTTTTAAGGTTAAGTTTTAAGCTTTTACAGTTGTGTGAAAGGAGCATATTTAATACTGTCTTACATAGTTTTTGACGATTTATTTTTATTTTATATTATTTGAATGAACTTTGGCAAATGATTGGCAGTATAAGTAGGGCTCTATACTAAAAAAAAGTAAAGCGAAGCTAATTCATAAATTCATGATACTGAATGCTAACATAAATATGTAATTTACTTTATTTCCTCGCACATTTGGAGAAAAGCATTATATCGGGTGTTCCAGAAAGTATAAGCACATATAGTCTGGCCAGCCAACGAACGCAGTAGCAATGTACAGGGAACAAAAGTATGACAACACTAAGAATCAGTGAAAAAAGCAGCAATGATCATCAAATTTTATGTTTTTAATTTTAGTTGGTATTTCCGCCCCTTTCATTAGGTGACATTTACGGTGTGTAAAAAGGAGACGGATATATTTCGTCTGATCTGTCATCAACTGCAACAGATAATCTGGTTGAGGCAATTGAGATATGCCTTAAAAGTGAATTTAAATTTAATTGGGAACGTTGCAGGAGTTCTATCTCACTCGCGCTTAAGATGAGAGAGTGAAATGCACTAGAAACAAATTCAATGTGAATTTAAATGTTCGTCACGAAATACGGTGTCTCATCAGTCATCACGAAGGGTTGCCACATGTACGTATTTTGAATTTGCCGCGCATTTCTACTGACAGAAATGGTTTGCCAGACTATATTTGGAGGGCTGCCATTTTTTTTCTAATAATGATAAGAAAAAAAGTTTCAATGCAGGTTTTCTGTTTCCATGGTTACCAACAAATACGGTTATTATTTGAAGTGCATTTCTGTAAAATACTCAAAATGCGAGGTATTTCTCCCGAAAAACGTAAAATGATCGTGCACAAATGGTGTACAATCCCTAACAATCGAAAACGGTAGGAGTCAGTATTGGAGCCGTCCGCACAGCGATACGAAAGTACGGCGAAGAATATTCCTTTTGTGATGCACCGAAAAGCGGCCGAAAACCGGGACCTTCAGACCGAAATTTGGACCGAAATCTGGAAAATCGCTCAAACGTTTGTTAGAAAACCCGACTTATCTGTTAGGGAAGGGGGTAAAAAAACTACGCACATCGGCAAGCAATATTCATCGAGCCAAAGCAAGGAGAATCTGTAATGGTGAAACCACACTTCACCTATGCGGACAAATATTCGTGTTGCGTCTCTTTCCTATTCTATACAATAAGAAAGAGACGCAACACGAATATTTGTCCACATAGGCGAAGTGTGGTCGCAGCATAACGGTTCTCCGACAAGCGTTTCGACGACGGGCTCTTCGTCGACAGAACTTTTCATCTTTTATTTTTTCGTCGACAGAACTTTTCTCCGACGCACGTTTCGCCGACAGAACTATTCATCTTTTGATTTTTCGACGACGAACGTTTCGCCGACAGATAATTTCAACTAACGCGCATCATACATTTTTGCGCGAAATATCATAGACATCTTAGTAAAAGTGGGAAATTTGTGTATGGTGGTGAAATTTTTGTATGGAACCACAGACAATTTGCAGCCGGATATCCGTCTTCTGGTTGATTTTTCTCTATGGTAGCTGGATTCTGAAGTGTGTGGAGTAACAAAGAATTGTGTTCAAAACTTAACGTATGGCACCGGCATATACGTCAAATTAACCAATCGTAAACGGAGCTCATCCGATTGAGTAACCGTATCCGGCAGCTTGTCTTCATAACGTTTGTTTTCAGCTTAAACAAGCAACAACTAAGCTCTATCTAGACCCTGGAAGAAGGCGAAAAATTTAAATAAAAACATCGTATGACAACTTCGTATATAAGGCGACTTAACAATAATGATACTTGAAATTTTTTTTTCTTACGGGATAAATCAATTATATTTTTTATAAAAATTACTATATTTTTTCCTGAAAAATTTTACACGCTTTTATTCAGTTTCACCTGCGTTGTCTGTAATCAAATCTCTTAAGTTAAATTTGACCCACTTCTCGGTTTCCGATTGAGCTGTAATTTTGCGCGCATGTGAATATTATGGTGACCTATTGATTCTCCAAAATATTATTCGCCGATTATCGATTCGCAGACAACCACTCGCAGATGGGTTCTTTGGTAGAAACACGATTGGCAGAATTTCATTACGCAGAGTAATCTTATCGAAGACCAGTCAGTGCGCAGATTATTGATTCGCAGATTTTCTTTTCGTAGAATGATCGTTTTGTAAGTGGCACGATTAGCCGACCAACCATTAGTCGAAAAACGGTTCAAAGAATGATCATTTGGTATAAAATATTGTTTCCTAGGCATTTTATAAAACGCCGGTGTTTTATGATATGCCTAGCTAACATCAATCATATCGTTCAAAGCTCATCCATTGACAGCATTAGGCATATTGTAAGTAGGGTACCTCTTTATACATATAGAGTGTACGCTACGAGTACAAATTGTCCTGTATATTTTTATTAGTTATTACGCACATTGTCATTTGTCTGGCTAAGTCTTAAGCATAATATTATATCAGCTTTTGCCCGCAACTTCGTCTGCGTCAAATTAGTAATCCATCCCTCTTTTTATGTCTTCAAGAGATTAGTTCGGGATAAGAAATATTCTATATTCAACTCAAACTATCTCCATTGCAATTTATATACAGGATGTTTTTTCAATAACTTTCCATATTGTGAGAGGTGCTTACGGATTGGGTAAGTCGGTTCAGAGGTTATTGATGCCCCATACAAAATTTCATCTAAATTTTCATCTATTTCATTCTAAATCATCTAATTATGGATTACAATATTTTATAAACTCATATATTTGCCGTTGTCCGTATACAAGACCATAGGCCACCATCTGCAAAAATATAAGTTTGATACTCAAATAAATAATATAGGTTAATTTTAGATTTGTATTATTAGTTAAGGGTTCGTTGGGTGGTTAATAAAATGTTTTTTTCGTATGGTTATGGATTTATTTGTCGCTCAAATTAAGGGGCGCAATATTCCCCGCCGTACAAAACAGTATGGGCGTCATAAGATAAGATGGTCATTATAGTCATCAACCAACCAAAACCTCCCTTAGTTAAAAAATGGTTGTAAAATAATATGGTAACATTTAAAGTATGTAGTTTAAACCTGAAATCATTATATAAAATGACGTTTTAGGGATTTGATTTTAGCGCAGACTTCGCTTGCACGCAAGTGTCGCGCCATATTTGAATCGTGAACGTGTTTGGCCCGGTTACCCTCATCTGGCAGAAAAATATTGGTCAGAAATACACTTGGCATAACGTCTTTCGCAGAAACACTTTCGGTCGAATGGTAATTTTGCATAAAGGTAGTATGTAGTTGGCATAACTACTACTACGCATACGACATGTTTTGCAGCATATTGTTTTGCAGAACATTACTTTGGCCGACTTTGGTTTAGCATCATTTTATGTATCGTAATAATCATATAGCGTACTATTACAATAGCATAATTATTTTCTGCTAGCAGAAAAGTGGGTTAGATAAATTTTATGTAGTAGAATTTAGATTTATTTAGGTTAGGTTAGAACTGCAACCCCCGCGGAAACAAACTGTTGCCAGAAAAATTGATTAGGTTAGGTTCGAGTTGCGACCTCCCCCGCGGAAACAACTGTCGCCAGAAAAGTGGCTTAAGTTAGGTTAGAACTGCGACCCCCGCGTAAACAAACTGTTGCCTGAAAAGTGGGTTAGATTAGGTTAGGTAAAAGTATTTGTGGCGGCCGCAACGGGCCATTGCTCTTGGTGGCTCGAGCATACCGCGTTAACTCGCACGTAGCAGCCTGGCCGGGAGCCCGCGTTGGGAAGACACAACAAATTATCACAGACACAATTGGCAGATAACAATTTCATTAACCAGAATACCGACACATGTGCTCATTATTACAGCGCCTGCACGTTTCTAGAGCAATACATCCAATCCCGCATAATGTCTTGTACAATATGATAAGACAATAAAGATTATCTTGTCATAATAAGTCAAAAAAGTTTCTGCGAGACAATAGTGAACCATCCCGTAAGAAAAAAAAATCAATTATCATTATTGTTAAGTCGCCTCATATACGGGTTGTCATACGATGTTTTTATTTAAATTTGTCGCCTTCTTCCAGGGTCTAGATAGAGCTTAGTTGTTGCTCGATTAAGCTGAACACAAACGTTATGAAGACAAGCTGCCGGATACGGTTACTCAGTCGGATGAGCTCCGTTTACGATTGGTTAATTTGACGTATATGCCGGTGCCATACGTTAAGTTTTGAACACATTTTTTTGTTACTCCACACACTTCAGAATCCAGCTACCATAGAGAAAAATCAGCCAGAAGACGGATATCCGGCTGCAAATTGTCTGTGGTTCCATACAAAAATTTCACTACCATACACAAATTTCCCACTTTTACTAAGATGTCTATGATATTCCGCGCATAATTCCTCTCAAATGTATGATGCGCGTTAGTTGAAATTATCTGACGGCGAAACGTTCGTCGTCGAAAAATCAAAAGATGAATAGTTCTGTCGGCGAAACGTGCGTCGGAGAAAAGTTCTGTCGACGAAAAAAATAAAGATGAAAAGTTCTGTCGAAGATCAGCCCGTCGTCGTATCGCCTGTCGGAGAACCGTTACAGATTCAAGCAAGGATTGGTCTTAAAACATACAAGAAACGGAAAAAACCGAAACGAAGCGAAAAACAGGCCGCAAGTGTGAAACCAAGAGCTCGCAAGTTTTATGATACTCTCTTGTGCCGAAAATCAGCATGCATTATAATGGACGACGAGACATACATAAAATTTGATTACAAAATGCTCCCGGGTGATCAATTTTATACCGTACGAGAGGGCCAGGATATCAGTGACGCGAACAAATCCATCTTCACTGAAAAAATCAGTAAAAAAGCAATGGTTTGGCAAGCTATTTGTGAGTGTGGCAAATTATCCAAGCCATTTGTCACTACGCAAACAATAAAGTCCGATACCTACATCACCGAGTGCTTAAATCGTCGCCTACTGCCTATGATCCGTGAGCATGATGGACCTGTCTTATTTTGGCCGGATTTGGCATCTGTGCACTATTCGAAGGCCACGTTAGCCTGGTATAAAGTTAACAAAGTCGACTACGTGCCCAAGGACAAGAATCCTCCGAACTGCCCAGAAGCCAGGCCTATTGAGACTTTTTGGGCACTAACCAAGGCATATCGTCGGAAAAATACTAGGGCCGCGGATTCCATTGAGGCTTTTAAAAGAAACTGGTTGAAAGCCTCCAAAGTCGTTGGGAACAAGTCTGTGCTGAAGCTTCTGTCGAGTGTCAGGTCTAAGGTTCGGTCATTGGCTTACAATTAATAATTCTGGAAGAAATGGTACAATAATTGGTTAGATAATAAGTTAAATATACAATTTATTATAAAAATAAGTATGACGAATAATATTGTTTTGTTTAATTGTATGTAGAACTCGTGCTTATACTTTCTGGAACACCCGATATATGCCTCAGCGGGAATAGAAAAAATCGCTCTTCCACGAATTTATCTTTCCCGTCCTCTGCAATAATGTACTATTATCTTGGGGTTAATTAATTATGTTATGAACAAACTACAACAAAAACATTAACTAGACTTACAACGTAAAGTGGGCGCCAGTTGAAAACGAAAAAAAAGTAAACATACGTACAAACCTGCATTATTTCGCAATCACGCACTTTCAGAACACAATCTTGGTCTTATCACTAACTTAAAACCTTAAACCTTGAGTTCACATACATTTTTAGTTAAAATGTCTGATATTTATTAGTATTAAAGTAAAAAGAAATCTACGGACGTATTTTACGATATGTGTCAAAGGCTAGGCGAGATTTTTTTACTCATCGAAATCTAGGTATATTGTCTATGAAAAAACTTCAATTGGTAATGATGGGACATGAACAGTGTCATTTTGTTATCGATTCAATGTAGACACGGGATCTTTTTAATTTAATAATTTGAAATTATATGTAGGAAAATACTGAAAATAGTCTGGCAAATGAAAGATGAGAATGAGTTTTTTAGGCAACTTTTTACATGGCAACATAAGCTGAATCGTCAAACGTCATGTGGCCGCTACACTAATCAACTTGTCGCACGATTAGAATGAGATGGAGCGATAGTTAGAGTAGGACAAACATGTCTTGTCCGCGTTCTGTCTCACTCTAACTATCGCCACAGAATAACTAATAGTACTACCGTACAGAAAATTCACTCCTTCACAAATGTCAGATTTAGGTATAAAATTATACCTATACTCACCGCCTGAAAGCAAAATTGAAGCTTATAACCGCGCACGAACAGTGATCTTCTTTGCGCGCCGCAGTTTTATGACCGAGCTGTGAGCCTCGGCACGGGGTTGTCACTTGACAAGTTTTTGTACCTATATTACTTTATTATTTTTAAGATAAATATGTAGGAATTTCAAACGTTGATTCTGTAAACATGATTTTTTTATCCGGAGATATAATTTTTTTTAGAGATTATGTCTGATTCTCACGGAAGAAGGTATGCCACAGCCGTATTCCTTTGAAAATATGTCGGTCAGTTCCCAATATTGTTTCTGGGCAACCAATATTCAATAAATTAAGGATGTTTATTTTAACTATTACTAAGTAAGGACTTCGGGACCTTTCAATATCGTCCGGAATTTAAAAATGTTATTTCTGCTTCCTTGTTCTTCCGTTTATTCAGACATCCGTAAAGACATCTTTTATACGGATTAGATCGAGATTTAGGTTTCGAAGCCAATGTGTATTTTCAAAAACCCCCCTGCTATGGCTTCATCTCACTCTAATCGTGCGACCGATCGCCATGTGTGTAGAGACCTTTAAGTTTAGATAAGACTTCACGGATACCACATTAAAAAAAAAATACTGATGTATCTGTGTTTAAAGAAGCTTTAATATGGATAGTAAACAACTTCTATTAAATATGAACTTTGAAAAATACAGACGGCCGCAGTAACACATTTTATAGATTTTATAGATATACTTAAATTAGGAACCTCTAATTACTTGAACAAAATGTTGTCTATGATTGGGTAAAAATTTATAGAAGAATTAATAATACCTACATATTTATTTTGTGTTCCTTCCAAGTTCGTAAGTATTTCGCGAAGGATATTTTTAGTCGATGAATGTTAATACTATTCCCATCACTATTTTCATAGAAAACAAATGCAATTGATGGTCAGCCATATTTGTTTACATTTTTTTCGTTTTCAACTGGTGCCCTCTTTACTCAAACACATGCGTTAAAACATTACGTTATGAAGTCTTGATTGCTAAATTCTGACTTTGCATTTCATTGTCACTGAACGGTTTTTTTAAATGTATAATTAGTACGTGCATCGGCCGTTTAAGTATAATGTTCACTTGTATTTAAAAAACATCTACACCTATTTCACTTTTATTGTACAGTCAGCGTCATATAGTTAGTCGCATACAAAGTAGTCAAATAGTTCGGTACACCATACAAACTATATGATGTACCGAACCATTTGACTACTCGTAATTTGGATGCGACCAACTATATGACGCTGACTGTATCTACCTATAGCCAAATTATTATAGAATAAAACAAATCTACAAATTCACAACAATATACGCAACAGAATAAAATATTGAGAACGTTTTTAAAAATTTCCTACAATTTTTTTTACAGTATCAGCTCTGTTTGTGAGGTTGCGTTTAAGGCCTGTTCTACACGAGCTAAAATTAGGAAGAAAATTGTATATGTTGACTGAATAAATTCAGAACATTACAAATATTATCTTTGGTCTCTGTTTATGCATTATTATAGAAAATATTCATAAGAATCAAAATCAGAATCCTCGGAACTTATTTCGTAACTATAGAGATTCCAATTCTTAATTTCAGCTCGTATGTCGTAGCTCGTAGCCCTTGCTGCGAATATTTTAGTCTCATAATCACTCTTCACGAAAAAAAAAATCAAAATCAGCTGTTCGTTAAATATGCTCCATATTTACAATTTAAAATTATAGGAATTTGTTAATAATGTGTTATTTGTTATTTTTATGTCGATTTTATATATAAACGAAATTGCATAATATATCACATCGTTTATTGTTTTTTTATATAGGCGTAGTGATAGAATGTGAAACGAACCAAAAAGTAAATATCGCTTAGTCTTACATTTCTGAACGTGATCCCTGCTACAAACATATGTGGAATAGAAATTAAAAAATAGGCACTTACCGGCCTAGGCCCCCAAATTTGAATGAAATTCTAGCCGCACCCGAAACGTGATACTTTGCAGCCTTCGGAACATAACATCAATATTTTATTGCATGTTTGAGAAAATTCACTGCCTACAGACCTATCCGAACCTTACAAGTTTTCTTCCGATTTCGTACTTCGATAGAGCTTAAGTTTGGCATACCTGCATAGATTTAGTGACCATGCAACTTTATAAGTACTTACCATAAAAGACGGAGACTAAATGTGGTTAAGGGGATGACAACAGCTAAATTCTGTCCCTATCTTTTTAAGCGCGAGTGAAAGAGAAACACTGTGTAACGAGTATGGAAGCTCATTGAAAAATTGAAAAATATTTAATTGAAAAAAACTACGCAATAATGGTTATATATAAAATAATTAAGTTTTAAGTATTAGTGTGTTGGAATTTTGATCTTAATTTCAGACGTATAAGTAAATAAACTAAAGGCGAAAAACGGTTTAAAGCTAATTTTAAGACGTAACTTCGAAATTATTTTGTATTAGCCGTTTTTGTCCAATCCTGTATCGAACTTAACAAAGCTCTTTGAAATATAATGAATAAATATTAACATTTATTTTTCCTACTTCCCCAAAACAAATAGTCATTGCTAAAAAACTGATTAAGTAAAGTAAATTTCAAGGTCATCGGCTGTTGTCACCCTCTTATAATCTTAACTATGAAAGTAGACTTACCTTTAGGATCTAATACAATGTCTCTGGGTTTGTCAATATCTTTCCAAGCTAAGAGGGTTCTCATGCTGCCATTAGCATTAGCTACCTCGATTCTGTTAGTTCCCGCGTCAGTCCAGTATAACTTGTCAGTTAACCAGTCATATGCCAATCCAGCAGGAGATACTAAAACAACATTTTAAAACGTTATGCGACCTAGTTTTATAACAAGCATATTTTAAATAAATTAGACAGGTACATGACAATAAAGAACGTCCTTGTGCACTTAGGTCCTTTTACTATTTATAACTCAAAAACCGCTCTACCGATTTTATTCAATATAGTTTTTATTCAAAGTACAGTAGTTATTAAAGCCCCGTTACACTTTACTTTTTGTAGTATCCTAACTAGCATCCTAGTTAGGATCTTAACTTTTTTCAATAGTAAATTTACTTGCTAAATTTAGAAACTAAAATATTTAGGAAGCTAACTAGGACAAGTGTAACAGGGCTTTTAGGCCTCACTTTCATGTTTTTTTTTTTGGACTCACGGACTTCAAAAGATAAAGGGGGGACGGACGCGCTTTTAAAACTTTCGGAGCTATTTATTATTTACGAAACTATTAGTTTTATCCAACCCATATTATTTTTTAAAGACCTATCCAACGACACCGCGATAGGGTTGGAGCGAAAAAAATTCACCTCCCACTTCATTTGCACGGGAGTGATGATTGATGTGATTTTTGTGATTTTTTTTCAGTAATTGTTTTACCACTTTGTCGGCGTGATTAAAACACATACTCATACCAAATTTCAGTTTACTGGTACTAACCTTCAAAGAGCAAAGCCGGGGACAGACGGATGGACGGACGGACAGACGGACGGACATGGCAATACTATAAGGGTTCCTAGTTGACTACGGAACCCTAAAATAAGTTGATCGTCAAACTGCGACATCCAATAAATTAGTTTTTAGTACTGATGTGCAAGCTGCGGAAAGTTTTTAAAAATATGGTAATCGGAAAATTTCAGAAACTTTTACAAAAAATATAGGTAATTTAAATATAAGAAACGGAAAGTTTCAAGCCCTATACAAAATTATGAGAAGTTTCCGAGATTTCCCTATGTAAAAAATTCTGCCATTTTGGAAAGTTGCCATCGGCACATCAAGACTTTTGAGTACTTACTCAGGTTTGATCCTACGACGACAGTCTGATTGGACCCATCCAAAGAAGCTCGATTGATCGTATCTTTTTCAACATCGGTCCAGAATATAGAATTGCTGTTATGGTCCCAGTCCAAAGCCATGGCCGACTTGATATTGTCCACCGGTATCACCTGATCCGAAGCATTTCAAGTTTTTTGATTAGTATAAGTATAGGAAAAATAATAAACCAGTAAGCGTATTAAAGTGGGCCGTATTCTAACTTTATAATTTTTAAGAATCAAAAACTGACTTCAATGGGGGAAGCCGGTGAAGGATTATTGTAGATGGTGCACTCTTAGACTCCATACAATGAAATAACTTGCTTAACAAACACAGCGAAGAGGACAAATCGTCAAACGTGAACCATGCGTTGTTGAAGAGTTCCGTTCTAATCATCATCAGCAGTTCCACTTCATCAAATGTCACTCTTTTGAATTAAAATGCTTGATTTGTTGATAAAAATACAAATATCACTTTATGCATGCCTTTAAGGTTTGAGGGTTTCCCTATATTCCTCATGCAACTCATCATCAGAACTGCCCTTTGACAAAAACGGGACCAATCTGTATATATACATACATTCAAAAGAATAATTTTCAAAATCGGTTCAGACGTGACTGAGTTATGAAGTAACAAACATAAAAAAACATACACGCCGAATTGAGAACCTCCTCTTTTAAAATCTTGAAGTCGGTTAAAAACACGTATAGACACGATCCTACTTCAATACAATACAACTCCGCCTCAACGTCTGAATCAGATATATCAAAATTGTAAATTATTCCGATGAACTCCTATAGAACTTCAATATTGGTTTAATAATTGTTTTCTGTTGGAGTTATGTTTGAGATAGATTGTGTTTTCAACCGACTTCAAGATTTCGAAGGAGGAGGTTATCAATTTTTCGGGATCTTTTTAGGGTTCCGTAGCCAAATGGCAAAAAACGGAACCCTTATGGATTCGTCATGTCTGTCTGTCTGTCCGTCCGTATGTCACAGGCATTTTACTCGGAAACTATACGACGTATCTGAATAAAATTTACATATAAGGTGTATTTTGTATGCAGCTACTTAGTTATGTAGTTAAATTTGAAAAAAAAATATTTTTAGGGGGGCGCTCCATATAGGTAACTAAATTAAAAAAAAAATGTAACCAAATATCAACATGTGACACATCAATCGATAGGTCTTTCAAAATAACATTGAGGTTTCTTTGACTATTTTGTGATTAAGTGAATATTTTCTGAAATAATCGCTTCGAAAGTCAGAAAAGTTGTGTAGCCCCCCCCGTAACTTTTGAACCGTAAGTTCAAAAAATATGAAAAAATTTGAAGAGATGCGCCTTATTAAAAAACTTTCTACGAAAATTCAGCCATTTTTGAGTTATCTCCAAAAAACTTCTTGCATAGGTATCAGATACGACCTTTTGGTATTAGTTTGGTTCTTATTCCATTGAAGGTACGGAACCCTCCTATGCGTGGTCCGACACGCACTTGGCCGGTTTTTCTTTGCATTTTTTTTATGTATGTTTGAAAGAGTATACTTCACAGTTGGTCCCATTATAACGAGGTCAGGATCTGATGATGGGATCCTGAAGAAAACGAGGGAACTCTTCAACTATTATAGGCATACCTATAGTGATTTGAGTATTTTTTGCAGCAGCTCGAGCATTTGCTTTTGAAAAGGTGGAAGCTAAGTGAAGTCGGGTCTTTTTTATTTAAAATTATTAATGTACTAGCTTCTTCCCGCGGCTTCGCCCGCATACTATAAGTACCTACTCAAAAAGGAGGTTCTCAGTTAGACTGGTATGTTTGTATGTACCACATTTTACCCTTTTAGGGGTTGAATTTTCAAAAAACCTGAAACACGTGTTTACTCATTTATCGTTAGGAATAATCCTGTGAAGTTTCGAATAAAATAGTCTAACAAATCTTGTTTCGCCATACAAACTTTGGACCCTCATTTTACCCCCTTAGGGGGTGAATTTTGAAAAATCCTTTCTTAGTGCACCCCTAGACCTTATAAGGAACCTACGTGCCAAATTTGGAATCTCTAGAACCAGCGGTTTGGGCTGTGCGTTGATATGTCAGTCAGTCAGTCAGTCAGTCAGTCAGTCAGTCAGTCAGTCAGTCAGTCAGTCAGTCAGTCAGTCAGTCAGTCAGTCAGTCAGTCAGTCAGTCAGTCAGTCAGTCAGTCAGTCAGTCAGTCAGTCAGTCAGTCAGTCAGTCAGTCAGTCAGTCAGTCAGTCAGTCAGTCAGTCAGTCAGTCAGTCAGTCAGTCAGTCAGTCAGTCAGTCAGTCAGTCAGTCAGTCAGTCAGTCAGTCAGTCAGTCACAGTCAGTCAGTCAGTCAGTCAGTCAGTCAGTCAGTCAGTCAGTCAGTCAGTCAGTCAGTCAGTCAGTCAGTCAGTCAGTCAGTCAGTCAGTCAGTCAGTCAGTCAGTCAGTCAGTCAGTCAGTCAGTCAGTCAGTCAGTCAGTCAGTCAGTCAGTCAGTCAGTCAGTCAGTCAGTCAGTCAGTCAGTCAGTCAGTCAGTCAGTCAGTCAGTCAGTCAGTCAGTCAGTCAGTCAGTCAGTCAGTCAGTCAGTCAGTCAGTCAGTCAGTCAGTCAGTCAGTCAGTCAGTCAGTCAGTCAGTCAGTCAGTCAGTCAGTCAGTCAGTCAGTCAGTCAGTCAGTCAGTCAGTCAGTCAGTCAGTCAGTCAGTCAGTCAGTCAGTCAGTCAGTCAGTCAGTCAGTCAGTCAGTCAGTCAGTCAGTCAGTCAGTCAGTCAGTCAGTCAGTCAGTCAGTCAGTCAGTCAGTCAGTCAGTCAGTCAGTCAGTCAGTCAGTCAGTCAGTCAGTCAGTCAGTCAGTCAGTCAGTCAGTCAGTCAGTCAGTCAGTCAGTCAGTCAGTCAGTCAGTCAGTCAGTCAGTCAGTCAGTCAGTCAGTCAGTCAGTCAGTCAGTCAGTCAGTCAGTCAGTCAGTCAGTCAGTCAGTCAGTCAGTCAGTCAGTCAGTCAGTCAGTCAGTCAGTCAGTCAGTCAGTCAGTCAGTCAGTCAGTCAGTCAGTCAGTCAGTCAGTCAGTCAGTCAGTCAGTCAGTCAGTCAGTCAGTCAGTCAGTCAGTCAGTCAGTCAGTCAGTCAGTCAGTCAGTCAGTCAGTCAGTCAGTCAGTCAGTCAGTCAGTCAGTCAGTCAGTCAGTCAGTCAGTCAGTCAGTCAGTCAGTCAGTCAGTCAGTCAGTCAGTCAGTCAGTCAGTCAGTCAGTCAGTCAGTCAGTCAGTCAGTCAGTCAGTCAGTCAGTCAGTCAGTCAGTCAGTCAGTCAGTCAGTCAGTCAGTCAGTCAGTCAGTCAGTCAGTCAGTCAGTCAGTCAGTCAGTCAGTCAGTCAGTCAGTCAGTCAGTCAGTCAGTCAGTCAGTCAGTCAGTCAGTCAGTCAGTCAGTCAGTCAGTCAGTCAGTCAGTCAGTCAGTCAGTCAGTCAGTCAGTCAGTCAGTCAGTCAGTCAGTCAGTCAGTCAGTCAGTCAGTCAGTCAGTCAGTCAGTCAGTCAGTCAGTCAGTCAGTCAGTCAGTCAGTCAGTCAGTCAGTCAGTCAGTCAGTCAGTCAGTCAGTCAGTCAGTCAGTCAGTCAGTCAGTCAGTCAGTCAGTCAGTCAGTCAGTCAGTCAGTCAGTCAGTCAGTCAGTCAGTCAGTCAGTCAGTCAGGCAGGCAGGCAGTCAGTCAGTCAGTCAGTCAGTCAGTCAGTCAGTCAGTCAGTCAGTCAGTCAGTCAGTCAGTCAGTCAGTCAGTCAGTCAGTCAGTCAGTCAGTCAGTCAGTCAGTCAGTCAGTCAGTCAGTCAGTCAGTCAGTCAGTCAGTCAGTCAGTCTGTCTGTTTCTTCTTTTATATATATAGATAGATAGATTGTTTACGTATTTTAAAATTAGAATACACACCAGTAGCTAAAACAGAGTCCACAAATAATTCAAGAGTTTATTACCATGTCTAAGGAATCCATTTGCTTGCGTGGATATAATTGTTTTAATCTGATATCTTTCTTTTGGGCGTATAGTAAAAGCTTTTCAGGAGATTCTTCGCATATTCGACTGGAAAAGTAATATATTCATATTAATATATCATATATTTTTCATCTCTCCTGCTCGGAAAGTTTTATTTTCCTGGGTAGATAGCCGGGTGGAAAATTGCTTGTTCATCCCTAGGGTAATTAGCTGTGTTAATTGTGGATTGAGCCGGTGCCCACCCGGATGACCTCCTCTCTGACCACCGGCTAAACATTGGATTTGTCTTTTTCAAATTGTTCAAATTTTACACAACATTTTTATAGATTATTCTTTATATACCTGTTTTATAAAATGTGCGTGTAGTATTGTACTTTCCTCACAGTCGAAATGAAAAGCAGAGTGTTTAACTCGGGTGAAATTACCCATTTCACCCTCGAACTATCTCAGGTGAAATGAGTCACTTTCAACCCTTGGTTAACAATCTACTACGGCCTCCTAGCCTAGTCGGTAGTGACCCTGCCTATGAAGCAGGAGGTCCCGGGTTCGAATCCTGGTCAGGGCATTTATTTGTGTGTTTATCACGGATATTTGTTCCTGAGTTAGGGATGTTTTCTATGTATTTAAGTATTTATCTATTATATATGTCGTCGCCTAGTACCCATAACACAAGCCCTATTGAGCTTACTGTGGGACTAGGTTGATCTGTGTAAGAATGTCCCATAATATTTATTTAATATTTATATTCAACTTGAAAATGTATTAAACGATCAAAACCTAAATATAATATACTCGTAGTTGTATTGTAAAGCACTACCTTGTTTAGGTATATGTTAGCTGTCAACTGCGACACTTACCCGTCAGAGTTTAAATTAAAGCCAACAGGACATCGACAGGAGTAACCGTTGCTGTTGGGGAGACAAAGATGGGAACAACCGCCATTATTTCCGCCGCAACGGTTTCTGTACGTCCTCAGTTGTCGCAACGGGTGATAACTGTGAAGAACTCTTACATATTTATATTGTAAATATAACACTACATATTTGCAATCTAATGCATTACAGTTATTGTCGTTGCAATATAAGCATGTAATAATACTGTTTGTTTGCAAATTCAGACTCGTTCAAATTAGAAAGGTCGTACGTAAAGTTGAATCGGAAAATTTTGCGTAACTTCCGATTGTCGCAAATTACATAAATAGTGTTTACCTGTGAATATCTATAGGAGCATTTAATCCAGCATGGATAGTTTGAATCCCCATACCAGTTCGTTTGTTAACAGTTGAAATACTTTTTGTGTGCCAATCAGTCCAATAAATAGCGTCTTCAAACATGGTTAGTGCGAACGGGTGGGGCAATCCTTTGTTCGTAATCTATACAAAAATATAATTTAAACAAACAAAAATTATGTGTCACCATAGTTGACAAATCACTGATTGTGTGTACTATAATAACAATTTTAATTGTTAAAACATACCCGTCTCCGGTGCCGGCCGTCGAGAGACGCACTTTCTATAACATGGTGCTTAGCGTCCGCCCAATATATCTTAGATTCAAGGTAATCAATAGTAAGGCCATTGGGCCAGAATATGTGACTCACAATGACACTTTTGCGATTGTTGCCGTCCATGTCAGCGCGCTCAATTTTGGGATTAGGACCTACCACACAAAAACCACAGACAAATTGTAACAATTGTAGCAATTGTGGCTATAGCACGCCAAGTTGCAAACTTTAGTTAATAAAAATCGGTTCACCGAGGCACAGAAATAGTTTCTGCGACTCGTGAATTTCATGATTTTACACGTAGTAATTACACATAGTGCTCTCCCTTATGGGAGAGGGCCTAATTCATAGTTCAGAATTGGATACGGTTATCAACTTGAGAGACGGGGACATAGGTGAATATCTCCCGCGTAATGACGTCTTCAAAATGGTTGCCGATTCGTTGCTAAAAATGCAAATTTCATCCAAAGTATCAAAACTATGCGCTGCACCTATACGTGTGTGGTATCAAACGAAAGAAGATTAAATAGGATATATTGCTGTGATACATTATATACTCATTTGTATTACAGTTTAACAGCTATTAACAAAAACCTAAAATCAGACTAAAAAATAAGTCGGGGTTTTGAATTTTACAACAAAATTATAAGTCAAACTTTAAAGCAATGTACAACAATAATGAAACAGGCTAGTTAAGCTATACATTGCTATAAAATAATAAAAACGGCAATAATTTTGGCAGCTATGTTGAAATACAAAGGGCTTCGGATATATTGTTGGCTACATTATCTGGATCCATGAATAATTGATGTTTTTAATGCTATACAAAACATTAGTGCTATGTATTTACTTTGGCTGTAGAATTGACATACAAATATTTTTTTCCTAAAAATTTTTTTTATACCACGACGGTGGCAAACAAGCATACGGCCCGCCTGATGGTAAGCAGCTACCGTAATCTATGGACGCCTGCAACTCCAAAGGAGTCACATGCGCGTTGCCGACCCTTTACAAAAAGGAGGATTCACTGTGTTGATGGCTAAAGGAACAAGAAGGTCCCTCATCGTCAACACACTGGGTCATTTTATTTTGCCAATAACTCCTAAACTATAAATTATTTAAAAAAAATGTATGTATGTATGTATTGTAGTAAACTTTAATAAGATTTTTATCGACGCTACGCACATGTGTTTATGTGTCATGTTATAGCTTAAATTTAGATTTTACAAATTTCGATAGTGGTCACGTTCATGACGTCATTATTTGGACCTCAGGCACTATAAAGATGTTTTTCCGGCATTAAAGGGGTCAAAATCATGTAGTTAATAATATATTCGAAGCTCCTGAGGAAATTCCGTAAATTGAGAAAATTGATATTTTTTCACTCTAAGGAAATATTTTGGCAGCGCCCTATGTTTTTTAACATAGCTGCCAAAATGTATGCCAGGTTTTTATTATTTTATAGCAATGTATATAGCTTAACTAACCTGTTTCATTATTGTAGTACATTGTTTTAAAGTTTGACTTATAATTTTG
This sequence comes from Pammene aurita, assembly GCA_947086415.1. Lineage (NCBI taxonomy): Eukaryota > Metazoa > Arthropoda > Insecta > Lepidoptera > Tortricidae > Pammene > Pammene aurita. The sequence continues at coordinate 27,532,100 of OX352292.1, read as the reverse complement.
TTATAAAATGCAAAACCCCGACTTATTTTTAGCCTTATTTTAGGTTTTTATTAATAGCTGTTAAATTGTAATACATATTATTATATAATGTAATTAATGTATCACAGTAATATATTTAATCTTTTTTCGTTTGATACTACACACGTGTAGATGCAGTTTATAGTTTGGATGAAATTTGCAATTTTAGCAAAAATCGGAAGCCATTTTGATGACGTCATTACGCGGGAGACATTCACTTATGTCCCCGCCTCGCGGCAGTTTTGGGGTCCCAATGTCATGCCAACCAACATACTAAAAGTTGGTAACCGTATCCAACTCGTAACTATATTCCCATTAGGGAGAGTACTAACACGTACGAAATGTGCATTGATTGAATTTCAAATTTCGTCACACATAAAATTTAAAATTGTGAAATGGCAAATTATAATTTAACATACCCCAATCAGTCCAAAACACAAAAGCATCCCCGGGATGAACGGCTATAGCCCTCGGTTTATCCAAATCGTTGGCTGCAATGACCGCTCTTTGAAGCCCTTCTAAGGTGGCTACCTCAACGCGTCTCGTTCCAGAGTCTGTCCAGAATATTAAATCGTGGATCCAATCTATTGCCACGCCACCCGGTGTTTCCAAACCCCACCTTATAACATCTGTAATAAGTATATTTTTTTATGCATTAATTGGTAATTGTAGGTAATGTGCCTAAATTGAAGAACAAAAATTTAAATTTTTCTTTTTCAAACCAAAACATTGGAGAAGTCCCACTTCTGAATGTCGGTGCTGTTTTTTTAGCACGTAGAACCACGGATCGCCTATATGAATACGATAGGTAATGCGTCGCCGAGGTAACCGAAGTATCGTTTTAAGAATATCGAAATAATATTAACAATGAGTGTAGCCTTGTAAGCTACTTCAGCCTTCAGTTCATACTTCGATATATTTATGAAAGTCTTATTTTAATGATATCCGATTATGTGCCATTAGTTAATATTACATTAGTTGAAATAATTTTCGAAAAACGCGAACGTACCTAAGTAACATGGAAATAAAATGTCTACGCTGTAATTAGTTTGTGGAAGGTTTGTGTTAAGGACTGCCTAATTCACCTAAACAATGAATCGACTTAATAAACATACCTGTAATGTTATTGTTGTTCATTTGTGCGACACGTATGACTCTTAGATTGTTTTCAGTCCAAAAGACTAGCTGCTTTTCGTAGTGATAGTCCAATGCTACCGCATTATGAAGTCCTTTTACAACAGACATGTAGTTGTCACCAGTGAGCCATACCTAAAGAACAGAAGAATTCATATCATTGGCGAACTGTTTTACCAGACTACTAAATACTTAAGGTGATAACGGTAAATGATATGCTTGCCTGTTTTATTCCAATCCGATTGGAAAATAGCAGGGTCGGTGATTCTCCTGTAGGTTTGCAAGATCTGGCATCAGGTCGAAGAACATATCCTGTCATACATCCGCATTGGAAACCCCCCATCGTGTTAGAGCACGTTTGAGAGCAGACTGGATCTTGCTCATACATACATTCGTCAATGTCGCGGCAACTACAAAAATAATAAAATTTAAGGTTATTTCTAACATGAAAGCAAACCGCACCAATTAATGTATACCGCTGATTACGTACCTATAACCATCATCAGCCAATAAGAAGCCCAAAGGACAAGCACACGCAGGGATTCCATTATAAGTAGTGATACATTGCTTTTCGCACTTATCTTCTGGGCCGCACTTCCTCTTCACCGGACACTTTTCTTCATCATCACCCTTAGGGCAGTCCTTCATTCCGTCACACACATGCTTCCTATTAACGCAGTTCCTAAAGGCGCTGCTGATGAGATGGTCTTGAGTCGCACATGTGTATTGGTCTTCTTCGCAAAATACTTGGCAATGCATTTCGTCTTCGCCATTTGAGCAATCGCGGACTCCGTCACAAAGCCAAGTTTTCTGTTATAAAAATAAGGTAAAATAAATTTCAAGGGTATAGCTTGAGCTGGTTGTGTTATTGAGTTATAAGGGTGCTTTGTTGAGGTTTCTCAGAATTTACCAATATGCACCGGCGGTCGGCGCAGGTGTATTCGTCGCTGGTGCAGTTGCGCATGCCGTGTTCGCAGTTGAGCTCATCGCCGCCGTCGGAGCAGTCCCGCTCGGTGTCGCAGCGCCAGCGCTCCGGGATGCATTTACCGTCGCTGCACCTTTATAGAAATATTTATTGAAGACAAATCGTATTGTAGCATTTCGATTAGTGTTGTTTGAATCTAGAAATATCATCCTCGGATACAGGAGGCGTTAGTTACTTTGTGGGTAGTAAGTACCTATATAGTATAAGTACCTACATATGTATTTCACATACATATGTGTGGACATACATATCCATTAATAGTTGCAATTCAAAAGGTTTTTGTCCCCTAAAACCAAGGTTAAGACTTAATTCATATCTATTGAAATAACAACGTCAAAAAGAGGTGATAGCAATAAAAATATTTACTATTAATTTGATTCGTTTCCTAGTCATAGAGGAGGTAATTAAATTCCAAAAAATTGGGAATAACTGCGCTGGTTGCAAAGAGTAAAACAATTAGGTCCTATAAGATTAAAAAAGGCTAGGAAGGAAAAGATTATTGACTGCACTGAAAGAAAAACAAAAGTAGCATTTTCCGGGGCTGAATGAGAAGGATCAGATGAGATATGCTTCAAAGTTCACGTCATACAGGGCTTACTTAAATTCGCCAGCATTACAACTGCCCGGCAACATCGGGCAAAAGTCCTCGTCGGTCCAGTCGCCACAGTCGTTGTCGCCGTCACATTGGAAGGTTTTGCGGATACATTTCTTGTTGTCGCATTGAAACTCTAGATCGGCGCACCGTATCAGGTCCAAAGCTGTAGAAAATAACCGTTTTGCTATTTAACATTTCTTATGGCTACCATTTGAGCTAGCAAAGTGTTGTGGTTTCCCTGCGCCACCAGAACTTAGCCAACTTACCGGAAATAGCGGGGTGGATATTTGTTGTCGCGTCACTGCTATAACTATTATTAATATATATATTTCTAAAGTATTCAGTTAAATAACCATCCTTTCTTTCGGCAGTCGGGTAAATGACATCATTCCATAGATACAAAGAGCTGTGCATCATTGGCCGAATGTCACGTGGTAATTGTTTGTTAACTAGTTATATGCATAATTGTAGTCTTATATACTAGGGAAAAACTAGCACTAAACGGGTAAATACCTAACCGTCGTATCTCCGACTCCTTTTACAATACTAAGTAAAAGTGCGTTCCTATTTGCGTAATCTTTAGTTTAATTTGTCAATTTTAACTATAAAACTTTCGTGAGACTAACTAACATATTAAAAATATTTATAACGGGTTACTCACGTAATTTAAGTCGATTTTTGCTCGACATGTTTCGATCCATTTACCATGACCATTTTCACGAGCGGCCTTTCGCGACGACACAGCGCCGGCTACAAAACCGGCCGGGTAAAATGATCGGAACATGTCGAGTAAAAATCGACTTAAATTACGTGAGTAACCCGTTATAAATATTTTTAATTTGTCAATGTTTACAAAAGCATGATCTTTACAAACGGTGAAAGTAAAATGTGTCTATCACCTAACCTAACCGTGATGTGTGATATCGGTGACACCGGATCAATAAACACTGTTAAATTAACATTTCGGTCGGCTACGAGGTTCAGCGGCCCGAGGCCCCCTAACGGGCTCATTGGTGAAAAGTAAGATGATTGGATGGGGGACACGTACATACCTGCAATGTCCAACATTCAAACAAATCATCTAATTTCTCTGCAAAATGGTGACACTCTCCAACGCTGTTAATCCCCTTAAGGGTTTATTTTTGGGATAAATAGTTTAGGTTTAAAGAACTTTATTTCCCATAAGAATTATAAAAATTCACTTACATGAGAAAGGTTACAAGTTAAAACTAAAGCGAAAACATACAGTATTTAAAACTAAATCTTACTAATACAACCAAAACATGCTATTTAAAATCATAGTGGGTAGAAATCCATTACAATAATTGTAATAGAAAAAGGGCTCTCCATGTGTTACTTATTAACTGCATCACAGACACAATGATGTAGGAAGACGATAAGGTGATGCGCAAGGATGGATGTGGCATAATTAGGTGTGCTCATATTTATAACATGCATTATTGATTACTGGGGGATAAATGTTACTCTGCGTCCGTAGGAAACACCTTAGACAACCCTACACGTGATCCCTGGGTGGTGCTAAAAGAGTAACAAACTTGGCAGCTGCACTGTCCCCTCTGGACCTCGCAGCACTCACTGGATTTTCATCATCTGCTTTCCCACTACTACTACCCCAGGGAAGAAATGCCTAGCTATATCCAGTGACATGTAGCCATACGATAAAAAAAAAAAAAAAAAATATTGATTACTTATTTTTCTTTTATATACAAGCGTATATATATTTTTAAATGTGTTGTTTATTATATTATTTTTCACTTCTCATGCTCAAAAAGTGTGTCATATTATGCTTACCAAGGCGGACTAAAGTAGTACATTTAGCCTCTAGGGCTAAAATGTATACATATTTATGATTTACAAAACATTTTAAATTGACCAATCGGAACACTTCACCATATTAAATCCACCAATCACAACACACATATCGAAGATAATAGGAACGCTAGATACTTTTTTGGTGCGTATACTGTGTAAATAATTAAAGTCCTTAAAAAAACATTATATTTAATATCAACCAATCAGAATACAGCAATGTTAAAATCGACCAATGAGAAAACGCAATTTATTTTTCAAAACGTGAGGTGTTTTTTAGTTCCTACTTCACAATCATTAAAAAAGATTGTAATTTTTGGAAGCGCTTGAAAGCGTGTTTAAACTGTTTAAACGGCTATTAGACATGGCAATTTGTAGGGCCCAATCGGTTGTGTCCAACTCCTGTCGGCCCCAACGCACTTTATTACACGTTCCCTACAAATCGCCCCTACCGACCCTACCTCACCAACAGAGATGCCTTCAAAACATCTAAAAAATGTATTTGGTGAAGCACGGTGATAGTACTCATAACAGTACACATTAAATAAAATCTGAAACTGTTTTTTTTATTATAGATATTTAAATGACCGCTCGAGCTGCCTGAATCTAAATTCATCTGCCCAACCCTTCTATTATTTAAATACAAAACTAGATAAATATATTAATGATCAGCGAATCTACACAATTTAACTTTTATTTTAAATAAAAAACCAGACGGAATGTGTAGGAAATGGCTAACATTATAAATAAAAAAGGTAAAAATAACTCTAACGACCTCCATAAACAGCTGCGGGTGTCGGGGCACTGCCTATCGCCTTAGATCGGGACTCCTGCTCCCTAAGTACCATTACACCTACCAATCCGACAGGTTGGACCCTACAAATTGCAATCTCTAATAGCTACTTTAAAGAGCTAATTATACCGTCGTCTGTGGCATTTATTCGCGGTGTTCATATTTTGTATCTATGTCAAAGAAGTTAAAAAAATTAAAAGACCGTCAAGTTAAACCATAATTTAACCTTAGTTTAGTTATTGCGCGTAAATAATAAGTATTTTTATCTTATTTTCTCGCAATCGAAGTGAAAAATAGTATGCATTACTCTGGTCTAAAAGCCATACTACCACTCGAACAATTTTCCCTCACTTCGTTCGGGAAAATAACCACCTCGTGGTAATATGGCCTACTTTAGACCCTTGTCAAACAATCTACTATTTATAGCTTTTTATTTTTATTTTATATTAGTTATTACTATGTAAGTTTGTGTTTTAGGTAAATTAGAGTATTATTTAGTACAATCAAGCGGTATACCTACTTATATTTTATAATTATAATATATTTAATAATTTTTGGTAATTGTTTAGTTTAAGAATTTTAGTATATCATACGTATCACAATCATACAGTAATAATGGTGAAATGATTTTAATTTGGTTATGTAATTGTTTTTTTTTTATGGACACGGAGCAATATTCTTGGTAATGTAGGATTTTAGGCATTTTTTGAAACTAGCCATAGATTGAACATCTTTAACATCCCTTGATAATTTATTGTATAATTTAATTTAATAAAACTAATAGACTTTTTTCCGTAGTTTATTCTGGCGATAAGTAATTTTGTATTTTTATAAAGTGACTCAGATGGTGTTTGGTAAGGTAATTGAATAAAGCTTTAATTAACTTATTTTGTGCCGTTTGTATTTTATTAAGATGGGTTTTTGCGGCGGCCCCCCATATTTCTATTAAATAATCGATGTGCGGCTTAATTAATTAGTTATATATCAAATATCGTGCTTTGAGGGGGAGACGGTATTTCGGTATATTTATATGTCCTTTCCTGAGACTAAAACTTGAGCGATTTAAGCGTGAAGGGGTAACAGAGGAACAGACAGAATTACTTTCGCAATTACAATATCGGCATGGGTATTATTACAACAGCTATTATAGCTATTACTATTATTATAACAGCTATCTGAATCGAGTCACAAATTATCTTAAAGCCCATCACATTATTACATTGACGTGCTCAAAACTGTAAAATTACCAGTGTGGATTATATTGAATTTCTAATAAATAAATTCTACAAGGATGCTTGTTTGATAACTAAGGGGCTCCTATTTATTGAAGAAGTGATATACCACTTCATCTATTGATAAAAAGTGATGTACTCACGGCAGTCAATCTCGTCGGAGTTATCAGGGCAGTCACCCTCCTTATCGCAACGCCAGTGAGATGGTATGCACTCACCGGTGGCACACATGAATTGGTTTTCTCTGCACCTAATATAAAACAAACAAAATTCTTGTTAAACTCCCTTAAACGTCTATATTTGCGTGGCCACATGTACTTGAACATTTGTCACATACGTATTAAAAGTTTAATCGCAAATATATAATATAATAATATCTATAATTCTTAGTAAGTTCAGTTCATTCAACATGATATCATACGACGAGCGCCGGCTTAGAAATGGTAATCAGACACCGCTACGTCATACTCGTATGCTTGTTACCTGCATCACGTGGTTATTCTAAATATAGAGTTCCTAGACGGAAGTGTTGTACTAACAGCAAGGCTCTATCGGTAGACTTTATGTCTTTGGCATAAGGTTTAGGAATTGTGCATGAATAGTTTTGACAATATTGCACCTTATTGGAAAGGAGAAAGTTTGCATAAAGTCCGATGCAGTGAAGTTCATGTTTTTTCAGATTTAATTTAATATTTTAGTTAAGGTGAAACGATTAGGGATTGGATAATGCAATTTTAATTAAAAACTAAAAGGCTTTTGTCGATTAGAAAAACTTGAGCTTTATGAACCAATGTAAGATCATCTTGTTCGTACCAACCATACATCTGCACTCATGGACTCGAAGCGAAGTGTTTACCGCGAACATATAAAAATCTGCTTCTCATCATTCCGAATTATGCATATGGACATAAAAAACAATGTTTGCGGAAGGTCATATAGAATTGACAATCATTATATCGACTGTTCCGTATTGCTTTCCCCAGTAAAGACGCTATTTACATACCTATATCCTCTTTTATCAGATCATAATAACTTATTCCCCTCGTAAAGTTGATTAATATTCCTAGAAATTATTTAAAATTTGGGGTTAAAATACGTAGGTTGAAAGTAGGCGTAGCATTTAATTAAAAACGCCATCGTTGTTTTAAATATGTGATTTCTATTTTCGGTTCAGTTACAGCGTTCCTAATTCCTGAAGACTGATTATCCCGACCATTAAATATACATTGTATCAGACGTCAGGCTTTTGAATGTTAATAACATCAATGATTTGGTTCTATAATGAATTCGCCCACGGAACTCGGGTATATCGGGCCAGTCTCCTTCACGGGCCGGAGGCTGCGAGCGTAGGCGCGTCGCCATAGCGACACCGCCGCGCGCCCCGCGTCCTCCACGCCAGTATTGATCCTACCTACTCCACCTTTTGCCCTCTATATACTGCGCTATCGACACAACAAAATTAAATATAAACATTACAAGAAACAATAATTGGATACCTATATCATTTTAGCGAAATAACCTTTCGATGAACTAATTCGACGAACTTAGGTACCTGTTATTTACTTGTCTGCTTTTTAATATTGCCTACCTACTTACTTTTCACTAATTAATCATTTATTTCAAATGCGTTGTTAGTTTTATGAAAGCGTTTAGGTAGTTAAAACATCTCTATCTAAGGTATTATGCGAGCGCATGCCTACAGAAATACGTCCACTAAAAAATATTAGTCACCATGTATGCAATTCGCATCGAGTACAAATCCACTTTTGCATTCGATGTCAACTTGGTATGTTTTCATTGGGGTTAGGGTTTTAAAATGAATTCAGTTTTTAAGATAGCTATTGTTTTATTCATGCAACCTACTATACGAGTTATGCATTGTACGTTAAATAAACACAAAGACCTGCTATTGCATGTAAATAAATAAATAATAAATATTATGGGACAATCTTACACAAATCAACCTAGTCCAACAGTAAGCTCAATAAGGCTTGTGTTGTGGGTACTAGGCGACGATATATAATAATAATATTATACTTAAATACATAGAAAACATCCATAACTCAGGAACAAATATCTGTGATAAACACACAAATAAATGCCCTGACCAGGATTCGAACCCGGGACCTCCTGCTTCATAGGCAGAGTCACTACCAACTAGGCTAGGAGGCCGTTAAAAAAAAAATGAATATATTACACTACGTTTGAACAATAATATGAATAAAATTAGTGATTGATTTTGTTGACGCTTGATTTTGTTGATAAATATAATTCTCATATTTCAAATTAATTGTCTAAAACATTAAAAAAAAAACTTAATTTATAAAATATTTAAAATTACCTAAAAAATTCAGTCTCACTGTGAAAATGGTTAGGTACTTTATGATATTCATTGACCGACGATGGGAAACATAATTGCTGTCTTGTAACGTTGCAATGACAATATAGAAGAAAAAAATATTGTCACTCATATTTAATAAAAAAAGAACCTACATATGTAGATCGTACGTGCTTGAAAGCTTTTGAATTGCTGCTTTAAAAGTGTTAAATACTAGTACACTACCTATAGTAACTTCGGTTTAGCAACTTCTCCGTAATTTTTCCGTCATGTACACGTAATGTACAAATCTTTGTCTACCATGTCTGACCGATTTCTGTCAGTTGCTTAAAGGTTAGCTGAAAGGGATTCCTTAAAGGGATAGGTTTGCCTTTGTACACACTCACTATATTTTTGTTGATAATGTACTTGTTTTGTGCAATAAAGTGTCTTACTACTACTACCAGGTACAAAATAAAACTTAAGTACACCTAGGTATAAGATAACGAGCTAGTACTACTCACATCACAGATGCTGTGTTTAAATATAGTTAAATAAGCTGAATTAAGGGGTAAACCTCGGAATTATAGGTAATAAGTTGGAAATTTGTAGACAACTTAATTGTGGCGTTCTATGTGTCTCAAAACTCACATAAAATCGCGTTTCTGCGTCGTAACGTAACTTATAAGTCAAATACAATCAAAAAATCAGTTTTGTGCTATTCTGCAGCATCAATCAAGTTAGAAAAACCTGTTTAGTGGCTCTGTGTGAGCCGTACAGCGAACCGCACTTAAATTTATGTACGTAATATTATTTTCAACACACTAGCTCGTAAGGAGATTCTTATTCCGCCGCTTGTAGGCTCATAGTCCTAGATATTAAACACGCGTGCTTTTCACAATAATTATCGAACTAGTGCAATAATTTAATAATCCTATCAAGTGACGTTTGTACTCTAGTACCAAGTTGTATGTACGCAGACCACGCGTTGTAATTTAGTCGGGTATTACCTTTACTTTTTTTTTAACTCTTTAGGAGTTAGCATTCTAAAAAAGTAAATATATTAAAAATATATACCCATTTACGATAGAATACAAATTATACAATCCTGATTGTGAAAAAGAATCATTTCAACTCATTATATTACTCGTTATACACAATAAATTATGTTTTAAACACGAATTGTCTGTTTTAATGCTGGCTGTTTGACATTAACCGTCCGCGCCTTTGCCTCAAGCTGCACGCACTACCAAAAAAGAAAATTGCGCGCATTTATAAGTTAACCTCAAATCATTGTATATTTGTTAGATTTTTCTCATTGTGTTTTATTAATTTAAACAAATTATGTTTTAAGTGAATTGGAAGACAACTTTAGCGTTAATAAACCTCTGGATATATTTCAAAATTGTGATACATAAAATGTGATGATTGCGTAGTGAAATGTTATCATAAAAATCTAGTGAGCAATACGTATGAAAAAAATACTATAATTTATTGCACAATAAATGTGAAATCTGAGAAAGAAGTGATTTGAAAAAGAGTTCCAGATAGTCAATAACATCACAACGCCGGACTATGCTGTCCCATGTGACGAGAACCTCGTGAAGGCTGAGAAGGACAAGTCCAGCAAGTACCTAGACTTGGCTCACGAGGTAACCGCCATGTGGGAGGTCGATTCGGCGATCATTGTGCCGATAGTTGTCTCTGCGAACGGTCTCATACCGAAGAGTCTCGACCATCATCTTGAGAGACTTTCGCTACGGGGTTGTGGTTGGATTAGGGGTCAGATTCAGAAGGCGGTTATCCTGGACACGGCGCGCATAGTCCGAAGGTTCCTCTCTCTGCGGCCTTGACCACCGGCAGCCTGGGCCGTACTCCGCTGCTCGCGGCACCCTAGGTTAGGTTTTTTATAATGTTTTTATTGTTTTTGTATGTTTTAGATGTATGTTTATATTTTACTTTTGTAAAAATATTTTAAAAAATGAAATAATAATATAAATTAATGAAATAAAGATAATAATATATTCTTTATTGTGCTTCCAGACAACCTTTGTCTTTCTTTGTTCTTTGACAATCTATTAAAAATTACTAGTTATTTAAAAATGTAAATTAAAATAAAACATAATTTATTAATTCATTACCAGAGCGATCTCTGCGAAATTGCACAACCTTTGTGCTAATTCCGCCCTAAATTTAAAACAACAGACTACAAAAAAATATCGAACCTGTTCACAAAAGAGCATCGGTTGTAGAGGAGACCAGCTGGGCATATGAAAGAAATTTTACCCAAGCTGAAACGTAGACGCTTTTTGCTTGTTTCACTCCCTCGGTCAGTAAATTTACGAAAATAATTTTGAACAAAAAAGAACCGACTTCACTTAGCATCCACCTTTCCAACAGCAAATGCTCGAGCTGCTGTAAAAAAATATTCTAATCACTATAGGTTGAAGAGTTCCCTCGATTTCTCCAGGATTCCATCATCAGATGCTGACCTGGTTACAATGGGACCAACTGTGAAGTATACTCTTTAAAAAATTTTTTTCCAAAAAGTCTTCCGGTCTAGCCGTTTTCGAATAATCGGTGAACATACATAAAAAAATAGCAAAAAAATACAAAGATCCTTCGAAATCTGGAAGTAGGTTGAAAAGAAATTCGAGCGTACGTGATTTAACGTGACTTAAAATAACGTATAGAAAACTTTATACGAGTTAATAGCTTATTATCTATCATTCTGAGATGAATTTGAGCAGACTAAGAATTAAATGATTCGAAGAAAGGCTGCGAGTAGATTGACACAAATTACTTAATTAGGATTTCATTAAAGGGTTAAGAATGTTGTTTATTAAGTATATCACATCTCCGCGTTGCGGTAGGGCATGGTAAATTGGTAAGAGAAAGTTAAGGCCAATTATTTCATTATCGATATTTGAGGAGATCCTACTTTGTGGTATCAATTGTACAGATAGATTAATCTTGCTGCTGTATACAGTATGATTTCTGGGCCGTGCTCCTGAACCACTTTCCGGCAAATGATCAACATTTAGTAGTATTTTCTCAAAATAAAATTAATTTTATCTTTCTTATTTTTCAAGTAAAATTAATCTTTTATTTATTATTCATACTAGCGACCCGCCCCGGCTTCGCACGGGATAAAACATGGTTAGTGTGGGTTATCCCTAAGAGATAGACATATACCATCGCGGACTTTTTTTGTAGACCTTTTTAAGATGTACAAACATTTTATCGATAGCTGAAATAGAAGAATAAAACGGTTCATTAAATTAATTAATTAAATTAATTGTAAAACTTTATTTAATTAAAAAAAACACACAGTATTTATATTACATTTTACAATTAATTTAAAAAAATTACGTGAGGTTTTTATAAAATTATATAGAAACGGATGAAATTTCTTCGAAATCCACATCGGTATACAGCACATACAATTTATTTAGTTTTTGATAGTGCTAAGATAATCATTAATTTATCTACATTCTCTGGGAGCAGTTAGTCAGTTTCGTTTATCACTATAAAGCTATTTATGTATACTAAATGAACGTTCAACATCACTCGACGTCAAGGGAACAAATTATAAAAATAATTGTAATTGGTACGATATTCATCTTGGATAAAATTTTCAGATACTTATTTCTCGTAAATTTTCATAATCAGGATTTCGGTCTAGTACAGCTTCAAATTTTCGTATCACCGGTAAAAGGTTACTCCAATTTATGTATGAACGAACAGTGTCCAGAATGAGGAAAGATTCCGTAATGGACAAAGTTGAACATTGCAATATTTCTATTGAAGATTATTTGCAATATTTCTATTGAAGATTCTAAGAAGATTAGATAGCTATTACTTCAACAACTATGTCGCGAATGAAATTTAGCTCCTGTTGTAGTTTTCTTTTTTGGAAGCATTTTTTGCAGTTCTGATAGCTGCCGATTCATTAATAAGTATGGAGACGATATCACGTAGTTGCTCATAGTATTTAGCGTAATATACGGCAGCACTTATCCAAGTTCCCCATGGTGATTATTGGCTCGGGAGGTAACGGTGTGGACGGATACTTTTCCTTTAAAAGGCGTACACGCTATGGAGATTTTAAGAATATATTTTTTTTGTAACATTAGATATCAACACGTCCACATCTTTAAAATTATCTCGAATCTGTTCTGCAAGTCGGTGGAGACCATGAGTTAAACACATAATATGTTTCATACGCGGAAATGATGCTTTTAAAATACGACCAGCTTTAAGCATGTAAGCGGCACTATCAGTGCAAAGGAACAGGATTTTGAAATACAAAATTTAATTGATTTTTTATCAAATTAGCTACTGCTTCTCCATTGATCTTGTCTAAAAACCTTCGACCCCAAAAGATAAAATCACTGACTGAATTTTTTTTTTTGCAAAGATCGAATGACCACATTTGTCACACATTTTCGCATGTTATTCCATACATATGTCCACGGTATATTGCAGGAAATGAGAAAAACAATTAAATCGAAATAAAATTGACGATTCAAATTTGGTTGTTGAGAACGGTCATTGTGGCGGTTACTTTTCAGATGGTTGTGAATATTGCATTTCTTTAGTTTTAGATGTATGTCGCACATATAGCTGTATTGCTATCCACGTTTTGATCCGATCTTGCATTACTCATTCTTACTTTAAATAAAAACTATAATACTAAGGTATTATATAACAAACACGTTCGTTTCAAAGCGTTTAAAGAAACAAATAATATCTAGACGCAATATATTTTATCACTGTCATACCTAATGAAATGGCATTCCATTGAATGCGAATTCCATTGAATAAAACATTTCTTATGGAGTACTCATTTTCCGAAGTGTCTATTATTTTGGTATTTATACTCGTAGTTTGTTACCCAACTAAGGTCAAGCCAAAAGGAAGGGTTATGTTATTACTAAATATGATAAAGTATGGTTAAGATTTAGTTTATATAGATAAGATATATAAAACAATCCCTTAACTTACCACTTTTTTTGCATATTTTAAATTAACTGCCGCGAATGATTATAAATTAAATTAAATAATCATTTATTTCGGGCATAGCCCATAAAAGTGTTAGTACATACAAAAAACTTATTGTTAGGCAAAAGTCAGAAACACAGAAAACAGCACAGAGACATAACCGGATGAGCAAAAAAAAACAAAAAAACAACAATAATAGGAAAAAAAATAATAATAATAATAATAATAAAAAAATATCAATTGAATCAAGTAATGAAAATATAATCAAATAATCGCAAAAAAAATTGATCTGAAATGAAAATTTTAAAAATGACAACATAAGTAAATTAAAATAATAATTATAAAAATAAAACATTACTTAAAATAATAATTATAAAAATAAAACATTACTTAAATTCAAATAATAATCAAATAACATGTCACCAATTAAAATGAACAAAAGTAGAATGCATACAAATCCATTTTTAAATAAAAACAATGTAAATATATCGACATTATTTTTATTGATATTTTTTTTCTAGCACTAGAGATTGTGACAGTACTGACAGTCTTTTGTTTTGCCGTGAAAATTCCGGGCACTGAATTTATTATTGTTTAATAGACTAGCAGCTATAAGCTGATGCGTGTATATCACTGCACTTGTTTATAAGCATATAATTCAATTGTTTTTTATTTCAAATGTTTATTACAGTGCAGTCTAAGAAATCGGATAAGAAATCTCTTATGTGAAAAGGTCCGCATAATCTTATGTGAATCGCTGGTTCTCTCAAAGCTTAATTACGGTGATGTAGTTTACGGTCCACGTCTGCAACAGAAAACTCGTCGCTTAATACAGAGAGTTCAAAACGCATGCTATAGGTTTTGTTATTCTATCCCTCCAAGAAGCCACATCACGCCATATTTAAACAAATCGTCCATGCTGAACATGTCTTATCGTAGACATCTACACCTTGCATGTCTCCTCTTTGGCGTTCTAAACTCTAAAACACCCGAGTACCTCTATTCTAAAATAAATATATCTAAATTTCATAATCGTCACGGCACTAGGTCTACTCGGCGTTGTCTTTTAGAAATGCACCTTCATAGAACGGCTGCTTTCACAGGATGCTTCCGATATCTCGCAACCAAATGCTGGAATGACATCCCTCCACCTGTAAGGCGGTTGAAAACCAAACTATCTTTCAAACACCATTTCAAAATGATACTTTTGGAAAAACAAAAAACAGGGATACCTTACGGTTATTTGGTTGCGGATTTCAGTGTCTAAATTATGACTTGGTCAAGTTTCACACCATTTTCGTCCATTTTATATTTTTATTATTTGTTGATTTATATATTATGTATATGTATTACACTGTACTAATTTCAAGATACTTATTTTACACTATTGCACAACACACGCACTATCACACATTGCACATTATACACCACTTTGTATACCTACCTACAAGTATTAACGTAAATACATTTTGCGCCTTCGAGTACCTACTTTTTTTATATAGTTTCAGTTGAAACTAATGTGGCCTGGGTTTCAGCAGAATTATCAGTGCTTTGCTCGAAAGAGTGAAGCGTAAAGCTGAGCTGTGAACCCTTTTGTTTTGCTGCAACGCACACTACCATTCTTACTACCTCATTTCATGTTTTGTTACATTTTATTTTTACTTTTTCAAATGATTCTTTGTGTTATTGTTGTACTTTGCTGTTGTGTGTTGCAGAATTCAAATAAATCTTTTATCTATCTATTTATCAGTCTCAGGTAATTTATTCCACTCGCGCACAATATTGTTACATAACAATAAGTAGTCCGCCTCGAACCGAGAACTCGCGATTTACTTGCTAACGAGTTGACAAATATAACAAGACCCTTACGATGATTTTTTTCCCCGCCTTCTAGCTCCATAACCTCTTGATCGATCCTGTTCTTATACTAACTCTCAAATTATATTGGTCTCTGCTACAACCCTATCAAATTTCATAAAGATCATAAAAACGTTATCAAAGTTATCGTGGAACAGCTATTCAAAATCAAAAAGCCATCGAAATGCACAGACGTCTAGGTAGCCAGCTGACGGTTCCGTTGTGTCCGAAGTTGTCTGTAAGAACCTCACTACACTTACGCTCAGCTCGTTCGAAACGTGTTTTCTAGGATTGCTTGCGTTGGGTATAAGGCTTGCAATTATTCGAATATTTCGAATAATTTCCATACAAATTACTATTCGAAATATTCGGATTGCAAGCCCTAGTTAGGTAGTCGGTAAATTTTTAAGCTATGGCCTCTCAGAAGATGATTCCTACTCATAACAAACATGTTTTTTTAAATTCTAGTTCGTCATAACAACCTACAATACCTACTATTTCTACTCGTAAATTTCTCTATTTTTTTTTTACAAAAAAATATTATTTGATTTTCTGTTATATGTTATTTCTGGTTAAAATATAGATGTTAAAATTGTCAAAGCGTCTTCCTTGTGGAAAGCACCACGGCGCTGGTGTTAAACCTACTGACTACTTCGCTCAGCAAGAGAGGATAATATGATTTCCCAATTTTGTCGAAAAAATAAATAAACTCAAACTCAAACATTTATTCAGTTAGTAGGCCACAAGGGCACTTTTACACGTCAAAGTAAAAGAGAGAATAAATAATCTAACTACACCGGTTCTAACCCTACACCTCTGACCCGAGAAGAATTATGTCCGGCAAGAAACTCGGCGGGACTTATTTTGTCAAAACAACAGTACATCAAAACTAAAAAATACATATAAGTGCGTTATTTTTTTATACCACGACGGTGGCAAACAAGCATACGGCCCGCCTGATGGTAAGCAGCTACCGTAACCTATGGACACCTGCAACTCCAAAGGAGTCACATGCGCGTTGCCGACCCTTTACAAAAAGGAGGACTCACTGTGTTGACGACCAAAGGAACAAGAAGGTTCCTCATCGTCAACACACTGGGTCCTCTTTGAGCTCTTTGGCAACCTTACTCACCAGCAGGAACACAACACTATGAGTAGGGTCTAGTGCTATTTGGCTGTGGTTTTCTGTAAGGTGGAGGTACTTCCCCAGTCGGGCTCTGCTCCAGATTTGAGCGATGACATTCGCTGAACGTGCCCTACCACACTTAGCGAGATGCCATTCGCAGTGCCCATACCTCTCTTTTTGGCGTAGTTTAAGGACATACCCAGGTCCGGACGTAGTTTAAGGACATACCCCGGGTCCGGGTCCGGGTTCTATAAGAAAACATATCAAACCAAGGTTAGATTAACCAACAATAGGTTATAGTTTAAGAAAAGTACCAAAGAAAAAAGATGAGCCCAAATCTGACTATTTGAAAATGAATTACATACAAGTTTGATATACTTTCTTACCTGTACTGTGTCTTCTACATAAATTTCCAAATTATAATAATCCATCATTAACAGTTAGAAACAAATTTTAATTTAAATAATAAAAAAAAGTAAGTGATTCTAGTAAACAATAAACACACTATTTCCAAATTATCCTTAGAGATGTATAAGGTCTCCAAGTGTCTTGATCTATATATTCTATATAATAAAAAAATTTGGATAATCAAGCACCGAATGTTGTGTCTAAAGCCAATTAAACTAAAATTAAATATGATTAATAAAAAGTTACGTAATTGTGTAGCCCCAGTTAGCCTAAACAGACCGGTCTCCACAAACAGCACCCGTTCACGAGTATGACGCATATCTCAGCCATCGCCTCCCTCAACCTTTCTTCGGGAAAGTGGCGACCCGATCAACGACGCCACCATAAGCAGAGCCTTTTCAGCGAGCATGAAAGGTTCAAGCTGGCGGGCTTTATTAATTAATAAAAACTAGCCACGTTTAGTCTGGTGAGAAACAATATTCTGTGCTCGTATTTTACATGCGTGAACTAAATTACAATATAAAAGTGACATAAAGATGTACATGTCTCTAAGCGTCAGGATCATTAAATATATATATTTAATTATATATATTTATACTTATAAATATTTGCGAATGCAAGACTTAGAGATGTATAACGTCTCTAAGTGTCCAAATACTAAATAAAAACGAAGAATAGGTAATACTGGACACTAGTAAAGCTGCTTCATAGAGTAAGGTACCTAATAATTTCTCAATTTGTATTGTACTAACCATATCAAGTTACAGGCTTAAAAGCATCGTTATCCTCAATGAATTCCTTTAAAGTATAGTACTCTCTCCTCAGCAAATAGCGCTTAACATAAGACTTGAATTTATTTAATGGCAAATTCACTACATCAGCGGGGACTTTGTTATAAAAACATGTACAGTTCCCAGCAAAAGACGTACGAACCTTACCGAGGCGGTGGCCAGGCTCAGCAATCTTATCTTTATTTCTAGTGTTATAGTTATGGATATCACTGTTGAACTTGAATTCATGGATGTTTTTCTGCACATACATAATGTTTTCAATTATGTATTGAAAATGCTACGGTAAGAATATTTGCCTGTTCAAATTTTCCTCTTACGGATGCTCGACCGCGCATTTTATAAATGCCACGTACAGCTCGTTTTTGTAGCACAAATATGGTCCCAATATCAGCCGCTTTACCCCACAACAGAATTCCATACGACATAACACTGTGAAGTATATCAGCCTGGCAGTTTCACTGTTTGTTAGATGGCTGATTCGCCTCACGGCATAGGCTGCAGAGCTAAGTTTCCCAGCTAGGGTGGCGTGGTGAAATATTCCTGTATCAATACATTTGTTAAATATATCAGCTAAATGTGGTGCAATCGATTCAACAATGGAGTTTTCTTTAAATTTAGGGATTTAAATGTTTTAATAACTAAGTTCGGAGTAACATATGAAAATTCAAAGATACTCTGCTATATTTGTTTTCTATATTGCCTCAGCGACGTCAGGCGATGAATGAAGAGACTTTGTTGTTTCTACCGGTATATTAGAGAAGAACTTACTAAATTATTATTAATACGTAGGTTGTAGTGCGGATCTTTGATTTTACGTTTCCCAGTTTCATCGTTGATTACTTGCCAAAGAGTTTTTACTTTATCCTTGGAATTTCGGATCTTTCTGGACAGATAATCAGCTTTAGCAGCGACACACATCATCTTAAAAGATTTAGAAAAGTTCCTGACATAATCTAGGAATTCCGGACTTTTATTAGTTCTTCTCAAGTCATAAATCATAGAGCCGTCGTCTTTTCTCATGAATATCCGGCGTAGCCCAGTCGCTAAATTTCGTCTTGACCTTGCCTTGCACCTTCTTCGGAATGAAACAGAATAAACTAAATACATTAAAAATTATATTATTAGTCCCATTCCTCAGCCATTTGATTCAACTAAATATGAAAAATGTTTTGCATAAGACAACATCTGCATCGGTCGTAGTTTCCATAAGTTTAATAACTGGGCTAACTTTTTGAACACCTTGTTTACGTACGCCATCCATGACCATAGGTAGCTATTTATCAATAAATCAATCAGCTAATCATTTAAAATGGGCGCATCTTTACCATTGTGGGTCAGACATCATTTGTGTCGTTTTAAAACTAGGAATGTAAATAATACTAATAATGAGCCAAACTTCAGCACCATAGCCCATTACTGTTTTCACTTTATTTACTATAGCTCCAACGCTGCAACGCCTGCTGGGGCCGGTTCATATTGATGTACCCGTGAATGGTACATTAGGTGTATTAAATAACAAAATTCTCCAAAAGATGCTTACCAAAATATCGAGATGTAAAGAACCGTGGATTCCAAAATTGAGAAAAAATAGTCATCTAGACTAGAGGGAGAGAGAGAGAGAGGAATTCAGATAAAGCTGTATTCTTAAGGTACTTACTTTTCTTTAGTGCAGTTGATCTCGTCCGAGTTGTCGCGGCAGTCGTCGTCGCCGTCGCATACCCAGTCTTTGTGGATGCACAGGCCGTTAGCGCACGTGAATTGATCAGCCGTGCAGTTGGCAGTACCACCTGTTATTTACCATTGTTATTTCTGGTCCGCTATAAATAGATCTAATGGATTCACTGGCATGCACTTTTTAAGTCTTTTTTTATGCGGAGGCACAAACGCGCCATGTGTCCGGTCACAAGCTTTTGCATAAGGCATTTGAGGAGTCATATAGTTATGTTACTATTTTTATTTGTGTACATTGACGTTAGTGATTTAATTTAGGTAAACAGATACGCTGGATTATAAACTATGAGCTATTAGGTATTACACACAATCGGTTTTATTTCTCAAAGAAAGATAGTTAAGACGAAGTTATTTACACTTATTCATAGCATGCTTTATAAACAGTATAATGTAATTCAAGAAGTATCCACAAAAATGGGCACGAAAAACATGAAACGCTCACCACAGTGTGTCTCGTCAGAGAAGTCTCCGCAGTCGTTATCACCGTCACAGAGCCAGTCGACGGCGATGCAGACGTTGGTGGTGTGGCACAAGGTGCGGTTCTCGTGCTCGTCGCATGAGCGCGTGCAGCCAGCCTCGTCCTCCGCCTCGGCGCAGTCAGCGGCGCCGTCGCATCGCTTCTCCATTGAGATGCAGGTACATGAGACCTAGTGGTCCAATAACAACAAAGTTACGTGGTTTTTATTTTAACTTAGGAATTATTATTTTTAAAACGTCCATTTCATTATAAAATTATAATACATAAAAGACCCACCTAGCTATGGCGACATGTACTGCAACCCGATGAGGTACAACACATTACAGCCCAAAGAATGTCGGAGTTTCTAGATGCAACGGGAATCAGTAATGAATTATAAAGGGCTGCTACAATAGATCAAATCTGGTCGACGCGGCACATCGATAGCCCGGCGTCAAAACGGATTCCCAGCCTCTGCTGTAATGTACTATATCTCATTGTCACTTTTCAATGTAAAAAAAAGTAGCGGTCACTGTGCGTAGGTAATTTGTTCTACTGACCAGAAAATAAAAAGGAACGAGTAAAATATTTTGGAGGTACAAAGATACTGATTGTGAATAGTTATTAAGATAGTTATTATTAAGTAAATTGTTAAACGGAAGGTAAATAGGTTTTGCGATGATCCGAAGATATAACGTCCACTGATATTGCTTAGTTAAGAGTGTTTCTGTTAGTACCAACTTAACTTTTTATATGTTCACCTATTCATATAATGAGTTATTATTATTGTAAACTTGGTTTAAATCTAATAGCCTGGTAATGTGATGTGGTGATGAAGCGCTGGTAGCCTGGCGTCTGACTTTAAATCGGGAGATCACGTCTGAAATAGTACATTACTTACCAAGGACTGTAAAAGAAAGAAAGCCCGAAATCGCCGGTATTTGTGACCCGAGCCGCAGGCGAGGGTTGTAAATATGCGATAGAGGGCTCTCTTTTTTACTGCCCGTGGTGAGTACACAATTTTACGTCTCCACCTGGCCATAATGTGCGGTAAAACTCACATTATGGCCAGGTGTGACATAAATATGGTTACATAATGGAATGGATATTTACTGTGACAATAACATGAATCCAAGACTTAACGCCTTGGTAATAGAGTCGTGGCTACATATTTTGACACATTAAATGTATCCATATTTACAGACGTGACTGCACATTAAAAGGATTAGGATCGTGTGTTGTTGGGTACCTACGTCCTACCTACAGATGTGCAAGTTGCGGAAACTTTCCAAATAATTGGAAATGTTCTCAGAAATTTCTCGAAATTTTCATATGAAATATAGGAAATTGGAAATTTAAGAAATGGAAAGTTTCAAATCCCATACAAAATTGTGAGAACTTTCCGAAATTTTCATATGTGGAAAATTTCGCAATTTTGGAAACTTTCCAACGGCACATCAGTAGTCCTACCCATACACACAGTATACATGCGCCATCTGTTATCACTTTGAAAAACTTAATATATATTAAAATATTGTTTTTAAATAAGCAGGATAACAACTACCTTAGATGTTGCTCCGGGGTATAAACTGCTACTGTATAAAATTTCATAAAATTCTGTGCAGTAGTTTTTGTGTAGTGCGCGGACAAATTCACAGACAGACAGACAAGAATTCCAAAAATCGTTGAAATGTATTTAGTTAACGTTTGAAAGACCCCCTAAATTGGTTTTTCACAAATATTTTTAATGTACATTTTTATCTCTTTACGCGTTCATAATAGTTATGTATAGATAAAAAAGTAACAAATCAAACTTGATAAAAGAAAAATATACAAAGTACAAAGGCGAACTTATCCCTTTCAGGGATCTCTTCTTAACCTTTGAGCAATTGCAAGAAAAGTATAAGATAGACAAACATGCACTATGTACTTACGGAAACAAATATCTAAAAAAGTCCTTTAATTTTAATTATTTAAGCGCTTATGGACTCAACGTTTTTAGGTAATGACCTAATGACCGTGTTATGTTTATATTGTTCTATTAATTAAACGTGAAATAATTAACGAAAGAGCGAAAATAACCAAAAATATCGGTATTTTTTTCGAGAGCAAATACCTTTTTCCGAGGCCTGATAAACTTTTTTAAATCTGAACGTAAGCGTAAATATTATAGTAAAACAATTAACAGTGTTACTACTACGCGGAGTATTACTACGCCCCTATACCCTATACCCTACCCTACCTATAATCCGATAAAAACCTCGACACCGAGTGCAATGGCATCAATATGGGTGAGTGTCACAAATATAAACAAACATTTTAATTTTATTGAGTGCATGTAGTTTTAGCTTCGGTTTATTTAATATCGAAACAATAAATAAAGGGGTTATTCTATTTCTGTTTTGTTACTTACTCACCCACGATTAATACTCGTAGAATGTTTTCTGTAACTTAGTAACTTCCTCATTTAACTGACTATCATGTGTTTATGTATTTAGGTACAAGTTTTTAAAGTAAGTACTTACTATTCCTAATATATCATATCGGCACTACACATTCATTGTTTTGAGTTCATAGTTTCCTGCTACCCAAAGGTTGTCTGGTAGAGATCGCTTTTTAGCGATAAGACCGCCTGTTGTTACCTAGTCTTTATCACTGTATCGCTGTATATATTCGTCTTTTCGCATGTGGAGCACAATAAAGAATATTTATTATTGTTATTTGTTTGTGTTCCGGACCTTTGGGGGGCATATGCGGAGCCGAAGCCAACGCGCAGAGGCCCTTTCGACAATTTAATGAAAAGTGAGGGGTACGCTAAGCGGATGCTGCCCCTACCCGTGTCATGGGACGCACGCAGAGACAGCACCCGCCATGGTGTACCTAAAGACTATTGAGAGTTAATGGAGTCTAAAATGTACTAGGCTATTGGGTGAAAAGTATGGACTAACTACTGGGCTATTGGATGAAGAACCGGACGCCTGCCTGTATCCAATTTTATTTCCGGCAGACGGTGACTCGCCCGCCGCAAGATGGGCCCCCATAAAAAGCGACATCAAAGATGGCTCAAGGGCAACACCGGTGCGTGGGCTGTGAGGTTGTCGAGAGGTGAGTCTGCGGTAGCCAGATCCCGCCGGCGTTATGAGATTTTACACTTCCAACCTGGAGCATAGGTCCCGCTCTTGCGACTCCACTCTGGCCGGCCAGTTAAGGCAAGCACAGAGGCGAGGGCCAAATGGAAAGAGCCCTCTGGAATAGGGGTCCGCGGTGTCGCCACTCACCGTCAGCTCGCCACAAGCTGCCCCCGCGGGTTTATTATTATTATTTGTATGTCTTTCCCGACCACGGAACAATTGTGTTCCGGACCTTTGGGAGGCATATGCGGAGCCGAAGCCAACGCGCAGAGGCCCTTTCGACAATTTAATGAAAAGTGAGGGGTACACTAAGCGGATGCTGCCCCTACCCGTGTCATGGGACGCACGCAGAGACAGCACCCGCCATGGTGTAAAGACTATTGAGAGTTAATGGAGTCTAAAATGTACTAGGCTATTGGGTGAAAAGTATGGACTAACTACTGGGCTATTGGATGAAGAACCGGACGCCTGCCTGTATCCAATTTTATTTCCGGCAGACGGTGACTCGCCCGCCGCAAGATGGGCCCCCGTAAAAAGCGACATCAAAGATGGCTCAAGGGCAACACCGGTGCGTGGGCTGTGAGGTTGTCGAGAGGTGAGTCTGCGGTAGCCAGATCCCGGTAATCCGTTCAGCAGGCCGCCGGCGTTATGACATTTTACACTTCCAACCTGGAGCATAGGTCCCGCTCTTGCGACTCCACTCTGGCCGGCCAGTTAAGGCAAGCACAGAGGCGAGGGCCAAATGGAAAGGGCCCTCTGGAATAGGGGTCCGCGGTGTCGCCACTCACCGTCAGCTCGCCACAAGCTGTCCTCGCGGGTTTATTATTATTATTATACATTGGTGTGTTTATTTTATTTGCCATTTATATTGTCCATCAGTATAAGTACTTGGTAGTGCCTTTGCCTACGAAGATGGAATGGAACCTAGGACATTCGAATTACGGTAAAGGCATTTATTTGTAAACTAAATAACCTAAGTTCATTTAATTTAATTTGTGTGTTTATTATAAATACCTGGCAGGAGAAATTTTCTTTAGGACATGGCACGCTACATCCGCCATCGTCGTCTTCGTGGTCGATATCTTCCGCTATGATGTCCGCGTTTCTATCGAATATCGATGGTAGGTCTGCGGACAAAATTAATTAATTAATTTAAATATTGCTTTTAATGTCCCTTTAAACGTAATTATTTAAACTTAATTACCACTTAAATAAAAACTACCTACTACTTACTACTAGGTACTTTGTTAGCCTAAGATGGTCGGTCACCATAGCGGTCATGTTCTAACATGCTTCCGAAAGTGACGCATGGCGTGATAAGCTATAAAATGGCAACCATATTATCCGTTCTGATGTTCTTGCTAATGGTTTCTTAGGTAACCTTCCGACTACTTACATTACATTACATTAATATAGTTATATTGATGTAATGTACATGCCATGCTGTTAATGTATAAGTCTCAGATTATTTTGTTTATATTCACTTAGTAGGTAATAAATAGTTGATAACATGTTGTATAATTTACTGTAAACCACCAATTGCTTCTTGGTATAATTATGCTACTGGTGGGAACCTTTAATTGGCTCTCTGTTACTTACCAATATAGCTACACTATTATTATTAGCTGTTGGTTCCCCGAATAAATAAAATAAATAAATAAAAAAAGAACAGATCAGCTCCGTGTTAGTTTCTCATATGATTTGCATTGTCACATAAGTTACGCAAGTAGGTATCTATATCAAATTTTAGCTCAATCAGACACCACACGTGGTTAAACTTTAAGAGTCCGGTAACGATTTGAAAACGAAAATCGCTAATAATGAAATAACGCACATAAATTGTATTTGATAAGATAGTTTGAAGTCTTGTTACTGCAAAAAAATACTTTTGGTACACATTTTTAGGGTTCCGTAGTCAACTAGGAACCCTTATAGTTTCGCCATGTCTGCCCGTCCGTCCGTCCGTCCGTCCGCGGATAATCTCAGTGACCGTTAGCACTAGAAAGCTGAAATTTGGTACTAATATGTATATCAATCACGCCGACAAAGTGGTAAAATAAAAAGTGGAAATTTTTTTTTTATTAGGGTACCTCCCCTATACGTAAAGTGGGGAGTGATTTTTTTTTTCATTTCAACCCTAACGTGTGATATATTGTTGGATAGGTATTTAAAAATGAATAGGGGTTTACTAAAATCATTTTTCGATAATGTAAATATTTTCGGAAATAATCGCTCCAGAAGTAAAAAAATATGCGTCCCCCCCCCCCTCTAACTTTTGAACCATAAGTTTTAAAAATATGAAAAAAATCTCAAAAGTAGAACTTTATAAAAACTTTTTAGGAAAATTATTTTGAACTTGATAGGATGAATAGTTTTTGAAAAAAAATTACAAAATAATTTCTGAATTAAGTTTGTAATTTAACCGTATAAGCAGGTGTTTATTGTACCTGTGATTTCTACAAAATTACAATGAAATGACGTGCTTTCAAATAAAGTAAAAACGGTGAAAATCGGTTCACGCAATAAAGAATTATTCCATAAAAATCATCTCCCATACTTTAAGCTCGCGCGCAATAGTTTACTTAATTTGCCGATAGATGTCGCTGTACGTGGAACTCTCATATCATATCCTACATGGCGGTGTTATTAACTCTTAAGTGGGGACACTTACTGTGACGGACGGAAAACTACGGAACCCTACACTGAGCGTGGCCCGACACGCTCTTGGCCGGTTTTTTTATTATTGAATATCCGAAAACTCAATTCTTGCAGAGCTTGTTTAGTGAGGGTGTTGATTCGTGCAATCTTGTCGCTTGATTTTTTATTATATTTTGTTATGCCCTCCAATATGTTTTATATTATCTGATTAACGCATAAATCCAAGTTTGTTTCTACATTTAAATTTTTATGAAATGCTTTATTACATTCCCATAAATACCACCTAAACTTCAGCAATTTTTCCTACAATCGTAAGTAAGTAAATATACTCTTGCTCAAAAAATATGTATAAAAATGAAAAAAACACTGTTCCACTTAAAGAGTGTATTGAGAATTATAAGGACAAGTGAAAAGTGTAATAACTTTTTAAAAGTTTATTATTTTGCGTAAGTATGTTCTGGGCATTTGGTTGGAAGACCTTTTTAAACGTTTTAGTGTTGACTAAGACACCTGTTACCTTTGCTTTCGGGCGACTTTTCGTCGTTTGCTTCGGACGTTTCTCATCAGATTCGGACAACGTTTACTGTGACCAGTTTCGACGCTTGAGCCACGTTTTTTTCTATTTTTTTACGGAATCCGCTTCCGAGAAGCTTTGCCGAAGTTTTCTCTTCATGATTGCCCATCACGTCCTCGATGGGACGTACCTAAGGGTAATTTGGCGGATTCATATTCTTATCAGCATGACGCACGTCGTGGGTTTCCATCCACTCTCTGATGCAGGGGGCACAGTGGCAACTAACCAAATCGGGCTAAAATAAAGTAGAGCCCCTGTGGCGTCTAATCAGTGACAGAATTCATTTTTTCCACAATTCTTTATGTAAAGATTGGTAGTCATCGTGGAAGTAGTGACGAACGCCGTAGATTTCATACTGCATTCGCATATTACCTACCACACATTGTCTTAGATCCAAATTTTTCGCCAAAAAATAACGTTTTGTTCTCATTCAGGTGTTCTCCTTTGTGAATAGTAGAGTACTACGGGCCCGGTAGAACAAAAAATCCAGTTGGAAGTGGTTTTTGTCGCTTAGAATTATGCACTGTTCATTTTTATGTAAAACTGTGTCATATAAATTTCGAAGACGGTGTTTAACTTTTGCAGCCTATTTTGGAGTTGGTTTGGCTTCCGTTGCTTCCGAGGGCTACCCAGTTGTTGCGATTCTTGACCCTTTGAACCATTCCTACAGAAATTCTCTCCTTTTTGCCACATATCTTATTGAAGCACTGAGTGAGTTTTTGATTTTTCGATGTATCTTTGAGTCGGTATTGCGATTATTCGAGCTAGTTTTTCGGCGATTTTTCGACTTGTCATTAAAAGAGAAGTCTTACCCGAACTTTTTAATGCCATTTAAATCGCAGAAACACACACCCTCACGATTTTAGCGATCTTTCTCATGGACATACCGTTTTCTCGTATGTATTTGTCTAAGAGTATTTTTCGTTGCTCCTGTGTATGGCCTCTCAGTTTATAAAATCAAAAGTTATCCGAAAAAATAATTCTAGTAATTGATTAAACATCATATCATTTACAACATAATAAATAATTTATGTTTTTAAAGCAAATAAAACAAGCATGACGGCTTGTTGCAGTTGTCCTTATATTTTTCAATCTTTATTCCTTAAACGACTCATTTTCCAACGTGTTTATACACTTTACATACTGGTTTAACATCATTTTAATCAATAAAAATCTTACTGTTTTCACCTCTCCAAGCAAAAATCGCGAGACAGCTGTTAGATTAAGGTGAATCTATACTTCCATACTAATACTATAATATTATAAATGGGAAAGTTATGTTTGTGTTTGTTTGTTTGTTTGTCCGTCTTTCACGGCAAAACGGGGCGACGAATTGACGTTATTTTTGAAGTGGAGATAGTTGTAGGGATGGAGAGTGACATAGGCTACTTTTTGTCTCTTTCTAACCCCCCACTTCCCTAAAATGGGGGGTGGAAGTTTGTATGGTTTGTTACCCCGAATTTAACGCGAGCGAAGCCGCGGGCAAAAGCTAGTTATTTATAAATGAAACATAAAATCAAAAAAGTCATCTACTTATACAGTTGAAAAAGGAACTATCTTTCAATATATGTATACAAAATAAATGTAGTCTTATTTATTAGTTACTATAAAATATGTAGTATCGAAAAGTTGAGCGAAATCGAAAAATAGATATTTGTACAACAAGAGAAGAAAATTCATATTTACTTCGAGTGCTAATTTTGAGTCCTGAGCAAGCGAAAGATTCTATAATAGAATCACGAGCGTAGCGAGTGATTCTAATTTGGAATCTTGAGCGTAGAGAGGGACTCAAAAGCACAAGATGTAAATAACTTTACTCTCATGTTGAACACACTATTTTTCACCTCAGCAGCAAGAAGACATGGAAAAATACAACCTGGGTGATGCTTAATCCTTCTTTGTCACTTTATTCACTCGTATTTATTATAATATTCTTACAATTGAGTTCAAAAACCTCAATAATAATTTAATAACACAAAAAATAATCAAAATAAATTAAATATTTTTAAAATATCTATACCCCCATTTTGACTTTTGTCAACTTTTTTTTATCTGCGTTCGGTAACTACTGTTTGATCACAATACGAGAGATTGTTGTTAGTAATAATATTTTTCACATGATAATCTTGTATTTTTTTCGATTATACTTATTTGATTTTGAAAAAAATAACGTAAATTATTTCAAGTGGAGTATAGTTAAACATTTAAAAATTAAAATTTGTATAAATTATACTTACAAATTAGTACTTGTGCGCGTTTCAGAACGTTACGTTCCGACTCTGTTTCAGGAGTCTGCTATCGGAAGTTCGGAATACGAATTAAAATTAAATAAAATTAGATTGAATGACATTTAAAATATTTCTGTCTCTCTCTATGTACTAACGAGGTGAAAAAGAGAACGCGAATAGACTCCCGAGTATTTCGAATTTGTATTAGACCTCGCGCGCGAAATTGACATTGTAATATTTGTAATTCCAAGGTCACTTCAAGGTCATTTTGTCTCACGCTCGCAGCAAAATTGAGTTTTGCTCACTCTTTTTAGGTATCAAAGAACTCTCCTTCCTGCTGCTGAGGTGAAAAAAACTTTACCGGACTCTTAACATCAACAAATATACGGAGTGATGCTAAATAAGTGTGTAAAATAGCAACATTTAAATATAGAACAAGATGCTGTCTGCATAGTATTCACCCAATATTAGATTATCACAGGGTTGGTACTGTTAGGTATGCAATTATGGCAGCCACAAGTCTATTAATAGTACAATGAACCGCGTGACAGGATGCCGGGAAACACTACCGTCTAGTCGGTCTATATATAGATTACTATGCCTAAACACAATTATGCGAGGTCTATTATGCGGAGCGCTACTATAATTAGCTTTCAGCTGATCGATACTCACGATGCCATGGTTCTACCCGAGTGTACGGGTTGTGAGGCCGGTAGCCAGCTACGGGCCCGGGCCCGGCGGGCGGCTGGTACGGCGGCACGCGGCCCGCTGGGCCCGCGAACCGCGGATCCGCAGCTACCGACGTGGTGTTGGTGACCCGAGGCACCGTCGCTGACGGGATCTCGTCCGCGATCGCAGCTAAACAAATGGTTGTATCAGGCAACTATTTTTCATGCACTGAATTCAAGAAAACCCGCAAAATTAAACTTTTATCAACAAAAGTATTAAGCAGCAAGTTTTTTGAGGCGATAAAATTAGTGTTGAATAACATTATTAGCAATATTATCTAATTTAAAAACTAAGTACTTTCAAGTATTTAGTATTTATCATAAATTCTCAACACCTTTATTGGGGTTCTAATTGGTTCTAACAACCATATCAATTACGGTTTGTTCAAGATAAATGGTTTATTCAATCGCAATCCATTTTTGTACATTACATTGCAGTAGGTGTACAAAATTGATCAGATAATTTACGAAAATAATGGACGGAAACTGGCTGTTGCTTTGATAACTGATGGGGTTTCACGAAGCTTTTTTATTTACAATTATATAAGTAAATTATAAATGATAGGTAGGAACAGACATGATAATATAACAGACATGTTTACAATATGAATCACACTTAACTGCCTCAGTTCTAACAATTGGTGAGTCAAAATCATGTACTTATAAAATAAAGTCAATAAAACGTCTGAGAGCGCATCACGTGCGTCTTATTTAAGAAGATGCGAATGCGGCTAACAAGCACGAGCTAAATTTCCGATCGAAATAGCACCCTCTAACTCACTCACTGCTTTGCTACGCTCGTAGCGCTGGACCGTAGCCGACAGCATGGGTTTTCCGCTATGTAGCGAAAATGTTGCGTGTATAGTGTACCGTTAGTTATTACCACTGAATGGATTGAGAAATTTGGGGCTCACAATAAAATAAGTAAATGTAGTATAACCAGCCGTCATTGGAATTCATTTTTGACTATTCGATTAACATTGTCAACAAGCTAGTTATTACTGATGATGCCGACCGAAACTTTCATTTTTTTCTTTCAAAATTTCCTTTTCTTAATTCAATATTTCTTATATTACTTGTAAAAGTTTCTAGAAAATTTCAAGAACTATTCCAACTGTTTTGAAACTTTCCGCAACTTGTACTTCAGTATAAGTGATTGCCGTATTGTCTACGACCTCAGGACTGTACTGGAATAGTTACCAAATAGCCATGCGACGGTGAAGAGTGTCACGTAAGCGGCGAGTGGCGCTGGCATGGTGTCCTCAGCGGTGGGAAGGGCGCATTGCCTAGGTCACTCGCGCGGCGTCGCGCCTTCGCACCCTCAACATCTCTTCTTACGCGCTGTTCTGAAAAACATAATTTCTTATAACTGGGCTTAAATGTCAATCGATTCTAATTCCTCGTATAAATTATACTACAGAAACATTAAAAAGGAAAAATAAATCAGTGGCTCCTCTTTCTTTGCCGCGCTCTAAAGCCTACATCCTTTGACGGATGAGATTTGTCTCGAATGTGGGAGTGATAAAAGGTATACCTTACGAATAATAAAACAAAATGGCGTCAGATATGAAATTCCTTGCGAAGTCTTTTTAATTCGACTCGTTTGTTATTTTTTTAACCGTAAAATTAGTTTTTTTTCCAAATTTTTTTGGCTTATAATTTTCCGGGTATCTAAAACATGAATCGGCAACTTTTCTAATGCATATAATAAGTAATATAAATTGGCCGTGAATTAATATTTTACCGACAAATATTTTTATAAGCCTCAAACATGTGGCATCATATTATTGAAAAACGGCAGCAATTTATAGCTGACCAAAAAATTAACCGGGAACTTAAAATAATAGGTTGGCAACAAAAATATTAACTTGGCATCTATTATTCAAAGCAGGCTTGGTTTAAATATTTGTTGCCAGCTATTTGTTTCTACCTAATTAACCATTTTTTGGGTATCAATTGCTGGTATCATTTTAATTACGGGAGCACTAAAATCTCAGGAAACTGGAATATTTTTAAGGTTCCGTACCAAAATGGTTTAAAAGGAAGCAAGTACTACTCTGTCTTGTCACAATGTCTATTTGTTCCGAAATTGCTAGATCGATTGAGTTGAAATTTTGTAGGTTGTATGTCCCCTGGTGCTTTAAGGGGGTAATTAAGAAAATTAAATAAAATGTTTTGCAAGCCATAGGTCATTGTTAGTAACCATCAGGCGGGCCGTATGCTTGTTTGCCACCGTCGTGGTATAAATTTTTTTGTCTGCGGGACCGGTATGTATATGTATGTTGGTTAGGTAATGGTCGTTTTTCACATGAATCTTCCATGGCAATAAATATTTAAAAAAATTAAAATTCTGAGTAATTTGTATTCTTAAATAAGCCTAGGAAGATTAAGGTGCGAAGACGAGCAAAGGAACAAGGAGCTTAACTTTGATCAAAAGTTAAAGTTCAGTGCATTTGTCATAAAATAATTCCTAACAAAAATATATAATAAAAATTTTGATCTGTATGGAACCCATAGTATGCAATTTCCCCTCTCTTTATTAAGTATTTTGAATGTACAGATTGAGCACTTGAGCTTTAGGTAATACCTACTTCCAGAAGGTAGGCACATGAAATAGAAATCATTTATTTGCTTAAACATGGTAAAATACATACGTATAGATGTCATGATTGATGTCATTTTGTATCACATGTTTAGCCAACATATGGCAAGATGACTACTATTTAGGTATAATCAAATAATTTCATTGAATATTTTAACCAGTTATTTTTTAGTAGAAACACTACGACATTACATTATACAACTTGTTTTATTTAAATGTCAATTAACAACAGGTATTGATTATTATAAACTGAAATATGTTTTTTCTTTTCCTTTAAACTTAAGAAGCTGTGTAGAAGTAAGGTAGGCGACTATACCTATTTTTTTTTTCACAATAGAAAATTAACGATCCACTTCGCCTATGTATCTTTTTTCAGCCCTATGAGGGAAAACTAGGACAATTTCACGATTTTTCTAATCTCAAAAAAAGGAAGTATAGGTAGATTTTTAGGTAATTCCTACACAAAACGCACCCTTCATATTTTCTATTCACTAGGTAGGTAGGTATTTAGTTAATACCTACACAAAAGGCACCATTCAATATGCTCTATTAACTAGGTTGGTATTTTGGTAATACTATACAAAAGGCACCTTTAATTTTTTCTAAATCATATGTGGCATATGAATTTTGGTTCTAGATATCTGACTACTGGACCCGAAGTATGTCCTAAAACTACGGCCAAGACCACCGGGGGATGGGCAGCAGCATCCTCGGAGTGCGGTGGAGATACTGCGATCGCCAACCCGCATGCCAAGCGTGGCGATTACGGCATTTACCCCCCATGATAAGAACCAAAAAACCACGGCCCCGAGTGTCCGGCGACCCCCGGTGCCCTGGTTATGGTAGCGGCCAGGGTACTAGCGGGGTCAGGGGTGCTAAGAATCTCCGGCAAAGATCCGGCTACCACCACCGACGACTTCTGGCCCTGGCAACATATAACACGCGTACACTGCGGACCGACGAAAAGATAGTGGAACTGGAGGAAGGATTGAGCAAGTTGCGTTGGGATATCATAGGGTTATCTGAAGTCCGAAAGAGGGGGAGGAAACGATAATCCTAAAGTCCGGCAACTTGCATTATTTCCGGGAGGGCGACCAACAGTCCCAGGGAGGTGTCGGGTTCATCGTCCATAAGTCCCTCGTGAACAACGTGGTGAAGATCGAGAGTGTGTCGACTAGGGTGGCGTACCTTATACTCAGAGTATCCAAGAGGTACTCGTTGAAGGTCATACAGGTGTATGCGCCGACTTCGGCACACTCCGATGACGAGGTGGAGGCTATGTATGAGGATATATCGAAAGCCATGCATAGCTCCAAAACCTACTTCACCGTTGTTATGGGGGACTTCAACGCGAAACTGGGCAAGAGAGATGGTGAAGAGCTGAGAGTGGGGCAATTTGGATTTGGAAGTCGGAACCACCGGGGCCAACTACTGGCTGGCTTCTTGGAGAAGGAGGGACTCTACATGATGAACTCCTTCTTCAAGAAACGTGAGCACAGGAAGTGGACCTGGATGAGTCCCGACGGTGCAACTAAAAACGAGATTGACTTCATCATGTCGACGAGGAAGCATATATTCAATGATGTCTCTGTGATCAATACGGTTAAAACCGGAAGTGATCACCGTCTGGTGAGAGGCACATTGAATATATGTGTTAAGCTAGAGCGCTCTCGACTGATGAAGTCTACGCTCCGCCCAGCAGCACTTCAAATCCAAAACCCTTAGAACTTCCAGCTGGAACTCCAAAACCGTTTCGATTGTCTAGGCGGCGATGTGGACGAATTAAACGACGGGTTTGTGGAAGCTGTCCATAGTACTGGGTCTAAGTTTCTTAAGGCCCAGCGGAGCAACAGGACGAAAAGGCTCTCTGACTCCACTCAGAAACTCATCGAGGAAAGGAGAGAAATGGTTCTGCAATCCTCAGCAGATGCGTCATTATACCGGCAGCTCAATAAACGGATCTCTAAGTCCCTTACCCGTGATTTGCGCCAATTCAATACAAATCGTATTGAAGAGGCCATTGAGCAGAATAAGGGCTCTAAAGTTTTCTCAAGAGATCTGTCTATTGGGCAGAGCCATCTCGCCAAATTAAAAACTGGGGATGGTAGAATTGTTTCATCCAGACCCGAGCTTCTG
This sequence comes from Pammene aurita, assembly GCA_947086415.1. Lineage (NCBI taxonomy): Eukaryota > Metazoa > Arthropoda > Insecta > Lepidoptera > Tortricidae > Pammene > Pammene aurita. Next base: position 27,497,765 of record OX352292.1, on the reverse strand, counting down.
GGGGAGACAGAGGACTTTTATGGACAGCTATACACATCAACTAGCAGACCTGAAGTTGATCTGGCGGAAGATCCTGGAGCTAGACTGACCCGACATTATACCGAAGACATCCCGGACATCAGCCTGTACAAGATTAGAATGGCTCTTAAACAGTTCAAAAACAATAAGGCACCTGGTGAAGACGGAATTACAGCCGAACTTCTGAAGGCGGGTGGTAAACCGGTCCTTATGGCCCTTCAGAAGTTGTTCGACTCCGTTTTACTAGAAGGGAGAACGCCTAAGGCATGGAACAGAGGTGTGATGGTATTGTTCTTCAAAAAGGGTGATAACGCGTTACTGAAGAACTACCGACCCATTTCACTTCTGAGTAGGGCATGCAAATATCGGACGATTCTCAATACCGGTATTGAATCCGATATTAGGGCTCAATACCGGAATTCCGGTATTAATACCGGTATTGGAGGTGACCATTGAAAAACGTTATTTAAAGGCTAAAATCAGTTAAAAACTCAATCAACCTTAACAGTTAATTATATTTTGTTGTATTTATTAGCTGCAACTTGTTACATAGGCTGCTATTTATATATCCGGAAACTGGGATTACAATCTTCTTAAATAGCATATTTGACCTCCATGGTAAAATTTGAACTTTTTTAAGTACTGGCCGGTATAATTTTTCTTTCTTATTAACGCTCGTGTTTTGTTTTTGACGGGTTTTAAATGTCATCTCGCAGCAAGAATGGAACTCACTCGTGAAAATATTCGTGCTATGATTTATTATGATTTTCGGCGTGGTTTAACGCAACAACAGTGCATAGATCAACTAACTTCAACTTTTGGTGATGAAGCCCCATCTAAAACTACTGTGTATCACTGGTTTAGTGAGTTCAATCGTGGACGTAGTATGCTTACGGACGAAGTTAAGGCAGGTCGCCCGAAATCGGTCGTTGTACAACTAAATATCGAGGCTGTGCGAAAACTTATAATGGACGACCGACATGTTACGTACCGCGAGATAGAGGCGACTCTGGGTATTTCTATGACCAGCATGATTAGCATATTACATAATTATTTGGCTGTAAAAAAAATTTGTTCGCGTTGGATACCCCACAACTTAACAAAAGAGCAAAAAGATGCTCGCGTCGAATGGTGCAATAAAATGTTAAAAAAATATAACCGTGGTGATTCAAAAGCCGTTTATAACATCTATACAGGTGACGAATCCTGGATCTATGCATACGATCCCGAAACGAAGCAACAATCAACGGTATGGGTGTTTCAAAATGAGCCGAACCCTACGAAAGTTACTCGTGCAAAAAGTACATTGAAACAAATGGTGGCCTGCTTCTTCGGTATTAATGGCCATGTAGCTACAGTGCCACTAGAAAACCGTAGAACGGTTAATTCAGAGTGGTACACGACCATTTGCTTACCGGAAGTATTTGAACAAATTCGTAAAACTAACCAGCGACGAAGAATCATTCTTCATCATGACAATGCCAGCTGTCATACGTCACGCGAAACAACTCTATTTTTGGAGGGTCAAAATGTGGAATTAACGGGTCATCCGCCGTACAGCCCTGACTTGGCACCCAACGATTTTTATTTATTTCCAAATATAAAGAATAAATTACGCGGTCAACGATTTTCGACCGCTGAAGATGCTGTCGACGCATTCAAACAACACGTTATGGAGGTCCCTCAGGCGGAGTGGCAGAAGTGCTTTAAAAATTGGTTCACGCGAATGCAAAAGTGCATAGATCATCAAGGGGAATACTTTGAAAAACAATAAAACCATTTTCAGCCGTGTACGTTTGTTTGTTTTTTTGTTTCCGGATATATAAGTAGCAACATATTCATTTGATATAAGTACAGTCGTCGTGATAGATGATTTTTGGTCTTTTAAATTTGTGGTCCAGCAACTAGGTACATAACGTTTTATATAATTTCATATCATACCTATATTCTAGTATTACATATCGTTGTTTTGTACAAGGTAATAAATAGCATAACTTTTTTTTTTTAATACCACGACGGTGGCAAACAAGCATATGGCCCGCCTGATGGTAAGCAGTTACCGTAGCCTAATGGACGCCTGCAACCCCAGAGGATTCAGACGCGGGTTGCCTACCCTTTAAGAACCTATACACTCCTTTTTTGAAGACCCTCATACTGTAGCTGGGGAAACCACGGCAGGGAGTTTATTCCACAGCCGCAGCGTTCGTTAGAGGAAATTCTTCTTAAACCGTTCGGTGCGCGACCCACTAGGCTCCAGGGTGTGAGGATGAACACCCTGGTGGAAAGGTGTGGTGATAAAGCTGATGTTTAGGTATTCATTGAAATTTTTTATGTAATTCTAGATAGAATGAATCTAAATTTTTAGTACTTACATTGATTCTAACTATAGTACAGTGGCCATATTAATCATTGTGTCTAAATGATGTCATAAATGTTATATTTGAATTCAATACTTATTAAATCTATACAATTACATACGAATGTAGGTGCCTTTATAATTGGTTTGGTGGTTTAGTTAAAGGTTTAGTTAGAGTTATTCGATAGCGGACATTCAACAGAACCGTATACTAAAATTTTCAGATGTATGTTTCGCACGTCTTTGACCTAAACAAACAGATATCATCGGTGAATCTGTCATTACATAGTTAACAAAACTATTCAAATCTTGTTTTCTTCAAGCTTCGATTGATTACTTCAATATGAGAAAACACATTAGATAGGTTGGTACTTAATAAGTAGTACAAGTACGTGCAAGGGTCTACGACATTTTCTTACTGATATTTTAACTGTATTTTTTTCTACGGATAATGATACATTTCGCTGTGTAAAAATAAATTCTGTAAAATGTTATCAACGGATTTTCTCATTTTACTAGTCGTAGTACTCGTAGTTAAATTCCAAAACATCTTAGGTTGATTTGATAAAAATCGTCAATCAATCGAAAAAATATGGAGCCGATTTTGTATCAATTTAAATGTCCCTGCGGAACTAATGAGCCAGCTATATTTAAACTGAACAAACAAAGATTAAAGAAGATAAATAGTGCAGTAGGTACGTGCAAAATAATAATTACTTATAATATTAGACTCAATATCTGCAAATTTGTACATTTACCCATTAATTTAATCAAATTTACATAAAATTTAACGAAAACTTTCCAATACCGGGATTCCGATATTTCGATATTGGTCCTTAACAATACCGGTATTGAAATATGGTAAATATTGGTCCGAGATTCCGGTATTTCGAGATGCCGGAATTCCGGTATTCATGCCCTAGCTGTGGCATACCTACTTCCGTGAGAGTCAGACATACTTTTTAACTCCTGATAAAAAAAATATGTTTACAGAATCAACGTTTGCAAATTCCTGCATCTTATCTTAAAAATTATAAATCTGTAGGTATAGGTACAACAACTTGTCAAGTGCCAACCCCGTGCCGACACTCACAGCTCGGTCATAAAACTGCGGCGCGCAAAGAAGATTCACGGTTCGTGCGCGGTTATAAGTTTCAATTTTGCTTGCAGGCGGCGAGCATAGGTATAATTTTATACCTAAATCTGACTTTTGTGAAGGTGAAAGTGAATTTTCTGTACGGTAGTACTATTAGTTATTCTGTGGTAATGTGCCTAAATTGAAGAATAAATATCTTTTATCTTTTTATTTTTTTTAAGAGAGGTATGGGCACTGCGAATGGCATCTCGCTAAGTGTGGTAGGGCACGTTCAGCGAATGTCATCGCTCAAATCTGGAGCAGAGCCCGACTGGGGAAGTACCTCCACCTTACAGAAAACCACAGCCAAATAGCACTAGACCCTACTCATAGTGTTGTGTTCCTGCTGGTGAGTAAGGTTGCCAAAGAGCTCAAAGAGGACCCAGTGTGTTGACGATGAGGGACCTTCTTGTTCCTTTAGTCGTCAACACAGTGAATCCTCCTTTTTGTAAAGGGTCGGCAACGCGCATGTGACGCCTTTGGAGTTGCAGGCGTCCATAGGTTACGGTAGCTGCTTACCATCAGGCGGGCCGTATGCTTGTTTGCCACCGTCGTGGTATAAAAAAAAAAAAAAAAAATCCTAAAATTTTTGTTACAAGAAAATGCACAATAAATTTACACAATGTATTTATTTCACTTGAGATGTAATTCAAGGTCAAGATTTGTCTTGGCTAGTTTTTACCAATTTTACCAATCAACTAGAAAAATCAGGGACTACTGTAACTTAACGAAGATAAGTCGATTAGACAAATGTTATGTTTTCAAGTCAAAGGTACATCATTGCCGGTGGTCAATAAGGCGTCGCTGCCATTAAAAAATAATTTAGAAATAAACTTTATTTTTATTAACAACCGACAATGATGTAAATATGACTGTTTAGTGGGAAGACAAAATCGGGCAAAAAACGCGACACGCTTTTTCATTTCACTAGATTTGTTTAGGAATTTGACAAAATCCCTAACCGCTACAGTAAGTTGATGAAACGAACTCAAAAAGTCGACTAGTTTTATCATTTCGCTAAACAAGTTTAGTGAAATGATAAAGTCTCAACTGGAAGATGGTATATGGTGATTTGATTAAATTTCTGAACTGGTTTAGTGAAATGACGAAAGGAAGTACCGAATACAATATTTTACTTTACAGTTAAGCGATTATATCAAATCTCTGACTAGATAAAGTGAAACAGATATTAAATCAGAGATTTTAACAAATCTCCACCACTCAATCATAAATATTCCACGATGACCTGTAAATAAAAACTAGCCAAGTCAAATCTTGAACTTTAATTCCAAGTGAAATAAATACAATGTGTAAATTTATTGTGCATTTTCTTGTAACTGAAATTTAAGGATTTTCTACACAGAACTTGGCACCCATACATATATATACAAGGTGCCCGCGAGGAAACGGAAAAAAATTAACCACGCATTCCTGAGATCAAAAGAAGGAAAAAATATTATGTGACTTTAGGTCAACTTCGTCAAAAAAAATATTTTTATTTCTATTTTTTTTATGTTTCTTGCCCATGAAAAGTAAATGTTATTAATAAAATTATCGTCTAAAACAAATTGGTAAGTACATTTTTTTGGCTAAATCTAGTTTCTACATAGTTTTCCTTGTCACTTTGATATCTGTCAATAAAGACGTGTAAAATATGCCCAATAGTGGCAACAACGCCATCAGGAAGGCGTTTTGTGCTGAGTTATAATAAAAAGTGTATTTTTTATAAATTGGTATTAACTTTGAAACTAGACGAATAACAAAAAAGTTTATATGACATTTTTGTCACTAAATAGGATCTGGAATATACTTTTAAAATCTTTCCGCTTCCTCGCGGGCACCGTGTATAGATATCAATTCTTTTGTTGGCGAAGAACTTGGCTGTCATTTCACATTCATGTTTTTTATGGGATGTCATTACTTTTTGTATGAAAAAAAAACCGAAATCTCACTCTCAACGGTCGTAACTATACGATATAAGACAAGATTTCGAAACTAAAATTCATTTTTGCTATTACAAATTCGATAGGCTCGTAGTGTGTAAATAAAAACTATTTTTGGCAAAATGTTGCAAATCTTAAAAAAATACTGTTTCTTTATCTTAAGTTCGTAAACCGAACAATTACCCAGCTGTGGATCACAAATTTCTACTTGCTACCTCATCTGGAAGTGGGTTAGGTTTTTGATTTTAGGTCAGACATTCAATGAGAAAAATGCCGATTTTTAGATGTTTGTATCTTAATCACCGAGTGAGCCTCCTTGGTGCATAATATGTTCTTCTAATTCGGTGAATCAGTAAACGGGTAAAGGTGCTACGCCGTAACATGTGGCAGCTGTAATAATCTATTAATGCATCATCATGACAAAGTCATAAATAACCAAAGTTTCATTCTTTTAAAATGCTAAATGGAATCTGGAAAACCGTGTTTGTCAGTAGCAGTAGAAGAAAAATGACTATCTTTTTTTGGGGTGAAAATACTAGCATAATAAAGACATAGTATGATTCTATCACACAATAAGTCTACATTGTAAGTGAGAAACTACCTAGTCAAACGATAGCAGCAGCTTTTCGATTGGCTTGAGATAAAAAAGGGCGCTTTCGTCGCGTCGCCAGCCTGTCCTCGAGAAGCCACGGCGCATCGCACTTGCGCGCGCCGCAGCCAGCAGCTTCTCGGGCTACTTGTTGATATCCTTTTCATTCACCACGCAAGGCACCGCGCATTTTACGTAGTTACACAGCTATGTAGCCAGATTTCTATCATGTCATATTAGATAAGCCATGGGATCTTTACCTAATTGTACGAGTTGGCATGACGGTCGTTTTGCGGAATAGATTAGTTTTTTTAGACCACTTTTATGCAAAATTCTATTAAGATCTTAAGTTGTGATATTCAGGCAAATTGTAAAACCTTGTCACTAAACTACAAAGGGTTTAAATTACGGTAAATTACGAATGGTAAATTCATAACGGCCCGCAAACGTTATGGCCAGGAAATGCAATTACCTATCTATACAGGTAACCCTTTTGAATGGAACCAATAATTGGATTACCCGGCCTCGTTGCAGCTAGTTATTGGATTTTCTCGCAAGCCTAAAAGGTATTAACATTTATTAGTCTATTAATGGTCACTTATGTCCTCGTTAACTCTCAAACGTTGGTAACGTTTTGTTAGTTTAGCCGTAAAATGAGAGCACATTAATAATTTTTTTTTTTCTAGTAATCTAGATTTGAAACCGAAACCTACAGTTGTACAGAGACTATAGAAATAGCTCTGATATAAGCTGCAGGAGTAAGAGTATAAGGTAGGTGATAAGGTACCTACTCTTCAGACTGTTAAAATATAATCCTTGTAGCATACCATTCCCAATACATTCTTCCCACGCCAACAAATAAGTACGAGTGGGATGTTCTAAGATTTTTACGATATTTATAAAATCTTAATATAGGATAGACAAATACCAACTCAAAGGTATTTCAATGATAATGTAAATTCCATTAAGGTAATAAACATTTTCCTGTAAAAAATATCTGTAAATGCAATTTATTCTCATAAATATTTATGTTAACATAAGAACACTTTAATTTTTTTTTTGTAGAATCAATAGGTACAGTCGATGCAGAGAAAAAGACCCCTCCCCTGCCTGCATACAAACTTCGTATGCAGCGTGGCCCTATCTCTGCAGCTGACCGTACAGTTGTACAGTACGAAAATCCTGAAAATTCCCCTTATGCAAGACGGGGCAGATTTGTTTTTGCAAAGCTATAAGTTGATTTTATGTTTGAGATGTTTTCCTAAATAATGACGAACCGAAGATTTAATATACCAATAGGTACATACCTACCATTTCATTTTTCAATAGATACCATTTCTCGGACTAACAAACATGAACATTCTTTGGAACACTGACGCCATAAATGGATCGCGGAAAATCAATATTTCTGTTTTTCTTGTCACGTCAAGGTCATATACGATTAAATCTTAAATCGCGTCGCAAGTACTATTATTGGTATATATTAGACATCAAGGGGTTCTTTCTTTGGTTAAATTTAGAATTTATCGAGGAATCAATACGAGTGTGTGCGCGGTGCCTTGCGTTTACGTTCGCCCGCGCGCAGTTCCTTCCCTTTCACCACAGAACTCTGTAACTTAACACCCACCCGCCCTCCGTGGGTGGATAGCTAGCTATTCATGGATATAATCTATGTCGGCAAATACCAACCATATTTGCTATCCCAGCATTTATACTAGCGCTACATTTTCCCAAAATTAAGTATATGTTTTTATGATGCAATTAGTGTAACACTCAATTGCGTTATATAAATATACGGATACGTAAACATATGTACTATCGGGTTCAGAATTGCATGGCCAATTTATGAATGAATTCATTGATAAATTGACCATGCAATTTTGAACCCGATGGTACATATAAATACTATATTAACGAAATTGTAAATTTTGGACACTTACTCAATTAGTCAAATTAATACCTACTTGTGCACAATTACTGTTTCAGCATTATCTGTTTTAACCAGTGGTTGGAATATTTAAAAGTAGTAGCAAACCAACACATACGGTCGAGTCACTGTCACTGGCCACACAACGTTCACCGAGAAAGAAGATTTCATAAACACTAATGACGGACCACAGCGAATATTAGTCTTTATTTTTTGTCAATAGGAGTTGAGCATAAAGCACGATCGCCTCAGCGGTAGCACCGTTCTCGCGCAACTGGGGTAGCTACGAGGTGTGCTGGAACATCGAACCCCCCCCCCCCCCCAGGCCCCCGCGCAGTCTGCGCCGCCATCGATGAATGGACCACTCTTAGCACCTTTCAACTATAAAAGTCTCTTTCAGTGCTCTGCATTCGTTTTGTATCCGCCACTCGGAATAAAGTTAGATAGAAATGGAAGGTTTAACTGGAGCATTGCATGACGCACTGCCATTTATAATTTTTTTTTTAAATCTTATTTGATATTCAAATTTAATTTGGTATAAAATGTAAAGTTATTTTATTAAAAGTATATATACATAAAATAACTGACTCATGTTTTTAGGGTTCCGTAGTCAACTAGGAACCCTTATAGTTTCGCCATGTCTGCCCGTCCGTCCGTCCGTCCGCGGATAATCTCAGTGACCGTTAGCACTAGAAAGCTGAAATTTGGTACTAATATGTATATCCATCACGCCGACAAAGTGGTAAAATAAAAAGTGGAAAAAAATGTTTTATTGGGGTACCTCCCCTATACGTAAAGTGGGGAGTGATTTTTTTTTCATTTCAACCCTAACGTGTGATATATTGTTGGATAGGTATTTAAAAAAGATTAGGGGTTTACTAAAATCATTTTTTGATAATGTAAATATTTTCGGAAATAATCGCTCCAGAAGTAAAAAAAAATGTGTCTCCCCCCCCTCTAACTTTTGAACCATAAGTTTTAAAAATATGAAAAAAATCTCAAAAGTAGAACTTTATAAAAACTTTCTAGGAAAATTATTTTGAACTTGATAGGTTTAATAGTTTTTGAAAAAAAATTACAAAATAATTTCTGAACTAAGTTTGTAATTTAACCGTATAAGCAGTTGTTTATTGTACTTGCAATTTCTACAAAATCACAATGAAATGACGTGCTTTCAAATATAGTAAAAACGTTGAAAATCGGTTCACGCAATAAAGAATTATCCCATAAAAATCATCTTCCATACTTTAAAAACTTACTACTATAAAAACTTTCTAGGAAAATTATTTTGAACTTGATAGGTTTAATAGTTTTTGAAAAAAAATTACAAAATAATTTCTGAACTAAGTTTGTAATTTAACCGTATAAGCAGTTGTTTATTGTACTTGCAATTTCTACAAAATCACAATGAAATGACGTGCTTTCAAATATAGTAAAAACGTTGAAAATCGGTTCACGCAATAAAGAATTATCCCATAAAAATCATCTTCCATACTTTAAGCTCGCGCGCAATAGTTTACTTAATTTGCCGATAGATGTCGCTGTAGGTGGAACGCTCATATTATATCCTACATGGCGGTGTTATTTGAACTCTTAAGTGGGGACACTTTCTGTGACGGACGGAAAACTACGGAACCCTACAGTGAGCGTGGCCCGACACGCTCTTGGCCGGTTTTTTTTGGTTTCACAGTTCAAAAATCTGTTATACACGATCGGTGGACTTTTGTCACCTATGAGAACAAAATTAGATCCTACTTGTATTGTAACAAAAAAAATGTACACATATATGTACAAGTCAGTCTGTGGGGAAAACGTAGTTCTATACGAATAAAAAAATCCCGTTGACTACTGGGATAATTAGCTACGACAAATGTTTTTTCGCCGTAGGAAGTCAATTTGTTTTGCAGTTCTCAACACAAAGAAAAATAATCTTATTTGTGAACCGTATTAGCTATAGGAAATTGGGATTCGGGATTTTTTTTCCACATAGATAGATATCCATGTATTTACAGAATGTTTTGCGACTTTCCATAAGGAATATAAAATCTGTTTAATGACGTGGTTAATCAACGAGAAATGTACGTTCCGTGTATAGGTAATGCCTGTAATCAAACACGGTTATCTGCGAGAAATAAGTGTTTCAATTAAAAGAAAATGACGGTAACTATGGATCAGGTAATTATCTGACATGTATTGAACTTAGTTATTATATTCCGACCATCCCTATCCTGCCTTTCCCTTAGGGCCTGGCACGGTTATCATGATTGTGAAGCATGAGAGCCTTACGAGGCTCAACTCACTAGGTCCAATAAAAAAAAACCGGCCAAGAGCGTGTCGGGCCACGCTCAGTGTAGGGTTCCGTAGTTTTCCGTCCGTCACTGAAAGTGTCCCCACTGAAGAGTTAAAATAACACCGCCATGTAGGATATGATATGAGCGTTCCACCTACAGCGACATCTATCGGCAAATTAAGTAAACTATTGCGCGCGAGCTTAAAGTATGGAAGATGATTTTAATGGGATAATTCTTTATTGCGTGAACCGATTTTCACCGTTTTTACTTTATTTGAAAGCACGTCATTTCATTGTGATTTTGTAGAAATTACAAGTACAATAAACACCTGCTTATACGGTTAAATTACAAACTTAGTTCAGAAATTATATTGTAATTTTTTTTCAAAAACTATTAAACCTATCAAGTTCAAAATAATTTTCCTAGAAAGTTTTTATAAAGTTCTACTTTTGAGATTTTTTAAATATCTTTAAAACTTATGGTTCAAAAGTTAGAGGGGGGGGGGGGACACATTTTTTTTAAATTCTGGAGCGATTATTTCCGAAAATATTTACATTATCAAAAAATGATTTTAGTAAACCCCTATTCATTTTTAAATACCTATCCAACAATATATCACACGTTAGGGTTGAAATGAAAAAAAAAATCACTCCCCACTTTACGTATAGGGAAGGTACCCCAATAAAACATTTTTTTCCACTTTTTATTTTACCACTTTGTCGGCGTGATTGATATACATATTAGTACCAAATTTCAGCTTTCTAGTGCTAACGGTCACTGAGATTATCCGCGGACGGACAGACGGACGGACGGACGGACGGACGGACGGACGGACGGACGGACGGGCAGACATGGCGAAACTATAAGGGTTCCTAGTTGACTACGGAACCCTAAAAAGACAATCCCTTCTTCTAGGTAGTCACACTAAAGGTGTGTATAAAATAAAATATTATAGTTTGATCATTTTGATAATGCACAAGCTATTTATTACCTTCATAGTACATTATTGTCGAGGATGCGAATTAGCACATTGCTGGCTGAGTATTATGTTTAAACGGACGACTTTAGGAGTATTTTATCCAATATAGTGCTTTTTTCAAAAATGATGCAAAACAGCCAAATACCAGCACGTTGGTGGAGAACGAAAAATATTGACGTAGGTACTCGTAGTGTATGATTGAGCATGGTCATTCACATCATATAGTAGATTGTTTGACAAGGGTCTAAAGTAGGCCATATTACCACGAGGTGGTTATTTTCCCGAACGAAGTGAGGGAAAATTGTTCGAGTGGTAATATGGCTTTTAGACCAGAGTAATGCATACTATTTTTCACTTCGATTGCGAGAAAATAAGATAAAAATACTTATTATTTACGCACAATAACTAAACTAAGGTTAAATTATGGTTTAACTTGACGGTCTTTTAATTTTTTTAACTTCTTTGACATAGATACAAAATATAAACACCACGAATAAATGCCACAGACGACGGTATAATTAGCTCTTTAAAGTAGCTATTAGACATTGCAATTTGTAGGGTGCAACCTGTCGGGTTGGTAGGTGTAATGGTACTTAGGGAGTAGGAGTCCCGATCTAGGGCGATCGGCAGTGCCCCGACATCCGCAGCTGTTTATGGAGGTCGTTAGAGTTATTTTACCTTTTTTATTTATAATGTTAGCCATTTTCTACACATTCCGTCTGGTTTTTTATTTAAAATAAAAGTTAAATTGTGTAGATTCGCTGGTAATTAATATATTTATCTAGTTTTGTATTTAAATAATAGAAGGGTTGGGCAGATGAATTCAGGCAGCTCGAGCGGTCATTTAAATATCTATAATAATAAAAAACAGTTTCCGATTTTATTTAATGTGTACTGTTATGACTGTTATGAGTACTATCACCGTGCTTCACCAAATACATTTTTTAGATGTTTTGAAGGCATCTCTGTAAACGTTGAGCTAGGGTCGGTAGGGACGATTTGTTGGTGAGGTAGGGTCGGTAGGGGCGATTTGTAGGGAAAGTGTAATAAAGTGCGTTGGGGCCGCCAGGAGTTGGACACAACCGATTGGGCCCTACAAATCGCCATGTCTAATAGCGTTTAAACAGTTTAAACACGCTTTAAAGCGCTTCCATAAAATTACAATCTTTTTTAATGATTGTGAAGTAGGAACTAAAAAACACCTCACGTTTTGAGAAATAAATTGCGTTTCCTCATTGGTCGATTTTAACATTGCTGTATTCTGATTGGTTGATATTAAATACAATGTTTTTTTAAGGACTTTAATTATTTACACAGTATACGCACCAAAAAAGTATCTAGCGTTCCGATTAACTTCGATATGTGTGTTGTGATTGGTGGATTTAATATGGTGAAGTGTTCCGATTGGTCAATTTAAAATGTTTTGTAAATCATAAATATGTATACATTTTAGCCCTAGAGGCTAAATGTACTACTTTAATCCGCCTTGGTAAGCATAATATGACACACTTTTTGAGCATGAGAAGTGAAAAATATTTTTTGAAACGGGATATTTACCATGTACCTATATTTGTGTTTATTAGCACCCGATATTTCGGCGCAGTTGCAGTTGATATATCGGGTGCTCGTAAACACAAATATACGTGGTAAATATCCCGTTTCAAATAACATTTGACATAATGTATCTCAGGATAGTCAGGATAGCCCCTAGTTAAACAGGATTCTACTAATTGCTTTCTGTCTTGAAAGTAATTACCAGAAGCAAACTGTTTCGTCACAACCGTAGTATTTTAGTTTAGCTAAAAGGATGTCTGGAGCTAGGCAATCGAAGGAGCGGGAGTAGTCCAGCAAAACGCGAATTGATGCACTCTTTTCATCTGTAGGCCACTAGTATCTCATCAACAATATGTAAGAGAGCTGTGGTAGTAAGTACTATGACTTTTTCTCCAAATCCAGATTGACCTTGCGGTAAGATATTGTTAAGATCTAGATATTATACTAATTGTTGATTAACTGCTTTTTCTAAGATTTTAGATAATGTTGGGAGTAATCCGAGTTATCTAAGGTCTTTTAAAGATTCAACGGGCTCTTATTTGGGAATAGGCTTGATCAGAGCCGTACGCCAAGACATGGGAAAGTATCCTTTTTTTTAAGAGATAAATTTGTTATGCATGCGTTATTGCAGTTTCGTGCTTCTCTCGGGTTACGTAATTAAGATGGTAAAATATTTTGTGTATTAGTGCCTAAGGATTTCTTTATTTCCCCCTACATCTAGTTCGTAGTTTTCGCAATCAAACGCAATGTTTTTTGTTCTAATGTTAAAATATAGGCTCCATTCTCTGATGAAATTAGTCAACTTCGGCAGTTTTTTTACCTATTTTATTACTTTGTTCCAATTAATCTCCACCCATTAAAAGTTGCCAGATGCCCAGATCTAGCAATAAGGATAGTAGAGCAATCTAACAAGGCGGGTTTTATTGCACTCATTATTGTGTCATATAATGCTGTAATATGACCAGATCTTAGTCTATATATTTCTGTCATTCATAACGGCGCAGAGGGAGTTAATGTGCTACGTAATATTTTGTTTAGTCAAATTTTACTCTCCTAAACAAAGTTATACCTATCGACAACATTAACAAATTACAATCAAGCAAGAAAATTCATAGCTAAAGACGAATGAGTAGGTTACCTGACAATATATTTTTTCAAATATGTCCCGCAAGATTAACCTAGTTTATAGTCAAACAAAATTTTAAATGTTACGGGAATTGCGCCTCGATTTCGCGACATAAATGTTGCATACAAATTCCATTTTGTCGAGGTGCAAACTTTTTAATAAAACGTTCAACAGCTATACAATAATTTTTAAGAAAAAAAAACCTACTTCCATGGGGGTAGCCGGTGAAGCATTATTGTAGATGGTGCACTTAGATTCCATACAATGAAATAACTTGCTTAACAAACGCAGCGGAGAGGACAAATCGCCAAACCTGAACTATGCGTCGTTGAAGAGTTCCGTTCTGATCATCATCAGCAGTTCCACTTCATCAAATGTCACTCTTTTGAATGAAAATGCTTGATTTGTTGATAAAAATACAAAAGTCACTTTATGTATGCCTTTAAGATTTGAGGAATTCCCTCGATTCCTCATGGAACTCATCATCAGAACTTGAGCTTGACGAAAATTGGTCCTGACAATCTAACTTGCTTAACAAACACAGCGAAGGGGACGAATCGCTAAACGTGAACTATGCGTCGTTGAAGAGTTCCGTTCTGATCATCATCAGCAGTTCCACTTCATCAAATGTCACTCTTTTGAATGAAAATGCTTGACTTGTTGATAAAAATACAAAAATCACTATGTGTAAGCCCTTAAGATTTGAGGAGTTCCCTCGATTCTTCATGGATCCCATCATCAGAACTTGAGCTTGACGAAAATTTGTCCTGACAATTAAACTTGCTAAACAAACACAGCGAAGAGGACAAATCGCCAAACGTGAATTATGCGTCGTTGAAGAGTTCCGTTCTGATCATCATCAGCAGTTCTACTTCATCAAATGTCACTGTTTTGAATGAAAATGATGGTTTTGTTGATAAAAATATAAAAATCACTTTATGTATGCCTTTAAGATTTGAGGAGTTCCCTCGATTCCTCATGGATCCCATCATCAGAACTGAGTTTTGACAAAAACGGGACCAATCTGTATATATATACTTACAATCAAAAAAAGAATTTTCAAAATCGGTTCAGATATGACGGAGTTATGGAGTAACAAACATAAAAAAAAAAAAAAAAAAAAACGTACACGCCGAATTGAGAACCTCCTCTTTTCAAATCTTGAAGTCGGTTAAAAATAAAGGCAAAGGTCTGAAACAGCCGAAACAACATCGGTATCTATATTTATAATATTGGTACCGCGACTTTTTAGTTAGCTTGCGGTAATTTCAGAAGAAAAATACACTTCCAACTTTTTAATTACAAAGATATATAGGCGGCAAAGCTCAGCGTGTACCGCGAACATAGAAAGCTGTAGTTTCGACTATATCTGTCGTGCCCGGGAACGCCCGTGGGGAATACTGGGGAAAGTTGAATATGTGTATAGCTACATTATTTTTTTGAATGGTATCCGTTATAAAAGGAATAATAACAGTACGGCAATATATAATGTATGTCTTTTCCAAAAGCAAATTGCCCAACTTTCCCGGGAACGTGCCCCAATGTTTCCGGAAATTCCCCAGTGTACCGGGTAAGCGTTTTAATCTTTCTGGTGGCGAATGCACTAGTCTCAAAACGCACTATTAGTCAATTCGAAAGCCCCTCTTCTCATAAGAAACTAGGCCCAAAACACCATATTTCCAAAAGGGCCCATTCTCGATTTACACCAGAACCACTGCTAACTAGTCCACAACTAGTCCCAAAATACCCCAAATTGTGTTCACATGTAGGTGGCGAAATACTTTAGTCTCATAATGCATAGTTCTCAAAACCCTATTTTTTTTCTTTTATTTCCGCATGTCTCTTTGTGCATGCAATGCAATGTGCATTATTTTGATGCTTTTGAGGATGCGTATTTACCAAAATAGATACCCTATTACTTTCCGCATGTCTCTTTCCGTTTGTCATCCGTCCTCGGCTTAGCTCAGTGGTCGTTAGTGCTAGGGAACTGAAATTTGGCAAAGAAATTGGTTTTTTCTAAGCCGACCAAGTGGTAAGGGGGCGTCCATTAATCGCGTTAATTATACGTTTTTGGCTTGTTTAAAAAAAATGTTGGCTATTAATGGCTGGCCATTTTGGCTACAGAACTTAAATATTCACTAAATAAGAAAATATTTAAACAAACCTCAATGTTATTTCTAAATACCTATCGAGTTATGTGCAACATGTTGATATTTGGTGATGGAAGTTTTTTTACCTTGTATGCAACTTTCCCCTGTTTGGGGAACGTGCCCGGGAAAGTGGGGAATTACCGGGAACGTGCCCGCGGCCCATCGCTACTCACAATGACAAGCATAGAGATGGGGATATATAATTCGAATTGAAATTCGATATCCGCGGTAGCGGTTGTCCTGTAGAGGCTATCCTGACTATCCTGAGATACATTATTTCAATATTTTTTAACCGACTTCAAGATTTGAAAAGAGGAGGTTCTCAATTCGGCGTGTATGTTTTTTTTGTTTTTGTTTTTTTTTTTTTTTTGTTTTTTTTTTTATGTTTGTTACTCCATAACTCCGTCATGTCTGAACCGATTTTGAAAATTCTTTTTTTGATTGTAAGTATATATATACAGATTGGTCCCGTTTTTGTCAAAACGCAGTTCTGATGATGGGATCCATGAGGAATCGAGAGAACTCCTCAAATCTTAAAGGCATACATATAGTAATTTTTATCAACAAAACCATCATTTTCATTAAAAACAGTGACATTTGATGAAGTAGAACTGCTGATGATGATCAGAACGGAACTCTTCAACGACGCATAGTTCACGTTTGGCGATTCGTCCTCTTCGCTGTGTTTGTTTAGCAAGTTTAATTGTCAGAACAAATGTTCGTCAAGCTCAAGTTCTGATGATGGGATCCATGAAGAATCGAGGGAACTCCTCAAATCTTAAGGGCTTACACATAGTGATTTTTGTATTTTTATCAACAAATCAAGCATTTTCATTCAAAAGAGTGACATTTGATGAAGTGGAACTGCTGATGATGAACAGAACGGAACTCTTCAACGACGCATAGTTCATGTTTGGCGATTCTTCCTCTTCGCTATGTTTGTTAAGCAAGTTAGATTGTCAGGACCAATTTTCGGCAAGCTCAAGTTCTGATGATGAGTTCCACGAGGAATCGAGGGAATTCCTCAAATCTTAAAGGCATACATAAAGTGACTTTTGTATTTTTATCAACAAATCAAGCATTTTCATTCAAAAGAGTGACATTTGATGAAGTAGAACTGCTGATGATAATCAGAACGGAACTCTTCAACGACGCATAGTTCACGTTTGGCGATTTGTCCTCTCCGCTGCGTTTTTTAAGCAAGTTATTTCATTGTATGGAATCTAAGTGCACCATCTACAATAATCCTTCACCGGCTACCCCCATTGAAGTCAGTTTTTTTTTCTTAAAAATTATGTAGTTGGGTTTCCGACCCGTGTGTGCCCGGAGAGTGCCACCTCCATTGATTGCGGCATAATTTCTCCCAGCTGTGACGTCATCGCTGCACCTATACACACACCGTTAAGTGACTATAACGCACAGTTGTTTACGATATCAATCGAACACTTGAACCGTGAGATAGCGGCTCATTTTGTAGAACGTAGGCTATAGAATTATGAGTCAACTTATTGGAACGAAGTTTTGGAACGAAGTTCCTTATCGGGCGGATGGAGGGCTAGGCGAAAAAAAGTCACGTGACCGTCACGAAAACGCGACACAAAGCTATACGATTGAGAAACATGTAAAATAAAATAAAATAGATACAATAAAGTGAAGTGAAACGTGACAAAGTGACAAAGCCAAAAAAGTAAAAAAAGACAACAATATACCCGAAGCTCCTGTGGCCATTCCGTAAATTGAGAATATTGATATTTTTGCACTCCGTTCTAAGGCAATAGTTCGGCAACGCCACATATTTTTTAACATAGCTACCAAAATTATTGCCAGATTTTTTTGTAATTGTATAGCAATGGTAGCGCAACTAGCCTGTTTCATTATTGTAGTACATTGCTTTAAAGTTTCACTTATAATTTTGTTATAAAGTGCAGAACCCCGACTTATTCATTAGACCCGACTTATTGATTTTAGATTTTTGTATTAACAAAACAGCTATTAAGCTGTTAAACTGTAATACACATTAGTATGTAATGTATCACAGCAATATAGCATATTTAATCTTCTTTCGTTTGATTTCGTTCACACGTGTAGGTGCAGTGCATAGTTTGAATGAAATTTGCACTTTTGGCAACTAATCGGAAGCCATTTGGATGACGTGATTACGCGGGAGACATTCACTTATGTCTCTCGGCAGTTTTGGGGTCCCAGTGTCATGCCAAACAACATACTAAAAGTTGGTAACCGTATCCGACTCTGAACTGTATTCCCACAATATGTACCGCGTCCCACAGCATTCCACGAAAGAAACCTGCGTGTAATAGGTCCAACTTATTACGAGCATCTACCTGATGTGATGACATAAAAAGTGAGCAATGCAAAAAAAAAACATTCAGGTGCAAAACGAAGGCTTAATAAAAAAGTCACTGTAGTCAGTAGAAGAATATATTATAATAGCTTAATAATTTGACATTTGACCTATTATATAATTGAAATTGTTAATATTATGTAAACTGTAGGTATTATTATTTCTGTTACGCATTTTACTTTTATTTCCTATATTTATTTTTTATATTAATTATTTTTTTCTAAACTGACATAGTATATATATTCTTGATAGGTACTTTATGGTACTATTGATCTGTGATATTACTATTAATAATTTTTGATATTGTATAAATTGTTATTTTATGTCTTTCATATAAGTAAGTATTTTTTGACATTGATCATTATATGTTTTTTGTTAGATACATTTATAACTAGCAACACAAATAATGTATTAATTATAACATAACAAATGTTTTGACGATCGCTATACGATAAGTAATGCCATGCCTATTACATTATGTATGGAAATTGTATTTAAGAGATAATAGAAACTAAACTAAACTAATCCTTGAAATCCTACGTTTTAGATAGCGCCATCATGTTATATGTGTCAGAAACATTATACCCTCCACACCACATTCTTTACCTACCTTAAAGACAGTCTCAGTTAGCAAGTGGACGACAGATGGCAATAAGTAATGTGGAGCCTTGGCAAACAACTCAGTATTTTCTATCTAAGTCAACGTTTCCGACTTTAGCCCGCAGATGTTACGATCAGTCGCTGTAGCTCCAACATAGATGGCATAAGCTACGCTTAGTTGTCTGACAGAATTTTGTTAAGCGCGCCACCTATGCGCGACAGACACTTGTTTTAAATACGAAATAAAAATATAACCGGCCCTGTAGCCAAGATGACAATCGTTTGCAGAAAACGAAACGAAACGCTACACACTCTCGCGCGGTCACTCTATCATATTAGTGCGATAGAGAGACGGATAGCGTTTTGATTCGTTTTCTGTTATGAATTCCCCTGTTATGAAATGTGGCTATCTAGTCGGTGGTGCACACGACAACAAAGGGCATTATACGGATTTTAGTGATGATGGGATCACCTTTTGCATAGCGAGACTTTAGGACCCATAGGCCATTTTAGGAAGCAGATCCACCTACATTTATGGTGCGGTGGGGGTAAAAAGGGGGGGTTAAAATTTTCGCGACACATAGATTGAAAACTATAAGTCTTAGCAATATACTTCCAAGGCAAGAATTGTAGACAATTTTATTAAGAATATTTCCTTTATTGAAAGTTTTGTGGTAACTTCAACCGTTTTTGCAAAAAATATATGAATGTTCCTACTTTTGTGGGAAGTGGGGAAAACAATTGTTATATTTGTAACACATCATACTTGATACTGAATCTATTAAATTGTAATTGTCATCAGAACTTAAGGTGTGCACCAGATATCGGATCAATTTGTGGCTGTAGATATGCAAACTTGCATTTAGTCATATATTATGTCAATATTAGTTATAATAAATTAACAAATTTTCAAATAAGTTTGTGTAATGTCTAAGTAGATATAACAAATAATTGTTATTTTTATTTTAGAGCGCACTATTCGCCAACAGACTGTCCTCAGTTGAAGACGTATACCTACCGCTTAAGTTTTCTCTCTAAAAAAATGAACGGGCCCTTATTGATAACCCGCAATGATGTACTTTTCACTTGAAAACGTCACAAGATAACAGGGACTGGAGAACCCCTCTATTTGATAACGCTATTATTTGGTTACAAAATTATATGGTTACCCTATATTCAATGTTATGTCCCTGTCTAATGTCTTCGCATAAGAGATGAAATTAGCTTGATAGGTAAACGTCACTTCAGATTTTCATTTCGGTAAGCGCTACATTATCATTATCAGCAGCAGCAGCAGCAGCAGTCAGTATCAGTCCACTGCTGGACATAGGCCTCTCCCATGGCACGCTACTGTGGAGGGTATCCTAAATGAATACCCAAAATATATAATAGATATTTATTCTTTTTTATCTTTAACTAATTACATAGAAGACGACTCGCTGTTTAGGCTGACCCTTTGAGACTCCCTGAAAGAATCCCGATCGTCTGACATAGAACGTTGGAATTCCTAATTTAAATAACACCGTGCCACACACACAGTGTTCGAGAAGAGAGGTTGTAAAGGTAGACAACCTTTACACTACTGTGCTCGATCTTCTGTTCTCCTCCTCCAATCCGTACCCGCCAAGCGCTTACCTTTGGGTAACTCAATGATGTTCTAACCAAATTGATAGTTTTTAAAAACTACCCTACCAAATACTTACTTGATCTAATACCCCTTTATTGGTAACCGGTTCCGGTATCTTCTAAACGAACTCTTTATTTCACTTACGGATTATAACAAACATACAAAGGCAAGGTAAGTAATAGCGTTTGAAATGGTTGACATCCATTTAATTGTGAAAGATATAATTAGGCAAGCATTAGAGCTCAAACGACATCGTTTTTCCTACATAATTAGATTGTGGTTGATAACAGGCCTATTATTGTTTTTTTTTCGTTAAAGATATAACCAATATAGGATTTATATACTTTTTATAAAAAGGAATAACAGGGTTTTATCACGAAAATATATTTTTCATGTTACGACCATAAATAAAAAAAATATAGGCATTTATTCAAAAAAATATCAAACGTAGATTTCATATTTTTTATGTTTTCTCAGTTTTCTTATATGGAAAGGTATAAATAAAATACCAAAAATGAATTCGGCACCCTTGCTTTACACGAAAATGATATCAAACTGACAATATAGTTCTATTTTATTTTTAATTAATTATGGGGGGCACCCCCCACTTCGTCAAAAATTTGCATCAAAAATTTGATTGGCTCCCCTTCTTAAATTAATCTTAGAGCCTAAAGGATTAGCTCTGCAAATGGAAATTCCATCATCATCATTTTCCGTATAAATAAGTGTACACCACCGACTAATAGGCTCTGGTTTCTTTTATATATGTAGAGCCCATGGACAACAACAGTTGTGATTTTTTTATTGTATTCTGAATCATGGTTGCGAACAAGTACTACCTCAGTATTAACTCATATTCTCCTTGATTGTTTGTGATCGAAAATATGAGTATATGGATAATACGACCATATTTATGGTTCCTAAAATACAGGCTCGTCGCCCACGCCGGCCTAATTTAGGCTCCACTCTCAAATGTACCTCTGGTACTTAATTCTTAATGGTCATTAAACATTTTCATGTTCATTTTTAGGGTTCCGTAGTCAACTAGGAACCCTTATAGTTTCGCCTGCTTGTCTGTCCGCGGCTTAGCTCAGATATCTTTAATACTAGAAAGCTGAAAGGAGAATGGGCATTTTTGTATGGGGAGTGTACCATGGATGTATACTGTTGAGACGTATCTCGTTTTAAAGCTCGTGATCACCGGATTATTTTATTATATGGTACCATTGTTGGATATCGTGCAGGGACCGAGATATTTAAAAAAAAAGAGCGAACATATAAAGAGCATTTTTTTAAAAGATACGATATGTAATCGGTTATAGCATGGTTTATCTGAAAGCATATGAGAAATGGTTCAATTCTGTGTAAAACACCTCGTGTTTGAATACTTACAGGGCTAGAATTAATTAATTTAAATTAAGCTTGATATGAATATCGCTCGGTTTAGAGCCAAGCTAATGTGTATACGGGAGGCGTATATTACATGTCAAAGGCTTGGACGAAAAAAATTAAAGGACGGAGCATGGCTGTACAACAAACTGTGACGCAAGATGGCGGCTGGTTTGAATGTGTGTGTCCAGACGAGTGTTGCCATGTAATACAAATTTTCCCGATTAAGAATACAGTATTATTGAATTAAAAAAAAATAGATTATTAATATATATGTTTAAATAGAATTAATAAGCACCTGTTTTAATAAATTTGATGAAATATATTTCTGAAGAGGCGGATAAAAGAAAAAATAATGATGTAAAAAATCTAAATTTATAAATTAATAAAAGGACACGACTTGAGTGTGTCCGGCCTCTCTTCTCGACCCAATATTATTATTTTAAGCATTTATCATACCTTTTTAATATGGCCAAGGTGAACCCAACTAAAAGCGTATTATTATAAACTTACCTTATCTCAAACCGTTTCACACTAGAGAACCAAAATTCAGTCAGGTTGAGCTTCGTCGTCAGCCTTGTTGGCAACCATCTAGCAGACGCTAAAGCGTTATGAGCTTGTGTTGTGAGTCTTGGCCGCTAATTTTACATGGTTTGCTTTTGGTAAGTTTAGGCGCAACACACACTTAGCGGGATTCAGTTCAGCCAGGTCTATGAGTTCTGGCTTTTTTTATATGGGGCCCACTGATAATTTTCCATCGTGCAAAACCTACTTACGACAGCCTTCTAGCCACAGTCGTGGACAGTGGGCTTTCTGGCATAATTATAAGATGTTATTAATTTAGTAGAAATAAAATGTACTAATATAATGTGGAAACTTTCGAAATAAATGATCATTAAATTGAATTGAATTTATATCAGGCACGTAGGGTACAAGGGCAAGTACACCTATATTATTTGTATGTTGTCTATAACACTGTCATTCCTAAACTACAAAACCGATTTCGATAAGAAGGTGGCATTTGTCGCTCGACACGATTGATCTGAATTCATCAATTCATAGACAATTGTCTATGGTTTCCATAAAAAAAATCAGTTACAATCTTACAATAGACAAATTTCCGCAACCATAGACAATCGCCTCTGAATATGAATGGTGACTATCGCGTACGAATTTCCGCTAGAGGCGTTAGTGTAGACGGAGGTCTTCGAACCGTTAAATTCCATAGTAATTCAATGGAATTCACAAAATTATTTTTAATTTGAACAAGGTTGTGAAAATTTTGTAATACCTGATATTAATTATGGCAAATATGAGTTACGAATCATTGAATGTGAATCCTTTAAAAGCGTAGCTCAGAAAATTCTCCTTTTTTTCGAAAAATATGGAACTACGCAATGCTGCGACGTGGTAAATTTTATTACAGTAAAGTTCAGTGTATTAGATATTATTTAAACGTATATTTTGTTTTCACGAACGCGATAGATAAAAAATACAGCTGTATATAAGGACCGCATCAAAATTGGTTCAGCCAAACGCGAGATAATCGTGAACAAACATATATACACACACATAAACTGAGAACCTCCTTTTTTTGAAGTCGGTTAAAAATGCTCCTAGATCGATCAACACAACCGGTTTGACAGCTAACCTCTCATTCTAACTATAGTTCAATTTCGTTCTAATCGCTTGACCAGTCGCTTACTAAAGCGACTAGTCAACCGATCAGAGTGAGAGGGAGCGATAGTTAGAATGAGACAAAAGTTGGACAGATCACTCATTGTGGCATAATTTTGCGCATTCAACCTACGACTTGATAATATATGAGCTTTATGTTTTACGCAATTTTTGTAATTATTTTAAGAAATATATAGTTTAGTTTATTAACTAATTTTATTCAAAAAATACTAAGGAATATAATTTGCTTTCAAAAACTTATAATTTATGAACTATTAGGTAATATGTTAATATTAGTTGAAAATGTGCGTGAAATAAAACATCAAGTTGTGTTTGGTTCATATCGTGTTGACACCATATCGCGGCGATTATAGACCCCTTTACATTCGGGAAGTTTCCCTATTCAACCACCTGGCAACACCGCTACCATGAAGTTAATAGTTTATGAAATTACTGATATTTAATGTGATTACGCAATTAATTGTTTACTTAACGGTGAAAAGTTATCCCATCCGTTTTTTTTCTTTCGACCGGTGGCATTTCTGCAGCATTTGACAACGCACGACGGCATGTTTTAATTATTTTTTAACTGCTCTTGACTGCATAGACGTTTGGACACGAATGGCGGGGGAGCGGCTCATTATTGCTGTGCGTATGTGTGTGTAGTGCGTAACGACGAGGACACTGGCTCTTTATGGAATCACAAAATTTTGCTAGCCGCACTCTATCTGGGACTTATATAATCTATGGTCAAAGGTATTTTTATAAACTATTTTTCGTAATATATACTTTAGCTCCAATGCATGCAGGAACTAAAATATATCGACTTTGTATGTTAATTAACTGTGCTTAATGAAGTTCTAAGTTTTCTACTCGTCACTAGATGGAGCTAGCTTCCAAAATTCTAAATGACATTATTAAAATGAACATTAAGAAAAACGACGTGCCGGCGCGTCGGTCTAACTCCATCATGACTCATGACAACGTATATCTGCTTATATTATATATCTGCTTACCATCATATGGGCCGTATGCTTGTTTGCCACCGTCGTGATAAAAAAAAACAGTATTATTTTTTGACAGGGCTAAGTCGAAAAGGGAAGTTTAGTCTATCTCCCTCGTTATCGCTCGAATTTGCGAAAGGACAAGAGAAAGGCAAATAGACGAATCTTCAAATTCAAATTCTGTTGTTTGAGGTAACCCCCTAGAAAAGCTAGCTTATAGTCAACGTTCAGAAACTAACTTATATGTAATTACGCGACGTGAAGCCTTAGACCACAGATTTTTGAGCGTTAAAAAGCAATGATATGGAGCCAGCATTATTAATATTTATGTAGTTTAACTACTAGACTCTTAGTCGGTTCTTCTATTGCATACAAGATGTCGCCAGTAACTGATATTAATTATTTAAGCAGTTAATTGCGGTCATTTAACATTAATTAGTCACAAAAAATTAATGACTTATTTTTACAATTAATTTCAGGCGAATAAACTATGTGTATAAAATGTGTATAAAAGTTAACCTTTTTTGTATAGGTTAATTAGTTCCAGTTTTCGCCACAGCTAGGCCAGAGCGCAGACACAAAATAATGAATACCGGCTTCCGTGCACCCTTACGGCCTTCGGTGCCATATAACTAATTAATGCTATGATTAAGACCTTTCATTTGAGATAAGGTTGAATTGTATACGCCAGTGGCAAAAGTTGTCAATTTTGCTGCCAAAGCTCCATCTAGTGTTCAATAGAAGAATTAGGCCGTCGTTAATTACAGTTAATTAACGCATAAAACCGTTTTATTTTGGTCTCTGCATACGTTAGAGTGCAAGTATCATTTACGAAAAATAACTCATAAAAATACCTTTACGCTGTTACATACGACTTTTGTATACACGTTAGCTTCGCTATGCTACAGGTGTTTTTACATATTAGCAAATGTTTCATCTACTAATTCCAGCCCTGTACGTATTTTTCCAATGGTGGTGGTAAATAAGCGTGAAGCATTTCTTATATTCTTTCATATAAAATACGCTATAACTGGTTATAGACCGGATATTTTATAAATTAACCGTTTATATGCGCAACCTTTTTTTTAAATAGCTCGGACCCTGCACGCTATCCAATGATGGCGTCATACAATTAAATAATGCACTAGTTAAGACCTTTCAAATGAGATATGTCTCAATCGTATACACTCATGGTACAAAATGCCCATTCTCCTTTGGTGTGAGTACGTTTATTAATCACGCCGACACGGTAGAATAAAATCTGGAAAAAAAATTTTTTTCGGTTACATCCGGTACACATGAAGTGGGTTTTTCGCGGATGTTCTAGAACGCAATATGACTAGTGTAATATTTTGCCAATATTGCTGTATGATAACGTTGGAGTAAAAATAGTTAGTGTGCTTTAGAATTTTCAGCATAACTTTTATAGTTGTTGTCAAATTTTACAAATTCTAAGTGTTTTTTAATACTTCAATTGATGTTTTTAATGCTATACAAAAAAAATGTGCATTATTTTGACATTAGCTACATAATTGACATAAGAATATTTTTTTCCTAAAAGTTTATTTTATTTAGTGAATAACTCCTAAACAATTTTTTTAATGTATGTATGTATTATAGTAAATTGAATCAGCTTTCGATTGATACTACGCACATGTATTTGTGAATTACATTATACAAATATCGGTAGTGGTCACGTTCGTGACGTCATTTTTTGGACCACGGGCAATATAAATATGTTTTGCCGCCATTAAGGGGGTCGTTCATGTAGCCAACAATATACCCGAAGCTCCTGTGGAAATTCCGTAAATTGAGAAAATTGATATTTTTTCATTTTAAGACAATAGTTCGGCAGCGCCCCCAAGGTTTATTAACATAGCTGACAAAATTAATGCCAGTTTTTTTTGTTTTTATAGCAACGTATAGCTTAACTAGCCTGTTTCGTTATTGTAGTACATTGCTTTAAAGTTTGACTTATAATTTTGTTGTAAAATGCAAAACCCCGACTTATTTTTAGCCCGATTTTAGGTTTGGTAATAGCTAATAAACTGTAATACATTTTTCTTGTTTTTAAATCGCTTTATCCATAGTAATAATGTAACGTAATGTATGGCCTAAAAACTAAAGTTCGACTTAAAAAATTAAAACTATTAATATATATTAAAAATATAAAAAATAAACCTACCTATATAAATTAGTATATCATGTATCATAGCAACATAGCATATTTAATCTTCTTTCGTTTGATACCACACACGTGTAGGTGCAGTGCATAGTTTGGATGAACATAGTTTGGATGAAATTTGCACTTTTAGCAACGTATCGGCAGCCATTTTAATGACGTCATTGCGCGGGAAACATTCACCTATGTCCCCGTCTCTCGGCAGTTTTGGGGTCCCAGTGCCATGCCAAACAGTATACTAAAAGTTGGTAACCGTACCCAAGTCTGAATTACTTGTCTATTACTTAGACCCTCTCCCATAAGGGAGAGTACTATTACGCGGCTAAAGTATAGTTCACATAGAAATGGTACGCAATCAAATACGTAGCATTTTCAACTAAATTAAGACACGTGGATTTTTAGTGATTAAAAAAAATGTTTATTTAATAGTATTTAATGAAATTATACACATTTATTATTGTTACAAGCGAATTTACGCACTTTTTTATTCATGGATGTCATCATCTTCTGAACAAGACTTCTTTCAACTTTTTTAGCCTGTTGTTTCCACGTGGAACGCAGAGAATTGATGTCTTATACCGTTTTGCTTTATATAGCTTTCATTATTACCCAGTAGTTTTCAATTGGACGAAACTGAGGACAGTTTGGAGGATTCATATCACGGGGTATAAAATCGATCTTATTTAAAGCATACCACTCCAAAACCCTCGTCGAGTAGTAGCAGCTAGGCAAATCCGGCCAAAATTTTACTAGGCCATGGTGCTTTTTAATGAAAGGCAAAAGTCGCTTTTGTAAGTACTCTTTCATGTAAACCTCGGATTTCATTGTTGATGATGTAATGAAAGTGTTGGTCTTAAGACCGCAACTGCAGATACTTGCTGTATCACATATTTCTTGGCAATTTTTTCAAGTTTTACAAACTTATATTTTTCATCAACATTCCCTCTATCTTTGGTAATATAAAATTTGGTACCCGGTAAAGATAGAGGTAATATAAAACTTGGTACCCGGTAGTTGATTAAAATCTAGCTTGAAGTAAGTTTCATCATCCTTAAGAGGCAGCCCTTGAATTTTGTCAAAATTCGGTCGTATAAGAGTCGAGCACGTGTTTTTGCTGTTTTGTTCTGTTTCACGGTTCGGTTTGGCTATTTTATGCCTTTGTATTTCTTACCCAGCTCGAAGGCGTATAAGTCTTACAGTACTGCGACTTTTTTTTAATATGCCAGACAGATCATAATCCGATATACCTGGATTTTGTTTAATAGCCCTTAACACTTTTTTACCAAGTTCTTGTCCTTAGTGCCAGACCTTTGGTTGAGTTGGGACTTTCTATCGAAAGACAGAAAACCCTGGTATTTTTTTAAGACCCTACATACCGTGGTTTTCGGTAAATTTAACGATTTAGTGATATTCGATCCGGACGAAGAGGGATTTTCTAAGTATCAGTTCACTATCAATTTTCGTCTTTCAACTTCCATCGTCTAAAATTTCGAAATTCATGGACCTATCCGAGTCAAACTTTTGGCGCTAAGACTTCAACATATTGACTTTGAATTGCAATCGTCATTTTTTTAATTTTTGACATCAAATATTTTTTGATCTTGCGACAACTGCGTGCCATTTCTATATGAACTATACTTTAGCAAGCACTAAAAGCCTGAGTTGGTGTAAAACTCGCCTAGTATTAAACTGTTGCCAGTACGTGCGGCTTTTCCTCTTCGTCCCCCGCCTTCCCGCACTATAGTGGCGCCCGCTGTGAGGCCCGTATACGCGTGACGTCATCAGCGCTACGAGAGCCGTGACGTCATCGGCGTGCTACGAAGTTCGAGACGTCACAGATTCGCTACGCTAGACAACTGACCTACATTTTAATGACCGGAAGAGGCAAGTCATACCTAAGTACTCCAGATATGTAACCACTGTGTGATATTTTATCTGGACTACTGCCCTCTAGCGTATCCATCTGTCAACTTTACTTCAAATTCCGCCTCCAGGGGAGAGGGTGAGAAATTAGGGGTGAATTAGCCGCTTACTGACACAGACCGAATTCCATGCGAGCGGACCCGCAGGCACAGCTAGTATTGAATAAAATCGGTTGAGCCGTTTTTGATTTATGAATCAAAACCGCATAGTAAAAGGACGTAAGTTCCGCAAAATACCCTATATAAAACGACGAATCAAAAGATTGGGTGTTTTGTGACGGTAACTACGGAACCCTACATTAAGCATGAGCCGACATGCTCTTGGCTGGTATTTTCATTGTCATTTTAATAGTCATCTTTGAGGATTCAGTTTATTGACGCCAAACTATTGGGTAAAGGTTTTAAAATATACCTATTTATTAAATAACTTTATTTTGCAACGTTTACTTATCATTAGACTAATCGTTTTGCAATATCTGTCTATAAACATCAAGATAATTACTAATTCGTCATCTAAGACAAGGTCATCCTATAATTATAGTTATTTACAAGGGGCATATACCTATCTATGAATATTATAATAAATGGAATAATCAACTCAGTAACTGAACCCATAGCTTAATTGGTAAAGCGATCGAGCCCCGGTAAGGCGTATCGATGCGAGGTTCAAATCCTGCTGGGTTGATTATTTTTTCAATGTTTTCAATGTTTGTATTTGATTGAATAACATACTCTTGTATGAGTGGAATGCCCCACTTTAAAAAAACATGTAAAATAATTATGAAATGGAATAATTACCATCTAAAAATATTGGCAGGTAGAGCTTTAAACTTAGGAATTTTATTTTCATCGTTAAATATAACTTTGTTCCTTAAGTATAACTTATTGGCAATAATACATTACTTATTTAAATAGGCAAAGCGTATTTCTACTTAATTTTGTTTGATTGAAAGAACTTACAACAATGTGGCAAGACACATATTCATAATATAAAAATATGAGGCTATTCTCAGTAGACTCGAAGCCCATTGTTCCTTATTTTAGAAGCATTTAATGGAATAAGTGGAAATAATCCGATTAAACTAGTTAAATCCCATAAAATATTTAGTTAAAATTAATATTTTTTGCCGACGTTTGAGATTTGTTGCATCTACAGCAAAAGACAAAAAACCCAACATTAAAGTACGCCTAAATATACAGTGTGTCCTAAGCCATTGGACAAAGCCTTAAATCCCACATTGGTTTATTTCTCAGGAATGCCCAAATATTTTTTTGAATTAAAACAAAAGATAAAAAATACCTACATTTACTAACTTAAGTCCAATATCCGACTACAAAAAAAAACACGCTGTATTAGTCATTGGCATTGTATTTGACAATAGCATGTTAGTGACATGTCACGTCAGAGTAACGCAATGTGTTTGTATGTGTGTGTTGGTGTTGACATCTGCCATCTCTGCCGTCTACAAATTTGTCACATAAGACATTTGTCAAGTCAAAATGTGATTCGTCAAGCATGAGTAAGCTTTCGAAACTAAAGCCTGACCAGAAATATCATGAAGTTAAATACAATCTGGAGATCATACTTCGACCACAAAGTGAGGCCGAAAGAGAAGGTAATGTAGGGAGCTGCATCTCATTCTAAGTAGGGTGACTATATGTACTATTAGGCCAAGCAAATAAGATCTGTAAAAAGTGTTTTGAAGAATTAATTCCCAGCAGGCTGGAAATCACTTTAATACCTTCATGAAATCCTAAATGCATGTAATCCGCGTTTGCCCAATCCCACGAGGTGTGCATAACTTTTTAGCGAAATTTTTGCTCTTTATCAAGTTTTTGCTTGGAGCTCGAAAACAGTCTGACGGAAAATGTTACGTATATCAATATTAAAGAGGGTTAAATTCTGCGTCGAACGAGTAACTTAACTTCTAATTCGGTTCAGCGGTACAGCCGAAATCAAAAGTTATAAACCGGGAAAATGTCTCATTTAATTGAAAAACTTTTATTTTGACTTCCATACCACATATCTTTGAAACAGATGACTCCTGTTGAAAAACCTATAGAATAAAAGTTGTAGAGAATTCAATTTCAAGTTATATCGACATCTCAATTTTCAAGTAGGGTCATTTAGGGAATTCAAAATCAGCTTTTTCTAAAGTTACATATTTTCCATAAAATATGAGGTTATAAATAGTTTTCTGATTAGATACGTTTTAGAAATATGCAATCAAATGTTTTTAGTTGTAACGATGCATTAAATGTACGCACGCCTCACACCTCATATTTTATGGAAAATATGCAACTCTGAAGGATTAAAAAAAAACTGATTTTGAATTCATGCCAAATTTAGTCTTTTAAAATGACTCTACTTGAAAATTGAGATGTCGATGTAACGTGAAATTGTATTCTCTACAACTTTTATTCTATAGGTTTTTCAACAGGAGTCATCTGTTTCAAAGATATGTGGTATGGAAGTCAAAATACGAGTTTTTCAATTAAATGAGACATTTTCCCGGTTTATAACTTTTGATTTCGGCGGTACACCGCTGAACCGAATTAGAAGTTAGGATACTCATTCGACGCAGAATTTAACCCTCTTTAATATTGATGTAGGTAACATTTTCCATCGGACGTACTGTTTTCGAGCTACAAGCAAAAACCTGACAAAGAGCAAAAATTTCGCTAAAAAGTTATGCACACCTCTTGGGATTAGGCAAACTCGGATTACATGCATTTAGGA
This sequence comes from Pammene aurita, assembly GCA_947086415.1. NCBI lineage: Eukaryota > Metazoa > Arthropoda > Insecta > Lepidoptera > Tortricidae > Pammene > Pammene aurita. The sequence continues at coordinate 27,466,194 of OX352292.1, read as the reverse complement.
CCACATGAAGGTATTAAAGCGATTTCCAGCCTGCTGGGAATTAATTCTTCGAGAAAATCTAATTTTCTTGGCCTATATGATCTATGTGGGATTGGGATAGTATGAAGATAAATATAAAATATGCTTGTCGTCTAGTAAGTATTGTCCAGAAAGAGAAGTCTCATAGTTCATATGGGAACTTATACATTCTACTGACTTAAGGAGCTGGCCACTTCAGATACGTTGACACAATAATAAGAGCAGAGAACCCCTCTAATTAGTTTACTATTTTAAACTTATTGCTAGATCCAGGCATCTGGCAGCTATTTATCGAAGGACGTCAGAGTGACAGACCAGCTATATATTTCAGTTAATAGGTAATAGGTAAAAACTGTCGACGCCTATCGCTAATATAATAACAAAAAAGTAAAAACATTGCGTATCGCTACGGAAAAAAAACAGTAGGTAGGCGACAAACAATACAATAACTAATCGTAATTTTGCACTATTTTCCCCCAACAGAAACTCCTGAAAATGATATAATCTTATTCATTACATGATACTGCACTGCATCAAACCTAGAACTGTAAGAAATTTATTTCTTACAACTCGTTTGCATAACACCGATGAACAATTGCCAGATGTCTGCGTCTTAAAATAGGGGATAGTTAGTGTAGCAAACTAAAACTAAGTAAGTACAGGTGGTTCGTGGCTCTCACTATTGCGTCATATCTAATGTGGACAGTTCTCCGACTTTAATATACTTAAAGGTAAATAAAGAAAACATCAATACATCAAACTGCTCAATGGTTGCCTGGAAGAGTTCTCTTCCATATACAAATATTGTAAATTCTTCCTGTTGTATTTTTCTTTGTTGTACAAATGTTGTACTATAAAGTATATTTTAACGGCCTCCTAGCCGAGTCGGTAGTGACCCTGCCTATGAAGCAGGAGGTCCCGGGTTCGAATCCTGGTCAGGGCATTTATTTGTGTGTTTATCACGGATATTTGTTCCTTAGTTATGGATGTTTTCTATGTATTTAAGTATTTATATGTATATATCTATTACATATATCGTCGTCTAGTGCCCACAACACAAGCCTTATTGAGCTTACTGTGAGACTAGGTTGATTTGTGTAAGATTGTCCCATAATATTTATTTAATATTTATTTATTTATTTATTCTACTGCCACTACTACATTTTTTTGTATGGCCTTGTGCCATTTTAGGATCCTTTCGAAAGGGCCTAAAAAGACCCGCGGGCCACTCCTGTCCTGTATAAGTAATACTTAGGAACAGACGTAATACTTAGGAAAAGACCATGTACTTATGTACATTTCTGTAAAAACAGCAAAACCGACCCGCAGCTTGCCGACATCATAGTCACCCTATTGTTTGACAATCTTAACTTGTTGTTAAATCGTAGAATTGAATGATTGTGGATTACCGGTGAAAGGAAAGTCTACTTTATTGTAAAGTCTCACCCCTGCACCCTTTTACGCAACATATCTTGACCATTTTTACTTAAAAATGTTGTTACGAAATGTTGTTGAGCTGAGCGGCGTCATTTGAAATAATATCAGTGACATATTATGTCAGTGATGGAATGGGGATACCAGACCGTATTTTAAATATTACAAAACTTACTACTGTCTGCAATATTAATTGCAATTCTTTAATTTAATGAATGAATAATATTTACGTCGTAAAAAAATTCAAAGCAGCTAAAAGGGAACAAAGTATTAATTCAAAATCTTGCAATAAATTATTATAAGTAGGAAGTAACTTCTAGTGTGTTACTAAAATAAATGTATATAAATAAAACCACATTGGTAAGTTTCATAAGTTGGCAGAATTGTGCGAGTGAGACACCGCCCCCTACATTATGCTCTCTATCGGATCGTTTTTATTACTTTTTACTAGTGACCTATGAACGACTGTTTTGCTCGGTAATAAGGTTCAACTGTGGTTAGGGGAATATAGTAAAAGTACTATCCGGATTGTATTCTGATCCGTGAGAAATATAGTCTGGCAAACCATTTCTGTCAGTAGAAACGCGCGGCAAATTCAAAATACGTACATGTGACAACCCTTTGTGATGAGACACATTCATGTGTCATGTTTCATGACGAACATTTAAATTCACATTGAATTTGTTTTTAGTGCATTTCACTCTCTCATCTTAAGCGCGAGTGAGATAGAACTTCTGCAACGTTCCCAATCAAATTTAAATTCATTTTTAAGCCATATCTCAATTGCCTCAACCAGATTATCTGCTGCAGTTGATGACATATCAGACGAAATATATCCGTCTCCTTTTTACACACCGTAAATGTCACCTAATTAAAGAGGCGGAAATACCACCTAAAATTAAAAACATAAAATTTGATGATCATTGCGGCTTTTTTCACTGATTCTTAGTGTTGTCATACTTTTTTTCGCTGTACATTGCTACTGCGTTCGTTGGCTGGCCAGACTATATATGATCATTGTCAAGAGGGCGCTATTATTCTTATTTATATGGCAACAGTTCAGTATACTCAAAAAGTACATTATTCTCTATGGTATAAGTCATCTTGATTTGTTTATCTGTCAGCTCTGATGTTAATTTGTAAATGTTTCGTAGCAAAATAGTTTAATTTCCAGCAGTTATTACACACATTATTTACAATGTTTTGCTCTTGACTGTGAATAGTTTTGGGAATCTTGACATTTAATATTCAACACTTTACTATTATTCAAGTAAACCGCCACAATGGCACTAAAGCTTGAACACAGTAAAACATGGGCACATAAAGTAACAAAAATAAAAATGTTATTGAACATATTTCAAGGAAATTTTTATTGCATTTATTTACTAGACTAATAACCATTTTTACAAATATATACAATTATTAAATTTGCTTTCTATATGCCATACTGCGTGCTTTGCGTCGAATCCGGCTCATTAAGTCTTGCACAGCACTATCAGGATATCTTTTGCAAGCCCATTTCCATTTGTTTTGCAATTCAGCTGCCGATTTAACTTCTCCGCCTCCTTTTTTTAGAATCCCTTTCATAATTGACCAATATTCTTCAATCGGCCTCAGTTCAGGACAATTTGGAGGATTGCACTCTTTAGGTACCACTGCGACATCGTTATGTTTATACCACTCAACTACTGCTTTAGAGTAGTGACAGCTCGCAAGGTCTGGCCAAAATAATGGCTGTGAGCTATGACTGCGTAAAAAGGGCAGTAGACGCTTTTGCAAACATTCTTTTTTGTAGATTTCACCGTTTACTGTGCCTGTTGTTACGAATGAACGACTTCTTTTACCACAACTACAAATAGCTTGCCATAAAAGAAATTTTTTTGGAAACTTCGATCTCTTTTTTATCTTGCAATCTTCTGGGGCATCCTTACGATTCTTAGAAGTATAAAATTCTTGCCCCGGTATCTGCTTGAAGTCTGCTTTGATGTACGTTTCATCATCCAATACAACGCATCCAAATTTTGTCAAGTAATTGTCGTACAACTTTCGTGATCTCTGTTTTGCAGACAGATTTTGCTTAGCGTCGCGATTGGGTGCAGCTTGTGCTTTGAACGACTTTAATCCAGCTCTTGACTTAGTTTTCTGTACATATGACTGCGACATTTTGACCTTTTTTGCGACATCACGGGACGATAACTTCGGATTCGCTGTAAAAAGTCGCAAGACATGGGCTTCTTTTTTTTAATCCTTTGCGCCTTGCTTACCTGCACTTCCCGGCTTGCGATCTACTGTCAATCGTTCTCGGAACCTTTTTAAAACTAAACATACGGAAGATTGCGGTAATTTTAAAAGTTTTGCTAATGCCCTATAACTTAAATGAGGATTTTCAGTATGTTTGCGCAAAATAATTTCACGTTTCTTGTGTTCAGAGCTCGCCATCGTGAAAACAAATGATCAAAGTAGAATGCTGTCATAATAGTTTTTATTCAGGATATCAAATAGTTTTTATTTATAATACTAAGAAGTTTCCATATTGTATAAATAAAAATATATAAGCATTTACTTGTGCCCACATTTTACTGTGTTCAAGCTTTAACAACAGTCATCATTAAAATTATTGCAAGTGTAAGAAACTAGTTCCAATGTAATTCCGCAACATGGCGCATGATCATATATTTCTGGTCAGGCTTTATTAAATAATATATGTATAGCTCTATGATAGCTCTCTATATCCCAATAACGCATCTGTTTCCAGCCAGACGAGACATCTTGTTCCCATCCTTAATATATTGGTGTGGCCTGTAATAAGAGCAATAAATTTAAACGTAGATTCAACTCCTCAAACATTAAAACTTTTGTGGAACAACTTTTAAAAATAACTTGTGGTTTGATTTTTAATACACTTAAAAGTTTATTCGAACACGCATTGTATTGTAAAATTGATTATAACTGTAGGGTGACAAGACTGACAAGTAATGTCAATAAGACGGATTTTAACGTACATATAATATACTATTTAGTTTGTATGAAAATGAGATAATCTAAAGACAACATAATTTTAAAAATTTGTTGAACAAAAGCTTTATTGTTTGAGGAGTAGAATCTACGTTTAAATATATTGCTCTTATTACAGGCCACAATCTGTATATGTATAGGTTTACAATATTGGTAGTTTCAGTAGTGCGACTATGGCATACATAGGTACTATAAACTACTATATGTCGACACTACCGATTAGGTTACGAATCCATTCGGTAGACATAAAAGGTTTTTTTACTAATGAGAATATTACCTATATGCCCATTTTTACAGCTATAAGAATAGATAGAATTTTGTAAATCCACATATACATATTATGCTTATCTTTGCCAAAATAATATTATTAGAGTCTGATAATAATTATTCAGTAGGTAAGTAAAATATTAATTAAGTAGAAAAATCGAAGTACTGATCCTTTTTTTGGGTTCAAGTACAAGAAGTATTAGTCAGACTATAAAAGTTTTGGTGTACAGTTTGCCAATAAAAATATTGTGCACTGCAATTTGTAGTGCCTTCAAATGCCTAATACGAGAACTTCAAGTGTACTATTTAAAATAAGCGTTCGTAATTATTTAATCTATAATAACGAAGTTCTTGTATTAGTTAGGCAATATTGGGTAAATGTATTTTATTTAAATATTAATAAAATACTAATTAACGGAAGGTAAATACTTTTTCTGCTAAAAATCTTTGACTTGATGTAAATATTAGTACAGGAGTGCCCACTCAAGTCAGTATATGAGATCAATATTTTTAGTAAATAACAGATAATCAATACAGAAACGAAAATAATTAATTAGTTTACAAATGTTCTATTTTGAAATAAATGAATGTGATTATTATTTACTGTAACCTAACAAATAAAAGTTGATATTTAAAACACTCCGCTTTTGTACATAGTGTAATGATTGTAAATAAATACAAAAAATATATAATCACAAACGAAGGACTAGCTATGGTACAATATCCTAAAAATATGCAAATAACTTAAAATCTTTTCTTGGCATTTTTCCTCTAATTTAATCAAAGATATAGAAGACCCAGTAGACAGCATTGAAGAGTAGGAAACAGACAGGGAAGATGACGCGCGAGTACGTGTCGATGACGTTCACGTCCCGGATCTTGGGCATGGACGCTTTGATGACGGACGCCCCGCGCCGCAAGGCGTGGATCATCTTTGGTTTACCGGTCGAACCATCTGAAACATAAAAAAGTACTGAAGCTTTCCAAAAAAATACTAGGAAGCCGATAATGGCGATAATCGGTCTTATGAATACCGTTGGTTTAGAATTTTTACATCGCGAAATAATCAAGACGGTAACGAATACCTAATCAGGTTGCAATCCGGATATCCGTTTTATTCAGATACCCGCTCAATTCACTCTCCGGATTTTTACTAAATTTATATTCGGATGATACGAATAATTCTAATAACATTTTTTTTATACATACTTGTAATGACAACTAAAAATTTAAGAAAACTAAAAAAACATTGAAAGATGTAGGTTGATTTTAACTTCGATAATTATTTACATTATGAAAACTATTTAATTAAATTCTAAATAAATAAATAGCAAAATCTTACACATATCAACCTAGTCCCACAGTAAACTCAATAAGGCTTTAGTTGTGTTGTACAGGACTACTAGGTGATTTTATACCCAAATAGGTAATGAAATACACCAATAACTCAGGAACAAGTATCCAATGTTAAACACACAAATAAATGCCCTTACCAGAATATCAACCAGGGACCTTCGCTTTGTAGGTCACTACCGATTAGCCTAGGCGGATTTTACACACGAAGGATTCTCCTTATCGCTAACATTTTGATTTGTCTGTTATAATGATAAATATAAGATATTTTGTCAATAATTAATCCAATAAATCTACTACTATTAAGCAAAAAGATTTATTTCAAATTGTTCCTATGTTTTGTGCACTAACATTTTTCTCAACAAAGGCCGCAAAAATATGTGACACGCTCTATGGCTACAACTGAGATTGTGTCAGATATTTTGCAGCCTTCGTTGAGGATGATACTTATGCAGGTGACTGTACAAGTACTTGATTATACAACGTGCCCGTGAGCATTGCGAGAGACTTTAACAGTGTATTCATGATCATATTTAGAGAACAAAATGTCCTTTAAACTTTTCCGAAATTCGCCATAGTTTCAGAGTAAATACTACTTACAAAAAATTGCATTTTGAATTGTTTCTCAGTGTTAAATGATTTTTTGATGGCGATCTCACCGGTATGGGGCATAGTCTAGACATCTCTTATTGACTGATATCAAAGAAGATACCTAAGAAACACTTTTCATGGACTAGTTTTTACGAGAAAAAATGTAGCAATTTACTTTTTCCGTTACTTTTTTCTAATGACATTTACTTTTTATGTAGAACAGCATTCCAAAAAACTGAAAAAAAAAAATTAAAAAAAAAATTTTTTTTGGCGTTTTACAACAAAAGTCATATAATGTTTTTTCATTCTTTTGACCTCAGAAATGCGTGGTTAAAATCTCTCGCAATGCTCATGGGCACCGTGTATTTTTGACGAATCTTTCCTGCATTTTTGATTTGTTCATACAAATTTAATTGTTGATTTATAAAATTTTCTGTAATATAACAAATGTTTACTGAACATTATCTACAGTAAACATTTAAAATTACTTTTATTTGATTACATTACACGTGAGTTTTATTTTATAAAAAGGAAATATTCGTTTTATTCGAATTATCCGGATAATAAAATTCATACTAATATTATAAATGGGAAAGTGTATGTGTGTGTTTGTTTGTCCGTCTTTCACGGCAAAACGGGGCGACGAATTGACGTGATTTTTTAAGTGGAGATAGTTGAAGGGATGGAGAGTGACATAGGCTACTTTTTGTCTCTTTATAAACCCCCACTTCCCTAAAATGGGGGGGGTGGAAGTTTGTATGGTTTGTTACCCCGAATTTAACGCGAGCGAAGCCGCGGGCAAAAGCTAGTAAAATATATTCGAAATATCCGGATGTGGTATTTTTGATGAAGAATTGTTGAGGATCACAACGGAATTAAAACTTAATAGTACATGACAGGTAAATAACTATTCACAGCCACTAGGCACGGGTTCCACTCAGACGGACGTAGTGAATTTGGACTCTCTGGTATGTACTATCTGGGACGAAGTTATGAAGGCTTGAATGATAGGCGAATCTGTCTGAGAAACGTTGGGTAGTGCCCGCCTTATTTTTTGTCCGTCTTGTCCCTAATTGAAAATGCGCTATTTTTATTATAAAGCTAATTTACTTTGGGGAAAAATATTGTTACTGGCGATTTACAGAGGAATTTGAAATGTTATTTATTTTAATATACCATGTATACAATATATTTAGGTTCTGAACCTTTCAGTGATAAACTGATAAAGGACCACTCGACATAATTACATTCTTGGCTGGGGCCACCAGGTGCCGTATTCTAACTTTAAAATATATTAAAAATACACTAAAAACACAAATAGATTATGACAAATAATGTTAAAGGATTGGTTGTTTTGTTCATATATTCGCGGACAAGTCCAGGTGCTTTCAGGGACCACCGATTAAGAACCGTTATTATAAATGGAGTGACCACTCTTGATAAATGTCATAACTCATAACACAGCAAGACGTGTAAACAATGAAGAATTTGGGCAAGCTTCGGTAGCCTACTTTGCAGAGTTATTGAACCAGTGTTAACTTTTACATAAAAGTCTTTTCAAAAAATCAAATTTTAGTCAAGCTAGTGTATGTTCCCTTCCAAAAAATGGACGGCATTGTTAAGTGGAGAATTAATCTTGACGTGAAAGAACATTTCTTTACAAACAATAACTTTTAGAATTCCTAGAATGTGGTCTGGTGCGGTAGCGCAGATGCGTGTGGTCCCGCTGGAGGCGCAGCGACGGCGTGCCCGCTGCGGCCGGCAGCGGCTTGGAGCGCAGCCCGAGCAGCGGAGACACCCGCCCCGCCGAGCTGGTGCATTCTCGTAGCGCTATGATCTCTTCTGGAGACCGCGAGCCTGAAAGGTTTTGTTACTATTTATTTTCATGTAGGGTAAAGGCACCAGTGCTCAGCCACCCTTTCTTGCCTATTTTTGGCTGTAAGTAGTAAAGTTTTTTTCTAATTTTCATTCATATTGAAAATAGGCAATGTGCTACTTACTGGTAGGTACTAGTGGATTAATAAAATATTAATTGAAAAATTGCTTAATTTTTTAAAGAATTCTCTAGCATGAAGAAGTGGTGTCTTCTGACATGAATTATGTGATACAGATGTAGTGCATAATAGGTACCCATCTACTGAAGCTAATTGAGAGAGCACGATAAAAACGAACTTTTCCGAGAAAATACGATGGAAAGCGGCATTTTTTTTGGAGTGTCACATGGTGTTTTTATCAGACGATAGCAGCCGAAACGTGATTTCTTGTAAAAAGAATCTGGATTGCTTCATTTAATTAATATTTAATCTAATCTGAAAAACGTAAAAAAAAATTCATATGAAATGAACATTTTTATGGCGGCTGACTATTTGGAACCACTTTTTTGTTATGAATTTTATTGATTGAAATACACTAAATACCCAGGCCCATAGCCACTGGTCAATAAGATCGCTCAACTCGAATCCACTAATCAGCCCTTAAAATGGGATAGCTGGGCACTGGGTATTTAAAGTCTGTGTATTAGTACACAGTAGGGACTGATTACTGGTAAAAAGGCCCTTCCATTATATATCATAAAATATTTCAAAAAAAAAGCAAAATTCAATGTTAAGTTTTATTCTGTACGAAAATTCAATTTTATTAAATTCTTAAACAGTCGAAACATTGATAACTCGTATTAGTCAATAATTGGGGAAATTATACGATCTTGAACATAGAAATTTCGTTAATACATTGACTACTGGTGCTTTTACCCTAGGTACCTCTAAGTACCTACCTATGTTACCTATCTAGGAAAAAATAATTGCACTATAAAATTTTCGTGAGACTCTAACATATTAAAAATATTAGCCGGCTTAGTAGCCGGCGCGCTGCCGTCGCGGAAGGCCGCTCGTGAAAATGATCACCGTAAATTGATCGAAACATGTCGAGCAAAAATCGACTTAAATTACGTGAGTAACACCCGTTATAAATATTTTTAATATAATTTGGTACTTTCCTGGGTAAAAAAAATATAATTCTATTTAGTCCGTCAGTTAGATAATCAAAAAATATTGGACACGTCTTTTTTATTTTGTCAATCAAACAAAAATTGGCGAAGATATAGCCCGTTAAAGTTCCGCGTGACGCGACATTATACTAAAAATCGTACTGAAATGTGACGTCACGCGGAACTTTAACGGGCTATATCTTCACCAATTTTTGTTTGATTGACAAAATAAAAAATACGTGTCCAATATTTTTTGATAATCTAGCTGACGGACTTAATATATTTTTTTAGGAAAGTAGCCATTGCATTGTATTAATACAACAATGAACAGCTGCGGAGATACCTGACGAGATGTATAAGTGCCCAAACCCTGAACCTCAAGATTCTTTCGCTTTTCTTTTGCATTTTAATTATATCGAACCATATGTCAAATTTTAAACTAAATCTTTTTTGCTTTATCTGCTCGTCTTGTTCCTCCATTCTATCTTAGTCAGAAACGGTACGAAAAATATTATATGAAAATAATGCTTTCTACAATTTCAATACAAAAATCAGCTCACCACCAGAACATTTCAAATCTTTCTCGACACTAGTACTCGTGGACATGTCTCCTCTCTTTAACTTGGCCCTCTTCCTCGCTCTGGCGCCCCAGTAGGTGTAGTTGACGGCCGCGTACTCCAGCAGCGCGGCGAACACGAACACGAAGCACATGAGCAGGTATATATCGATGGCTTTCACGTAGGAAATGCGCGGGAGACTGGAGCGCACGCCCGTGCTTATCGTGGTCATCGTCAGCACCGTAGTTATGCCTGAAGGTAGAGAAAATAAGGCATGATGAATTTTTCTCATTTATGGTATCAATAGATTCGTTTTGTTGTGAGGACCAAATATCTATATGGAGCCAATTGCGTTAAAGCAACACAAAGGTCAGAAATGATACTTAAAGTCTGAGATTTGCATTTGTTTCTCAAAACGCTCCTAACAAAATGACGTGTAAAAGTTACGTCACGATCATATAGTCGCCCTGTTCAAAGTATGGAAAAATTATGAAATTGCAATTTATTTATTTTTTTAAATATCATCATAGGTGGTAGTCTATAATCGACATGACAGACTACCACTTAGTTGTTTTTCATTATTGACATCTCATAGCAACTTTACGCGTATTTTGAGGGGCTTGAAGGACAGTGTTCGAGGAGACTATGTCGAAAAATTAGGTAGGTACACATTCCTCAACCCATTTTATTATAGATCAAGAGGTGGCCGTAGGCAACCCTACCTCATCGAGTAGCAGAATTCGGCTCACGTAGGGCGACGCACGGTGAAAAGTTGTTCCTTTTAGTACTTGGTAGCCTAAATTTGAGGCATTTTGTACAGTCAGCAAAAATATAATTATAAAATCTAGGTACCTCATCGAGTAGCAAATTAAACCTTATGCATTCGAAAGTACTAATCACCCTAGTAATAACAAAAAAATGGTAGCTAACCCTAAACTTGAGGCTTTTGTTATTCAGCCTAGTTTTATATTTTAAAGTGAAAATCGATTAATGCAAATACGACGTCCAAATGAGTTCACGGAATAGTGTAAATGCAGTGTTACGCCGTACATAAGATACTGTTTATCAGCGAGTGTCAAATAATAAGAGGTTGCATTGCCCAAAACAGGCAACTTCATGATTCTACCTTATTAAAAATAATTGGAATAACTAACCTAGTATAAGATAAAACTTGTGCCATTCGAAAGAACTCATCAACTATTAAAGAAATAAAGCCCACCATTTTTTTGGCACTTTTCGATGAGCACTATCGAATGGGCCGCGTACCCGCTAGTCATTGAAGTAGATTTTGTCAAAAAATATTTTTTTTTCTGGCTGTACAATATGCTCCAAGTTTGGTTCAGGCTATCAGGTACTAAAATACATAACATTTTACCGTGCATTGCCCTACATAAGCTTAATTCCGCTACTTCATGAGGTAGGGTTGCCTACGGCCTACTCTTGATCTATGCATTAACAACCACCCTCATACCTATAATGTAGGTAATTATCAGGCCATAAAATGATAACTTGATCAAAAATGAAATAACCAGCTGGCCAGCCGCTTCCACCTTAAAGTAATCTTATACTTAATATATGTATATCTGAAAGGGATCCGTGATTTTTTTAACATTATTTCAACTTCTAACTTTCATCATATTTAAAAGTTCAACTGCAACAACTCGCTTACCTAACGCAACTCTCGCTGACGTCGCCTCGTGATTTATCCAGAACGAAACCCACGAGAGCATCACAATGAGAATGCACGGCAAGTAAGTTTGAAACACGAAGTACCCGATGTTTCTGTGCAGTTTGAAACTCAGCGACAGCCGCTGGTACACGCCCGTTGCTAACTTCTCCTGTAACATTGCACTCAAATGAACAATGAGTAACAATGACTGGTGGACGAAGCAATCTTTACCACGCTTCAGTTAATTTGAAATTCTATCCCGTAATTATTTTTTGCATGTTTTTTTTTAAATGGGCCATTCGACTCATGCAATAGTATCAACTGAAGGACAAATCAAATTATTTTTAATAAATCCCAGCCCTGGGCACCGGAGGCCTAGGTCACTTTTTCCTTTGTATATAAGCATACAAATAGTGTAGACATTGGGGGCCGCGGGAGATGAAATATGTAGACGGACTTAGGTATTTACAAGTTTATTTTACACACAATACCACCACAGTATGTACAAAAAACTATTTACATAAAATTGCACATATATTTACACATCTGCCAAACATTAATCTCAAATAATTTACAATAGCGAGAGAAAACACAAGGGAACATTTTACAGAGAAGCACTAACTTTTTTTAAAAAACAAAACGCGCGCCTAGCGCTGAGCTTTTCAGCCAGTGTGCGCGCCACCAAAGAGGTTGGCGTTGAACGCGTCGCTTATAAATAGTATGTTATTAAATCAAATACAAACATTGAAAAAGTAACTGGGTTGATTATTTTTTCAATGTTTTCCATGTTTGTATTTGATTTAATAACAAACTATTGAAATTCTGTCATTCAGCAGTTGTGTAACTCTTTTGAAACAGGAATTCCTATAGTAGTAAACTATAAAGTAGTATTTTTAATTCAAGAGAGTAATCTGACAGCTCTTGCCATACAATGTAAACCACTTGCTATGGCAAGAGCTGCCAATAATCAGATTACTACTGTCTTGAATTTAAAATACTACTTTAGTATTTTTTGTAAACCTACGATCGAAACGCACATTAAATCTGATACAACTCATAATTATTTACTGTTATATAAGTAAAAATATACTTTTAAGTATCACATAAGATGTCTTACCCTAAAATGCATTATTTGAATGCAACAATTTTTGTTAGGTAAGTATCGAAAAAAATTCTTTACCCAACTTGAGTTCGTAAAAATAATATATTTTATCTTTTGCTCGTCATTTAGGACTCGCGTAATACTTAAACAATGTAATATTCGTTTCTAAAACATTGTTTTTAATGATTGATAACTTACTATTCTATCATTAGTCTCGTGTCCAAGTATCGTGAACTGAGGCAGCTCCGCGTCCTCCACGCCGCGCACCGGCGTTTCCTTCCAATACATCACCACATCCGACACCGTGTACCCATCTGTAGCGTGAACGACATGTTAGCATGCTGTTAATGGATATGCTGTCGTAAGATGATCCATAATGTCAAGTATACCTAGTGGGCCAACGGTTGGTGCCAAAACCGTATATTAGCAGCTTATGATTAGAAATTCTAATGCAATGAACTACATTTATGTCATACTCAACTGCTTCAAATTATGAATAGTAAATAAATGAGTTTTAAGCTTATGTGGTCAGTAAAATATTCTTTTTTGGTCAGTAAAACTAGAACATCTTACGTTTTTTAACTGCTTCGATGTTGTGGGAGTTTTACCACATATTATTTTTCTGACTCCGGTTGTACAAAAACGGTGTTAAAAGTCGGTTGCTCTAATTTGTTTATTAAGATAAATCATCGAATAGATTAACCGTCATATCTTTCTGATTACTGATCAAATAATTAATTATTTTGTATTTAAAATTGTTTTATACGTGGATGTAAAAATGATTTTAGTGTACAGAAGTTATATTCTGGGTTACCTTACTTATATGTATACGATAATACTTAATATTAAAGATCATCTTTTGACATGGGAATCCTACCTGCCTAGTTTCCCTCTTTATCGTAAAAAATGGTAAACTAGCATAAGTACCTTGACGCCTATATCACATCTTTACAAAATTATATAGGTAATCAATTCTAATATAATCTAATCTTTATATAACCAACGAATTATAGCACCGTACAAGTTGAGCCGATATAATTAAAATTTGTACCTAAGTAGCATTGTTTTATGATTTTGCTAAACTTAAGCTTGTTGGTTTGCGAAATAAACAAAGATGAGACTGCTGCGCGAAAACAAAGGAGTAGGTGTAGGCTCAGAAAACTGTGTATGAAGCTACAGTGCTACCGCTACCTGTCAATCAAGCCATGCAAGGCTAATTGGCCTATCGGGGAAATCGTTAGTCTGGTCTGAAACCCGTCAGTCTTAGTTTTTTTTTAGTTTTTGGTCGAATAGGCATGTTCGATTATTTTTTTAATTAAGGCGGCTACGGCTGAGTCGTTAGGACTATTATTCGAAATGTTGTACTTTTTAGTAGGTATCTTACTTTACTAGAGTTTAGTCATCGAAACGTTATATTATACTCATTGTCAAATAGCAGGGTTTCGTACAATGGAATGGTTTTGATAGTTGTTTAGCCTTTAGCCACGCAGAGGCTTATACTTTTCCATTGTATATAAAATCTTTACTTTGATAAATTATAATTACATTTGCTTCGGCAAGCCTTGCCGAAACATGAACAATTATAATAAGAATAAGTAATCAGATAAAAAAAGGAAACATGATATCCTGAGGTTACGTAGGTATATTTGCCATGTCAATATTATGTAACTTTAAACTTAATTCATATTTATGAAATAAACTTGTAAGTTATTTTTAATTATTATTCAACTCCCTGATAAAAAAAATGTTTTAATAGAAATAATGTATCGTTTTTATGATACTACTACAAAATCACTGTGGCGCGCTCATTCAAAAGCCAAGACTCGCAAAGAATTTAATAGTTCTATGCGATTTGCGTTTAGCATTAGGGCTGTCAAAACAAATTGGCGATAAATGACATGTGTGTATCAGGCTGGATGCACGAAGCGGTGAGCGGCCACGTTATTACTAGTGTAAGAGTCACACAGCTTTCAATCTCGACGGTGCAGTTCTGCGAGTCGAGCGGGTAGTAGTGCAGGTCCATCATGCAGGCGAGCGTGGCCGTGAAGCGCATGC
This sequence comes from Pammene aurita, assembly GCA_947086415.1. Taxonomy (NCBI): domain Eukaryota; kingdom Metazoa; phylum Arthropoda; class Insecta; order Lepidoptera; family Tortricidae; genus Pammene; species Pammene aurita. Next base: position 27,451,147 of record OX352292.1, on the reverse strand, counting down.
CGTAGGTGATGCTGCCGTCCCCGCCCAGCCGCACCAGTTTATTACGCTCTGTGACGTCGTGGAGGAAACTGCAAAAAACCGGTACTTACTCTTATTTGTAGGGATTGTCAGAATACAGTGTACCATTAACACATTCACTGCCAAGAATCCGCCTCGTGGGCGCTCGTAAACTTTGCTCAGATGCCGGACAACTCGCCGGGCGGGTTGTTTTGTACGTAGCTATGGACGCCCGGTTTCTGAAGTAGGACGTCATTTTTCGTCTGGCAGTTGATGTGTTAATCCCCAAATTTCCATAGGGAATTGTCACTTTTGTGACGGCCCATACATAATGTATCTAAAACGCGTCTCAAAACTGACAAAAATTGTAGACACTTCTATTTTATTTAACACTTTGACTACCGAGAACCCGCCTGGTAACGTTTGTTTGCTCACTCGTAATGTTTGCTCAGATGCCGGGCACTCGGCGTGCGGCATTGCGTTGCATGTCGTAGCCCGCCTAGCGAGTTCTTTCGGTTTCTGCGGTATTATTCAAAATTTTGCCCGGTTGCGAAAGTGTTAAATCGATAGTCCTCGTAATTCTGAACAGCAATAATCCAAAATTAGTTAGGATTTTCAAAAAAGTTGATGGTACACTTTTTTCTGAAAATACCTTTATATGTACTCAGTAGAATACATGAATGAATGATGAATGAATGAAATCCACAAATTCGATTTAAATCTGAATACTGTACTTGCACATCATGTAAAGCACAAACGATATTTAATCTCAATTTCTTTTTATAGGAAACTGTAGGTACTTATTCACATAATATGTTTATTAGTATTAGTTAGTTTTTGTTTCAGTTTATACCTAAGTAGGTATGTACGTTATTGGTAACTTACATTTAAAAATAATCAATATGTTTTACGCCCAAAAGATTCTTACCTATTCTTATCATTAGCAAAAAACGTGTCAGGCACCCAAATCTTGTCGGCGAAGTCTCCCGATAGCGTCAGTACCTCGTCCTCCAACCCGAAGCCTAGTCTCTCATCTTTCCAGTACTGATTCAAGTACAGGGTTATTGTGTAGTCCTAAAATAAAATGTAAACCACGCTTCTAATATAAAGAAATTTAGTCCATTATCACATACATAAATTATACACTTAATTATATACTTTTAATTTTGTATTAAGCAGAACGTCTGCTAACAATACCAAAATGTTTAGAACTGAAGGAAAAGTAGAAAAATCCACAGCCCCAGGCGAAACACGAACTCGCGACTCTGGGATACATGCCCATCACTTTTAACAACTGAGCTACTGAGACTTAGGTACCTGATGGCTGCGAATATATCCACTATATCCTTTATGCGTCTTAAGGAGACGCCTATAGCGACATCTGCCGAAGAAGTCTTACACTTCTCAACCGGCCATCGGAGTCCCAAGTTGTATTGCGAATTTCCCGATAACAATGCGCTACATGGGGTACAATTATTTTGTATTAAGTAGAACGTCTGCTAACGATACCACAATTAATGTTTAGAAATAAAGGAAAAGTAGAAAAATCCACTGCCTCAAGCGAGATAATATACTACTTATATAAAATATGTGCTAGACTACTTTTTTTGTTTATTCTTTATCGAATCTAATAAAATAATCTTATAAATTTTAAATCTAACGACATTTGACACGTTTTATTCTTCAAACTATTTGAGCTCTGTTTTAAAATTGTAAATGAATTAAAATGTGTTTAGACATGATTTTACCCATACATACATTGGTTGTGTGGGCGTTAGATTATCTTAAAAACTAGGATGCCGGCCGTAGTAAACCAGTAATTTTAATTTTAATCTAACATGTCATAAAAATCATCATACAGTTTTGTTATATGAAAATAGTGAATAGGCGCTAAATTTAGAATACACCTAATTACTTGAAATTAGACCCCATGCACAAACATAAGAATAACTTTAAAAGTATAAACTTAAGATTTTTTCTTCAAGCACATTTTTTTTTGGCTTTAAGCTTTAAAGCTTAAATAAGCATTAAATAATGCGTTGCTGAAATGGCGGCTCAGAACTCAGAATGGTGTACCATTCGTTTTGGAATTTCAGATGCATTGAAGACAAGGATTTAATTTTGATCGGCAACACAATTCTTATTTCGTACTTATTACATGTAGGTGGTGTTTGAATTAGCATTTAGTATGGTATGAGTGGGCGGTGACCTCCGCCGAGTGGCAGCCATCGATTGGCTGACGCAGCACTCCGCCCCCGGCACCAGCGACCCTCCAACTATGTCAAGTGGTCGCAGCCTTGCTCTCTTTTCGCTGCTATTAAAAGCTTAATGAATTATGATGGACGAGCCTTGAGAGCCGAGACACCAAGGTCCTCCTTGCGGTCCAAAATCTGTCGTGACTCGTGCGACTAAGTGCGGCTAAGAAGCCGAATGCTGTAGATAGTAGATTATATGATATGTTGTATTGATGCTCTTAGCTATAAACGCTGACGACAGTATCAATCAATCTTCGCTAAAATAGGTTAATGTTTTGCAGATTACAATTGGGTCCCGGCGAGACGCTATGAAAATATGTTAATGCCGAAATGTCGCGTTTCTGCTGTAGTTACCATAACCTCTAACATGTGTTGATTAATTATTGCTTACTGAAAAAACTATTTTTTTAATCCATTGATTTGACTCAAAACCTATTCAATTTTTTATAGTATAGTCACATCTAACCATATAAACGAGATCCACATAAATACGTACACATTATAGAATGCGTATTGTTCACACAGATGCGTCAAACTAGACTCACCATATTCACTTCAGATATCGCGTCGAAGCTCGCGATTGTCAAATCCATTCCGACGTACAACGGATCGCCTGCGAAGCAATAAAATACAGCAGTGAACTTGCCATCTGCGATGCCAGATGCATTGAAGCGACTTGCTGACAAATCATGCCGTGTTTACTGAAGTAAATTCAATATTGAATCCTCATGGTCCAGAGCCCGCAATAACATGTGCGCTGTCTAAGGCTTCGTTGAGATTGCCTCGCTACGTATGGCATTTCGAGTTCCTTGCTATTTGCTGAACGGTAGTATTTTGATGCTACATGTACCACGATATGATTACGGTGGAAGCCCGTGTGCGAGATAGAATCTCATTTTGCTAGGTATGATTTGTAACGACTACTACTAAGTGTTTATTTCTCTGGGTTCTGTAGGTAACACAGGAAGTCGTAACCCAGAACCCGAAGCTCTAAGTATTTGTAGGTATTATGTACGTGCTTTTTACAAATATACCTTGTAATTAGGAATTGGTAAACAAAGTATTTAGTTGTTGTTGGTGTTAGTAACACTTACAATAAATAATGAGAAGCCACGTTGGTTAATCAAAATAACTAATGTAATGTATTTATTTACTGAATTAATTCATTTTAAGCGCAACTGATGCTAAGAATCTAACTGTAGCATCACGCTAATCCAAGCTATATTATTACGCATATATTTATTAGGCATTTGTACAGTCGTACCTGCCGAAAATGCAACGTTTTATGGGATCCTTACCATCCTTACCATGGTAAAAGAAAACAAGGTACGTCACAGACACCACTTTGGTTCTCAAACTTTAAAATTTGGGGTAATTGTAACTAAATTTAGTAAATGTGGTTTAGTGGATTTTGCATACTCTGCGACTCTGGTGAACCTAAACCTGGCCCTGCACTCCACAAGGTGGCCACATCCACTAAGTTAGTTAAAATTATCCCAACAGATAGTTTTAAAGTTTGAGATTCAAAGCAGGTGACATGGCCATATACCTTATTTTCTTGACCATTCTCCTTACCTCCGAAGTTTGGTCTGAGTCGAATGTCGTAGCCGTCGAGGATCCGTGACACGGTATGCGTCACGTTTTCCAACCGGTCGGCCGCGGCCGCCGCGCGCTCGTTTCTGGACCAACAATCTGAATGTTAAAACCTACCTATATGTAATTTTATCACAGGGAAAGTTTTAAAGTACAAGATTTGTCTAAACTCGGAAACGTCCCCTTAAATAGCTTCAAATAACATTTTAAAAGTACTATGCTTAACTAATGTTTTATTTGTTAAAAATTTTTTAGTGTTTTATTTTAGTACATACATACGTCATTGATTTGGTTTGTCAGAGGCGTTTTCACAGATGTGAAATACAGCTCGGTAGTTAGAACTATAAATTTGCTGTATTTTCCATCTGTGAAAATGCCTCCAATACAAAAATTCACTTGCACCAGTTGCACCTGTAGCCAGCTGGAATTTCTGTTCGACTCGGCACTGAATCAGATTGTGTGTGCTAAGTCATACGGAAACGGAAAGGTGATTAGTGTTTCTGGGAATAAATAAAAATAAATAAAAAATACTAGGACTAGGCGTTTTTAGGGTTCCGTAGCCAAAATAGCAAAAACGGAACCCTTATAGTTTTGTCATGTCCGTCTGTCCGTCCGTCCGTCCGTATGTCACAGCCATTTTACTCGAAAACTATAAGACGTATCTTAATAAAATTTAGACAAGGTGTATTTTGTATTCCGCTATTTAGTTATGTAGTTAAATCGCAGAAAGAAAAATTTTAGGGGGGGCGCTCCATACATGTCCAATTCAATTTTTTTTACCAAATATTAACATGTTGCACGTCAATCGATAGGTCTTTAAAAATAACATCGAGGTTTTTTTGAACATTTTGTGATTAAGTAAATATTTTCAGAAATAATCGCTTCGAAAGTCAGAAAAATTATGTCCCCCCTGTAACTTTTGAACCGTACGTCCAAAAAATATGAAAAAATTGAGAAGATGCGCCTTATTCTATGATTTGCCTAGATTATTTCTGACTAGCTATATTCTATTGTACGAAAATTGTTTTGATCATTATCTGTTCAGTAATTTTTGAGTTATCTCCAAATAACTTCTTCAATAGGCATCAGATACGACTTTTTGGTATTAGTGTGGTTCTTATTCCATTGAAGGTACGGAACCCTCCATTATGCGTGGTGCGACACGCACTTAGCTGGTTTTTAAACATTATATTATGTTCTAGTTAACATAAATATAATTATTTGATGGCCTGCGGCCTGTTTGTCTTCAGGGTCAACGCAAAATGATGTGTAGGTATTCCAACTTCTTGGACACGATGTATATCTAGAAAAGGCATAATCATTTTATCATATGTATGGTATCAGTAGATTCGTTTCGTTGTGATGATCACATGTCTATAAAACGTGTATTTTTGTAATATAACAGCATACGCTACCGAAGATGTTCCTCAGCCTAATAGACATACTTGCATATGTTTTATTAAAATTTTACTACAGTTTTTTTTGTCATGTAAAATATTTCAGCACGCATTGTATACGCAGCAGGTAGGGACCTGGGCATTTTCACATAACTGTGTACCATTGACGGCAATTGTCACAAAACTGACAGTCAATGTCAAATCCCATACATTTTGTCAGGAATGTGTAGTGGCAGACGTTACTGAAACACGACTCAAGTCGTGCTTAAAAGTACAAATTAAGACTGCGTCGACCGTCCAGTGGCGCCCTCATTGGGGGGATTGTATTTCCTAATAAACTAATCAATTTCTGTATTATCCATCATGTCAAGTTGTAGTCCTACTAATTCCGCAACTTATGATGTATGTGATACAGTTTTATATGGCATGTATTTAACCAGGCTGCTAAATAATTGAATTTGGGTAGCTATAAAAAATAAAAATGGGTACCAAAATTAATAGGTTGGCGACTAATTTGGGGCCGTACATTATTTCAATATGGGCTGTTTTTTAATGTCTTAATAGCCATTGTTTAACTATAGGTAGGTATCAAATAATTATATTGAAAACTAAATTTATAACTGGGAAGCATTTTAAGAAGCCTTTTTTTAATCGAAGACGATTACGTATTAAATTAAAAATAAGGTACTTTTAAAATATTTAGGAAGCAATTAAAGTGAATTACATATTCAATATTAGTACAACGGGCAACTTTACGCGAGCTGTAATTATAAGATAAATTGGATTCTTAAAAAGTTACTAGGATCTATGAATATTAGTAGGTAGGTAAGTATCTATAGTCAGATATCTAGAACCAAAATTCATATGCCACGTATGATTTAGAAAAAATGAAACCATTACGTACCATTTTGGTACGGAACCTTAAAAATATTCCAGTTTCCTGAAATTTTAGTGCTCGCGTAATTAAAATGATACCAGCAATTGATACCCAAAAATGGTTAATTAGGTAGAAACAAATAGCTGGCAACAAATATGTAAACCAAGCCTGCTTTGAATAATAGATGCCAAGTTAATATTTTTGTTGCCAACCTATTATTTCAAGTTCCCGGTTAATTTTTTGGTCAGCTATATATTGCTGCCGTTTTTCAATAATATGATGCCACATGTTTGAGGCTTATAAAAAAATATTGTCGCTAAAATATTAATTCACGGCCAATTTATATTATTATATGCCTTACAAAAGTTGCCGATTCATGTTTTAGATACCCGGAAAATTATAAGCCGTTTTATATTACTTACTTTTGGCTTCATCACCTAAACGGAAAAAAGTGGCCACCATTTGCCGTTTAGGTAATGAAGCACAAAATACGCAAAATGAAACTATGTGATAACGATAAAAAGTTGCGTAATCAGTAGGACTACAACTTAACACTGAGGGATTATACATAAATTGATTCGTTTATTAGGAAATACAATCCCCCCAATGAGGGCGCCACTGGACGGTCGACAGTCTTAAAATAAAAATGCCCATCTATATGATTACTTTGCCTTTACCCGTCACAATGACGGGGTGTCAAATTAGTGTATACGCAATACTGCTAAAAGAAATTAAATAATCTGTGTTAATTAACAGTTAACTAAATATTTATTGCTCTATCGATTTATAATATAACGATATGGGAAATAGAGGCAATATGAACAAAAATAGTCAAATTATTTTTTTTTTAAGTTGAATTCTCTTGCAGTGAAAGAAATTATTATGTTCACATTGCCCTATTGCACTCAATTGTCAGAAACTTAAAATGGTATTAGGTATAATTTAACCCTTATTAGTACAAGGGGATATTATTTCCCACTTTGTCTATTTGTATAAAATTTATGTAATTTTTTAAAAGGTAACACTTAACAAAGCTTACCATACAGTTTTGGTAAATATTAGATTCATTTTTCTGGCAACACTTTTTAATCAAACTTCATCTGTCAGCAAACGTCAGTGTTAAAGTCAAAAGTGGTGCCAAATTCGTAAAAACGGTGTTCGTCGGCGAAGTGCGACCGGATTCATAAGAAAAAAATCAGGTAAGAGGATTTTGACATCAGTTATGTAAAATTAGGTATATTGTTTGTTATTTAGCATATAAAATAGTGTTTGAAACTATCGCTTTGTCCAACAAATGACTCTTGAAGTTGTAGAGTGCAAGTGGGAAAATAATTCCCTTTGTTCATTTAAGACATCAACGAAATCACATTTCAAATTTCTCTTATATGTTTTCAGTAAAATATACAACACAATTACATATTTTCATGATTATTCTGATAATAAAAACATTTATCGATATTATTTTTTTAATTTTTAATACACAATCATAACTTTTTAACGCATATTTTCTGTGAATTTAGTCTTTGACTTATAGTATGATATAATAATGTTATGCTGATTTATAATACTTATTATGAAATCTTTTTAGACTCACCATATAATGCCTAAGCATAAGATAACTAATTAAGGTTAGAGAATGAATAGATACTTAAAAAACAAAATATCCGTTAGAAACTCCTTTTGCTACTCTCTGATATCGTTTAAATATGTTTTTTAAGAATTTTAATTTGTGATAGATGTATGTTACTTTGTAAATAAATGGCTCAAGTCATACTACGGTTTTTTCTTCGGTGCTTTTTAAGCGTGGTTTCTTTCATCTGGCGACCGTGACAGGACAAACCCGGCTGCTGCTATTGAAGTGACAGGTATAGATCTAGCCGGTCCTCTTTTTCTACGGTCGGGAGGGAAGGTGTGGATAGTTTTATTCACGTGTGCAGTTTACCGCGCAGTGCATCTAGAGTTGACTAAATCGCTGATGACAGAAGCCTTTCTCAAGGCCTTACGAAGATTTATTGCAAGACGTGGAAAAGTCGACACAATTTACACTGATAATGGTACAAACTTCCATGGCGCTGATAATCTTCTGAAGAGTTCAGACTGGCAAGAGATTGCGGCTTATTCCAGCGTGCGAAGCATAAAGTGGAAGTTCAGTCCTGCCGCGCCATGGTGGGGTGGTTGGTGGGAGCGCTTGATACGTTCCCTCAATGAACTCCTGAGGCGAAACTTGGGCCAGAAGACCTTGACCTATGAAGAACTGCTGACTTTGCTTCTCGATTGTGAGGCTCTGATAAATCAGCGGCCTCTAACGTATATCGCGGACAATTCCTATAAGCTAAAGCCTATTACTCCGGCCTGCTTCACACAAGGGCTTCCTTCAAGCGAAACTCCGGACCTGGACCAGCTTGACCACGATTCCCTGAACAGGCGACTTAGGTATCTGCATAAGCTGAGGGAAGACTTAAGGGAACGGTTCAGAAACGAGTAATTGGGAATGCTCATTCAGAAGGGCAAGGAGTGGGACTCTAATTTAAGGGTAGGTGATGTAGTTTTGATAGAAACTGACGCAAAACGTATTAAGTGGCCTTTAGGGAGGATTATAGAAACTTTCACCGGCAAAGATGGCGGTGCCAGAGTGGCCAAGGTGCGCACAGCCGACGGAGAATACACGCGAGCGTTTCAGCGCCTGTACCCTACTCTCTGACATCGTTTAAATATGTTTTTTAAGAATTTTAATTTTGTGATAGATGTATGTTACTTTGTAAATAAATGGCTCAAGTCATACTACGGTTTTTTCTTCGGTGCTTTTTAAGCGTGGTTTCTTTCAATATCAGTTGACAGTCACTTGAAAAGGTAAAATGCAACTTGTTTTCGGACTCTACTTGTTACTTTTTTTGTATTTTTAACTAAGTTTTAACCGTTATTTCCTCATTAAGTGTTTCAAGAGATAAATAATATTTAATTTTATACCATTTTTCATACGTATGAAAATAAGAGGCTCTATTACTTTACCAATGAATACTATGGTTCTACGAAAGTTAACGTTTTGTTTCTACATTAATATGATTATACTTTTTTTGCAAATTATTCTGTTTTATTTTTATTGAAAAAAAGTGAAAATACAGAAAACACAATAAAAATTCATCAAGGGTAGAACCATTTTTCGCAATGTGCACATTGAACAAGGGGAAATAATTTCCCACCGGAAATCACCCCCTTCCACTTACCCCCTTAATTTTTGACATATTTATTCTGAATCTAGATGCTAAACTTAACTATAAATCAACTCCATTTTCTCATTTGCAGAAAATTGATGCTCTGTCCTATTAAGGGTTAAATATATCCCTATATAATCTTTACACATATAGTAGTAAGTTAAGTACAATTGCCACTAACAAATATGTTAGTAAACATTATTTGCGTAGATTATTTCTGACTAAAGGTAAATTTTCCCTTTCTAATTATTTTAAGAGACAAATAGCTATGTCGTTATCCTATTTATTAGACATTTCTGTTAAGAATTTGGCACATAACTTTACTCCTATTGAGCAGTCCGATGAGAACTTGGAATTGGTTCCAATTATAACCAATCATTTAAATTAGATGATAAGACAAAGGAGTATCCTGCCTCTAGCAACTTAGTTATGTGATGATCAACTTAGCTTACTTATCATAATTCATAATGTTCTATTACAGTAAAATGTGAGAAATTGAGGGATTTTTTTTATTCCTCCCACTCACTTAAATAAGAAAACTGAATCGACACAGTCTCTCTGACATTCACGGGATTGCATTTTGATGGTTTAAGGATTCCATATAATCTTTGCCATTTTAAAGCCAAGTCAAAGGATTTTTATAATCTCTCCTCATATCAACATTAATATTATAATAAGGTTTTCATACAGCACACGCAAACTCAAACACACTACGTAAGCACGGAAGTACCTATCGCGGTATTCTTGAAAGGCTTACCAATTCGCAGTAACGTACCTACTCGTAATTGCTTAAAGGATTTGGCTAAGATGGAATCGGTAAACTCGCAGTATCATACGAGTACGTAATTGCTATGAGTACGTTATTAGGACTGAAGATGGAATCGATATGAGGTAGGTACATCTTCAGATTATTTATTACCCACAACACCGTGCATCAAAGAGTTCCGTGGTCCCTGAGCTGTAAACGTTCAGGGTTCCATGCGATAGCTTTAGAAAGTGAGATTACTGTGCGATCAAACATATCTGATCTTAAGGTCCATTGGTTTCAGTAGGAGATATCATATATGAACCGTCAAAGTAGGTACGTAGGTAGGAAAGATGTACATAGAAAAAAAACCAGCCAAGTGCGAGTCGGACTCGCACACAGAGGGTTCCGTACAAACCTGTAGGTAATCATAATCATAATCATATTTATTGGTAATATTCAATTACAACAACAAGGTATAATAGGGGTAGTAACTTTAAAATTATTAAAAATATTTTTATTATATGATGTAACTAAAAATTTACGGTTTTCGCAATTTTTCCTTTATCTGTGCTATAAGCATCGACATATAATATCAAGACGAGTAAAGGCAAGCAAGGTTCATGTGAAAACACGACCCATTTTCACGTTTACAAAACTAAAATGTCTTATGTCTTATTAACCAATCAAGTACTCATTCTTTAAGTAATTCCGCAAAGGTTTCATGCCATTTCACCAATAAGAAAAGTTACCGTGTTGTGAGTGGTCAAAATCAATTTGACAATGAAGTTTAATTGGACAGGAGATACTCAAATGAAATAACTGAAATGTCAAGTTAACGTATAATAAATACGCCTAAGTTTGACGTGGATGTGTTCACGTAATAAATAATATGCAACCAATTAACAATTTATTTTTTAGTGCATTTTCATTACTTAATTATGTATTATACGTAAATTTAATCGTTCTTGGAATAAGGAATAATATGAAAGCCCAGCACCATCTTTCATTTATTTAATAAAAGTGCTTAATTACATTATAGGGACTTACATACTACAAAATAAGCATAAATTAACATAAAATAGTCAAGATTTTGAACTTTTTTACAATTTTATAAATCCGTTACATTAGCGAGACCCTTTTGGTCTCAAGCAACATAATGTTAAGCAATTAAGGTTGATTATGGCAAAAAAAACGATTATTTTTGAACTTTATTTATGACCAGACTAGAAAATAATAGCATATCTTCAATATAAATAGTTAAAATTCTCTTTGCTTCCTCGTTTTTTAGAACTAAAAAAGTAACGGATGAGTTCGTTTATGTGTAAGTACTATTTATTTTAGCAGGCTTAGGGAAATACAAAGATAAATTTACATTTTGTATCCATTGTTTTATACCACAACGGTAGCAAACAGGCATACGGCTCACCTGATGGTAAGCAGTCACCGTAGCCTATGGACACCGACGCTTTCATATAAAAGAGGATTCACTGTGTTGACAGCTGAAGGAACAAGAGGATCCCCCTCGTCAACACACTGCATCCTCTGAGCTCTCTGGCAACCTTACTCACACAACACTATGAGTAGGGTCTAGTGCTAATTGGCTGTGGTTTTCTGTAAGGTAGAGGTAGTTACCCAGTCGGGCTCTGCTCTAGATTTGATAATTAAAGACTATGCTATGAAGTTATAGCATTCATTATTAATGAACAATAAGAGTCATACCTATTAGTCAGTTGTACTAGAAATGGCATACTGTATATCGAAAAAAACAAACTGAAAAGATTCTTTGTTAACAACGGAAACCTAACTGCTATTACTACTAGGTAATACTTATAAATGAACATACTTTTCCTCAAATGAGTTATGTTTACTTTTCCAAAACTTATATTGCATAACTTCGACCAAGTCCGTAATGTATGAGAATATCTATGCGTGATTTACTTACCGATGAAAAGAAATATCATCATCTTTGGCGCCTGTGTGGCTCTTGCATCAATGCACGGCACAAGCCGGCATTTTAATACCGATATATTACCGAAATTTCATGGACCGAAAAAACTAATATTTTGACGACATGACAATTTCAAAATGTTTGACATGACATTAGGGCTTATTACTGTATCTTTTGATTGCGTTGGCTTAGAAGTTTGATTTTTTCACAGCTCCAAGGGACAGTAGACCTGAGTATTCGATATAAATTTCAGCTTGATACCTCTACGCGTTCTTGAGAAATAGAGTCTTGACAGACGGACGGACGGACGGACGGACGGACAACAAAGTGATCCTATAAGGGTTCCGTTTTTTCCTTTCGAGGTACAGAACCCTAAAAAACTTTTTTATTATGTATAGTTGCAGATCCACCACCCTGAAAGTAATCCTAGCAGCGCCCAACGCCGTCCGCACTGTTACACCATAATGTGCCAGGTTTGATCCATTAAAATACCCGTGTAATATCGGCTTTAGGTACTAGAGTCAACAGCAGAAAAAACTAATCGAGTCAGGTGTTTGACATAACTTTGAGATGTGCTGATTCTGACATTAAGATTTTGAATTGAATTGTTAAAAATGGTCTTGGCAGGAATATATTGTAGAAAAAGCTGCATGTGAAGGTATTTTTGAACACCTTACCCTCTAAGCTACTTCCGATGCAAACTGTACTAGGTTGGTGGGACAAATATCCCGTAATGTAGTTCAGGGTCATATTTGCTAGTCTTATGAGAAAGTTTTACGTTCAAGGATCCTTAATTTTACTTGTAATACAAGTAGAAATTTCCTATTAATACCTTTTAATGAACTGTCTTTCGTTTCTTGGGCCTGACCGTCTGAGGTATTTTCATAATCAAAGTAATGAAAATTCGAAGGCAGCAGTCGAATTAATCAGGTGAGCTCTTAGTGGGCAGTGAGCAAGATAACCGTTTAGCGTGGAGATTACCCAATCCAATATTAAATTAAACCAGGTGACGGTTGTTAAGCCAGTTGCGTACCCCATGACAGCCCGGGGTCTTACATCAAATTGCTAATTTATTAGCTTTCGCAAAAACACATTTAATAACTTTCTTGAGATGTTATGGATCATGGATTCGAAATATATAGTTTCAGTTGAATTTAATTATGTTAGGTTAATTATATTAAGTTTCCGTTTCAATGGAAACTGTGAGAGAAGTCATAAGGATAGGTAATCGGTGTCTGCATGTTTGCAACAGTTAAAATAATAAATTCACGAACTATGTACAATTTAAGGTAATACATACCTACATATGTATACCTATATCATCAGAGACTAATATAGTCTCTGCCTCTATATACCTACTAGTAATATATACGTAGTTTTGTTGATTTGAACCGGAATTATTGATTTTAATCAAAATGAAAATTATTAATATTTTGCAACGTGATTCCAAATACGGTAAATGTTATCAGACCTATCTAACCCACAAAATGGGATCCACGCAAGAAACAATCCAAAGTGTTTTTGTTTAGTTTAGAACATATCATAGTCTTACGTTTTAGTTTCCTCTACTTACTTATGTATTTGACTATTTGTACTGGGAGTAGGTAAGTAGGTACTTACTTTAAAAAACGTTATCTGGTTTAAGCTGTGGCACGGCAGGTATCTATTAAGATTGTACAAGTATGTATTTAAGTATATAATTATTTTCGTAGAACTAAACTTGTTTACGAATTAACCGTGTAAGTTAGCAAAGTTTAAAAGCTTGCGTTCTTGAGATGCGACATGCGGTGTCGGCGGCCGCGGAATGTCTTTGCGGTGCCGAATATTCAACTCGGGCATTCCTGCTTTATCTAGCAGTAACTTCGTTATACCTGAATATCATAGACAGACATGTATTTCGTGATACCTGTGTTCCCCGTTTCTCATTCAATGTTCATTTACTTCTAAGTAACGCTGCGCTATGCTCTAGGCACAATCCAAAACATTTTTTGCTATGTGCAGTGTTACAATGCTATAAAGGGCAATACTTAAATATAGTATTTTACTAATTAATTAGGATATAAGGAAGTGCACTTACTGTGCTCGCACAAGCGTGAAGACCAGCGGTAGCAACCGCGCCAGGGCAAGGGCTGGCGCGAATCGCTGGCAGCGCGGCCTCATCGCGCGGCTGGCGCGGCGTGCATCGCGACTACTCACATGCTGCACTTTACTTTACAACCAGCGCGTAACCAAATAATTTCAAAGCAACGATCAAACTAGTTAACTTTGAAAATGTTCTGGACTTTACGTATACATTTCATTATATATAACGCAACTGAAACTAAAAGTTTAATTCACTGTTCTAAAACTTGATCGTGTCAGCTTTTATTCTATTCCCTACGAAGATTTTCGTAAAAGTAAACGTGTCGTGTTAAAGTTTGTTCCGACGGACAGCGTCGTCTCGCAATTGTAAGAGCGGCCGCGGCGGCGGCGGCGCGCGGAGTGGCGTCGCGCCTGCGCCGACCCCGACCAACCAGACTTGCTGCGTAACCGGCTAACTCTATGTCCAATTAGAAGCCAGGTCTTCCAAATATTTTTTCCCTTCGTTGGTTAGTTTTGCGTTGTGTAAATTATAATGGCTCTTTCAATACTTTGTTTGTAATCGCAGCTTTTAGAAGCTGTAAATATTTTCTCAATCTACAATTTTTTTATTCAGTTTTTAGATACCGTAATACGTAAGTGAAAATTCACTTAAGACTATTTTGAATACAAATACGTTTATTTCATTACTTTTTACAGTACACAGTGTTTACAGGTATCGAGGTTAGGCAAGTAAGTAGTCTATGTTAGTTATGAAAAGTTAGATAACAATTTAAGGATATGAATCATATTTAATTAAAATCATTTAAACCCGCCCTTGGTCAGCTAATTGGAGAGGTATTAATTTACATTACAAATTGTATTGTTAAAGTGAAATAAAAACCATAGAAAAGAACAATAATGAATAGTTTCCTTAGGGGGTAGGTATTAAGTACACACAAGAACAGAATAACAAGTAACTTACATCTATTGACATGACCTAAAAGTAAAACTTTATGAACGCATCCCTTACCGGGCTAGTCACATGAATATGGTTGCTTTGTGGTTAACCACATATGTAATGCAAGAAAATTAGTAAAGAATACCCTAACTTTATCATAATCCCAAGCAACGTTATTAAAAATTGTGATTTTAGAATAACTCATCAAGCATTTAGTAAACGCGTATATACACGGTGAAATTTAATCGGTAATCAGGAACCCATTTTTCTAATTCAGTTATCGATAGTGATAACATTTATGTAGCAGTTCGGCCATTTATTTAAAGTTGTATACTCCTTTACACACTCCTTTTGCCTTGTGATTTTGAGTCGAACTCACCTAAAATTTTGAAAGAAAAGGAGTATACAACTTTAAATATTTAAATGGTCCAAGTGCTACATAAATGTTATCACAATCGATAACTGAATAAGAAAAATTGGATCCTGATTACCGATTAAATTTCACCGCGTACATATGTATATACGCGTTTACTAAATGCTTGATGAGTTATTCTAAAATCACAATTAGTGATAACGTTGCTTGGGATTATGATAAAGTTAGAGTATTCTTTACTAAGTTTCTAGTGTATTTAAAAAAAGACCTTCAAGCTATTAAGTCTTCGACTACATTTAGATTCTCCCTTATCATTATTTTAAGCATACATAAGTTTGATCCCCAGCCACGTGTACACCTAAAAATAAAATTTCACTTTGCAAAGTGTTACGACAAAAGAATATCTCAAGTTCGTTACATAACGTTGAGTAGATGTTGTAATTACAGCGGAAGATGACACAAAGTGACGAGCACCACAGGTCACCATTAACGCTCTGCAGAGGCAGAGTTTTTGACTGTGTTTATTTAGAGTTTATTATTGCTTAGCTGGGGACAGGGATAAGTTGGTAATCAGAGGAACGTCTGTAGGTGCGAGGCCGGTAAAGTGGCATACGTGCGGCGTGGTTGCTGCGGAAGTTATTTGGCGAGGCTGGCCGCGCGTCCGCCTGCAGATTGCGGTGCCGCGCGATAAACACGCTCGCGGCATTCAGCATCCGCACGAATCTTGCAATTCTGCATGAATTTTGTGCATGTTCGAATATGCATGAATTCTGTATTCAAAAATGGTCTGGAAAATATCTTGCAGTAATAGTTCCCTAAGTTTTTTATTACTTTCTAATCTCTCTTGCCTTTACAATTTGCTAACAAAGTGAGAACATACACGCGCAAATACAGTTGCAACGTCTAATGAAAATGTTTTAGGTAGCTGCTCTATTTAATGAGCCATCTTTTTGGAAGTTGATCGGAAAAGTAATAAACTATAATTTGAAATTACTAAACTCTTTATTCAATACGCATTAGAATGACTACACCCAGGCTACTTCAATACACATAGAGACGCGAGAAACACATACCTAATATGTGGTTTTATAATTTTTCAATATTATAAACCAAAGGTACCTCTTTCTGAGTAGGTAGTACTTAACTATTTATTTGACTTAAACTATAATGTCAGTAAGTTTTCACAATGCCAATTTATAAATTATAATATAACGATATAAAGTTACTTGCGATATTTTATTTTTAAATTTTTTCTTGGCCTAATGTTGCCATTTAAGAAGTTCTCTTTGATTCCCGACGCAATCGACAGCGCCTGAGAGCTCTCTCCGTTCTTGTCAAATGAACAGAAATGGGTGCTTGAGAGTTGGGACACGTGGGTGCAGACGTGAGAAGTAGTGAGTAGTGAAGGGTCGAAGCTGCGTAATGGCGCGCCGGTTTGTTGGGCCGCGACATTGCCCTAATGACAGTGATTTAAAAGAAACGTGCTTTATACGCTGTCCGGCTACTCTCTTACTATTTTCCACTAAATCAGACAGAACTTAGAATCAAGTCGAGATAATATTTAGTATACACATGCACGGGTGACATTAATTTAAGACGCAAAATGCGGTAGTTATACACGGTTAATGCGGTACTTACAAAAATGTATTCTCGGAATTATTCTTTTAATTTCATAAGAAATTTATTTAAAGGGAAGTTTATATTTTCATACAAATCAAATATGTAAAAGGTTTTCAAAATTTTCATGTGTAGAAAATTTTGCAAATTTTAAATAAAGAATCTAAATAAATTACACGACAAAAAATAAAGCGTTAAATGAAGTTTTCGTAAATACCTAATTATGCGGTTTACATTTCGTTTTAATTTAAACTCGCATATCAAAATATTGAAAAATGTTCAGTCAATTTTATTTTATTTTTCAGCCATACTTTATAAATTAAAATTGTCTACTGACTGAGGGGCGTTGCGGAAACCCTATGTACAGTCAACTCCAAAAATATGTATCCACTTTTGCACGGTAACGCATTGTAATAAGGTTCCAAATTATTATTATTTTTTGCCGTTGATTGTACAAGTGTTGAACGTTGGATTCGCTCGTTTTTCGTTACTAAGAAATATAAGTATTTCCGTACAATTTCAAATAACGTTTTGAAATATTAAATAAAAAACATCTTTGTTAACTAGGATTGCAAAGGTTTCCTTCATTATTTTTATCTTCTTTAGAACCTTACCTAATTTTCCGTTGTTTAGAGAAGTTTACAAAAGTTGAAGGTTTCGTTCAGTACAGCCCTCACATCCAATTTGCTGAAGTAAGGTGAATAAATTATTAAATCTGTTGTACTTAACTAAACAGACACTGTTAAAAACAGACAAAAATACGAAATTCTAAAAATACTTTAAGGCTTAATTTCTATACGAATATGTATAAATATTGCACAGTTATTAAATAACGTAAATAAGGAAATTATTTACTCGACAATAATTCAATATTTGAATACAGCTATTAGAAAAACTCTTACTTACTTATTAGTCAAGTTAAATTTACCATGTTTTACCTTTTCACCGCCAATGACTTGATATAAAGTCACACGCCACGACTTCATATCAAGTCGAGGCGCTCGTCGGATTTTACACGTAAACTCAAGTTCTTCATATTTTCTATCTCTTATTATTAGTGTAGTTACATCTTAGATTTACAAAGGTTATAAATCCGGTATCTATCCTGCTTTAGAATTGCGACAACTAACTAATCATTGTTTTTATTTACTTACAACTTTTTTGCTTGACGTTGATGATACTTTATTACTTCATTGACGTAGCGAGGAAAAGGTTAAGCAAATAAAAGAATGAATTTATTCATCTATTCAAATTTAAGCATATACCTTCACGGTGCATGTAGCCAAGTGGTCAGATGTCCGACTTTCAATCTGGTTACGAGTCGGGTTTCAACCCCAGATCAAATTAATATTATGATATATTTACCAGTCGCTTTTCGGTGAAAGAAAATATTGCGAGTTTTTTCTCAACTAATCTCAATTAGACATAGTAGGTCCCTCTAGTTTAGAAGGTCAAATGCCGTTCGCGTTCGTGAAAACCGATGCCTACGTCCATTCATGGTATTAGGTTGCCGACGGACCTGAGGCTCAAAAAGTAGCCATAGCAAAAAACAGAGACAAACGCTAGCAGCTTCACGTTTACCACTTACTTGTTCGTTAGACAAAGGGCGAACCATAAATATGTTTCGGCATCGAGATCCCGTGGTAGTGTTCGGGTACTGCGGGTGGCCTCTGGACGCACATCTCGCTTCGAATTGTTTCATAAGCCGACTGACGCCGTGTTCATCGCTCACACCTACCACACCGCACCATACATTATTCATTTCATACCTAACGGTAATCATTCGCTTCACGAAATTGGACATCAAAACTTGCTTTTAACAATTGACACAATTTTGTGTTAATTGTACGTCAATAACTGGCCCTCAATCTATGGAACAAAACTGATGGCACAAATTTGCTCATTTATGAATAATTTGGTGCTATTTAGCATTGTCATTTATTAAAATTTTATTGCACAAAACAAAAGAAAATGTACAAATGGCGAACTTAATGCCAAATGGCATTCTGTACCAATCAACCATTATATTATTCTAACGATTAATATATCGTCCTATTACTGCAAATACCGACTATCTGCAAAAATGTAACTCCGAGAAAACTTGACTTCAAGTTCGCACTTATGCGAAAAAGTATTGTAATATGAAAAATATTTATATTCTCATTAACTTTGAAGTACATTCAATAGTAATCAATAGTGCACAACAAGTGATGCTTTAGAACGATCATAAACATTATATTTAAATTTTAGAGATGACAAATTTATGACAGTTAAGTGGTTTTACCTGTAGAGTGAGAATATGGTATATTTCACCCATCAGGCTCTTTGAATTGGCTACTTTCCTAAAAAAATATATTTAGTCCGTCAGTTAGATTATCAAAAACTATTGGACACGTATTTTTTATTTTGTCAAGCAAACAAAAATTGGTGAAGATATAGCCCGTTAAAATTCCGCGTGACGTCACATTTCAGTACAATTTTTAGTATAATGTGACGTCACGCGGAACTTTAACGGGCTATATCTTCACCAATTTTTGTTTGATTGACAAAATAAAAAATACGTGTCCAATATTTTTTGATAATCTAACTTACGGACTAAATAGAATTATATATTTTTTACCCAGGAAAGTACCCAATTGGCGTTTGTATACATACATTAAATATAATAAAGTCATAGAAAGTAAACATTAGGGCACCGAATCTGTAACAAGAATAATTGCACTTGAATTCTCAATAAAAACACAATATATATGTGTTTCCATCAACCTTTTTATTTTAGAAACTGTTCAAAAGTTATTTATACTTTCGACGAGCAATTGAAATTACGTAGTGCCGGTGTTACAATGCGTCAAATATCAAGTCTTAGCTTGAAAACACAGTAATTTATCTTTTTTGAAGGTAATACTCAGATTCTACGGGTTTTATTGATGTAATAAGACTCATTCTCGTAACAAAGAGCTAAATAAGGAAAAGTGCCAAATGTTTTGCAAGAGCTTCCAAATGCAATTTACATACAAAATCATTTTCACATTACGGGCCTATTCCCACGCACACGCACTTAAAAGTGCGTAGCAACGTAGCGCCTGCTACGGGCGTAGCGGTGCTACGCCGCGAGTACCTTGATTGCTACGTAATTTTCGATAACTTTGTTACGAATTTCTCACCGACTTGCTTGATGCCTTAAGCGCTCTTTGATATTTAGGTTATTAAGTTAACGAAATAACGTCTAAAATACTGGGGTCAGAGAAATTTTATTTTCGTGATTTGAATGTTAATAAACTAGTAGTCCGCCACGAACTGACAACTCGCGATTTTCTTGCAAACGAGTGACCAATATAACAAGACCCTAATGATGATTTTTTCGAGCCTTCTAGCTCCATAACACCTTGATCGATCATGCTCATGAACGAACTCTCAAATTGTATTGAGCTCTACGACAACCCCAACAAATTTCATATAAATCAGAAAAACGTTACTAAAGTTAACGCGCGACAACTATTCAAAATCAAAAAGCCATCGAAATGCACAGACGTCTAAGTAGCCGAATTTGTTTGAAAAACTTCACTTCACTTACGGCGCTCGTTCGATGATTTTTTTTAAACACCAATTTCTAAGGCCAGTATAAAAAAATGTTAAGCACTTCACGGTGTACTAGGAAACATTTTAATAACTTCACGTAAAATGATAATCGTAAATTAACTTGTTTTTTTTTTATTTCCTATAATTGCAAAGGTACATTGCCGAGCTTCAATTAAGTTTATTTCTCAAAGACACCAGTGTCCTAATTAGCTCCAGTTCTGAGATAATCAAAAGTTATTTTTCTGATTGTTAAACCTATATTAAATTATTTTTGTACTCTGAGACCCCGCAATAAATGATGCACCTATATGTTACGTCAACGTTATCTTTTTATCTCGGAGTATTCATGTTCGAAATTACATTGGCATGTCATAATGTTCAATTGTTTGGTTGAGTTAATCATAACATTCTAATACCCTAATTATATTAGTCACCGATATAACAATTATTGTATGAAAAAAAAAAATTATTTTGAAAAACCAATTATACCAATTCGTTTTCTTAATCGTACAGCCTTTTAAAGAAAGGAAATCTTCCTGACCCGACAACCCTTGACAGAATGTCATGGCGCAGAAAAATTAGGAGAGCCGACCCCACCTAAAGCGGGAATGTGCAAAGAAGAAGAAGAATTGTACCTAACCATATGCTGAAATTAGAGCAAATTAAAAGATCATGGTGTAACTTTCGAAATCCCCTCCGCCATTGTTAACTTAGTAACTTAATAAACAACGGCAGCAGTAAAGTAGCAACAAGCGGCTCGTTAAATTAATATTTTATTATTTTAACTGATCACAGGTAAATATTACTAAGGTATCACTTTTGTTTAAATATAAGAAATATGTTAGAAACACTACACGTTTGACAATTCAAACCAGCCAAGTCGCTATTGAGCCTTTCATACACACAACTATCACGAATCTAATTCAGGCATTTAAATCATTTAATTAACATCCCTTCCTACCAAACACTTCACTTCATTCACCAAGTTATTCAATCTCAAATGTAATGCAAGCAATTAGAGTATTCACGAGTCATCAGTCAGCGGATTCGAATCCCATTACCTTGGAGTCCAGGCGAAGGCGGAGCAATCAGGGGGTCTTTAGGGATCACGCCATTTGCCCGCCATTGTTCTCTACGCCGACATTCAATGTACATACATATCGACACGCTGGCTTGCTCTAACAATAACTTTATAGAAAAAAGAACCTACTTCGCTTAGGCTACATCTTACGAAATGCCTGAGATACAAAAAAATACTCGAATCACCACTATATTGGAAGAGTTCCCTCAATTTCTCTAGGGTTACATCATTAGATCCTGACCATCTTCAAATAATCGGTAAACAACAACAAATATCTCGACGAATTGAGAACCTTTTACTCAAAATCTTGAAGGCGGTTGAAAACTTAGAGAATTCAACCAACCGAGACGGCCACGTCTGTCATGTTCTATACAAAAAAAGTCTGCCCATTTTTGCGGGGAAGAAGAACGTCAAATGAATGGCTATTCATACGTAACGTACAAATAGCCACGTTTGATAAACGTCAGTCCATACAATAAATTGTATGGACTGACGTAGGTAGTAGGCGGTAGGTTGAATTCTCTAAAGTTGAAGTTCTCCTTTAATCAATTTGACGCTAATCACGACACATTTTCGTCACACCTGTCATCTAGTGTCGGCCATGATTGTTACATTGCGCATTATTGCGGAAATAACCTTTGAGAATTCAACCAACCGGAGTCGTCATTGACAGGCGTTCCCCTCTGCCGAAAACATATGACCAGTGGTCATACACATGTATGGACTGACGTTTATCTGACGTAGCTATTTGTACGTTACGTACGAGTAGCCATACATTTGACGTCCCCTCCCCCGCAAAAATCGGCAGACTTTTTTGTATTGGAAATGACAGAAATGGCTACTCAAATAAGGCAGTTACGATTTTAAGCTAACATGGTCATTAACATTACAAAAACTATATAAAACGGGGTATTTACCATGTGTATTTATTTATTTGTATTTTCGAGTTTCGCTATGGTGTGTAGGGTAGACCACAACTAACACTCGCATAAACTTTAGTTACTCCGTGATAATGGCGCATGCAACTGTGCCCAAATATCGGAAACTCGAAAATAAAAATACACATGGTAAATACCCCGTTTTAAATAGTTTTTGAAATGACGCCGTATTTTTTTTTTTTGGATGTCACCGTTTCGACGCTTTGACAAATGATACTGCACTCATTTATACGCCAAACCAATAATTCGTTTAGAGCAAAGTGCTATTCTTCTTATGACAGATATATCCGATCCTCAGAGAAATAAACCAATGGAGTGGTAATTGTCAGGCGTCCCCCTCTGCCAAAAGTACAAGACCACTGGTCGTAGCGGTTATGTAAAACTAGTTGTCGCGCGTCAAACGCCATTCAATGAATGTCAGTCAGCCCGGAACGATCTGAGGTAAAAATGCCGAATTGCTGCGTGTTTTCATGTAAGAAAAGATCTGAATTATCTAGTTTACATAAGGATAATGTTTATTTTCATCTGTAAGTATAATTACGTCTAAATAACATCAAATAAAGCACGAAATTAGCAAAAAACTAAAAAATATTGTCAATCAAAAAGTGTTGCCACTTAATGGTACTACATCTGCTTTAGGGTAATTTTTAAACTTGACTCTACATTGTACCATCGGGTTCATAATTGCATACCCAATTTATCAATGAATTCATTCATAAATTGGGTATGCAATTATGAACACGATTACATCGAGGGAGGTAAGTGAAATATTGCAAACAAGAGTAATCGACTCCAGTGCGGCATAAATACGTCCGCCATTATGTCATTCGTTGTCATTGTTATGACAGGTTAGGCAATACACTTAAAAGATACTCCATGGGTTAGGCAGAGACCCATTCGGCATACAGCCATAATTGTAAAGCATTGCTCTGTTAAAAAAGCAGTGTGTCTGTGTGTGTGTGTTGTTATTAAATTGTTTCTAAACATATTTTAATCAACTTTTAAATCATTCAAATTACATATTATTTTTAATCATTAACAAAAATGAAAAAATTAACGTCAGTACTTCAAAGGTAAAACTCATTCACACGCATAGCTTTTTAAATTATATATGTCGTCGAGGACCGCCGAGGGCAGGGCTGTAAGGTGGTTTGGAACTCAAAAAACTGACACTATCAGGATAAACTAGCCTATAGCACATTACGCACGGTAATGAAATAAAACATAAACACTGGTTTAACAACTGTATTGAAATCAAATCTTTTTAAAACCGTATTATGGGAAGGGCAATAAACTACTACTGGTTCGGAAAGGAGCCCCAACTGAGAAGAACCAGCGTAAGAAACTCAGCGTATGCGTGCTTGTAGTACGCCACAATAGCTGAAATTTGTCTATGGTCTCAAAAATACAGCTACCATAAACAAATTTCCGTTTTAATAGACAAATTTCAGCTAGTGTGCTGAATTCCGCACTGAATTCTGGTCTAATGTGTGGCTCCCCTTAAGTGAAATATACTTGTAGATGCTTGAAATAACGATATTCCTGTTTAGAAATTAATTCGTTCCTTTATTTTCACCATACATTTTATGTAGCATTTTAATTTTGTATGGATTATACTTTGTTTATTATAAGGTACGGTATACACACTTATCCCCTTAAATAGGCACTTTTAATTTCTGACTCTGGTATCACTGTACCTAACAGGTAAGTTTTAGTGATGGGACAGCACAAAAATAAATGTCGATATTAACATTAGCAGTATGTTATACTTTTTATTTATAATAGAAAATGAAGAAGAGATAATAGAAATAGAAACACAAATTGGCAACAGATGCCCATTACAATCAAAATATCAACTGCGAAGGACTCTGGAACATCACGATGTCGCTAGTGACTGATTCATCATTGTTCATTACAGTGAAAAAATCACTGAGGTGGATAGAGGAACGTCTAGTGTAATTGGAAGCACATTGGAACGGTAATCTAAACACGTGGGTTCGAATCCCGTGATGTTCCAGAGTTCTTTGCAGTTCAATGTTTCATTTTAATAGTTATTTGTTTCCAATTTGTAGTATTTTCCACTAAATTTAAAAGGAAATACACGTCAAAATATTAAATTGATAATATAAAAGTTATTTTAAATCAGCTTGCAAGACTTGTCCTGAACAAATTGACAAACTAACTTAAGTAGAATACTAACATTGTAAGTAATATGCTGGTATAAAAACTTGATATTTAATCACAACTTAACATTATAATTTTATCAATAGCTAAACCTTATACTTGGTAAAGAAACAAAAATATATAACTAACCTACGATCAATGTTTCTCTGCGTCCATAGGAAACACCTTAGACAACCCTACACGTAATCCCTGGGTGGTGCTAAAAGAGTTACAAACTTGGCAGCTCTACTGTCCTACCTGGACCTCGCAGCACTCACTGGATTTTCTTCATCATCTGCTTTCCCACTACCCTAGGGAAGAAATGCCCATCTATATCCAGTGACATGTAGGCATACGATAAATAAATCTACGATAAAATGTGACATTTTCAAAGGTACATCATTATCGGTTGTCAATAAGGCGTTACCATAAAAAAAACATTTAGAAATTAACTCTATTAACAACCGACAATGATGTACCTTTGACTTGAAAACGTCACAAATATCGATACTTAAGTTTTTTTTTTTTTTTTATGAAATAGGAGGCAAACGAGCAGACGAATCGCCTGATGGTAAGCACTTAACGCCGCCCATGGACGCCTGCAACACCAGAAGGGTCACAAGCGCGTTGCCGTCCTTTAAGATGGGAATACGCTCTTTTCTTGAAGGTTTGAAGGTCGTATCGGTCCGGAAATACCGCAGACGACAGTTCATTCCACAGTTTTGTTGTGCGAGGCAGGAAGTTTCTCGAGAAACGCACAGTTGAGGACTGCCAACCATCTAAGTGGTGATGATGGTAATGCTGTCGCGTAGGACGATGGCGGAAAGAAGCGGCAGGGATTAATCCGAACAATTCCTCGGAGCACTCTCCGTGATAGAGGCGATAGAAGATGCAGAGCGAGGCTACATCTCTACGCAGCGCCAAGGAGTCAAGCCTATCCGTAAGATCCCGGCAGCCGACAATTCGAGTCGCTCTCCGTTGGATGCGGTCAAGAGGGAGAAGTTGGTACTGGGGCGCTCCCGCCCACAGATGAGAACAGTATTCCATATGTGGGCGTACTTGTGCCTTGTAAAGCTAGAGGCGGTGGGCCGGAGTGAAATACTGCCTCGATCTGTTGAGCACACCGAGCTTTTTTGAGGCCAACTTGGCCTTACCCTCTTAATGGCCGCGGAACTGGACTACACTCGAAATGTCGACGCCAAGGATTCGGACACTGGCAGTGGCAGTTAAGGAAGTGCTCTCAAAACGAGATGAAGCGACAAACGCAAGCTTTTTTGCGGTAAACGCGCAAACCTGTGTCTTGGTAGGGTTAAAATGGACTAAATTTAGTCGACCCCATTCTGAAACTTCTTTAAGGGAAGTCTCAACTTCAGACACAAGTTTGTCCCGGCTCTCAACGACATTCTCCCGAGAAATGTTGGTTCGGCCGGTGTAGTAGGCATCACCCGTACTATCGTCTGCATAACAATGAATGCCGCTAATCTGCAGCATGTCATTGATATGCAGAAGGAACAGCGTGGGTGATAGCACGCAGCCTTGGGGGACACCAGCATTCACAGACATGGAGTCAGAGCATTCACCGTCAACTACGACCTTGATGCGTCTGTCTGCAAGAAAGCTACTGACCCATTCACACAATTTCTCGGGAAGTCCATAAGATGGAAGTTTCGTTAGAAGTGCTTTGTGCCAAACCCGATCAAAGGCCTTCGCAATATCCAAACTAATTGCCAATGCTTCACCCTTTGTCTCGATCGCCTGCGCCCAACGATGTGTCAGGTAAACTAGAAGATCACCAGCCGAGCGGTATATTATTATTATCGACGCGTTCCTCGCACTGTGTACGTTTACTTAAAGATGACATTATCTCGTTCACGGACAGGTTGTCTGTCCTGTGTTTATACTTGTGTGAGTATATTTTATGCTAGTGTTTGATAATTTTATCGAGTGTAGCGACATCAATGGAAAATGCATTAGTGTTAACAGTATTTGTGTGCGTTTTCTCGTCCCCCGCGCCGAAATTGACTTTTTCTGATAGAAATTAGTGCGCGTCTCGCATCCGGTTGGTTTAATAATCAAAGATCCGATCCCACGTAGGCGTTGTTCCTGCGGTGCCGAAATGTCCGTCGTTGGCGTTGAAAATGTTAAAATATTGTGAATAAACAATACAACGTGACTCTGACGTAAGGTACCTCCACCTTACAGAAAACCACAGCCAAATAGCACTAGACCCTACTCATAGTGTTGTGTTCCTGCTGGTGTGTAAGGTTGCCAAAGAGCTCAAAGAGGACCCAGTGTGTTGACGATGAGGGACCTTCTTGTTCCTTTAGCCATCAACACAGTGAATCCACCTTTTTGTAAAGGGTCGGCAACGCGCATGTGACTCCTTTGGAGTTGCAGGCGTCCATAGGTTACGGTAGCTGCTTACCATCAGGCGGGCCGTATGCTTGTTTGCCACCGTCGTGGTATAAAAAAAAAGGTAACTAGTAGTTGTAAACTCTTTTTTGAGCAATCTAGAAAATCGAACCCCTTACAGGATCACCCCAGTTGAGAAAAACGTGCCTTTTCAAAGCAAGCAATGCCAGTCACGTTTATTTTTTTTATTATCGTTCTTATAATGCAGTAATGTAAAACGCTAAATTGTAAATTAAGAGCTTGCCCTGGAAACTGTGACACAATTTTGAGAGCAACGAAATCTCTCTTGTTAGCTGGCAAATTTATCCTTATACAAGATCCGGGCATCTGGCAGCTATTCATCGGTGGAGGAGAATGAGCCAATAAAACTTTTTAGTCAGCAAAAAGGAATGCCACAGTATCTGAAAACTTCTTTCCCAGCTTATATATTTGTACAAGTAACTTAATTCTACATATACACGCATTTCAAAAGAATTCGTTGCGTTCGGGAAGCGAGGGAGGCAATCTTCGCGCGTCTTAACAATATCCGTTTTACGCAACCCTGGTGGCGTTATGAATTCGCATCAGGCAAGCTTGTGAGGCGGGCACAGCCGCACAATGGGGACTCGCGTTACAGAAATAGGCACTTACGTGCTTGCTTACCGCATACATTTACATAGTTGAAAAAAATGTAAAAAATACAATCAAGAACAATGAAACTTAAATATAATGTACAAAAGCGGACTTGAAAACAAAACGGGAATCATGATGAAATAATAAAAAGTCATATTTTTTCGTATTTATAGTTCCTGTATTTCGGTAAACAAAGACGGCTGTCAAACCATAGTTGATACTATTAACTGAACATTCCTAACACCTATTGTGAAGGGATAAGGTTTACCACCGTTAAGTGCGATAGCACTAGTATCTGATATTGCAATATTGAAAAAAAGATGCGTTTCGTTATCGGAGGAGCATGATATTATGCCATTTATGAAACCCACTTTTAATATTCAAACTCCGATGAAAACTGCAAAAATACGCATTTTCAATCTTTAGGCGTTTTAATACAGTCGATTTCTAATTTACACTTTCGTATTCGTAGGCTTACATACTAGTTTAATATTACAATGTTCTAACTTACCGAACAGTATCAAAACGCAGATTATGTAACGGTATACATTGACAGTGTCAAACCAAAAAACAATCCCGTTTCAGGCCAGGGTGAAGTTAAACTTTATGTCAATGTCATAAGGACGTTAACGACTTGTCTTGCTGTATTTTAATCGCGGAAAAATCAACATAATGTTTATTTATTTAGTATTTCTAATTCCCGTTTCATTTTTTTGCAATATTTTGTCTACTTTAGTAATAAAATGAGTATTTATTTTACACTAGCTTTTGCCCGCGGCTTCGCTCGCGTTAAATTCGGGGTAACACGGTTCCCCTTTGCCCTCCGTAATGCTCCATACAAACTTCCACCCCCCATTTTAGGGAAGTGGGGGGTTAGAAAGAGACAAAAAGTAGCCTATGTCACTCTCTATCCCTTCAACTATCTCCACTTAAAAAATCACGTCAATTCGTCGCCCCGTTTTGCCGTTGAAAGACGGACAAACAAACAAACACACACACTTTCCCATTTATAATATTAGTATGGATATGGATGCAGTACAAACTGTATACGGTTTATATCAGGTGGCCCAGAATTGACGATCTCCTTTACTAGTATGACGGTTGCAATAAAAGATGATTCGATTTATCACATTTCGAGCGTTCAAAGTTAAGTGTTCCCGACCCCCCACTTACCCTACATCTGTTGCGCAGAGATAGCGAATTTACTCGTATTTTCAATAAATTGCCTACTTTTTTCTTGCATTACTCCTTCCTTCCTTTTGTGTTTGATAAAAATAATGACTTTTTGCGATGGTAATGAAGTCCGACTTAAATTAAGTAATTGTATTACATATTTATATTGTTACGCAGACTCAAGTCTTGAAATGAATTAAGTATGGTTCCATCTTAAAGCCTGAACTCTTAAACCGATTTGAATTAATGACCTATCGTCGCCACAATTATGTTAATGGTCTTATTAACTTAGCTTCTAATTAGTTACTTAGTTTCCAATTACACTTTGTGTTCGTGTTGTTTGATATTTACGTTTTTTAAAACCGCGTTTTTTAATTTAAAAAAATCTACCTACTCATTTAAAATCCGCAAGTTAATATAAGAATCCAGTATCCAACAAATAGTTTTAATGATTCGAAAGAATTAATTATTTATTTATCGTATGGCTACATGTCACTGGATATAAATAGGCATTTCTTCTCTCGGGTAGTAGTAGTGGGAAAGCAAATGATGCAGAAAATCCAGTGAGTGCTGCGAGGTCCAGATGGGACAGTGCCCAAGAATTAATGAAATTTCATCACTGACGCGTAGCCAGGTACAAAAGTTAGGAGATTTCAAATTAACTGGGTGTTATATCTTCTTTATTTCAAATGTATTTTTTTCATAGAGAAATAAACTTATATACCTATGCTAATATGTATTTGTTAAATCAGAGAACCCTGAACGTCCTAGTGCTCGACCCTCCAGTATAAATTGATGCCCTTTTTTGACAATAAACTTTATTGCGAGAAACTTTAGTCAAAAGTTTATACTAGTACAGTACCTATAACTAGCACTCGGAAGATTACAAGTAATGTTAGTTATGTAGGTCTACACGTCACAAAGGATATTCAAAACGTCAGTCATTTAAAAAACGGAATTTTGAAGTTTTTAAAACACCTGTTTCTATAAACAGGCTTCGGTGGAGCACACGGTCGCGTTGGTCTCGAAGGCAACGCATGCGCGGTGCGGCCGCGCGGCGGGATGCTGCAAGTCCATACGAACTTGTGCGACACGCCACAGCGCCACTAATGTCTAACGCGCCCTTAAGGGAAATAAACACGCGATTACTTCTATCTTGCCGTTCTTGTAATAACTTGTAGGATTATACTGAAACTTTAATTATGATTGTGGTGCTTTTCGGCGGTCTGTGGCTCTTAAGGTAAGTTAAATGACTAGTTGAAAACTGTTTGAAAATCATATGTACTCGTACCTACATATATGTTTATGATAAGCTGTGTTAAATATTGATAGTGTGTTTTCAAATTACCTTAGGTACATACATGTACATAACCTATAGGGGATACCATCTTAATACTCCTTTTAAAGTTCTATTGAAACATGCATATATAGTCAAAAAGAGAATACGTTTCCATCACAAAAACCAAATTTTTAACGTTACTTACTTTGTTATTATGTTCGTCGTTCTTCCATACCTAGATAGTTATTAATGCAATCATTGGGGAATCATCTCCATACATTGCCTTACATAAGGTGGAGTAGAAAATGTTTTAATGGTTATTGGTAGGCTATAGGGTGGTTATTAAAATACTAGATTTGAGACCTTGAGGGGGGGGGGGAGCGTTGGCCGCCATCTTGGTTCAAACGTGCCATAAGTCCGTTTTTGAACCTTGGCGCTTAAACGGTTATCAGTATGCCTAAAATGTCTATGGAACGTATGAAGAAGATAAAATTGTCTACAATATTTCCATACACAATACATCTGTAAGTCTTACAGATATAAAGATACAGGGGATTTGTATATCATAAGAATTTTATTTATTTGCTCCAAAGTTTTGTGCTTCGAGATCAGGAAATGAAGTCTCTACCACAGTTTTGTCATCTTCTAATGATTCTTTTAAAAGATCGATAGCTATACCTGACAACGCCGAACTAGTAGTATTTTATGATGAGTAATAGAACATTGATTTTGTGTGTAAGACTTACTACTTTCACCCCCTCTATAAGCGCTCTAGGGGTGAATTCAACTTTTGAATATCTTTTAAAAGAATCATTAGAAGATGACAAAACTGTGGTAGAGACTTCATTTCCTTATCTCGATGCACAAAACTTTGAAGCTAATAAATAAAATTCTTATGATATAAGAAAATATACACTTTTTCACCCCCTGTATCTTTATACCTGTAAGACTTACAGATGTATTGTGTATGGAAAATTGTAGACAATTTTATCTTCTTCCGATTCTTCAAGCCGATTTCCGTATGTATAGGCGCGACACGCACCTACCTATATATACAACTAGTGGACAAGCGGTGATTGGTTCAAACGTCAAAAGTGAGTGTGTGTGCATGAAACCGCGGCTTATTATGGAATCACAGTTCTGTCTTCGTGGGACCACGTCTTCTTATTTTATATGTCTATGGTTAAATAGTTAACTGTCAGATCACTCACACATATTTAAAGGGTTTCGCACCTTTATTACGCGATAAGTAGAGAGCAACAATAATAAGTGCAACCAATAACCAAACAATCAATGGGACGATTCCCCACTAGAGTATCCAATGAGAATTACCTCCAACTCACATGCTCCAAGCTATTTTCCTTTGTTTAATACTGACTCTATGGCGATTGTCACACTGGCGCCGCAACCAGATGCGGCGACGATGTGCAAGCGTGAGCGTTATACACATGCAGAGCCCTATCTCGCTCGCGCACCTGTGCCGCATGCGGAAACCGCAGCAGTGTGAATGTCCAATGTAAAGTGAATCCTATTTATTAAAGTCCATGACTTTTTTATATACCACGACGCTGGTAAACAAGCATACGGCCCGACTGATGGTAAGCACCTACCGTAGCCTATGGACACCTGTAACTCCAGAGATGTCACATGCTCGTTGCCGACCCTATACAAAAAGGTTGATTCACTGTGTTGACGGCTATAGGAACAAGAGGGTCCCTCATCGTCAACACATGACTGTGACACGGACCTACGTATGATAAGTACCGTCCCTGCGTATTTATTGAGTATTATTATGCTGATTGTTTTCATGGTTTCTTGACACGTGGTTTACAATAATACATATTTTTTGCTAGTGTAACTTATTACTCACAATAGGCTGGAAAATAATTACTGAGTATAATATTGTGACATGTAGACGGACAGACAGATAGGAAGAAAATTTATATGGTGTCGTTATTGCCATTTATATCTACGAAAGGCCGGGAAAATTCATTTTACCGAATTTTATGTAGGTACAACGCGATTACTCCCAAAAGTCTTGTATAACCTGCAATAGTTCTGGAGGCCAATTCTCTTTGAGATGATCTCGAAAGGCGTAATGTCTATTGAAAAATCTCACCAAAATCTCGAAGGATGCAAAATTTTGTATTCTGGGCAGAATAGACATTAATGTCGAATGACGATCTCAATGTCTATTACAATACGCGTTCCGTTTTTCTCGATCATCTCGAACGGCCCAAGAATTGGCCCCCTAATCCCCTTTATTATGCACCGTGAGCTAGAATGACCCGACAAATCTTAACCACGAACTTCTGAAACAAAAGAAGGAAAGAATATTATGTTACTTTAGGTCACTTTCACCCAAAATTTTTTTTTTCTATTTTTTGATTGTTTATTGCACATGAAAAGTAAATGTTATTAATAAAGTTATCGCCTAAAACAAATTGGTACATTTTTTTTGTAAAAATTTAGTTTCTGCAAAGTTTTCCTTGTCACTTTGATATCTGTCAATAAGGACGTGTAAACTATGCCCAATAGTGGCAAAAACGCCATCAGAAAGGCGTTTTCTACTGAGTGTTATAACTCAAGTGTATTTTTTCAAAATTAGTATTAACTCTGAAACTAGGCGTATTCCAGAAAAGTTTATAGGACATTTAATACACTGTTAAAATCTTTTTCTACTCCTGTACTTTTATCTGTCATTTATACATTCGTCAACACCTTTATACTTTTACTGTTTTTAATCTATATAAACTATCTGCCGGAAAATATAAACTGTGTTCTCTGTTTGCAGACGATATCTCTCTAGTACTACCATGCCACGACGAAGCGGAACTAAAAAGTAAATTAGATTCTACCCTATCGATTTTACTCTCCTGGCTAGATGAACATAACTTAAAAATAAATTTTGATAAAACTAATATCATGCAGTTTAAACCTTATCAAAGACAAAGCTTACAAATTAACTATACTTTTGAAAATACCTTTATAGACTGCGTATATTCCCATATACTTTTGGGTATCGAAATTGATCCAACTTTTAATTGGAGAGATCATATAGAAAAAGTCAAGAAAAAACTAAGTTCTTTTTCATATGCTCTAGGTGAACTAAAAAGATGCACGGACTTAAAAACTGCCAAATGCGCATACTATGCTTTCGCTCATTCCTGGCTATCATATGGTATAGTAATATGGGGAAATAGCTGCCACTCAATCCATTTATTTAAGTTACAAAAAGACTGCATCCGAACACTGGTTAATATAAAGATACCGGCGAGCTGTATACCGCATTTCATTCAGCAAAAAATACTTACCTTAGCTTCTGTATACATCTTGGAAGTAGGCGTGTTTGTAAAAAATTACTATCACATGTTTCCACAATATTCCCGTCCTGTAAATCTACGCCCTCAAAACAGGTTAGCTCGACCGGATTCAAAGTTAGAGATGATTCATTCGGGTCCATTTGCTATGTCAGCAAAAATATATAATAAAATACCGAAATCCATCACAAAAGAGATTAACATAAAAAAATTTAAAGCTTTATTAAAGGATTTCTTGATAAAAAAGCCTTATTATTCTGTAGAAAAATTTCTAGATGATAAGACATTAGACTAAAGTGTATGCACTGTAAATAAATAAAAAAAGTGTTTAGGCTATGTTCACAAGAGCTGGCACGGGATAAATAAAGAATCGTTAACATCTCCATCATAAAAATTCGTGCAGGCTCCTGTGAATTTACCTACATACGATCTAGCTATAAGTATATAGTTTAGTATATATTTAATATTGCAATGCCCTTGCAGGGTTCATGTGTACCACCTCAATAATTGTAACATCGTATCTACCATGAGTGCAATAAATAAATGAATATGAATATAAGAACATAGATAATATACTCGAAGAAAAGTCTATCTAGTCTATTCCCCAAAATAACACTTGTTCTATAAAATCGCCAAAATAGTATCGCGTAATCGCGTGCAAGCACTTTACTATAGGACAAAATAAGTTACTGCCAACCTAAGAAACCTAAAAAACTTAAAAAGGAAAAATGAAAAGAACCACAGACCTACTTTGTAGTTTTTATTTTACGTTTCCCGTTCGTTTGTTGGGGCAAAATGTAAACTTTGAAAGTAATTTAGATATTTTTACTAATGTCTGTAGCTCTTTAATCATTGATCAAATAACGACGTTAGTATTTGTGTTAGTAATGTTACTATTCTTGAAAAATTGTGTTTTAAAAGGTTAAACTTAAATGATTGTTGATTATATTGACAAAATAACTGCGATATCCATGAAGTTTTCAATTTCGCATTTTATGTAAAAGTAAGTGTAGTCGTAGAAAAAGTATTGTATGCAACGTCGTATAAGTAGGTCAAAAAATGTTCGTGGCGTTTTTCTTAACAATTTTCGCCTACGGCTCAAATTGTTACCCACGCCTCTCACCTTTTATGACCCCTCTTAAACAACTGTTGCATAAAAAACTATTCTAGTTATAAGGGCCCACGGTATATACATAAATTAAGAATACGAGTAAGGTCGGTTTTTGCGCGCTATATCAAACTTGACGCTACCTACATACTCGTTTAGTCGTCGTCGTCACTTACGGCGTAAATAGGAAATGGTATTTAAATCACATCAACTATGCCGTCCAGAATTTTTGGTTTAAACTGAAATCTCTTGGAATATATTTTACATAAAAAGTTGACAACGCGGATGGGCTAAAGTTATACTTAAATATATGCGCTAAAGAGGACTGATACTGAGATTAAGCAACAAGATGCGTTATTAACTTTAAAATCTTGTCTTATCATTTGCTTGCCATGAATTTTACTATTATCATCTAAACTAAATGTGATTCTGTCTGACCACCAGTGCCATTTTATGTTAATACTCATATATGTATATTGCTCTAGATCAGAGATAGGCATTATTCGAATAAATTGCTATTTAGTCAAATTTGTTTAGTTAAATTTGATTGTTCAACTTCTAAATTATAAACACACTTTTTGCGTGGAACTGTATTTGCAATTACTTCTTTTTATGCCCAAGTGGTCCAGAATCAGTGCAGGTTGAACATTAATGTAATTCAAAACTAATAAAATCGGCCATCAAATATATCGCAGC
Source organism: Pammene aurita (assembly GCA_947086415.1). NCBI lineage: Eukaryota > Metazoa > Arthropoda > Insecta > Lepidoptera > Tortricidae > Pammene > Pammene aurita. The sequence continues at coordinate 27,415,750 of OX352292.1, read as the reverse complement.
GGCCAACATATATCAGAATAACGCCTCTATTGTCAAGGTGCATATTCCGATATTTTTGAGTACCTACCTTGGCCGCTCCGATATATTTGACGGCGACTGTACACTTTCATTTCCTTTTGCAGAATTGTCCTTTTGGCTCGAAGATTAATTCAGCCAATCAAATTTTTAATGCGAATTTTTGACGAAGTGGGGGGTGCCCACGAAAATTAATTAAAAATAAAATATAGTCAAGTTTCATATCATTTTCGAGTAAAGCTAGGATGCCGAATTCATTTTTTGTATTTTATTTATACCTTTCCGTATAAGAAAACATAAAAAAATATAAAATCGAAGTTTAATATACCAATAAAGGGGTATTATATCGAGTAAGAATTTGGTAGGGTTGTTTTTAAAAACTATCAATGACGGTTTCCTGAATCGATTTTTCACCAGGTGGCAGCACCGTGGCGAGAGGTCTAGCTGTCATAATCCACCAATCATGTTTAATCATACTTTTTTTGATTGGTGGATTTTGACAACTGCTGTCAAAAAAACCTCTCGCTACAGTACCGCCACCTCTCCGGACACTGGTTTAGTAAGCACATAATTGCGTTACCCAAAGGTAAGCGCTTGACGGGTACGGATTGAAGGAGGAGAATCGAGCACAGTGGCGTGCCATGGGAGAGGCCTATGTCCAGCAGTGGACTAATACTGGCTGCTGCTGCCGCTGCTGATGATGATGATGTAGCGCTTACCGAAATGAAAACCCAAAATAAAGTTTCCCTATCAAGCTAATTTCATCTCTATTGCTGGCATTAGACTGTGAAACAACATTGAATATAGGGTAACCATATCATTGTCAGTCATTGTGTAACCAAATAATCACTAAAATCCGTATAATGCCCTTCGTTGTCGTGTACACCACCAACTAATACAATACATGTTTATGTACCTTTAATTTAACTACTTGCTAAAAGTGATTTATTCCCAAACAGGTGTTGTGTTCACGCGATCGGTGTTTACTTAAAGGGGTTAAACTTTTAATTGCTTCTTTGTTAACTATTCAGAGCGTTATATAACTCGGCAACATACTGTTTGCGTTGATCAGAGCAACTGAATTTCAGTTGCTCTGAACTAGCAATTCAGCCTAGAGCGTGGAATGTCGTGCTATCGTTACTACTCATTACATAAATAATAAATTTGAATATACATGTATATTCGACGACAATAGAAAAATAAAATAAGGTTAACAAATATGGCTGATCTACGCAAAATAAGCATTTGACAAATGACAAAATATTATTAAAGAAATTCGATTTCACTGAAATATAATTAAGGGATATTTTTACTAAAAATTAATATAAATAAACTGCCTCCTAGCCCGGTCGGTAGTGACCCTGCCTACGAAGCAGGAGGTTCCGGGTTCGAATCCTGGTTAGGGCATTTATTTGTGTGTTTATCACAGATATTCGTTCCTGAGTTGAGTTATGGGTGTTTTCTATGTATTTAAGTATTTATCTATTATATATATCGTCGTCTAGTGCCCACAACACAAACCTTATTGAGCTTACTGTGGGCCTAGGTCGATTTGTGTAAGATTGTCCTATAATATTTATTTATTTAAATACGAGAATAAGTTCATATGTATGAGCTGACAATGAAACCATGGTTCTTCGTTGAAAGTGCGTGATTGCGAAGCAACGAAGGTAAATGCGTTTGTTTACATTATTTTACTTTTCTATTGACGACGAATATATGTGTAAACTTTTTATAGGTACCTATTTTGATGTTGAAGTATTTATACGTCATAGGTATATGTATATTTACATATCTACATTCAATCAATAATGTTACTTAAAAGCTATCGCACGCATAATGGAGGGTTACGTACCTTCAGTGGAATAAGAACCAAACTAATACCATAAGGTCGTATCTGATCCCTTAGGAAGAAGTTTTTTGCAGATAACTCAAAAATAACTGAACCGATAATGTTTAAAACCAATAATGTACAAAGTATGTAATAAGGCGCATTTTTTCAATTTTATTCATATTTTTTTGGACTTACGGTTCATAAGTTACAGATGGAACACAAATTTTCTGACTTCGAAGCGATTATTTCTGAAAATATTCACTTAATCACAAATTGTTCAAAAAACCTGATGTTATTTTTTAAGACCTATCGATTGATATTGTGCAACATGTTAATATTAGGTAATTTTTTTTTTTATAGCGGCATACTAAATACACCTTATGTGTATTTTTTTTTAAGTTACGGCTTATAGTTTCCGAGTGAAATGGCTGTGACATACGGATGGACATGACGAAACTATAAGGGTTCCGTTTTTGCCATTTTGGCTACGGAACCCTTAAAATCAACGCAGAAACGGCTGAACCGATTTTGATTTCAAATAAAAAAACTCATTCAAATCGGTTCTCCCCGGTGGTGCCACGGTGTCACGCACGGGGTTAAACTAATAAATGACCATCTACAAAATAATATTCATACACATGTTTATTATTCTGCACATTTAGCTAAACAAAGAGCCAAGAAAGTAACGTTGGTTATACCGACATTTAAGTGTATCTTCCACATTTACAGATTTCATATTAGATATGTCGTTAATTAATGGACGACTAAAACTAAAATAGTTTAACTCCTACAAACGGTTATCATTGTTATCAAATAACATTAGACGTTTAGAATATTGGACTAGACGACCAAGCAGTTTCTCAACTATAAAACTGTGTAGTAATTTTGTTGATCTAACCGTCGTATACGAGTAAATATACGTACGTCTATGAAACTAGTGCTCGTTCTCCTCGCGAGAGACCAATCAAGTGCTGATGGTTAGTTAGCTTTCGTGGTTCGTTTAACACCCAGCGTGTTCTGTTTATGCTCAATATTATCGTACTCGGCCGCTTGGCTGCCTTTGCGGTGGCATCACAGATCTAAACGTGTATTACCAAATTTAAATAAATATGATAAGTAACACGTTTGTGCCTGTATTTTCCTCTTGAAAGATCTAACAGATTTTTTGGCTACCAAGCTCCTAAATAGTGATGACGTGGGTGGTCAACTTTTGTTTATATGAACAACGTAATGGATTCAAAAACTGAAGTTGTAATGTTAATAAATAAATTTCTGATCTTGCTGTTTGAGTCAAACAATTAAATGAAAACATTTAAAGTAGGTTATATTAATACACCAAATCCTTTTCTTGTAACAAGGCTTTATAATGTTCTAAGAAAACCAAGAAAGATAAAGTTTAAAAATCCTCCTAAGAAAAGTAAGAAACTTATAAAGTGAAAATTTGTGTTAATAGGTACTTTCTGACATTGAAAACGGCACTTTCCCTAAGGTTACTGATAAAAGCCAGACTAAAACGGCTGCTTGTGAAACACGTTCGAGATTTATCTTCATAAGTGATGACAAGGACAAGGAGCCAAGGACAGATGGTAAGCAGATTTTTCACGTTCCATCCACCGTTCACTCATGTCCTGCACTCCGCCGTTGGCTAACAATGCGTGATAGATTGGGAAATAATATTATCAAAGTCAACCTCACGTTGTATGTATAATATACCCAGCTAGGATCTAAAGGAATGAATTTTATTGTATAATAAAAGTATCTATATAACTTCCAATTTTCACGTAATAAGTATTTATTACGTGAAAATTGGAAGTTATATAGATACTCGGAATAAATGCAAAGTTTGGACCTTTTTAGGGCTCCGTAGCCAAAATGACAAAAACGAAACCCTTATAGTTTCGTCATGTCCATCTGTCCGTCCGTCCGTCCGTCCGTCCGTATATCACAGCCATTTTACTCGGTAACTATTAAAATAAGCATTTGACAAATGACAAAATATTATTAAAGAAATTCGATTTCACTGAAATATAATTAAGGGATATTTTTACTCAAAATTTATATAAATACGAGAATAAGTTCATATGTGAGCTGACAATGGTTCTTCGTTAAAAGTGCGTGATTGCGAAGCAACGAAGTTAAATGCGTTTGTGTACATTATTTTACTTTTCTATTGACGACGAATATATTATGTGTAAACTTTTTATACCTATTTTGATGTTGAAGTATTTATACGTCATAGGTATATGTATATTTACATATCTACATTCAATCAATAATGTTACTTAAAAGCTATCGCACGCATAATGGAGGGTTACGTACCTTCAGTGGAATAAGTATACCATAAGGTCGTATCTGATCCCTAAGGAAGAAGTTTTTTGCAGATAACTCAAAAATAGCTGAACCGATAATGTTTAAAACCAATAATGTACAAAGTATGTAATAAGGCGCATTTTCTCAATTTTATTCATATTTTTTGGACTTACAGTTCATAAGTTACAGATGGAACACAATTTTTAGGGTTCCGTAGTCAACTAGAGACCCTTATAGTTTCGCCATGTCTGCCCGTCCGTCCGTCCGTCCGTCCGCGGATAATCTCAGTGACCGTTAGCACTAGAAAGCTGAAATTTGGTACTAATATGTATATCAATCACACCGACAAAGTGGTAAAATAAAAAGTGGAAATTATTTTTTTATTAGGGTACCTCCCCTATACGTAAAGTGGTGAGTGATTTTTTTTTTCATTTCAACCCTAACGTGTGATATATTATTGGATAGGTATTTAAAAATGAATAGGGGTTTCCTAAAATCATTTTTCGATAATGTAAATATTTTCGGAAATAATCGCTCCAGAAGTAAAAAAATATGCGTCCCCCCCCCTCTAACTTTTGAACCATAAGTTTTAAAAATATGAAAAAAATCTCAAAAGTAGAACTTTATAAAAACTTTCTAGGAAAATTACTTTGAACTTGATAGGATGAATAGTTTTTGAAAAAAAAATACAAAGTAATTTCTGAACTAAGTTTGTAATTTAACCGTATAAGCAGGTGTTTATTGTACCTGTAATTTCTACAAAATTACAATGAAATGACGTGCTTTCAAATAAAGTAAAAACGGTGAAAATCGGTTCACGCAATAAAGAATTATCCCATAAAAATCATCTTCCATACTTTATGCTCGCGCGCTAGTTTACTTAATTTGCCGATAGATGTCGCTGTACGTGGAACGCTCATATCATATCCTACATGGCGGTGTTATTTTAACTCTTAAGTGGGGACACTTACTGTGACGGACGGAAAACTACGGAACCCTACAGTGAGCGTGGCCCGACACGCTCTTGGCCGGTTTTTCTCTCACTTCGAAGCGATTATTTCTGAAAATATTCACTTAATCACAGATTGTTCAAAAAACCTGATGTTATTTTTAAGACCTATCGATTGATATTGTGCAACATGTTAATATTAGGTAATTTTTTTTTATAGCGGCATACAAAATACACCTTATGTGTAATTTTTTTTAAGTTACGGCTTATAGTTTCCGAGTGAAATGGCAGTGATAATATACCCAGCTAGGACCTAAAGGAATGAATTTTATTGTATAATAAAAGTATCTATGTAACTTCCAATTTTTAACCGACTTCAAGATTTCAAAAGAGGAGGTTCTCAATTCGGCGTGTATGTTTTTTTTTTGTTTTTTTTTTTATGTTTGTTACTCCATAACTCCGTGATATCTGAACCGATTTTGAAAATTCTTTTTTTGATTGTAAGTATATATATACAGATTGGTCCCGTTTTTGTCAAAACGCAGTTCTGATGATGGGATCCATGAGGAATCGAGGGAACTCCTCAAATCTTAAAGGCATACATATAGTGATTTTTATGTTTTTATCAACAAAACCATCATTTTCATTCAAAACAGTGACATTTGATGAAGTAGAACTGCTGATTACGATCAGAACGGAACTCTTCAACGACGCATAGTTCAAGTTTGGCGATTCGTCCTCTTCGCTGTGTTTGTTTAGCAAGTTTAATTGTCAGGACAAATGTTCGTCAAGCTCAAGTTCTGATGATGGGATCCATGAAGAATCGAGGGAACTCCTCAAATCTTAAGGGCTTACACATAGTGATTTTTGTATTTTTATCGACAAATCAAGCATTTTCATTCAAAAGAGTGACATTTGATGAAGTGGAACTGCTGATGATGAACAGAACGGAACTCTTCAACGACGCATAGTTCATGTTTGGCGATTCTTCCCCTTCGCTATGTTTGTTAAGCAAGTTAGATTGTCAGGACCAATTTTCGTCAAGCTCAAGTTCTGATGATGAGTTCCACGAGGAATCGAGGGAATTCCTCAAATCTTAAAGGCATACATAAAGTGACTTTTGTATTTTTATCAACAAATCAAGCATTTTCATTCAAAAGAGTGACATTTGATGAAGTGGAACTGCTGATGATAATCAGAACGGAACTCTTCAACGACGCATAGTTCACGTTTGGCGATTTGTCCTCTCCGCTGCGTTTGTTAAGCAAGTTATTTCATTGTATGGAATCTAAGTGCATCATCTACAATAATCCTTCACCGGCTACCCCCATTGAAGTCGGTTTTTTTTTCTTAAAAATTATCACGTAATAAGTATTTATTACGTGAAAATTGGAAGTTATATAGATACTCGGAATAAATGCAAAGTTTGGACCTTTTTAGGACTCCATAGCCAAAATGACAAAAACGAAACCCTTATAGTTTCGTCATGTCCATCTGTCCGTCCGTCCGTCCGTCCGTCCATATATCACAGACATTTTACTTGGTAACTATTATACGTATCTTAATAAAAATCTAAAATGAGGTGTATTTTGTATGTCGCTACTTAGTAAATTTGCTGAAAAACATATTTTGGGGGGGCACTCCATACAGGTAACTAATTGTTAACAGTTTTTTTTTGCACATCAATCGATAGGTCTTTAAAAATAATTTTAGGTTTCCTTGAACATTTATTTATTTAGAGAATATTTTCAGAAATAGTCACCCCGACAGTCAAAAAAAATTGTGTGGGGGTACACGATTTTTTTTTAACCCCGTAACTTTGGAACCGGAGGTTTGGAATATTAAAAAAATTGAGAAGATACACATCTTTGCATATTTTTTCAACGAAAATTGTTTTGAACATTAACGGTTAAAGCGTTTTCGACTTATCTCCAAAATACCTCTTCCATAAGCAGATACCTTTTAATAATCATTTTTTCTTATTCCGTTGAAGGTACGGATCCCTCCATTATGCGTCGCCCGAGACACACTTGGCCGGTTTTTATTGTTTTAGATTTTATGCTTTCAGAATATATTCTAATATCTGTATCTGTATACAGTTAGGTGCAATAGTAGGATTAGTAGGTCAGCATTAGTAGTACGTTAGTTATATGCAGTTAAATTGATGATAAGTAGACTTACTTACTGTATTCGACGACGTGCTTTTAATTCCGCACAGACTCTATGCGCCGTATTCCAATTTTAAAATACATATTCAATACATTTAACACAATATCTCAAACATAACTCCAACACACAACAAATAATTAACCAATATTGGAATTGTATTGGAGTTGCATCGGAATAATTTTCAAGCAAATTTTGACGTTTCTTATTCTGATGCTTAGGCGTTTGCCTGTATTGCGTAGTTAATGCATTGGAGTTGTATTGAAGTTGGATCGTATATAAACCTGTTTGAAAGTTAGAATACGGGCCGGGCTTATGGTCATTTTGCAATGACCTCGGCCGTGTTAGCCTGAACCGGCAGCAGGCGTGCAACAAGTCTATAAAAAAATAAGTAAATACAACCGACGCGAATCTCACCGCGGGCCGTATTCTAACTTTAAAACACATTTAGACACATCCAACCTTAATACAATGCAGGAACTGTGCAATACAGCTAACGCGTAAACGTCTGAATCAGAAATATCAGATTTGCTTAAAAAATATTCCGATGCAATTCTAATACAACTTCAATATTGGTTGAGTAGTTGTTGTGTGTAGGAGTTATGTTTGAGATAGATTGTGTTTTTAATGTATTGATTATATATTTTAAAATTAAAATACGGTACTATATATTCTCTGCATATGTTCTTTCGCTGCAACCAAATCGAACAAAGTACCTACCCGTTATCGCAAACGTATAGGGGTGTTAACATGAAATATCGCAGCGTACGTGCTTATCGCACTCGGCGACGTCTATAGAAAGGGCCTTTCAAGAGATTCGACCCTATACATTTTAAGAGTATTGAAATTTACGAGTATCCTTTGAGTGTTTGCCCGGCATCGTGACGAGATTGTGACAAACTTTACATACCTAAACCAGATATAGGTCATAAACGAATGAACGCTTCGAACACGCATAAAAAGGTAACGATTTATTGATGATTTAGGATTTAAGAAGCTTGTACGAGCTAACTGGGTAACCAGCAAATTCTTTCTCGAGTGAAGCGTTAGAACATTTACGTACCGTACCGAAATACCGTATATTTCACTGCAAGGTGAATTTTATTTATAAAAACAAGAAAGTTCGATTGTAGAAAGTAAAAGTGGAAACTGTCGCATCACCACGAGGGTCCTAATGAGTACCGTACAAGGGCAGAACGCAAACTTGACAGACTGCCAACTATCGACCGCGATGATGATAGTCAATGTCAACAGCCACTATACACTATTTTTACTCAACATCCAAGTATTGCGGAAAATAGCTAACTTTTTTAAAATAGAAATTTAATTGATTTATTCGTGGCTATATAAATGGCAGTCCTTAATCCTAATGTACTTATAATAAAAATGACTTAAAAATAAAACATTTAAGGCTATTACTCAGTAGGTACACCTCTTACTTCTCACACCAGAGTGTTACAACAATTTATCGTTGAGAAACGCTCCAACGAGATAGAAAGTATTGAGAGGGCGCAAAAATCCGATTAGTGTTATAATACAACGAGAAGAAAATAGACGCGCTTGACTAAATTCACATTTACCTGCCGGAGGTTTTAGGGACACATGAGCGCGCGCCTAAATGCACCCCTCCGCTAGCTCCAGCCAGCAATACCTATGCAATATTCATAACTCACTATCTATATGCAAACTCCAACTCGTTATGAAGATAGATTTAACATAAAATCCATATTTCGCCGCGTCATTATTTAGGTAAATGAGCCTAATGTTTATTCGCGCAACATTTTATATTTACAAAAGAGCTTTATTACGCGGGGGACTCCTTTATCAATCTCAATTCCACAGTGATAACCTCTGAGGGATGGTTAGTAATGTGAATTAATTTCCTTTAATAATTCTGAAAGGAAGGGTTTGGGTTACAACAACCTACCTACACTCGAAAAGTTAAAAAAGTGATCACTCATATGTCCAGTTAGCACCATATCCCCGCGAAGTTTCTGGCACTTTATTCAACCAAAAGGGTTGTGAATTTTTTCTAAATCAAATATGAAATAACTTGTGAATGCATAGGCCCGGAAGTGCTCAAAACTTTCAGTCCAGTAGGCATCGCACGAGTAAGTTTGGTCCAATTGTTGTTTACTGATCAATGATGACGGATCAGCTGACTGTTAATCCGGCTGATCGAGTTTACCGCCCAAACAAACACACAAACCAACGTTTGCAGTTTGTGAGTACCGAATTGTGATATTGATGTGTTATCCATTTATGTTATGCCGGCTTACACGCTATGTCTATCGCATCCGAGGAAACAACTTTTTGTTCGCCCGTATGAAATACTTGACATCGAAATCAAAGGAAAGCTAAGTGGAGAAAAAAAACAACGTTCTTTCTATTTCAAGTACTTAAATTTGTTTAGATTTCTGTGCGGACGTGACTTAGCTAATTCTTAAATTAGTAAATTTGGTACGACTTCGGTTTGAATGACGAGGATTTTTTTTGTGCTGAAAAGAAGTGGGAAAAACACTGTCATCGTTTTTCAACTCAACTTCGACTCATTATCGTTCGTCAACTTTAGGTTTAAGGTGATATGATGGCTATCATTATTTATAGCGCATTTTATATACCAAAGCGCGTTTCTACAATATGTGCGATATTTATTATTGTTATTATTATATATTAATGCACAGGTAACTTACAGCTGATACGTGCATATCAATGTCCACTTGAGTTTTGTCCATTTTGAAAATGATTATCCATTCTGTAATAAAAAGTTTCAACTTCAATGATCGAGTCTATTTTTAAAAGAGTTTACTGAGGGTGCACTGATCACTGATTCGGGCAAACTGTTCCACACTTTCACTACGCGGTTAGACAGGAAGAAAAATCATGACGCCGAACATAATGTATGAAATTGAAATAGATGACGCTACTGCATTTGCCTAAACAATGAGAACTTGATTGTGTATATGTACAATTAGCCATATAGCCAAACCATTTCTGACGGCTTAGCACAACATGCATTGTCGCGCGCGACTTCATACCTACTTCGAGTCACGCCTGAAGTATGGTGAGTCGCGCGACAATGTAAGTCACGCTATAAAGGCAGGTCATTTCATTGTTATGGTCAAAGCTTACCTAACTTAACTTTCGTGAAATGATATTGATTAGCCATTCAAAACAATTTATTTATTTATTTTATGGTGCCCTGTTGATGGATAGATGCTTGTCTATTATTTACTGGACACTGTAGATATAAGCCCGTGAAATTAAACAATCAAAATTGCTAAAATCACAAAGCGTGATGTAGTTCCGGATTTTTGATATGTTGTTGGGACTAGTTAAAGCTATTTACATCTTTATTTGCTACAACTAGTTACAGATTTATTTTCTTTTTATTTTACTAATTATAATTTTTATTAATAAAGTTGCTTTGACGAAGGCCCTTTAATTTGCAACAATTGACAACATTTAATTTTTTTGAGTGCTACTTTTAACTGTATGGCCCGAAATAACTCACAATTTTAAGAGACCCGTATTTTTTAATTTTTGCGAAAATCCATGTTTTTTAGTGGAAAAATCCATTTATATTATTACTTGGGCAGAAAGGGCGTATGTAACAGTCGTCGAAGTATCGGCTAAATTACGTCACATGTTGTGTTTCATACACTGAAAAAAACGTAAAAACCATAGCGTGACCATAGTGCGCTTAAACAGTTTGACATTTGAAGCACAAGATAAACGTCAAAACTTAAAATATCAAACCGCTAACTTCGATTGATATCTTAAGGATTGTTGAAAATGCCTTGCATTAAATATTACCTAATGAAAACTTACAATAGCAACACATCTTTATAGCCCAGTTATTTACTGTTCTACCATCAGCTGACGGAAGTACTATCTGAGACTATATACACATGGACTTGAGGAGAAGCCCATCTTGTTGTTTTTCTTGCGCCGATGTGTGTCATTATGTTGGTTTGTTTATTATATTGTGTGAGAATGTATATTTTATATTAGGCCACGTTTCCACCACAAATGTGCTAGGTATATGAAGGTATCCGCCTAATGAATAACTGAACGAAATTAAAATAATTTTATTATAATATACCTTTTATTTCTCCCCTGATTAACACATGGTGAATTTTACTTCTCCAGTAGTAACATTCTAAGTACAGGAAAGATATTTAACTTATTATTGACAAGTCATCAGAAAGTACTTAAAAACCTACTTAAACTTGTATTTCTAATTATAAAAAGTGACTTGACACATGACTGACAGTTAAAATGTTGCCTGGAATATCTAAAATAAAATAGTCATGGGTATAAATCGATAAAAAGTATCGAAAAGTGTAATGTTATACTAAACACTACCAATACGATTCCATTTAAAGGATCCATTAACGTTAGGAAATTAAATTATCATGTAACAGCCTGAAATGCTACAATATTCAAATCAGACAAAAGTTTTGAGATACGTTGCCGCTGATAAATCGTATAGTTATGTTATACAATATATCATATCTTTTTGTATCTCGTCGAACGAGCGGAGCCTAAGCGAAGTGAAGTTATAGACAGCTTTGGATGAAACGGAAACGGAACTGTCAGCTGGCTACCTGAACATCGCTGCATTTCGATGGCTTTTTGATTTTGAATAATTGTTCTGTGGTAACTGTAGTAACGTTTTTTCTAATATAATCTTTATGAAATTTGTTGGAGTTGTAGCAGAAATCAATATAATTTGAGAGTTCGAATATGAGCAGGATCGATCAATGGGTTTTTTTTAAGTTTATTTCACAATAACTATACACCTAACATTATAGTTTCCCAATGCGATAGTGTAGTAAATTTCACCTTATGGAGCTAGAAGGCGCAAAACAATCATCATAAGAGTCTTGTTATATTGGTCAATGTATTTTTAAGGAAATCGCGAGTTCTCATTTCGAGGCGGACTACTATTATATAGTTTCTATAAATCTGAGCTCTTCATTATGGAGGCGACGTTTTGGAAGAACATTGTTCTGGTTCTAATTCTTGCACGTCCACAAGAATCCGTAATCCGAGGCAACATCACTTAATAATTTAATTCAACACTTCTACGAGTAATAACAACAAAACGTAACTAAAGTCCGAAGACGATATTTCTAAAAATACCTACTTAACTACTTCTGAAATAGACGAAAATATACTTGGATAATTATTCGTCCGCATAGAATTCGGCTATCGTGTGGCCCTCTGAAAAAGTTTTTTTTTCGGGATAAAAAGTAGTAAAGTATCCTCTGTCCTATTCCTCACTCTAAGCTACCTCTGGCGCCATTTTAGACACGTGCGTTCAGCAAGATATTCACTCAAAAACTGAACGGCAGGCATGTGTGTAGAGAAATCCCAATATTGGCCCGACCGCCGTGCGCTTGGAGAATTTAACTAATTTGAGCGGCCATTGACAGGCTTTTCCCTCTGCCGAAAACATATGACCAGTGGTCATGTTTATTGTATGGACTGACGTTTTCTGAGGTGGCTATATGTACGTTACGTACGAAATTCATTTGACGTTCCCCTCCTTCTCCTCCTCCCCGCAAAAATCGGCAGACTTTTTTGTATAGAAAATGACAGACATGGCCGCTTATAGATAAATTAACGAGAGCATGGAATTGCATATGTAGTAGTATTGTATGTTTACAGGCATTCTATATTTGAATTTTCAATTTTCTCGTACTATCAGCATAAAAAGAGGTTTTTTTTTTTTTTTTATACTACGACGGTGGCAAACAAGCATACGGCCCACCTGATGGTAAGCAGTTACCGTAGCCTATGGACGCCTGCAACCCCAGAGGATTCACATGCGCGTTGCCTACCCTTTAGGTACCTATTCACTCCTTTTTTGAAGAACCTCATACTGTAGCCCGCTGGGAAAACCTCGGCAGGGAGTTCATTCCACAGCCGCAGCGTTCGTGGGAGGAAATTCCTCTTGAACCGTACTGTGCGCGACCCTTTGGGCTCCAGGGTGTGAGGATGAACACCCTGCCGGCGGCGAGCGGTGCGGTGATAAAAAGCTGCCGTGGGCATCATATCAAACAGTTCTTCGGAGCACAACCCATTGTACAAGCGATAGAACACACATAAGGAGGCAAAGTCTCTCCTTAGACTCAAAGGTTCAATATCACTCGCGAGTTTGGGATCGTCGACGATCCGCACAGCGCGCCTTTGTACCGAGTCAAAGGGCCCAAGCTGGTATCCAGGTGCTCCCGCCCAAAGGTGACAGCAGTACTCCATGTGGGGTCTGACTTGCGACTTGTAAAGAAGCAGTCTCTGCCCCGGAGTGAAGTATCTCCTCGCTCTGTTGAGCACACCGAGCTTTTTGGATGCCAGCTTGGCCTTCCCTTCAAGGTGACTACGGAATTGGACGTCACTGGAAATGTCGACTCCGAGGATCCCAATACTCCCTGACATTGTAAGGGTTGTGCCTTGGAACTGAGGGGCCACAGTAAATGGGGTTTTCTTAGCGGTAAACGCGCAAACTTGTGTCTTTGTGGGGTTGAATTGGACTAAGTTGTCCTGACCCCACACCGAGACTCCAGAAAGAGTATTCTCGATATCAGACACAAGTTTTTCACGACTCTCTACCACAACGGATCGAGGGATATTGGCACGGCCCGTGTAACAGGCATCCCCAGTACTGTCGTCCGCATAACAATGAATGTCGCCGATAGACAACATATCATTGATATGCAGCAAAAACAGCGTTGGGGATAGCACGGAGCCCTGCGGGACACCAGCGTTTATGTCCATGCTTTTGGAGCAACTTCCGTCGACTACGGCTCGTATGCTTCTGCCGGACAAAAAGCTGGTAACCCATCTGCACAATCCCTCGGGCAGGCCGTAAGCTGGCAACTTCGACAGAAGACCTCGATGCCAAACCCGATCGAACGCCTTAGCTATATCAAGGCTGACTGCCAATGCCTCTCCCTGACTCTCAATGGCTGAAGCCCAGCGGTGAGTGAGATACACTAGAAGGTCACCAGTCGAGCGACCGTGGCGAAAGCCATACTGGCGATCACTGACCAGGTCGTGCTCTTCTAGGTATCCCAGGAGCTTCGCATTGATTATGCGCTCCATAACCTTGGAGAGAAGGGAGGTTATAGCGATAGGCCTGTAATTCGATGGGTCTGAACTATCGCCCTTTTTAGGCACAGGGTGCACGAGGGCAGTCTTCCATGAAGACGGCACTTGCCGTTTGTGGTAGGAGAGTGTGAAAAGGCGCGTTAGCACGGGACACAACTCAGGAGCACACCGTTTGAGCACAACTGCTGGTATGCCGTCTGGCCCGCTCGACTTGTGAACGTTTAATGATAGCAGCTCCCGCCGGACATCACTTTGTTTGATGCTAATTTCCGGCATCGAAGATGCGCACCGCGGGATGGTAGGCGGTACGGTGCTGCCATCATCGTTCAGGGTCGAGTTCGAGGCGAAGAGAGTACCAAGAAGATCGGCTTTCTCTTTTGCACTATGGGCCAGATTACCATCAGCACTTCGCAGTGGTGGTAAAGACGACCGACAAAAGTTTCCCTCGGCAGCTTTGGCAAGTGACCAGAAGGCACGACTCCCGGTAGGGTAGCCCGCTAGCTTCACACCAATTCTGCCGACGAAGTCGAATTTGGCTCTGGCAATGGCTGTTTTACTGGACCTCGAGGCAGCGTTTAATTTGCGTTTCACATCAGATATGTTGGGATCCTTATCAGTAACGGCCTTGGTCCAAGCCCTGTAAGCAGCCTGCTTGCGAATCGTAGCTTCTCTACAGGGCCGATTAAACCAAGGTCGTTTCTTTGCTCCTGCAGCTATTACCGAGTTAGGAATGAAGCAATCCATTCCCATCAGTATAGTCTCGGCGACTGCGGCTGTACAGGAGTCAGGATCTTCCGATGTGAAACAGAGCTGCCTCCACGGGTACGACGCGTAGAATTCACGCAATCCGTCCCAATCTGCTGACGTATACTGCCACACGCGTCGCGAGCTAGTTGGCCGTGGTGGATCAGGCCGCGCGCAAGGTGCCAGCGTCCGGACGAGGCAGTGATCGGACGAGCCGAGAGGTGCTTTCACTGAGACGGAATATCCGTCCGGATGTGTGGTCAGCAGGAGGTCCAGTAAAGAGCTAGTATGGTCCTCGATGTCTGGTATTCTCGTGGGAGAACGTACCAATTGAGAGAGACCATAGACCAGAGAAAATTCGTAGGCAGACCTCCCCGCATAGTCGGTGGACCGAGAATCAAGCCACTCAATGTGGTGGGCATTAAAGTCTCCCAAAATCACCAATTCAGCGGATGGGTACTGCTCGAGAACTCTGTCGGTCGTCACTTGTAGGTGCTCGAAGAGCCGTCTTGTGTCCGTGTCACCGCTGTGAGACCTGTAAAGGCACGCGTAGACGCGGGTGTGGCCGCCGAAGTCCACACGCACCCATAGCACTGACAGGTCCCTGTCTTCATAAGCATGGAGGCGGCGGCAACAGACATCCTGTCGAGCATACATACATACCCCGGCGCGCCTCACAAATCTGTGTTCGAGCATATAACCGGGGTATAACAGATATGATGTATCAGCCGGGCGGGATATCTGCGTCTCCGTTAGGAATAGAAGGGTCGGCTGCGCAGACTCGAGGTGGTGGTGTACTGCGTTCAGATTAGAATGCAGTCCCCTGACATTGCAGAAATCCACTTTTGTGGAAGGGGACAAGGAAGGAAGGGGGGGAAGGGGGGGAAGGTTTGTTATATATTGAAGAAGTAAATACCAAAATAATGTCACTGTCAAATTGTGAATATTATTTACGTTATGCATATATTTTTACGTTTGATTTTATTGTATTCTCACAATTATCAGAATAATTTTGTGTCAGCCCGTACGACTAGGTTTGTTATAGGTATATTGAAGAAGTAAATACCAAAATAATGTTACTGTCAAATTGTGAATATTATTTACGTTGTGCATATATTTTTACGTTTGATTTTATTGTATTCTCACAATTATCAGAATAATTTTGTGTCAGCCCGTACGACTAAGTGTAAGTTACATAATTTTCAAAAAATATGGCAGTGAGTAATTTTGGTCCGATTGAGAGTCAAAGTAAGCAAATTATTTTTAACTGTTATAAATATTTTGAACTTGAGCTGAAGAAAAATTTAAATTCCCCTTACACCGCTGCCCAGTTAGTTGAAAAAGCTACAGGTGTTTGTCTCTCTACTGTTTATAACATTGTGTCTGAGAGCAATAGTGAGAAATTCGCAACAACAAAGAAATTCACCTCCCCGAGAAATAAAAAGTTACGTACTTGTCCGTCATCAGCAGTAGACGATTTTGATCAGGAAGTCATCCGGAGAACTATATACAATTTTCATCTGTCCCATAAGCAATTTCCAACCTTAAAGGCACTCCACTCTGTGTTAAAATCCGATATAGATTACAAATTTGGCATTTCCACCTTACGAAAACAAATACAAAAAACCGGCCAAGATCGTGTCGGGCCACGCTCAGTGTAGGGTTCCGTAGTTTTCCGTCCGTCACAGTAAGTGTCCCCACTTAAGAGTTAATAACACCGCCATGTAGGATATGATATGAGAGTTCCACGTACAGCGACATCTATCGGCAAATTAAGTAAACTATTGCGCGCGAGCTTAAAGTATGGAAGATGATTTTTATGGAATAATTCTTTATTGCGTGAACCGATTTTCACCGTTTTTACTTTATTTGAAAGCACGTCATTTCATTGTAATTTTGTAGAAATTACAGGTACAATAAACACCTGCTTATACGGTTAAATTACAAACTTAGTTCAGAAATTATTTTGTAATTTTTTTTCAAAAACTATTCATCCTATCAAGTTCAAAATAATTTTCCTAGAAAGTTTTTATAAAGTTCTACTTTTGAGATTTCTTTCATATTTTTAAAACTTATGGTTCAAAAGTTAGAGGGGGGGGGGGGGGGGGACGCATATTTTTTTTACTTCTGGAGCGATTATTTCCAAAAATATTTACATTATCGAAAAATGATTTTAGTAAACCCCTATTCATTTTTAAATACCTATCCAACAATATATCACACGTTAGGGTTGAAATGAAAAAAAAAATCACTCCCCACTTTACGTATAGGGGAGGTACCCTAATAAAAAAAAATCCACTTTTTATTTTACCACTTTGTCGGCGTGATTGATATACATATTAGTACCAAATTTCAGCTTTCTAGTGCTAACGGTCACTGAGATTATCCGCGGACGGACGGACGGACGGGCAGACATGGCGAAACTATAAGGGTTCCTAGTTGACTACGGGACCCTAAAAATTAGGATTTAAATGGAAAAAGACCGAGGACAACCGAAAAATATTAATGGAAAGACACAACATACGACTGCTAAGAATAAATTACCTTACCAAAATTGCGGAATATCGGTCTGAAGATAGACCACTAGTTTATACTGATGAAACCTACATCCACACTTCACATGTGTCCGGAGAGGCTTGGACCGATGGAACAGAATTTGGTGTAAAAAAAACAAATCAGTACAGGCCAGCGGTTAATAATAGTGCACGCAGGAGGAAAAGATGGTTTTATTCCCAACGCTTTGTTAATGTTTAAGGCAAACCAAAAACGGGAGATTACCATGACCAGATGAACTTTGTCAACTACAAAAAATGGTTAAAAGAAAAATTAATACCGAACCTTAAACCGAATAGCGTACTTATCGTAGATAATGCGTCCTATCACAACAAACTTTTTAATCGTGCTCCAACGTCAAATTCTCATAAACAAGAAATGATGGATTGGTTGACAGAACACAACATTTCGTATAGCCCGTTGATGTACAAAACCAGTTTGTATGATTTAATTAAACAAAATAAAGAGCGGTTTCGTGAGTACCACATAGATGCAATTTTAAAAGAACATAGTCACTCCGTTTTACGATTGCCACCGTATCACCCGACATTCAATCCGATCGAAAATATTTGGTCCATGGTAAAAGGATATGTAGCGAAAAGAAACGTTTCATTAAACATGCAAGGCATTATGAGTTTAGCAACTGAACGAATGAATACTATTACTGCTGAGGACTGGGAAAATATTTGTCGCCATGTCGAAAGTGAAGAAAATAAATATCGATGTCAGGAAGGGGAAATGGATCGAATTTCAAACAATCTTACTATCAATACTTGTGACAGCTCAGATGAAGAACATGATAGCGACTAAAAGCAAAAAAAGAGGACTACTACTTATTCCATTGGTATGTAATTTTATTAAATTAAGAGAAAATTATTCTCCTTTTGTTGCAAACGGTACAACCACTACAAATGCAATTCCATGATCTCGATAATTCATCTATACGTTGGTTGAATTCTCTAACTAAGCCATGCGCCCGGTATTAACCCTGCGGCAGGTGTGTGAGTAGCCGCCTTTAGAAATTATTATTATCTGCTTTAGAAGTAACCCTTAAAAGAAGTAGTCCTTAAAAGAAACGTATTTTCCACATCATTTTGCAGCATTCTTCAGCCTTTAAACCTTAATCAAGTTGCAACGACAATATCACAACCAATAAGTCGCGGCGTTTGTAGAACTCTTAATAAATAAATAAAAATATCGATAAGAACAGCACTGGCCGAATTGTGGCAACAGTTGTGTTTGTTGACTTGTCAAGTCACTCCGTACAATTATAAATTCTAGTTTTAGGATACAGGTTTAAAAATGACAAGTGTTCATACTAATAAAATAAGTACTTCATTTCCTATAAAACAATTCTCGCAGCTACATTCCGAGCCTGGGCCCTACGCGGTACACGGCCTTTGGCCTTTACAGACATTCAAGACACTTGACGGTTGAGTTTATTCCGGTCCCTGTCATGCTGCTGCTGAAACAGTTCTCGCAGCTATGTACGTTCCGAGCCTGGGCCGTACGCAGTACTCAGCTTTTGGCCTTTGCAGACAATTCCGCTCACCCTCGGGCTTTCGGCCCTCGGATTCGCTTAGACACTTGATCACTGAGTTTTGTCCAGTCCCTGTCATGCTGCTGCTAAAGAAATTCTCGCAGCTACGTTCCGAGCCTGGGTCGTACGTGGTACTCGGACTGGACTTTTGGCCTTTGCAGACAATTCCGCTCAACCTCGGGCTTTCGGCCCTCGGATTCGCTAAGACACTTGATCACTGAGTTTTGTCCAGTCCCTGTCATGCTGCTGCTGAAGCAATTCTCGCAGCTACGTTCCGAGCCTGGGCCCTACGCGGTACTCGGTGTTTGGCCTTCGCAGACATAGCCGCTCACCCTCGGGCCTTCGGGCCTCGATTTCGCTTTTAAGACACTTGACCGTTGAGTTTATTCTGGTCCCTTTCATGCTTCTGCTGAACCAATCCCTGCTGCGACGTTCCGGGCCTGGGCCTACGCGGTACTAGGCCTTTAGTTTTCCCAGACATAGTGGATCAAGGAACTTGACCATTGAGTTTTGTCCGGACCCTGCTATGCTGCTGCTGAAAAAAATCTCTTCCGTCGGCCTTAGTAGATTTGTTCTGCTGCAGGATAAGTACTTTCCGCTTGGACGTTGCGCTCACACGCTACGGCGTTCGGCCCTCTTTTCGAAGTATATTCTGCTGCAGGAACTCGGCCATTAGCATTCGCAGGTCTTGACGCTCGTCTTTTCACGGCTGAACGACTCAGTTTTGATTCAGTTACCAATTTGATGGCCATTGACATAGTAAAAAGCGTAAGTTTCACAATAATGGCCTGGATTCAGTAAATTAAAATGCGCGGGTACAGCTAGTAGGTAAATATACATACTATGTCCCGTGAGGAAACCAAATGTAAAAAAAACATTTGTTATTGTGACTCAGTACAAAACACCTTTTTGATGGCGATGTCGCCCTTTATAGGGCCCAGTCTCCGAGTATATAATAGTACTATACAGAGGTCCCTCTTTGACGTTACGAATCATGCTGTCCCTTCTTAACGCATAACAAGTTCTCTTTCTCACTTAGGCAAACGTATCGGATACGTCGTGTCAAACTCATTTTTTGATAGAGATGCACACCCTTGACAGAGGTCCCACTTTGACGTTACGAATAATGTTGTCCCTTCTTAACGCATGACAAGTTCTCTTTCTCACTTAGGCAAACTTTTCGAATACTAGGTAGTTGTCAAACTATTTTTTTTGGACAGAGATTCACACAGCTCTTCAACACTTCCAATTTTTCAGTATGAGTATGAATCTTTAACACTTGTCCCATCAGTTTTACTGGATATAGGAATTTCAAAGAATGATGTGGAACAAAATCAACAATTTCTCGGTTTCATTGGAACAAATGGCCAAGGTGCACATCACATGTATACAGATGCTTCTAAGCTGTCAGTCAATGGCTGTGTTGGCGTTGTAGTACTCCATACTCAATCTAATATTTATCAAAAAATTAAGTTGCCTCCAGAATCTTCTGTTTATAGTGGTGAGTGCTTTGGTATCCTGAAAGCAATAGAGTTCATCATTATTATGCACCTCAAAAAAACAATTATATTTTCAGATTCTCTAAGCTCACTTCAGGCAATATCTAGATTCCCATTGAAATCTAAATCGAATAACCCAATTATCTATCAAATTCGCAGCCTACTGTTAAAATGTCGCCTTAAAGGGTATTCTGTTTCTATCGCCTGGATCCCTGGTCATAGGGGGATTAGAGGGAATGAAAATGTAGATGAGATAGCTCGAGATGCTATTATTTCTGGGGACATGTTTCCATATAAAAATATAGCTGAAGACTTGCTGGCACTACCTAGGCTTGCCCTACGAAGGGCATGGAAGAAACTGTGGGCATTGGGTGCAGGGGCGTTTCATTATCGGCGCATACCATCAATTCCTGTTAAACCATGGTTTTCTAAAATTACCCTGTCTAAACCTGCAACTAGTATGCTAATTCGAATGAGGTTGGGTCACGCATGTACACCAGAACACTTGGCACGACTGCAACGTGTGCCCAGTTCCGCACGTAGTTGCGCAGCTGATCCTGCGGATTTTAATCATATACTTTTTGCTTCTAATTGTCACATATATGATCGCTCTGAATTATTTAGCCATCTGTCAATCCTCAAAGTTCCGTTTCCCACCTGTATTTCTACACTCCTTCATCCTTATATTTATTTCCTCATCTATATAGGTATATAATGCATTATATTCATTTATTTCACATAATAATATTAAACTTTAATTTATCCTTTCCTGATCCATTCCTTTATTAAAATTCCGTTTATTCCGTATTTTTATTCCTTAATTCCGTTTCCCCGTTTTACTCGTTTGGCTGAATGCACCAGGAGCGCGATGCCATTAAAAAAAAAATACACCCTCTAATCTAGACATCCTTATTGACAGACATCAAAGTGACAATACATAGCATAAATTATTTTTTACGAATAAAAATGTACTTATTTAGTTTAAGCGATAGTTTAACCAATAAGATTTACTATTTATGTATAAAAAACATAAAGCATTATGAAAAAATATATATATTTTTGTTAAATCGACCTAAACTCGTATAACATTAATTACTCCTTATGACCTTAGGAATACACTGTTAAAATGACACCTAGGCATTCGCGTACCGCAGTGATAAAATGTCTCACTCAGTCTAACAGCGAAGTGAGATAGTTGCATCCTTGTCGCTACTGTTTTGCATGCGAATGCGTAGGTGGTCTAAAGGCATTATAATACCTACTGCCCAACGGAGTCAATAAAAAAAAGTTTACGTCAAAAGACAGACGTCACAACCCCTACAAATAAATAAACATGTGGCAAGATAAATCAATAATAACAATTTAACATGTCGTAAATTCACTCAATCACTTTACAATGTTTCATAAAATGGCAATAATGTACCCAAGATAGTCCGCACTAATTACACATTAATTACCGACTCTGGGATGCACCATGAATCTCCATTCTTCATGACAGCATATCCAATGATACTGCTCCAGGAAATATACTAAACTATCTGTTAATGTAAAAATGGCATCGAAACGCCTCAGCCCACCCTGGTACAATGGATTACTGTACTAACTCTCGTCGATAATTGTGTCAATGATTGACAGAACCTTGATCCGACTGTGCTTGCCGAATGTGGGCCGAGCTTTGCTGGTTTTGGGGTATGCCTTGGAGTATTTGGGCGTGATCGAAGCACCATTCCCGAGTGGCATGGTTCTGATGGGACACGTGTGCACGTTCGCGGATCCGAACTCGTTCTCTCCAGACCGGCCGCGGGCCACGTTCGTTAGCCTGATAATCTTCGCCGCAAACCTCGTTGTATTTATTTACGACCTGTTTTTCCCAGAACACCCAAGGCGACATGAACCTGTAACATAATTAACGATAACAAACTGTTAATAGCCAGCAATAATATAAAAAAAATTGAAGATTACATGAAAACTATCTAGCCCAGAAATAGTGCATTGCGCCGTGTAGATACTCTTCAAATCGTAACTTACTGACTTATCTATGCTATGAATGTGTCGCGACCATGTCAAAATCATCTCGTCTAAACGTCAAAATGAGGTAAATAAAACATGTTCTAAAACAAAGTGAAAAAACTTAACCGTAATAGGTATCCATTGATTCGAAACATTATCCGAAACCTCAGCTATCAACAGAGCTATCAAGAACATTCATAAAACTAGTTTTATCATAATATTACATGCTATGTGGTAATAATGATTATAAAAAAGTACAGCAGTTCTTGTCCGTATGGATATTCAAGCAAAGAAATGGCACAAAAACATTTTAGAAAAATTTGCCTATCGTTTTTGGCAACCTGCATGACGTGCCTGGCATATATAGCCGCAAACATAGGTACATATTTCAAACAAACCTGTTGTGTTTGGTGTAGCAACTATCTTCTATTCGGAGGAGAACTTATATCACTAATAATCCAGATAATGCATATCTTTCAAACTTTTACGTTAGTAGGATCGTGCAATTCTTGTAGCTGTAATGTAAACTACTACTTTGTAGTAGCTAGTATACTATCACTCTTAACAGAATACCAAAAGTATAAGTCCGGAACAGCTGTTAAAATACCTGTATAAGGCTTGAATGGAAGAAATTGAAGATCTGGTTCTGCTGTACTTACCATTTTTTGGCCATGCTGTGATGAGTTTGGGGTACTTGCTGGAACAATTTGTCGTGGAGACCCCGGTAGCCAGTGGCATGGTTCTTATGGGCCACCTGTGCGTGCTCACCGACCCACGCGCGCTCAATCCCGCCCGTCCCAGCGTGCAACTCATCAACATCGCATTTCTTATAAACAACATTATAGTCTTCCTATATGATTACATAAAATCACTACACGAGTTCTCTACGTAATAGAACACCCCGATGATGACTAGTTTAGAACTCTTATATTTTAGTAACATTGTAATGAATTTATGTAGGTATAATAAAAAGTTCTTAAGCTATCTATTGCCTATTCATTAATTATTTTGAAGCGAGGTGCGAAGTAGAACTTTCATTTATTAACGTTTACAGTGCTGGACACCATTAATCAAATAGTTAATTATTTAATCCGTTTTTTAAAACTTTGTTAATTCGTTACGGCGTTACATTTCGGAAGATTTAACGAAAGTTTCGGAACGTGATAAGAATATCATTTTATTTGTCGTTGCGTTGGTGATCGAAAAAATGTTCTTATAGTGGCCCTTCACGCTGGCGCCAGAAAAGTCATACTAGTAGTACCTAGGGAATTATAGATAGTTGCGTTTGCACACATTATCTGAACAAAAGGTTTCCCCTCATAATTATTATTGCATGTTTTTAAAGTGGGGCATTCCACTCATACAATAGATTGTAATCAATATCAATAGGTTGTTGTTAATTTAAAAACAATCTATTGTATAAGTGGAATGCCCCACTTTAAAAACATGCAATAATAATGAGTTGATAGCAGCGCCCTCTATATCTCCGTTGTGACACTTGAGATAGTGTCGGCGGGAAGGGTATCTAACTCTAATAGTTAGTACCTAGATGTCGCTTCGGCTGCTGTAATGCCGAATATAGATCAAAATAAATGCAAAAAGATGATTGAAGGCATTGAAAATTTCGTCAACTTAGTAACTTGACCCATAGCGTAATCGGTAAAGCGATCGAGCCCCGGCAAGGCGTATCGATGCAGGTTCAAGTAGTGTTGTTAGAAGCCTAGTCTTGAAGACTTTTAAACCTTATAGACTCGCAAACCTTGAAGGTTCAAGCTTTGAAGACTCGAGCGTTAAAGGTTTGAGCTCAAAAACGGTTCAGAACCTTAACGACTCAAGCTTTTTAAGTATGAGCTCTTAAGTCTTTAATTTAAGACTCGGGCTTCATAGAGAGCTCAAGCGTTAAGAACTCGGGCCTATGAAAAGCTCAAGCCCCCCGAAACTCGAAGGCCTGAGTAAAGCGTTAATAGCTCAAACAATGAGCGCTCTAGGCATCATCACAGCCTAGCTATCTGTACAGACCGTCGTCTAACTTCATAGAACCTACCACACAACACAACCTAACCATTTTTTGTCTCGACCGAAGGCTCAGGCTTGTCAAAAAATTTGTCAAAGTTGTTTTATTTATTTATGTGATTTCACATTAAAAAAAAAAAACATTTTTATCCAGAATGTATTAATTGCAAAACGTGGACGCCATCTTGAAATTATGTAATAATCATTTTGAAAATGAATACAAACGCACGGCCGCCATCTTATTTTTTTACTTATCTTTGATTACTTTGGAAATCTAAATCCTCGGACATGATTAATTGATATGATTTGATCTTCAATAATATATGAAAAATAATCAATTTAAAAATAGCAAATAATTATATATGTTATTGATCTATCTAATTCATTTAAAGCTTTCAACGCTTTTAAGTGCTCCGAACCATATAGACTTAAACCTTAAAAGCTTAGGAGGCTTTAAAGCTTGAGGCCTAAAGACTCGAGGTTTCTGCGCTCGTAAGCAGCAACACGAACTTTTTAATTTGAGGCTTATACGCTCGAGGCTTTAAGGTTCGAGGCTTATAGACTTGGCAGTCACGACTCGAGTCTTGTAGTTTACGCCTCGAAGCTTAAATGCACAACACTAGGTTCAAGTCCTGCTGGGTTAATTATTTTTTCAATGTTTTCAATGTTTGTATTTGATTTAATAACAATCAAAAGGTTTCCATTGGCAGAATTAATCTTTGTGTTCCTAAGATGTATTTGAGAAGTGAAGCCACCCAGATTTATGATGCAGGTGGGGGAGGGGTAGGGTTTCCAGCCTCAGCGAGGTTAATAACTGTTTAAGTTTAGGTACTAAGTCAACTTTGGTATAATTTTTAACAAAACCAAACATATAGAATTCAATTCTGGAACACCCGGGAATACCCGGACCAGTTTAAACATTTTCCTTATTGTCCAAGTAAGAAAAACTTTTGTAGAAAAGTTACAGCGTAGTTAATTCATTTAATCATTATTTAGTTAAATTTCCTTAAATATTATGGCGCGAATATCCCTGAAACAGAAAGAAGATAATTTTTACATGTTTATTGTGTTTTCAAACCCAACCCATCCCATGACCGCAAAAAACATTTTAATTAGATTTTTTCTATTTAAATTTTTGGCAGCTGTTGAAAATTTTGTTTAGTACACCCATACAAAACGTTTTAGTTTGACATTCCTTTTTTTTAATGAACAAATAATAGGGCTCTCTAAAACACCTTTAATTTTTTCAACGTTCATAATCGTTTATAGTTATGAATTTTTTCCTTGTTAACTGGGGAATTTAAAAACGACTTATTATTTAAATGATAATTTATTTCAACAAACATTAAAACAAGAAAGCAAAACAAAACAATTACATGTAAGACATAAATTAAATATTAAATACAAATCTAAATAACTTAAATATAAAAAAAATCCTAAACTTATAAAATAAATCTAATCTACAAGAAACCCACTCCGAGCTGCTCCTGGTGCAAAAGTGCCCATCACGCTCGCTGCGCTTCCGCGTTGGATCGCGATGGACAAACTGTTATTATTTTATTTTATATGTTTTTACTTCGGAACAGTGTCAAATATATCATAAATTAATTTGGCATCCCCAATTTATACGAAAACGATAGCAAACTTGGCCTATTTAGTAGCCTAACTGATGTAGATATCAAGATAAAGTTTAGAACCTCTCCCCTACAAATTTACATCAAACTCTTAGTGGCTCGTTTTCTCAAATTCATCTTTGGGTCCTAAGGAATAGTCATGCCGAAGGAAATCTCTTATTGAATGGAAAGCTGTATTTTTTTGCTACAACTGCCACTAAGACCCTTTTGACCTTATTTAATTAATTACGAATAACTTTGTTCTTCTTTGCAAGAATTGTATGGTGAATAACATTTTGTGTAATTGGGATTGTAAGAATATCTCGTTCGCAATATTTCTTTTACCGATCACGTTATATGCATATCCAATATCATGATAAAAAATTCACGTTACGAATATGGAATAGTTAAGACGTTCTAAATATAAATCTTAGTAGCTTGTATCGTTAATTGTACATAATACAAATGGAAATATAGTCTATCGTCATTTCAACTCGCATAATGCGCATATTGCCCTTCATGAATATCGATTTGTGTAAACTTCTTTTATTCAGGTTACTTTGGCCTTGGAAAAAAGGAATTCTATTTACGGCAACGATAAGGGTATAGCGATTTTGCGAAAAATATGTATTAATATCTGGTCTAAGAGGAACGATGCTTGGTTGAGGGAATTTTTTGATTCCAGGTCGTCTCCATTTGGACGAAATTTTGATGGTACTTACTCGTACGTGTTCCTTTAGACTGAATAACAGAATTTAATAAATCTTTCTTATCGTCTGCGGTATCTTTTTACTACATCAGGTAGGTACTCTACTTGATTAGGATTAACGGACTTATAAAAAAAAACGGAAGTTGAAGAGTCCTCCAACATTTTTTTAAGTTAACTTAAAAGTAAAATCCTTAATCGAAATGTTAACTTCGTTGATTAACGATTGACGGATTGACGGTTTCGTGCCCACTCGTGTATATTGCATTAAATCTCATTAGATACCCCAGGACATAGGGGTAATAAATACCTACTGCAGTAAAACACAACGTAATTTGCATTAACACGTTTAACTTTGCAGATTAAGTAGATTATTTAAAATTAGCAATTTGGTCCCTCGAGCCGGATAGAATGTAATTAAGAACAATAATCAGATTATTTAAAATTAGCACTTCACATAAAAATGACGATAACGATATCGATATAAAGATATTTCACATTCAACAATTTCCTTAGTATCGTAGACCCGGATAGAATGTAATTAAGAATAATAATCAGATTATTTAAAATTAGCACTTCACATAAAAATTACGATAATGATATAGTTATAAAGATATTTAACATTCAATAATTTCCTTAGTATCGTAGACATCTACTTTCCGCACGAAAGGAAAATAAAACGAGGGACTACTAGCAAAACTAGTAAGTACAAATAAAGACTCGGCTGGTAATTTGGCTGCGGGGAAAGTAATGGATTAATGAGGCGAGTGATATGGATGGTGACAGATGATTCGCTGGATGAGAGTATCCTAAATTCAAGAGCCAGGTCTTTGTACGCCCGTCAAATGAGGCAATTAGAATTTTGGGGATTTAGGGTTAATACAAAAACGCGGATCGCAGATATGTAAGAATGGTAACAACAATATAGAACTAAAGCACGGCAAATAAAATACGAAGTCCCCAATTAAACTCTAGAACACTTCACGGAGCGACACGCCGCTTTCAGCTGGTGAACCACGAGAAATGCGGGCTCGAGTCCTTTAGAGGCGACTGGTGGCCGTATTCCAGGGCGATACGCCGGTTTCACCTGGTGAGCCATGCGAAATGCGGGCTCAAGTCCTTTGGAAGCGGCTGGCGGCTGTATCCCAACCGCGACAGGCGATATCCAATATCTGCGTTGGACAGTATCGCGGGTCCGGTCGCAAACGCTTGACGCCCCTCCGACGCGGTACACGCACGCACTTGGCGTTGGATATCACAATCACGCCCACAAAAAAAATCAAACTCAGATTAAAATAGGAAAGATGGGATGTCAAAAATGGATTATGACAACTGCACAGCTCGAGGTTCACAATCTATCTGTCCCTAACTCGCGCAACTTGGCCGGTACACAAAACTAATCGCGTGGATAGTCCCAAGGGATGCCGCGAGATGTAGCTGGCGTTCTTTCGGCATGCTACACTACTCGAAAATAGTAAAAATATCATTCGTGTTCTTGTAATTTTCCATACACACATCCTAAAACAAAAAATATTACTGTCAGTTTACTTCATCCAAATCTTGATAGCACTAAGTATCTGGTTTTTTTTAGCTAACTAATTTATTGTTGATTAACTTCAAAATTAAAATAAGGCACATTAATTAAATCCTGCATAGAATAATTAATGTAAGAGGGTGTCGGTCGGTACCAGCGAATTTTAATTGGCTACTTGATAATGTTGGCACAGCAAAATGAAAGCCGTCCGCCGTTCACATTGGCAGGCTAGTGCATCCTCAATATCCTCATGTCCAAGCACTGATAAGACCTAATAATGATTCATTTTAATTCACCTAGTGTCTTGTAACGGCTTTTTTGCGAAGGCACAATTGAGGCTCGGCAACTTAATCACATGAATTGGCATAGGTAGATTTTATGAAAGCAACTACCGTTTGATATTCCAACCAAGAGAGGAAACTATACCTTATTGCGATTAAGACCGATTTCCTCACGATGTTTCAACTAAAAAAATATATTTCGTACTCGTACTAAGGCCCAAAAACAGTGGTACGAGCCGGAATTTGAACACGAGACCTCCGGATTGTAAGTCTGACCATTAGGCTACCAGGGCTAAGACCTAAGTAATTGTGATTAGAAGCACGATAATCCAACGGAATGTTTTATAAAAAAAATGTGTTTTTAAGTGCGGCGGAGGTTGCGATATCTGAATGAAGAGCGATCGGGCCCTGAGTTGACAATTTGGCACAATTTGTAACAGGCGGAGAGGGCTCGTGCAGAGGGCTCTCCACGCCGCCGATGAGGCAGTACAATCACGGCTTTTGTGGTCGTCACAAAGGGAAAATAATTACCGAAGGTCACTTGATAGACACAATCTCGTTATCTCCTTTTAACTCCCACTCGCAACCTGATTACTTGCACACATTGCGACTTTTACCCGTAAAACACGTTTTAGGCGCAATGAATACAGGTTTTTACCCGTAATACAAACCAAGTATTTGGCTAATAGGCTTTTACATAGGTACAGCTTTTACAGACATGACCTTTAATAAATAAAAATAACTCTGTAAAATTACGCATAAATGTATTGTTCAGGGGGCGAATATTAAACCTACACGAATCATTACCAATGTATTGTGCATAGTATATATAGTTGGAAATGAGATAAACTCTGGGTTACCGTTGAATGTGACTTTGTGAAATATGTAATAGCAGAGACTATAAATAATATCGACAACCACAGTCTAAGAAGTCTTAAACGCCATCTACATGATACCTACACCTACATGAAATTATTTAAGTGCGGAGATAGTTTGAGTTCCGAAGACGGACAGCTCGTAGGATAGTTTTCATTACTGAAATCATTCCTTAAGGGGATTAAAAAGGAGGAACAAATTTTATATGCTCTAATTTAATGATTGCCGATGATAATGTACTGTAATTAGCCAAGTAACTCATCAGCGTAGCCCACTGAACAATAGAAACGTTCATAAGAAAGATTGCGACAAAATAATACAACAAAATGTCCGAGCCCTTATTTGGCATGTCGCTGTGGTCGAACTAATGAGAGTTATACCCGTTTTTTTCTATTTTCTCTATTCGTACGTACAGAGTGCTCTACCTAACTCGTGGTTACTGGCCACCCCATGACTCGCAGTTAACTTCCATGTAGAAGTTGCACTTTAGTTTTTATAAGGCACGTAGAAACTTCGAGGACGTTGAAATAAATCGGAATAAGTGGAATTGCCCCTCTCTTGTCTTAATATAGAAGATCAAATATTCCAGGGAGGGAATAAATGAAAAGGTATCTTAACGTGGCGTGGGTAAAAATATTCGTCAAGTGAGATCGGAGGCATCCCTTGCCACTTATAATACAAAAATAACCTTGAAGAAAACCGCTGCTAGGTTCCTAAAATGTTTGTATATAGGTACCTACATACATACAATATGAATTCCTAAGGAGACATTTAGTTAAATATATCAGAAAGAGATTCTGATTAAAATAAAAATATCTATCTATACGTCAGACGTTAGACAACTTGTTTAGCGTAGGTAACTAGTCTGGGCTCGATTCGACATGCCAAACTGTGAGACGTGGATGTCACACTTGTATCGCTAGTGGATAGAGTGAAATCCATCTGTCCACACGTGTCCACACCTAACTGTCACGCTGTCAGTAGGTCTCGCTAGAGTGTTTTGTCTATGGCTATGGCCAACATTTTAGATATCACTCTTGAGTGATTCCACCCCAAATTTCAACTGTCACAAAGGTGTGATATCATAGTTGTCTCGCAAGCGACTGTCAGTTATACCAAATCGAATCGGGGCCCTGTAGTGACACTACTTTTTTTTTTTTTTTTATACCACGACGGTAGCAAACAAGCATACGGCCCGCCCGACGGCAAGCAGCCACCGCAACCCATGGACGCCCGCAACTCCAAAGGAGTCACTTGCGCGTTGCCGACCCTATACAAAAAGGAGGATTCACTGTGTTGACGGCTAAAGGAACAAGAAGGTCCCTCATAGTCAATACACTGGGTCCTCTTTGAGCTCTTTGGCAACCTTACTCACCAGCAGGAACACAACACTATGAGTAGGGTCTAGTGCTATTTGGCTGTGGTTTTCTGTAAGGTGGAGGTACTTCCCCAGTCGGGCTCTGCTCCAGATTTGAGCGAGATGACATTCGCTGAACGTGCCCTACCACACTAAGCGAGATGCCATTCGCAGTGCCCATACCTCTCTTTTTGGAGTAGTTTAAAGACATACCCAAGTCCGGACGTAGTTTAAGGACATACCCCGGGTCCGAAGCACTTTCTAAGCTATTAGAGAGTTAGCAGCAGCAGGCCGGCTAGCACATGTTACGTTGTCGCCTGTCACTCCATACTTCGAGTCGCGCTTGAAGTATGAACTGTCGCGTCAAACGTCAAGTTATGCTAGGCGTGCAGAAGTACCTAAGCAGGCGCGCGGTCGCGGTGTGCAAAATAATCTTTACACGATCTTATTTTCTCAAAGGTAAAGTAATACCGAGCTCATTTTGAAAACCTCTTAATATTTTTTTGTTGGGCATCTGCCCATCTGGGCAGTATATGCTTGTAATACCGTAAGTATATCCCAGTCTGGGCTACCTAGTCTACACACATGTGTGTTTTTACTTACATAAGTAATAATACTCATAGAGGTAATATTTGTTTTATATGAGCTTGAAATATTTTAATTTATTTTACACATTTACACCAACAATAAGATATTAAACGAATATTTACCAACGTAAAACACGAGTGTCTTAAGAAGATTCAGTTTTATATCAACGCTGAGGAACAAATGCCGCACTCACGACTCTATCTAATAACGTGTTTGCTTCTTTATTACTTACGCTCGAATCGACATTTAATTATCTTCAACAATCCCAATGTAAGGATCCTCCATTTAGATAATGGGATCAAACAGGAGCTGGGAGAACTAATTAGTTCATTTGCTTTAGGCATATACGCGTATTATATGGTAAGGTCAATCATTCCCATAATTGCAATCCCGTCTATTAAATGCGACAAATTAGCTTAGATTCCGGTACCGCAGAGCTGTCTGTGCGGCAATATGAAAACGGTTATGATTGTGACAAATTAGCGACTAGCTGGAAGTCGTTTTCATAAGTGCCAGCGGCAGCTGAAAGCAGCACTGGCCCCCGACCGTGCGAGATCCGTCCACGAGACCTGACAGCACGGGCCGCGTGTTCCCGTTAATTGCTCGGGCGCCCGCATCGTGAGCTCCGGCGAGTTATTAGTCTAACTTGACCTTTATATCCATGGCAACTGCTAAATCTTAGAGCCCAGTTATACTGGTTCATCTAAGGAGAGAGCTAAACAATTGGTATGACGCGCCGGTTCTCCAGCACCACTAATTAAAGACCGCTGATCCCAACGCAACATTCATGTTTGGGATCACAGGACAAATTCTTACCTAAGGATACGAAAATTAAATAGCTCTCATAAGTAAAGTTAGTGTCAGTTCATTACGAATGTTTAATTTATTAAAAACGTCGCGTGTATAACGAGATAAATTGAGTCAAGCGTTAACAATACATTTCTTTTAAGTCCTTATTACCTACGTACGAGTACAAGACAAAGGCATTTCGAAATACCAGGTCTACAAAGACTTAGATTTATTTTACTATCTTGTATTCATATAGATTTATTATACCTACCTCTAACAATTCCAAATATAGGTAGTCTTAAAAACCAAATTCGTCTTTAGGAATAGAAGAGAAAAAGTACTTGTTTGAAAAAAGTGTCATTCTATCCGTTTATGCTCTAAATAACAAACTCCCGGGAACTTATGTATATGTCTGTAGACATAGAACTTTTAGTTGCAGAAAGGAAAATGTCCTAGTTTTATGTAATATTGATGTGTCTACATCTTTTGTAATCTTATTTCGTTCGGTAACTTTCGTTGCTGAATGTACATGTACAAACTTTACAAATTGATTAGGGCTATTGCTGAACCAATTACGAGGATTAGGAAGTATAAAGGCCAGCAATCAAGTAGTTGAAGCAGAGAAGGCGCAATCACAGCCTGTCAGTTGAAAATTGAGGCGGATTGTGCTGTGCATCTGACGCTCCCATTTCATACTCACAAAGACATTCAGGGTCTATTCGACTTAAATATGACTTAAACAGCGTTTTGAAGTGGCATTGATGTTTGCGGATTTCATTCACTAACGGAGTT
Organism: Pammene aurita; assembly: GCA_947086415.1. Taxonomy (NCBI): domain Eukaryota; kingdom Metazoa; phylum Arthropoda; class Insecta; order Lepidoptera; family Tortricidae; genus Pammene; species Pammene aurita. The sequence continues at coordinate 27,382,465 of OX352292.1, read as the reverse complement.
AAATAAGAATAAGAAAATGTTATTGAATAAACTTTATGATCGATTTTTATAATACTCGTAATATGCGATTAAATTAGATACATTAAACATTGTAACTCTGTTAACCTCGACATATAATGGTCGAAATTGAAATATACATAGGTAATTAATTATTTTTACCATTTTTTTTAAATTGTCTGTAAGTAAATATTTCATTTAAAATTATTTGATAATACTTTAACTCGACTGAAGCAAAACCAATAAAGGTAGTTTTTATGTATTTACCTATTATTTATACGTCCTTTCATAAATAAACAAATATATGTATATATTTAACGGCTGAACTGATTTTGTTATGTCATATTAAATTTAAAAAACAAACTGGTATTCTATCAACGATAGAGGTCAGTAGATAGCCAATATGTTATACTCGTGAGCTACGTTTTTTTAAGTAATACATATATACATACTACTTAGGTAACCGTGAAGTTGAAGCATATTAATTACTATTGCCAACATTCAGGGTTGCATTGTAGTTACATATCGAATACATATTGCTTAAAAAATTCAAAGCATATTTAAACAACAGAAACACTTAATGATAAAATAAACAAGGAATACCTAAGGGTCTGACGAGATTTCAAAAGCAATGCCAGGTTATTTAGGCAGTGATAAATAAATTTCTCTACGAGCTGTACCGAGCCCCTTTTTAACATAACCTAAAACAAAGAACCGTCCGGGCCCCGTGCCAAGGGTCTCGAAAGGTGCTCCGGAATAAATACCATTACTCCAACTAGTCCGGGACTTGCTTTATATTCAAGCAATTAAAAAGAAAGATTGCTTGACAAATAATAAATTTAGCCGATTCTACATAATATATTTGATTCAGTTAGTAGGTACATATTTGTCAGTTATAGATTTAATATCGTAGGTCATTAGGTAACTCATGCAGAAAATGCTATTTAAGTCGCTTTAGGTGTAAAATTACTATCATTTTTAGACACAGTGAGAGTAAAGGCCAACCTGATGGATTTTCGTTATCATATATTTTACCTATAGCGGACGGTGTACGAGCCTAATTCCAAAGAAAATCGCAAATCGAACAGTTTAGCCATTTCGCACACGCATACTAGAGGCCAAAACAAATTTTGTGATTTTGTGTGTGAAGTTTGTGAATTTTGTGTGCGTGTTCTTAAAAAAATCCCTTAATAGGAAAGTGCTGAGTTTTTTTTTTGTATGGGATTTTTTTTTCAGGATCCGTTTGAGTGTCGTATCATACGAAAGGGCTTTTTGAGGCAATTCTAAAAATATACCACATGATTACATTTCAGCATGTTTACATAAAACAATAATATTTTTAAAATATACCAAGTTTAGGCCTCTCCGGATACAGTATGCTGATTTGTTTTATGTACCACAGATATTGATATTGATACTATTCTTATACCGCAAAAAGAAATTTTGAAAATAAGTTCATTTACTTCTTTTTTTTCAATATTACAAATTATGGAACTGTTCTGCACATACGATACATATTAATAATAAAATGATACGTAATATACATATATCCAACGAACCCGTTATCCTCTTTAACCCGTTAACTGCGCCTTTTCATCAGTTGGTTTAGTTTGTTTAGTCTTTGTTATAGAAACTGATTTAAAAAGGTGGCTCAAAATTGAATTAAAGATGTTTATTCCTGTTGTTTTTATCTAATATGTTCTATTTAATTATTTTTTTAATATATTTTTATTACTTCCTCTCCGTCTACTATATATGTTTTTCTGCAAAGAAAAAAGCGGTAATATAAATGAATTTACTTATATACATAAAATGCATAAATTGAGGAAATAATAGCGCACCTCCTGTTATAGCAATCACAGTGGCAAATTTTGCAGGCTGGGGTGTAAGGGAGGTTATTTTTTTGCATGAGCATCGGCTGGTTTCGAATCCAATACTATACCAACTGATGAAAAGGCGCCGTTCAAGGGTTAGAAGAGGTATTCCCCGTTAGATATATGGATATTACGTATCAATTTATGATTAATATGTACCGTATCAGCGTGGGTAGACCCCCCCGCAAGGTGGACTGATGACCAGGGAGTCTATTCGACATGGCATAACTGACAGTAGGTAGCGAGACAACTATGAGATCACACTTTTGTGACAGTTGATTCACCTAACCACCTACGTCAAAATCAACAGGTCTCGCTAGAGGAATTTCTCTATTGGCATGGGCGCCATCTTATTTTTTTGACGTTGACGTCAGTAAATTATGGGAATCCCACGTAAGGCATTTATTTACCTCTAGTAGGTAAAGAGAGCCTTGAAGCATTTTATGAAAACTCATTTGAAAGTGACATCTCTGAATGTCTTCTGAAACTAAATACGTGTATGAGTATGTGTGTAAATCATACGTGTATTTTCGTGCTACAATATTAGGCTAGAACTAGGGTAGTCTACATAGACGGCTTACAAGCAATTTTTTAGATTTGACGATGCATTTTTGGGTGTAGCAGTTGCTACATAGTTATGACGAAACCTGTGCTTTGGGTAAAAGATATGTGACAAATATTACATATTGAATAAAAATGACTGGTATGAATGATTTTAAGATTTCTTGTAACCAATAAATGTTTTTTGTCACAAGAAATAAAACAATACATTGACTTGTAAACCGACCACGTAGATCCAATATTATGTAGAAAAGGTTTAGTGTAAATAAATTATAATATCAAGAATACAACCTTGATATCTATCTCACGTGTTTATATCGAGACCCGAAAAAGTGAAAGATTACAAAATTATAACGAGTGTATGGTTAAAAAAGTGGTATCTTGAGCGTTGCGGGGGGGCACTAGAAGCAAACAAACTGCTGCCGAGAGTATTACAACATTTTTCACCACGCCACGGCAAAGAAATACAAGCTTAGGTAAATACAGAATACAAAACAAATTAATTCTGCCAAATATTTATGGTTCAAAATCATCGTTCTATAACGTAAAGTAATTACTGTTCTCCCTTGTGAAAAAAAAACAATTTTACTGACGCTTTAAAAAAATCAAGATAGGTGGTGGTGCTGATGTGATGAAAAAGCATTCATACACAAGAAACTAATTTTAATAAGAAAACCTAACTACTAATAATATAATTATTTAATTTTGCAATGTTTCTGTCTGTTTTAATACCTACTTATAGTGCTGCAGTCTTTGTTACGTTAACGTCTATGGAAAGTTTGAGGCATTTCAAAAACATCAGAAAAGAAATTAAATTCGAGAAATAAATGAATATTATAGGATAATCTTACACAATTCGAACTAGACCCACAGTAAGCTCAGTAAGGCTTGTGTTATGGGTACTAGACGACGAGTATATATATATATTAGATAAATATGGATAAATACTTACTCTGGTACTGTAGAGATATTCCCAACAGCAGGGTGGAAGAACACCTACAACTCATCGCACGTTTTGATGTTTATCCATTCGCTCCTCGGCCAGATATCGACATTTCTTTAATGGCATGTTAATTGAACTTTAGGTTAAATAGGTAATGCCAATAATATTATATTTTAACAGTTATATATTTTTAATAAATACCTACAATTAAAAATCATAAAAATTATAAATATTAATGTGGTCTCAGTGAAAATGTCTTAAAATCATATCAATTTTATAATTACTTCTAGTAGGTATCTTACCTAGTTTGAATAGTCAGAAATCAACTTCGCGCAAAATTTTCGTGGGGGCAATTACTAGAGGTCGCCTCCATCATTACTATCGGTAGCCTGGTAGTCAGTGCCTTAAATGATTGTTTGACATCTGATACTTCACTACTTAAACATCATAGATACTGGTGCCGGCTATACTGTAAATTTATCAAAAATCTAAAATTACCGGTCGGCTTCCATATAGCATTGACAGCGTTGTAGAGCCCATCACGGAGATATTGAAAACATAAGTCTTAAAGGTCGTAAATGGGCGCTAGTATGTGTGGCGTCAAGTTGAAAATACAAAAAAAATACATTAATTTATCGTTACGCTTAAATTTTGACACACGGCGAAGCCCACTTACTTAACCACCCACAAAATCTACATACTTACCAAATTTAAGGCCATTACGGTGGGCGGTGGGGGAGGTTTTAAGACCAATTGAAATCGCAATTTGTTGAGCCTTAATTTATTTTTGAGCTTACTGCTCGAAATTTTTACAGAAGCTATAAGACCCGTTTAGTAAGAAAATACCAAATTTAAGACCATACCGGTGGGCGCATAAGGATTTAAGACCATTTTAAGAAATAGTCGGCTTCATAACATCAACTGTAAGACACTCCTCCGTCTACAGCTCAGCCAGCCTCGTAGGTAAAGTCACTAAAATCTTACAGGACCCCCACCCCCAAACCATGGAACTGTGGGCTTAGAGGAGGCCAAAAAAGCTTGGTGAAGTGGTTGGCGGGTCAGGATGTTTTTACCCATCCAAATTGCCATTGGAGCTGGGACGAACGTATTGTGCCAAATTTCTTATGAGTCACTCACTCCTAAGCCGCAGCACTGGCTACCGGCTTAAGAGTGTCTAAGTGTCTGGAAAAGCTGTCCACCCGTCACCAAACCTCCCGTTTGGTGACGGGTGGACAGCTTTTCCAGACACTGTCAGTAATAATGACATTATTTCTCTACTCATCTTGCTCATCCTTCATTTATATACATAGAAATGGATTGGTTCAGAAATATTGACATTATTACTGGATAGAAATAAGTCAAATAATAATAACATTAAAATACTTAAAAAAAAAAGAAAAAGATAAAATATATAAATGTACAAAAATGTATAATATAAAAAAGTTAAAAACTAAAATAAAAACGTCTTCTAAGGCTTTTCCACAAAATATGCACTTAATGAATACACACAAATCATATGTAAGTTAACCAGTGAACGCACCGGGTAGTTCGGTTTAACTGGTCCCTATGCACAACATTACATTGTTGCATTGCGCTTGGTGTTACCGAGCGCCTTTCTTCTTAACTCGTCCACCAGTTTTTGGATTCTACCCTCTCCCATTTAGCTTTAAGATAAATATTGTTTTCTCAGTAAGTGATTTATGTAAATCTTTTTGAGAAATAAATGTCTTAAACCGTATAGTATCTGGACCGGCACCTGATTGATTGAAATCTGATTCCGGCTTTGAGTCCGTGTTTGTGCTCCACACAGGTGTTCTTGCGGTACTTACGGTAAGTAAATGCCACATGCGTGCCTGTGGGATGCTATATGCGTAGACACACTGGCGGCTTCTCACTTCACCGGAACCAATAAACAAGCAGGTGCGGTGGCCAAAGAAGCTGAAAAACTGAAGACCCATAAAACATTTTTATACCTTTCGTAGTCGAGACCCTTGGCGCGTGGGGACCCAGTGCTCAGTAACTTTTTAAAGAACGCAAAAAGAGGCTCGTCGAGTCAATTGGTGACCAAAGAGCTGGCAGCTTCCTCGCTCAACTCATAAGTTTTGCGATACAGCGGAGAAATGCTGCCACCATCCTCGTTTGTTAGTTTCTAACATGTCAATACATATAATATATATTGGAACCTCGACAAAACAAATACCCATGGTAAATAGTTTTTGTAACTTCCATAAAAAAAAATTGCGTTCTACGACGTTAAATTTTTTATTTTATTTAGAACGTCATATAAATATTGAATACCATTTTTTTTTTTCAAAAATAAAAAATATAAGGATGCACATTTAAAGCATTCTTTTAGAAACATGAATGAATGAATGAATGAAAGATTTATTCATGACAATTACAAAAAACATAATAAACAATAACATATACAACCCGAAACATTAATTGCCACGAAATCGTCGCAACTCAGCGTTAAATGCCGGCAGGGCCAGCGGCGCTGGTCTTCCGTTGCAACCATTTGACGACACGGCGCATTGACGCCACGATCACATCCCCAAAGTAAGAATATCTTAATCAAAACAAGAGAAAAAAAAACAATAGAAAACAGGAAAAAAAACATATACCTGTTATACACTTTATAACGGCATGTTAAACTATAAGCCACTTAAACATGGATATCCAGTTATGCGTGTGCCAATTAAGTAAATTTTTGAAACTATTTAAAGTATTTTTTTCAAAACTGTCCCGCCATGTTAACTTTTACGGTTTAAAATAAGGCGGTGAAGTGCCTAGTTTATGGTCAAAAAATTTGGCGTGGTTAGCTCAAAAATAATACAAATGCAAAAATTGCGATTAGATTCGAATCTTAAAATAGGCATGATGACACATATTGATTTATGCAATAAAATTTAGTTGATAGGATGCAAAATGATCAATATATCCAACTAAAGTGAAAATGTATAAATTCTTTTGAAGTGGCTCAAAGATATCAAGCTGCAAAATTTCTAAATTTTACGATTTTTAAAGTGTGAATTGAAATTATTTTTAACATTGTACTGTAAAATAAATTGTATGGCAACCATACACATAAACGCAACATTTCACTGTAACAATAGCAATTTCATATTTATTCCATACTTTAAACAGGGCAACTATGTGATCGTGACGTCACTTTTGCACGTCATTTTGTTAGGAGCGTTTTGAGAAACAAATGCAAATCTCGGACTTTAAGTCTCATTTCTGACTTTTCTGTTGCTTTAACGCAATTGGCCCCATATAGACATTTGATCCTCATAACAAAACGAATCGATTGATACCATACATGAAAAAAATTCACCATGCCTATTGTATGCTCCCACCGGAATTTGGTATGTAGGTTATTTGAAGTAGACTTTACCGTGAGTACAAATTTGGAGCGGTAAAACCACTTATTAATTAACGTTATTTTCTTGTATTTTCAACTTGACGCCATATGATATGATATGATATTTATTCAAGAACAATTTACATCGTGTTATACATACTAACGCCCATTTAAGACCTAGTAAGACTTAGTTTTTCATGATCTCAAAGATGGGCTCTATATCGCTATATGGAAGCCAACCGATAAGATTTTTGATAAATTTACAGTGGGCCGGGCTAACAAGGTGTAATCTGTGTTCGTATCACGGATTTATATGAAGTGGATCTTTTTCTTAAACCTTGTCCCTAACTAAGGATGTGCATTTCTGTCATTGAATTTGACAACTAGTATCCGATACGTTTGCCTAAGTGAGAAAGAGAACTTGCCATGCGTGAAGAAGGGACAACATGATTCGTAACTTCAAAGAGGGACCTCTGTATAGTACTATTGTTTACTCGGTGCCCTAGCCACAGTTGAAAATTATTACCGAGTAAAAGAGTCGTTCATAGGCGACTAGCATAAAACCGGCCAAGTGCGTGTCGGACCACGCATAATAGAAGGTTCCGTACCTTCAATGGAATAAGAACCAAACTAATACCAGAAGGTCGTATCTGATACTATGGAAGAAGTTTTTTGGAGATAACTCAAAAATGGCTGAACTGATAATGTTCAAAACAATTTTCGTAGAAAGTATGTAATAGAAAAATAAGATAATTTTCTCATATTTTTTTAACTGACTTAGGGTTCAAATGTTACGGGGGGGTTCACTAAATTTTTCTGACTTTCGAGGCGATTATTTCTGAAAATATTCACTAAATCACAAAATGTTAAAAAAAACCTCAATGTTATTTTTAAACACCTATCGATTGATGTGCAACATGTTGATATTAGGGGAAAAATTGTTTTTTGTAATTTAGTTACATGGAGCGCCCCCCATAAAAATATTTTCTCCTTCAATTGAACTACATATAGTCTGGCCAGCCAACGAACGCAGTAGCAATGTACAGCGACCAAAAGTATGACAACACTAAGAATCAGTGAAAAAAGCAGCAATGATCATCAAATTCTATGTTTTTAATTTTAGTTGGTATTTCCACCCCTTTCATTACGTGACATTCACGGTGTGTAAAAAGGAGACGGATATATTTCGTCTGATCTGTCATCAACTGTAACAAATAATCTGGTTGAGGCAATTGACATATGCCATAAAAACGAATTTAAATTCAATGTAGAACGTTGCAGGAGTTCTATCTCACTCGCGCTTAAGACGAGAGAGTGAAATGCACTAGAAACAAATTTAATGTAAAAGAAATGTGAATTGAAATGTTCGTCATGAACACGGTGTCTCATCACAAAGGGTTGGCACATGTACGTATTTTGAATTTGCCGCGCTTTTCTACTGAAAAAATGGTTTGCCAGACTATAATTAAATAGCGGCATGAAAAATACACCTTATGTCTAAATTTTATTTTATTCGTCTTATAGTTTCCGAGTAAAATGGCTGTGACATACGGACAGACGGACTGACGGACAGACAGACGGACATGACGAAACTATAAGGGTACCGTTTATGCCATTTTGGCTACGGAACCCTTAAAAGTACTAAAAACGGCCCGATAGAGAGCATAATAGTGGGGGGCGGTGCCTCACTCGCACTCGTTACAAAATTGTCACATTTGACACATATTCACATTTTGATTGTCTGATGACGTCATTACCTCCTTAGTCAAAACGAGACACTCCCTTAGATAAGCTTCTCTGTCGGCCTCACTTTGTGACCGAAGAATGAGATCCACTTGATATACATCCATGGTTCGATACCTATGTATACCTACTAAAAAAAAAACACCAAACTCTCTGCCATGGGATTCCCAATGTCCTGTCAACATATCTAAAATGGTGGCCATAGCCATAGACAAAACGCTCTAGCGAGACCTACTGACAGCTTGACAGTTAGGTGTATCACTGTAAAATTATACACACTCTATTTTTTTTTGTATTTGTATTTATTCTGTACGTCTTAGAAGATACAGTTACAGGAAGGAAAAAAATACTCATACTCATTGTCTTTATACTTCTCGTAGACATTTTTGTCATAAAGTCAACTGTTCAAGCATTATGTACAAAATGCTGAAGCCTATACGATATTTTAATAATACGAGTAACTTGACAGTTATATGAAGTTTAAAAAACTAAAAATATTTTCAAGCACTTTCTTAAAAATTTTTTTTTTTTGTATGAAAGCATATATGTTTTTTGTCAAATCTAAATTAATTATACCCTAATTGATCCATAGCTATACCTGACAACGCCTAGTATTTTTTTATGATGAGTAATAGAACACTGATTTTGTGTGTGAGACTTACTACTTTCACCCCCTCTATAAGCGCTCTAGGGGTGAATTCAACTTTTGAATATCTTTTAAAAGAATCATTAGAAGATGACAAAACTGTGGTAGAGACTTCATTTCCTTATCTCGAAGCACAAAACTTTGAATCTAATAAATAAAATTCTTATGATATAAGAAAATATACACTTTTCACCCCCTGTATCTTTATATCTGTAAGAGTTACAGACGTATTGTGTATGGAAATATTGTAGACAATTTTATGCTCTTCATACGTTGCATAGACAGTTTAGGCATGCTGATAACCGTTCGACCAATGCACCCCCCCCCCCCCCCCTCAAGGTCTCAAATCTAGTATTTTAATAACCTATAGCCTACCTATAACAATTAAAACATTTTCTTCTCCACCTTTTGTAAGGCAAATGCTCCAATTATTGCGCTATGTAAGAATCGCCTCAATAAGCTCTTTCATATGATACCACACGCGATGAGTCTCTGAAAAAAATTCCGTAGAAAAAAATTGGTTTGATCTCGTGTGCCAAACGGCTAAACTTCACATGCATTCGCGGTTTTTTTTTTCGTACACCTTCCACTATAATGTTTTGAGACCAAAGGGCTGTATCCAATTAGAGTGATACTTGAAAAATGTCCCAATGTCGCCACTATGTACTCGTATGCAATGCAGCTAAATGATATGTATTTTGTAGAGGCATCTACCTAACTAAGCATAAAATAGAGCTAAGAAGAAACAATTAAGTTGAGCTTGTAAAAAAACAAATTCTTCATTACACGGTTCACTGGTACCGTGATCAATAAAGCGTCAGTTTTAAAATAAATAAAAAATACTGAGCTGCCGAGCGCAATTTCATAGAGGCTGACATTGCAGCGCACTACGAAAACATTTTAAGAAATATAATATCGTCAACATTCTTTGCAGCCCGCAAGTTGACGCAAAAGGAGCGATCTACTTGACGACTAAAAATGGAACGTTTCCAATATCGCTGACGGCGAAGCCCCGCGAGGAAACGTCGCAACACGTTCCCAAGATATTGTCCAGCGCCGATAAAAAAGAACCGGAGGCCCCCGGTTATAGCGACCGCGACTACTGGGACATGAGTGACGAGATCTTTTCCAATTATGTGAACGTATCGTTTGGTGAAGTGGACACCCGGTATATGTGGAAAAACAAAAGAAGCATCAACGACGCGGTTTCCAGAAATATCACACTCGTACTAGAAAACCTTTTGAAGAATTATGAAAATTCGCAGCTTCCAACCCATGGAAAAGGTATGCCTGGGTTTAGTTGGGTAGATCGGGGCCAACCGTGGTACAGAACCAGTAGTCATTATTATAATTTTAATTTTAATTTAATTTTTACTATTGCATTTATTGTGTTATTTTAATTTAATTTAATTTTAATTACATTTGTACACATATGGAATTTATTCTGGAATAAAAAATTTTCATTTCATTTCATTTCATAGGCGCCCGGCCTTAATAACCTAAGTGCGATTTCGCTTCGCTCTTATTCATAAATATACTTAGAATTTTTTATTTATTCGAATAAATTAAAAAGATAATAGGTATGTGGCGTTCCATACCTAAGGGCCCTTATGCTCGATTTTAAGTTAAGCATGGATTCTAAATATACTTACACAACAAAACAGTACCCCAACCAAAAATGAGCATAGGTGTTAGCCCTTTAGGTATGGAACGTCACATATAAATTTGATTTTCTGATTAATCGAACTACATTCAGTGCCACGACGGTAAAACATAATTTGAAAAAAAAACTTAGTGAGTCCTTAGTGGTAAGTAGAGCTTGTATCTTAAAATTATTCATTTAAGAAATGTTTTGGAATTTTATTTTTATATGTTCCAGAACTGGAAACCGAAAAATTAAAAAGTAAACTTCTGTATAAATGTTGCATACTAATAATAATTTCTTCTTATCAATCTTTTACAAAATAATCTCACCTAGTTTCGTATATAAATGAAATAAAATAAGAGTGAGATACTTATTCGATTCCTTCGTAAAATAAATTTCACATATTCCATTCCTTAAAATATTATACTAGTAGCGGTGGTATTAATATACAGAATGTTTTTTCAGTTAGTAGGCATATTGTGGGAGGGGATTAGGTAAGTTATACTAAACAACTTTTTCTATTGGACCAACCCCGATCCCAAAAAAAAATGTTGACCTCCCCATAGAAAACGTCAATGTCTGATCGGCCAAAATGTACGATACAGTCAAAAAAAATTTTTGAAAATTCGAAGTTATACTAAAATAAAATAATTTTTGAAAATACTAAAAGTTGTTTAGTATGGCATACCAAATCGCCTCGCACAATATGTCTAGTTATTGAATGAACATGCTGTATACCTACACTTCTTTTCAGGTTACCCCACAGTTGTGCAAACCAATATATTGATAAGAAGTATGGGCCCGATATCAGAACTCGATATGGTGAGCGCGTTTATCCTTTATCCACATACATATAATAATGTTATTTATAAATGGTATGACATGCAAGCATATTGCTGTATCTATGTAGTATGCACATGTTTTTTTCATTATTGTGTCACTCTCGCATGATCTTAGGTCCATTAGGTAGAGGTACACTACATGTCGCTCTTAATTACAATTTTCCACAGGTGATCATCAATTCATCATTATGTACCTACACTAAACTTATTTAATAAGTTAGCTTTATCTTCGGCCAAGTAAACTTTTCTACTTTAAAGGAGAACTTTTTCAAAGATATTACTGTCATCATCAATCAATCAGTTTATGGAAGAATTCTTGAGTGAACCATTATATTCTTACCAATTATTTTGTCTACGGGTAGATATATGTAGGTCAAAGTTTTAAAATATTATTTTAACTGAATGAGAAGATAAAACCACTCAGCCTTGTCAGTCCCATCCCTAAAAATATCTCCAGTTTTGTGTGTCAAGTAATCGCGGTATTGTAAACTGAAAATACCCAGACTGTACCTAAATTGCAAGTATCGTGAAACAACACCTTTTAAAAGCGACAAAAAATTTAAGGGGCTCCCTGGCGCCAATGACCTTCGATCTGAATCCCATAGCTTTCTAATGATTTTTATAGCTTTTATATATTATTAGTAACGGCCTTGAACAATTATAGGATCCTATATTTACTACAATATTCATTGTCTTCGAGATATTTACCACCAAAGTTGAACAATTTTATGCCAAAAAAGTGGTTTTCTGATCATAACTTTTGTGTTAATTAATTTAAAATTAAAATCTCTCGCCACTTTTTAGAGACGTCAAAGAGGAACCCTAATATGTAGATTTCGTATATGTAAGATTTTTTCAGCATTCGAATATCGATAAGTATTTTTTTAAACCATATTTTTAAAAAATCATAAAAAATAAGGGCTCATTTATTTTAAAATCCGGCTCAACAGAATGGATGTAAAATATTCAAGAACCACAATAGCCGTTTGCCTTATATTCTATCTGTAGTGCAAATGTAGGAATATCGACTCAAAACTGGTCAAAAATCGATAAAAAAAAGTGTGTAGCCCTAAGCCTTAGAAAAGTCATAGCTTACACATTCAAATAACTTATACATACATACGTACAATTAAAAAAAACTAAATATTTTGATTAATACATTTGTAGTTACTGTTATATAAATCAAGTTTAATATACATTTATATTACAAGCTTTTATTTAGTTTCACCTGTCTGTAAATCAAATCTTGCAAGTTATATTTGACCCACTTTCCGGTTTCTGATTGAGCATATGTATATCGCGTGACAATACAATATTATGAAGACATGGAGCTGGTCTGATGATGGAGACTGAAGGTGGTCATAAGTACTCTGTGATACTGATAAAACAATGGAAGGTAATTGTATCTGGGTGTGTTAGAATCATCTCGTTGTGCAATAGACAACTTTTGCATGAAGATAAATATTAGTATAAATAAATCAAGTTTTTATATCCATGTGCTACTTAAGACGGCAATGAATTTTTCACAAGACGGTTAATTTTCAGGATTACTCAATGGACTGCTACTTCAGGCAGTACTGGCGCGACACCCGACTCTCCTTCCTGGGGCCCATTCGCTCGCTGTCGCTCTCCATCAAGATGCTCGAGCGGATTTGGCGACCCGACACCTACTTTTACAATGGAAAACATTCTTATGTGCACACTATAACTGTGCCCAACAAGCTGTTAAGAATAAGTCAGCATGGTGACATATTGTACTCGATGAGGTATGAGGTATCAAAATTATCTTTTTAAATGGTTTCAAGTGTTTCCATCAACACACAAGTACGGAATCGTCAAGCAGACGCATTATCATTTTGAAATTTGACAACTCTTTAAGAAATAATCACCGGCCTTTATACGTTTCTTTTATTAAGATTATATTACGAATTTACGTAGATACAGAAAAAAGTACTAAAAATTACTGCAGTACTTTTACTTTTTCTAAAATACCTGAAACAAATAAATATTTAAGAAACGTTTGTGAATTCGTCCATTATTATTCTAATTCTAATAAAACAATGTAAATATAACATAACATAGATCACATCATACCCTACGTCTAATGATTTTATAAACTTTTATGTAGCTCTATAACGTTGCGACCAGCAATAACAAAAACAATTGAAAGATTAAACTATCTCACCAATTTGGATAATCTCTCAAAACTTAATAGAGTTGTTTTCAGGTCCATAGATGCATTTGATAGTAATGGCCGTGCAAATAGGGTCCATTAATTTCATACCCGCCGAGCAAACATAGCGTCCGTCGGCGTTTAATTGGCAGAGTGAAAAATCTCGCGGTCCGATTACCCGCCCCGGTTATTCATTGCCTGTAAATTGTGATGAATAATATTAATTAAAAAAGAAAGCTTACAACACTGTACTTCTTAGTACACTCGACGATTCATCACGTGATTATATGCGGGTGAAATATGCAGTTTTATGAATAAGTATTAAACCTGTCTTAGTAAGTAATAGTTATTGTATTTGAATGGGAAATAATATTCCGCCTATCAAAAAATACTGACTTGTACGGAAAAAAAATTGAATGCACATCAAAGGTGTGAGTGTGGACTGAGAGACCACTTGGTTTTTAATGGTTTTAGTAAGTGGAAAATTTAGTAGTAGTAGCGAGTTACTTTGTAAAAAAATCCTGGAAATCGTAAAGAATTCACTAAAAAGTTATACAGACAAAGGTGTGGTCCCTCAGTTCACACACTGAACCTTCCACTTCTGGGCAAGTATTTAATATGCTGGCTTATTTTGATGTTACAGATTTAGTGAAAACATGTTTAAACGCATTCGTAATGACCGAAACGTAATTTGGCAATGATTATACACTAAAGCAGTCTTCCTTCTTTGGTCCCTGAGAGACCACATAAAATAACTAATAAATCGGTACATTTGTACAAAAAAAAAGCATTTTTCTTTGCAAACATTAGTAAAAATCGCAAGGAAGATTATAAAAGTTAAACAAAAGCACAACTATTAATCAATTTCGTCAAATTTATATTTGTTTGTGGTCCCTCAGTTCACACACTATGAGTTAATAAAATAATTAAAATATCCTAAAATATAAACATTATGGAAAGGTTTGTCGTACTGACGTTTAGTTAAAAAGTTTGACTACATATATATATTTTTTTAACGTGGATCAATGGCGTATAATATAAGATAAATTGTTTTTTTAATATTTCCTTAGCAGAGTGTTTATTAGGGTGTCCACACAATGAAAAGTATTTTACTAACGTGAATCATTTTTAAATTCAACTTTTTAAATGTGCTTACTAACATTAAATGGGCCAAGGAAAAACTGCATACAGCCAACTAAATTTTAGATTCTGTAAGCAAAATTACGAAATTAAAAACAAACTAAGTATATGGTATCAGATTTGGTGCGGTAAAATATGTAGCTCGAATATACTTGCCCCGCGTATTATGTTTAAAAAATAAAAAGGCGGTAAATTAACTTGAATTTATGTGTTTGGTTTGTTATTGCTGTGTAATAGGCAAATTAGTATTGTATAAATATGTATTCAAAGTCGAATAAAAATTGCTTTTAAAATCATAATACCTATAAATAAATCGTCTGAGCGTGATGAAAAAAAATACAGATAAATACAAGAGACCAGGGTGTGAATCAGGTTAGTTTTTGGTCTTGAATAAGAGAGACGACATTTGATTAGGGTACGACGGAATTTTCCACCCTCTTTACTCAGTAGGCACTTGGTTTAAAAATATCAACAAATTGCGCACCTCAAGTTTAAGTATATCTACATATAAACGAAAGAAACAATTGGTTTTGTTTAAAGAAGAAAGAAATGTGTAAGTGAATAAACAAAACAAATGAAAGTTTCACTTTCACAAACCAATTTTTTTTTTGCTATTTGTAAGGACCGGAAAACGTACGTTTGCTACAGAACGATCATTCTTTTCAAGTTTAATTTTTTTTCATTATTGTAATATACCTTTGAAGTCTAGTTATGATTGTGGTGTTATTGGTACCGTAAAGTCGGGTGACCCAAAGCAGGGTTACTTTAACCCACATAAAAATCACAAAAACAAACAAACAAATGTGTCGAATAAAAAAATAAAAATGTGGACGAGAAGATTAGCTAAAACCAAC
Organism: Pammene aurita; assembly: GCA_947086415.1. Classification (NCBI taxonomy): domain Eukaryota; kingdom Metazoa; phylum Arthropoda; class Insecta; order Lepidoptera; family Tortricidae; genus Pammene; species Pammene aurita. Next base: position 27,366,683 of record OX352292.1, on the reverse strand, counting down.
CTCATGAAAATGTGCTATAATGTCTATGTAATAAAAAACCTGGACCCAGTAAAATAATAACCCGGTATTACGGTATGCCTGATAGTAAATAGTCATATTTTTTCAGGTTAACTATTAAAGCTAAATGCCCGATGGAGCTTCGAAATTTTCCAATGGATCGCCAGTCCTGCCCTCTTATACTCGGGAGTTGTAAGTATCTAATTAAGACGCTTCTAATAAAAAGGTTGTAAGTACCTAACAATCCAACAGACACTGTATCTATTCGACTATTCTTAACAACTGTAGGCCTATCACATGAGTGTAGCGACAGTATCTCGCGGTCGAGATAGACATCAGTCATTTTCTGATGAATACAGTTAGACAGTGATAGATGTCTATCTCGACCGCGAGATACTGTCGATACACTCATGTGTTAGGCCTACTGGTCGTGAAATGCCGAGTGTGTATTTTTTTCTAATAATAATAATAAATCTAGTTTTACAGTAGTTAGGTTCGTCTTACGATAAATCAAAGTGGAATTATGCTTCAATCGTAAAGTACATTATTAAAGAATGAACGCGAAATACGCGCTAGTCGTCACGTTGCTGAAATCTGCCCGCACTGCAATACATACCTATTCTTACAAGTAGGTATATAGTAGGTAGGTAGAGTAACGTCTGAAAATATGGATACATTTAATATGACAAGTATATGTAGGCACGACTCTATTACCAAGGCGTAAAGTTTTGGATACATGTTTTGGTCACATTAAATGTATCCATATTTTCAGACGTGATCGTACATCTAATTCACGCTAAACAAATGCAGCATTCGATTTAGTTTCATTCTAAGGTACAATTTACTGTTTTCCTCTTTGGGCATTATTGGGTTAGAATCCTTTATTTTGTACGCTCTTGAAAAGCTGTATACAAAGTAAATCTCACTCAAAAGCATCTCACTTGCGCTAAAGCCTTCAGCGAGCGGCGCGCGTACCCTGTATTTCCCTGTGCAAGATTTTGTACTATACGACAAGCTCTAATCTAATGTACACAACTATACAGGCCCAGCCAGGCACCTACCACCTACCTACCTAGACCTATAAGGCACATTTGGTGTACAAAATGCTAATAAAATAAGATAAGATAAATGTACAAGTTTAGTTTTATTAGTATTTTTTACGAAAACGAGCATAGTGTTTTTGAAAAATCATCAGCTACCTACTCTTGTAGTAGGGGGTATTTATAAAAAAGTCCTACACTTTTTGAAGTATCATCCCCATTTTTTCATAGAAACTCTATTTGTCCCGGCCCAAACAGAACGTATGTAATAAAAACGCGTTACAAAAGTTACGAAAAATTCGGGAAACTTTTTTTTATTTAAATAGTTACGCCACGACGATAGTCGTGATTCTGAGCAGAAATAAGCCAAAATTTGTTAGGTTTTTCAAAACGTAAACGTTACATTTTTTCTGAAATGCGTATTGTCTAGAAATCAGCAGGACTATACATTACATACAATAAATTAAATCGAGTGTACTCGTAGGTACCTAACAAACCTGTGAAACTTATCCGTGCGGAATGTGCGCTGATGATCGAAATTCTAACATTAATGGAACGGGAAATTACTGGGATGAAACCTAGGTGACCTAAATAGCTTAAATAGGTAGGTACTGCACGCAACTTCCGTATTTAGGGCCCGATTCGACATGGCATAACTGACAGTCGCTTAATTGCGAGACAACTATGATATCACACTTTTGTGACAGTTGAAATTGGGATGGGTACTGTACCTACCTACCAAAGGCGAAGCGTCGTCGATAGAACTCAATCCCACCCGTCTGCCTAATTTTCATCCAGTCCAGTGCTTTAGGTAATTGCAGCTCATTGAGGAAATTCAAACCAAATTAGCTCCGGCATGCCCATTTTAATAACAGTTTTTTTTTTGGTACCTTAATTAATCCTTGTCTGTGTATAAAATCTATTGAATACATTTTTTTATTGTTATATCTTAAAAGTACCCACCTGTAAATGTCTACCTGTACTTACAATTACAATTCTTTATTGATGATAACATAAGTTACACGTTATTTAACATTTAATGTTTTGTACACATACAGAAAGTATAATTTAAGACTATACAACATACGCACAAATAATCAATAATTAGGGTTCCGTACCAAAATGGTTAGAAAGGAACCCTTATGGAGCGACTCTGTCTGTCCGTCTGTCACAAAGCCAATTTTCTCCGAAACTACTGGACCGATTGAGCTGAAATTTTGTACACATATATAAGTCATAGACCCACAGCCAGGCATGTACTTATAACTCCAATCTAAAAAATATAAACATGGAGACATTTTTGTATATACACATATGTTTGAAATTTAAAAAAAGATTTGTAAAATTTATTGTGTGGTATATATGTGGTAGATCGTATATATTTAGCATAATTTTAACATGTATAGCTTTGAAGTTGTTAAAAAAAGTGAAAATTGACCATAACCCCCCCTTCCCCCCTATCTCGGAAACTGCTGGATTGAAGATTTTGAAAACAATACAAATAATAGTTCTTTAACGTATAGATTACAGGGAAAATAATAGAGTCGGCAGCCAAGCGTAAGTCGGAAAAAAAATGTTGAAATTGGGGCATGAACCGACTCGCACTCGGCCACCCTATAAATTCTCATGAAATCATGCTGAAAGTGTCTTTTTTTAACTAAAAGAAAATATATCGAAAGTTGACGTGATAAATAGTCATCCTAAAATACCAACTTTCTTACTAAGGTTAGGTAACAAAAAGCGTTTGTGGACTTTTCGTACGGAACCCTCGGTGCGCGAGTCAGACTTTCACTTGCCCGACTATTTTTTATTTCAACATTAGGTAATAAATGTTGTATGTCCAAAATAAAAAATATGTCAGGGCCAGGCAGTAGGGTAGATTGACACATTACACACGGACGCACGGTAATGAAATAAAACATAAACACTGGTGTAACAACTGTATTAAATTCAAATGTTTTAAAACCGTGGTTCGCCATACAGACATTAAAATATTATAAGGGTCAATCTAATCGATTTATAAATTCATCTACAGAGTAAAAAGCTTTGTCTATCAAATACTCCTTGACCTTGAGCCATAGACATATGCCTTGAGCTTACTTGTGAATACGGTGTCAGACATTTCTTCTATTTAGTTGTCCGGCAGCCGGTTGTATATTCTGGGCCCTATATACCATACACACTGCTCAGATTTTTGAAATTGTGTTCGTTCGACAGAAGATTATTTCTATTGCGGAGACGTGGCTTACGCTTACCAAATTACGGTCCGGTTAATTGCGGTTCCTACCGACAATTTTGGATACTTCTAATATATATAGACCCGGAACGGTAATTATTCTTAGCGTTCTAAATAGGTTGCGGGCAGGCGCATACCAGGGCACCCTAGCCATTTTTCTCACTACCCTTTTTTGGAGAGTAAAAACTCTTTATCTATCGGCCGTCTGTCCCCACATATCAATTCCATAGGTGATGACTGATGAATGATGTTGGACTGAAAATGAGCAAAGTTATTATTTTTGTTAAACGTGAGATAAGTAGCATAACACGCTTTTCCCAATCTTTTGACGAAACTTTTACGTAATGACACTAATGGCTAACTTCTAAAATCCAATTTACTACATACTTATTAACTTACCATAAACCTTGAATTTACATATGTCCTTCATTAAAATAATAGGTAAGTAGGTCAAGTAAGCATCAATAATTTTTTTATGCTATTCCATTTTCCTACTGAACACTACTAATTTGAAATTTAATATTGACTCAAACAGATGCGTACTCCAACCAGCAACTAGTGTACCAGTGGCAAAACTCGCAAAGCGTCAACTTCGTCCCGGGCATGACGCTGTCGCAGTTCGACCTGATCAGCTTCCCTTACAGGAACTTCACCTTCACCAGGCGAGAAGGTAAGGCACTAGGTGGTACCATTGTGTCATTATTTTGGTAAAAGTAAAGTAAAGTAATATTAAATACGACGTAAGCGCCGGCCTCCAGATTACCATTACGAAAATACCACAATAGTTAAAATTATTTCGTTTAGGTATTAATTCAATCATTCTAGATTCGAATGTATGGAAAAATTGACATAATTAAAAAAAATGGGACCAACTGTGAAGTATTATACTCTTTCAAACAAAAAAATATTTTTTAAAAATCGGTCCAGTCGTCTTCGAATAATCGGTGAACAATGAACATACATACCTAGTCGGTTACTAAGTTCTGTTACTAGAGTTTTCACTAAATAAATAGTAATAGGTAGTAACATTTTAATTATTTATGAACATAATTTAAAAGCTTATTTAATAGTCAATAGATTATAATATATTGAATTGAAAATTATTGTCGCAGTTTTTCAGAATTCTTTATAACACTCGGAAAAAGGCGTGAAACATATACGTCAAAATTACACTCCTTGTTCATGTTGATTTTAAATCCTATTTATTTTAAATCACTTTTAAGACGCATCAGTCTTGCACAATTCGGTAGCTATATTCCTTAGCTTCAATTTGGTATATGTATAGTTCACGTGGGTCTATCTGATAAAATACTAGACTATACGTTGCAAGTCTGCTTGTTCCATAGCAGTCTAAATCTATGTATTTTGTGCAAAACTTAAAAATAGGCAATGTTTCAAATAGGAATATCTGTGTGATAAAATCGCAAGAAAATTAAATGGTGGTCACACAATTACCTCTAATATACAGGTTTCTTACAAACAAGCAATGGAACCTTCAAAACAAAGGTGCAATATTCATTTGATGCACTTTTGTAAAGTGTAATTTTCTTAAATTTACCGCGTGTTTGCGTCTTCAGGCAATCCTGTGCTTTACAAAGAATTTCAATAAATTTCCCATCTGATTTGTATATTATTATACCATATTATGTTCATTAGAAATTAGGCTAATAAATAATTACTTTAAATTTTTATTTTAAAGTTTATTTTAAATTTTATCAGTCAGAAATCTGGTAACAGAACTTAGTAACCAACTACGTAATTTTTTTTTAGCAAAAACAAAGATCCCGATGAATTGATAACCTCCTTCTTCGAAATCTTGAAATCGGTTGAAAATGACAACGTAATTTATCGACGTCCGGTGTAAAAGTTCACTGTACATTTTTTTCTGGTGACGCTGAATTTTCAAAATGGCATAGAAACGTCAAATAGAAGACATTTAAAATAAAAAGTACTTTTTTTTGAAGATAAAAATGTATTCTTTGATTCGTTCCCACCTATAATAATGCTAAAGTTAGTATTCATTGAGATAGGTAATTCGTTTTAAAAAGAGAATTAAACCTTAAATGCTAAAAACCCTCATTTTTGCTGACAGATTACTCCTAAACTATAATTAATATGAGTTTATTTTGTATGGACAATTGATACAGAATTTATACACTACACTACACGTTTTTTCTGCATCTTGAATAGTTTTCTCAGAATCTGACAAAAACTACGTTTCGGGACCTTTGCAGGGGTGCGGGGGGGTGAAGCTCACGCGAGAGGGGTACGGAGGGTTACTGAAAATTAACTTCGGTCTATGACGTACATAACCCAATTCACAAAAGTTGCCCTTTAATTTTGCCGTTGTATTAGCTAATTTTCCTGTATTATATAGTACCTACCGACCGACTAACTGGCACTTGCCAACCGTCACCCTTATTTCCTTGTTTCCTAGGTAATAGTGTTGAATGAAAAATGTCAAGCAAGCATTAATTATTATCGACTTGATGTGATTACTTTCAGTGCATCTCAACGCGTTGATATGTTGGCGCGAGCGCGGTGCACAGAGAGTGCCTGGGCGGTTATCATACTAATACGGTTTTCGCATGCCGCGACGGTGTGCGAGCGAGATACCGCTTTGCGTGTGTTTAGCGCTGTCTCGTTCATCGGAGATACGCCTTAAACTCCTGTTGTGTTTAGATTTCAAAAGAATACTTCGGTATCTAATGCATGGGTAATTGCGCAGGCACATATTTGAGCATTAAGTTAACGTTTGATACAATATTACAGAAAACCTTGCATCGTTTCGATGTCACTACACAAGTACATCCATAAAACAAAGGTCCAATCGATCCTGCTAAGCTAAGTGCTTATGAATTATTATTATTTTTCTTTTATTTCATAAGGACACATTACATTATCAGTTGCACTGCCAAACTGTAAAACAGTTTGATGGCAGTTGATTCGCTCTTGGTTTACAGTTGTGTTTTCACTGAACTAAACTAAACTAAATTCATGCATTATCTTATTTTTACTTACTAGTAACAAAATTGACTAAGCCTGCAAGTCTTATGTAATTTCAGTTACAATTTTTATTGCAATGTAAGCCGTCCGGTAAGTATATGTAAATGTATGTATATTTAGTTGTAAATACCTATATGTCCTTACAAAATAACAAAATAATTAAAATGTAAAGACGCAATGTATTATAAAGACCCCATTAATCATTAATTATTTAAAGCCAAGATTATAATTAAAAGTGAGCAGGTATTCATAGTAGTCTTATATTTTCTTACGCTGAAGTAATAAATGCTGCAGAGAAAAAAGCCCACGCTGCATACAAAGTTTGTATGCAGGGGGGTTTACAAAATCCATACAACCAAAATACGTCAGCACAAAATAGGATGTTCATCACATCCGTCGTAAACACTTTCCTCGTTATTGTTAATCGTTGTCAGCCGAAGAAGCAGCATTTATTCCCAAGTAACTTTGTTTGCGGTAAACATGACGAACTTCCTTTATTAGCGGCCTAATTGTGACCTATACAAATATAAATTGCGTCTTGCAATTCCAACCTTTCTTATGGTCCATTATGATTATTTGTCTGGCTTCACTTTGACCAAATAATAGGTATAAGATAATGGGATAATTTGAAAAATGTTTTGACGCTAACAATATTGAAATTTTTATTGCAGCGGTGTGTGTTGAGGCGTTTTTGTAAATTACATGAAACAAGGGCTTTACTTGTTTATTTATTACCGAGGCCTCCATGGGACATATTCATTACATTCAATTTATTTTCTGTGACACCGCTGAATGTTGCAGGTGTTAGTGTAATATTCTAGTATGTAGTTTATTGGCTAAATATAAAAAGTATTATCATGACTGACCTGAGTTAATACTTAAGCTACGTTACCTACCGGCCGCTGTCCATCAGGCACTACACATGCTTTTTTGCAACAAACAAACGTAAGAAAAGGCTTGAACTGTCTATACTGTTAAAGTATTAGGTAATGCTGTAAAAAAAAAAATTTAATTCAATATTGGCAACAGCCCTTCACTAGAACCGTAGCGAAGCCTCTGTTAACAGCTTTCATCTCCTGCACTAATCGCGAGCAAGCTTTATCCGCTTACGTTACGGGCTAACGCAATTTCCTACACTTCACTTCAGGTAGGAAAATGCTACCGTGGAAGTTATTTATCGTAAGTGCCCAATTATCGATGTCGCTTGCTCCACTCACAAACAATATTGGGTTACGATATCCCATTACCTATGTTTTGTACAAGGTAGAGTAAAGTAATGTCGTAATGTGAATGGGTTGCCAAGTGCCAAATGATTTTTTGAGAAGGAAACATTACGCTTAGTTTTCTCGCCTTCTCGTTTAGTCGTAGTAACTTGAAACAAGTAAAATTGCTACTTGCCTCCGTAAACCCAAAAAAATATTATGGATATTATTAGAGCCGTTTTCAAAGGTTGATTTATAAATATATCGTAGTCTTCTCACTTTAAATGTGTTAAGATGCCCTTATATTATACTTATTTCATTCTCAAAGTCATCTTCCACTTCGCTCACTCACATCCCAACCTTAAAATACACTCTTGCAAAACAACAAGATCGCTCCTGTGGGTCTATAAGTAGACACAGCACCGTTAAGTATCTGGGTTTTCTCGTAAATGAACACCTTGCTTTCAAACCGCACCTAACAGGTCCATCTAAGGAAATGAGAAGAGAAAACTGTTTTATGTAGTATAACGGCTGCGGGACTGCTGACCACTATGCGTACTTCTACTACCATGTAGTGTAGCCTGGCCGGAAGCAGGCGGGCTGTCGATCACCGGTTACGTTCATTCAGCCCAACGTAGTCTACCATGCTCTATGCCAGTGGTGGGCAAAGTACGGCCGTGGGCCAGCTCCGGCCCGCTGCCGGTCCTTCGAAACACTAATTAGTATGGTATGTGGCCGCGATCATTCTATTATATTTGAACGGTCCAGCAGTATAAAGTAAAATAATCTATACATGAGTAAAAGAGCTACATAGACTAGCCGCGTTCATATGTCGCGGGCGGTTTAAGAATATTAAATCATCGCTAGTTTCCTTTCGATTTTTTTCGATACCTTTTAACCATGACTTTCAGATTATCTCTGCATAATTGGAATTGGAAAATTTGGAAATTGTTGAAATGCAGTGTAGCGCCCATTTAAAACAACTATTAAAATTCCACAAACTTTTATAGAACACTACCAGAGGCTGAATACCTAAGAATACTTGCTCACGCTCAGAAAATTATAAGAAACCCAGAAAACGGTTGGGAGCTCCATGTAGCCGAGGCAGAGATCATATTGTGACGGGCCGGCAACTACGGCACGGCAAGCCTGGCCCGACACGGTCTTAGCCGGGTTAACTTTATACATAATGTTTAGGTACAAAATCTGAATAGACGCATACCTATTTATTCGTTTTCCGATCACCGAGTACTCTTACACTGAATGTTTCATCTAATTTACGCCCGAAATATATACCTACAAGTGCTTAGGAACAAATATGTTTCAGCTTTTTTGCCCAAAGGAAATGGAAATAATGTTTTAGAAAACGATGTCATCGCGCAGCAATGACACGAATCGGCTTTTACGCCTCGAAGGATTCGCATTTGTTTCAATGAAATGACTAACAGATTAAAATGGGCGTTTCAGTGTCCCACATTGTGTCCCACCATGGGAATGTAGCGTAATCTGCCCCACTAGGCCTAAAAGACGTAACAGCTATTGGAAAAAACAGTTTAAATGTGAATTCATCACGCGTAAATATGGTAAACAATCCGCTGTCCAACAGGTATTACAGGTGCTTACGCTTATACTAGGTGGGCCAAACCTTGACGTCCAAAGAAAGAAATTAGATTCCTCCCATCCAGGGCTGACAATTATTTTTGTAGTTTTCAAATTATGTATTTTATAAAATGTGTAGGTACAGTCAACCAATTTGACTCCTAGGCCACTCTAGAACATTGTCACAATAGCTAGATTGGTAGCGAATAGATTACGTTTATACGTATCCACAGGCAACATTCTGTCATTACGATAAAGTTCTACAGTGGCCTAGGAATCAAATTGGTTGACCGTTCTTAAGTAAGGAAAGTTGAAAAATTCGTCATGCCGTGACTGATACCGTGAAGGCAAAAAAGGCCAAGTGCGTGTGGGACCACGCATAATGGAGGGTTCCATACCTAACCTACTATCGAAAAAACTAATAACTATAATCAAAAGCTCGTATCTGCCCATAAAAGAAGTTTTTTGGAGATAACTCAAAACACCTTAACCCATAATGTTCAAAAAAATTTTGATTGAAAGAGTATACAATCATGTATCTTCTCAATTTTTTTCATATTTTTTGGATCTGCAGTTCAAAAGTTACACGGGGGGACACAATTTTTTGGACTTACGGGGTAATTATTTCTGAAAATATTAACTAAATAAAAAAAAATCAAACAAACCTCAATGCTATTTTTAAAGACCTATGTATGGATTGATGTGCAGCATTTGGTAAAAAAAGACTTTGACAATTAGTTACATGTATGAAGGGCCCCCCTAAAAATATTGTTTTCAGCTATTTTACTACAAAACTAAGTAGCCACACAAAATACACCTTTTGTTAAAATTTTATTAAGGACGGACGGACGGACAGACGGACATGACAAAATGGCAAAAATATAAGGGTTCTCTTTTTACCATTTTGGATACGGAACCCTAAAATGCAGGGAATGCTACTTGATACGGGATAATAATGCTACGGGATACACAATCAGCCAAAAAAACTGGCCCCACAATAGTGCTGTAAGAACGACTCGTACAGCAGTTTCTCGGTCAGTTTTATTAGACTTTAGTCAGTGATAAAAGACTGGCCGGTTACACATTTCTAAGAGCCATATTTTCGGTAAATCTTGTTTGGGACTGTACCTCTACTATACAGTGTGTAAATTTTATACGGGCGTATATTGTACTGGCGATTAGTATTGGACCTAGGGAACCTATTTACTTTTATTTCTTTATGAAAATAAGGATTTTTTTATCATACATAATAATTCAGCCCGCAATGTATTCCATCCATGACAATTGACATACAGATGCGTCATGTCCGTTACCTATGTCAGTTTTAAATCAGTTGGATAGCGTACATTGGTGTACGCTCGACTTTTTGTTTATGTATACAAACATTACAAATTAATACAAGTTTTGTTAGTTACTGCAAAATAGTATCAAAAAGTTGAGTAAAATCGAAAAAAACGTTACCGGGCTCTTAAATGCTTCTAAAATAAGATGCATGACTATTTTTTTTAGTGTAAAATAGTCCTTTGTCACGTATATTCGGCGTATAAAAATAAAATAAGGTAAACAAATATGGCTACGTTTCAAGGCAAAAAAGCATTTGTCACATGACAAAATATTACTTATTAAAGAAATTAGTTTTCACTGAAATATGAGTAATTAACAAGTTTACAAAAAATGAATATAGAAACAAGTAAATGTGTATTGAAACCATGATTGTTCTTTAAAAGTGAGTGATTGCGAAGCAATTGAGGTAAATGCCTTTGTGTACATTATTTTACTTTTCTATTGACCGCGAATTTAGCATGCGTGCGTCCGTGCGTCGCATCACGTTCCGCCTTCACTGCGTGCGGTTCATGTTGTACCTACTCTTAGTAAATGTTGCTTTTATTTTTGTAAACATATAATACTTTGCCTTATTATAATATAAATATCGTGTCTTTATAATATGTATGTATTGATGCCATTACAAAATTAAAAACAGTATTACGCATTTTTGGTTTTTTTTTTTGGTTTTGGTACCATCCCATTGTAACTAGTACTATTAGTTATTCTGTGCCATTATCATCGACATTACTGACAAGATTAAATCCACATTGCATTTAATTCCTATCCAAAATGGTATGTTTCGTGATGCACCTGAACTTTTACTTACATAACATTCCTTGTTGTCAAAGTTCATGTTTTTAGGTCAATGTAGCATCCATGTATTATGTTGATCTCACGATCTCAATTGTTTTGTTTTGTGAGTGAAGTCGACAACGACGCATATAATTTATTCAACTTAGCTTTAATTTCACATTAAGGCTGCGTTTCCACCAAAGATGAGCGAGGATGCGTTGTGAGGAATGTGTTTCTTACCCTGGGGCACACTTCACGCATTCCGCCGAATATTCTTGTTGCGTCTCTTTCTTATTTTATAGTAAAGAGAGAGATATATTAGGAATATTCGGCCGAATCCCCGATACTGTGGCCGTAGCCTTAAGAACCAATCCGAGAGCTGCCTTGTGCGAGGATAAACAAATAAACTGATTCTATTGGTGCTTAACACATTCAATGCCGGAAACCCGAGTATCGGGTATTTTATGATTTCGTGCCCAGTCCGAAATACCCGATAGTCGGGATCGTGGTACTATAGCTATATATGACTAAAGGCCACGCCGGAGGACCCGATATCGGGTACTGTTTTTGACGAACAGGGTTGTCGCTAAAATATTAGTGGTAACAGACATACTCGGAAAAAATCACGATTTTAACCATTTTTCACTTAAGAGGTTTTTTGATGATTTTGATCTGGCGTGTGATCGCGAAGTCATAACGAAAATCGTTAGAGAATCCCCGTCACGCGTTCAATTTTCAACTTGAATTGTTTCTAATAATTAGATATTGATGTGTATCATCTATCAGATTCCGGAGATAGACGTTGGCCTAACTTTCCGGTATAACGTAATAAGTGAACAAACCAACATAACAACAAATGTTTTTAGCGTAACCCTATCGTGTACCCGACTGTCGGGTTCTTGGCTTGTAGTGTCGATTCGTTCGATAAGTGTGCAACTGTACCCGAGTATCGGGTCGTATAATTTTTTGCGGCCTGGTGCGGATGTTTTGGTTGGCTGGGTGGCAATGAATGTGTTAACAAACACATTCCTCGCAACGCATCCTCGCTCATCTCTGGTGGAAACGCAGCCTTGTTATTGTTGGGATTTACTTACATTCATTTATCCTCAAAGCGATTTAAAATTAAAAGAGTTGTTAACGACTACAATAATTTTATTGCATAATAACTTGAAATGACATGGAGTAGTGGATGCATGATGAGTTCTGCTGTGGTTGTTTAAACGCCGCTGTGTTCCAGGATCAGTGGGGCTGTAACAAACATCACGGTATTGAATAACCAGTCATGACTGGTTATTGAATCAACGTTTCCCAAGTGGAAATTTTCCATCGTCAATGGGTAGCGGTTCTGGCGACAGATTGGTGCAATAGTGTCATGGAGCACCTGGTTTTGTACCCTTGTGTACCCTTCAACGGCCAAGTCACACAACATTAACTACATAATGTATAATAATAAAGAAATCGCAGTAAGGAACCTTAGACTTCGCACGACTTTGTCTAGATTTCATTACTTTTTAGAGATAAACAAGCAGCTCCATCGAGACTTGGCTAGTTTTTTACAGAATGTTTTTGGTGGGATTTCACTTCTTTTTGTAGAAACGTATAACGTAGGGCTTATTGATTTATTTTATTAGATTTTCTTATTTGACACATTTTTTTTCTTGTGCGGGTATCACCGCTCTTAGTCCAATGCATTCTATTTTGACCAAATTTTGTTTTCTTATCAGGGTCACCAGGCACTCCAGATCTTCGATTATCTGGAGTACCTGGTGACCCTGATTAGAAAACACAAGAGCCCAACCAAACTATTAGAGATATATCTATACCGCCTTTACAAAAAATATTCAACTTGGTGGGCCGCTTCATTTGATGTCAATAATCGAAGGTCTGAAGTATCTGATGAAGAACCCTCGGCTGGTCTCAGCTGTATTAGAGATATGGTAATGCCCCCTTCTACTATTGGTACATAAAAAAATCGATTGTCATTGCAAAAATCCAGCGTAGTGGGACACATCTTCTAATTGAAATTTAATCTAGATTCTAGCCTATAGCGTCCCACTGCTGGGCGAATGCCTCCCCTTCTGCTTTTAATAAGCATATATAACACCAAGAAGTGACCACTACTAACCCCATCTAGAAGCGAGTAGAATAACTACTATACCACAACAGAAGTGACCACTACTAACGCCATCCAGAAGCGCGTAGAGTTACTACACTAGTGACTTGACTCACCTCTAGATGGCGTTGTGCATAGAGTTAGAAGGCACTAACGGTAGTTCTATGTAGAATCCCTATACTTCGTTTTATTTGAGATTAGAAAAACGTTGACAGAACAACGTACAGGGTTCTTTATCAGGCACGATAATAAATAAATAATAAATAAATAAATATTATAGGACAATCTTACACAAACCGACCTAGTCCCACAGTAAGCTCAATAAGGCTTGTGTTGTGGGTACTAGACGACGATATACAGTTAGGTGCAAAACTGTCCCAATAGTAGCATCTTAGTAGAATGTGGAGAAGTGGATGCCGATCGAGGAGAGGGGCACATGATTAATACATACCAGTACTATTTAAAATTTCCTACAAATCAGCCTTACATATGATATACTTAGAATTTACGGTTATTTTGTAATTTAGAATCGAAAAGTAGAAAAAAACACATTTTTATTTTTTCGAATATTTCTAGTTCCTCTTATGGAAACTCCAAATAGGGAACCATACATAATTAAGAAATTCAGCCTCTATAAAATAAGGTATCAACTGTTTAAATCACAAACATAGTTTTGTAGTTATGGCAGAGTAAAAGTCGTCTTGAACATTGAACTAACAAACACTTTCTATGGCTGTTTTTAATGGTACACTTTTGCACCGAACTATAAGCCACCTAAAAGTAACTTGAAAAATATGCCCCATTAAAGCAATTGCATGATGATTTTATAGAGGCAGAATTTCTTAATTATGTATGGTTCCCTATTTGGAGTTTCCATAAGAGGAACTAGAAATATTCGAAAAAATAAAAATGTGTTTTTTTCTACTTTTCGATTCTAAATTACAAAATAACCGTAAATTCTAAGTATATCATATGTAAGGCTGATTTGTAGGAAATTTTAAATAGTACTGGTATGTATTAATCATGTGCCCCTCTCCTCGATCGACATCCACTTCTCCACATTCTACTAAGATGCTACTATTGGGACAGTTTTGCACCTAACAGTATATAATAGATAGATATAGATAAATACTTAAATACATAGGAACATCCATAACTCAGGTACAAATATCTGTGATAACCACACAAATAAATGCCCTGACCAGGATTCGAACCCGAGACCTCCTGCTTCGTAAGCAGTGTCACTACCGACTGGGCTAGGAGGACGATAAATGTCACAACTGTCAAAGTGCCTACGCCGTCATTAAACATACTTAAATATATTTGTATTTATAGTAAAGCCATGCCTACGTATTTGTAAATGTTATATTGAGTATTTAACAATATTTTGGTAGTTGTTATATGCACTAAATATTTTATTTTTTATCATTGTTAATGTTCTTGTGAATGTTGCACAATAAAATACCTAGAGGTTCGCAACGGATGGTTCGATTTTTAAATATTTTCTCGCGTCATCTGTCATTAGTATCTCTCAGCCATACCTGGATAGTTTTTAATGTTTAAAGCTGATATTTGTCATAGATTTCACAAAGATTTCTTCTAAGACCATACTAGTCACAGTTATGACGTCCTGTCAAAATATGGTTGTCTTTTTTTAACAAATGGCATTTTTTTCAAGAGCGAGGAGTAAGAAGTGACAGTGGCTGACTTACGGCGTCAAAGAGAATCAACACGCGGGGTCTATCGCATGTATATCTAGTGAATCTAGTCTGAGACAACATCAAATAGGATGACATTGACATTTATTTAGGCAAGTGGCTAGTCAAGTGGTCTTATTACTGATTATTGTTTATCTCCTGAACATAGTAGGGTTTACTTTCAGTACAAAAGTGAAAAAATAGAGTGCCCTACGATGAATATTTTTTAGTATTGGAGGTCCGTAAAATGTTTGGACCTTCACGTCAAAATAAGGGATCCCGTGCAATATGTTATTGTATTGGAAATAATACACAGTAGAAGATTTTAGACTTATATTTATAATAAAAATTAATTATTTGCAACCGGTACAACACGCCATAGTACGAAATTGTCCAAGGAGGACGAAGGGAACAAAATGTTGCCAGTCTACAAACTGACCATAGACAAATTTAAACAAATTATGTTTTTGTTCTGAAACATAGTTGGGGCGGCCAACATAATATGCCCACAAAAAACTAAAAAACACACATTGCATTACTTATGCTTATAAAACCTTAACTAATTATCATTAATAGGCAAAGGACATAATTTTTTGTAAGAGCGGAGGAATATTTTGCCAGAGCCAGCCATCTTTATCTCTGCAACCCTTACTCTACCATCAGGTCCTGGTATGACCTTTACTATTCTAGCCATAGGCCATTCTAGAGGAGCAGTATTATCTGCTCTAACAATCACTAAATCGCCTTCTTTTAAATTAGGCTGAACATGCTGCCATTTAGGGCGATTTTGAAGTTGGGTAAGGTAGTCTTTTGACCATAACTTCCAAAAGTCTTGCTTTAATCTTTCAACAACTTTCCAAAATTTCAATCTATTAACATTTACATTAGTCTGGTCGAGTTCTGGAAGGCTGGTCAATGGAGCACCAATCAAAAAGTGTCCAGGTGTTAAATACCTGTAATCAGAGGTTTCAGCGCTTGTTGGCAACAAAGGCCTGGAGTTTAAAACTGCTTCAATTTGAGTAATTACTGTATACAATTCTTCAAAGGTAAGTACCAAACTTCCAATTACCCTCTTCAAATGATACTTAAGGCTTTTAACACTTGCCTCCCAAAGGCCTCCAAACTCCGGAGAGTAGCTCGGAATGAATTTAAATTTTATATAGTTACTGCAGCAAAAACTATCAACTTTCTGTCGGTGAGCCTCTGAATTAGTTAAATCATATAATTCTTTTAATTTATTTGAAGCTCCTTGGAAGGTCTTGGCATTGTCAGAAAATATTTGTTTAGGAACTCCTCGTCTAGCTATAAACCTTTTGAGGCATGCCAAGAAAGCTTCTGTAGTTAAGTCACTTACTAATTCTGCATGTACTGCTTTAGTAACAAAACAGACAAAGATTGCTATATAAGATTTGGTTATTAATGGTTTTCTGATTCTGCCTACTTTCAGGTTAAATGGCCCACAGAAGTCTACACCTGTTACTTCAAAAGGACGTGCAGCTGTTACTCTTTGAGCAGGTAAGGAACCCATTAATTGCTTTGCAGCTGCAGCTTTTAGTTGGAAACACTTAACACATTTTAATAGGACATTCTTAACTTCCCTGATACCATTTATTATAGAATACTTTTGACTTAGTGAACTTAGCACTAATTTGGCACCAGCATGCAACAGTCTTAAGTGTTCCCTATGTATAAGTAGCCGAGTAATATGACAAGCTTTTGGCATTATAATGGGATGCATTTTATCATATGAAATATTTTTTGCATTTTGTAACCTACCACCTGTCCTGAGAATTAAATTCTGATCCAGAAAGGGGTGTAACCCACTTAAGCCAGTCTTAATAGGAATGTCTTTTAATAAACAGTCTATTTCTTTTGAAAAGAAGTGTCTTTGAGTTTGTCTTATTATGACAATCATAGAGTCATTTAAGTCTTGTGGTGTCAGGGTGCCAGTAATCTTGTTATCAGGTTTTTTACAATTATTGCAAAAGCGGAGCATATAGGCTACCACCCGTTGAAGTTTATTAATGTCAGAGTATTTATTAAGCAAATCCAGGCAGTTATTTTCTTCATTATCATCTGTGGTTTGAACTAACACAGTCTTTACTGGAAAATCATATTTAATAGGATACACTTTGGTATCAAACTCTGGATTTAGTAAGTAAGATGGCCCATGAAACCACAACGCCTGAGATGTTAGCTTCTCCGGAGACAGTCCCCGTGACAAAAAGTCCGCCGGGTTCTCTGAAGTTTTGACATAACCCCACTTAGAGGACCCAGTTAAGGTATGTATCTGTTTTATCCTGTTATATATGTATGCATTACATTTAGGTGGATTATTTATCCACGCTAGCACTATTTGAGAATCGCAATATAGAATTGTATTATGCTCAAATCGAGAAGTCAATGTTTTGCTGACCTTATTTACCAGTTTAGCTAAGAGTAAGGCAGCATTTGCCTCAAGCTGAGGAATAGTGAGGGTTTTACCTAATGGTGCTACTCTAGATTTGGAGCAAAGAAGATCTACGTTGACTTTATTATTTTTATTGGTAGTTCTCAGGTATAAGCAGCATCCATAGGCTTTAAAGGAGGCATCTGAGTATCCGATCAATTCAACTTTTGCAACGTTTTTTACATTTAAACATCTTTTAATTTCTATTTTATCCATGTCATTTAATTTTTTCAGATACTTTTTCCAGGTGTCAAGCTGCTGATCAGGTAATGTAGAGTCCCAAGAAACCTTTGAAGCCCATAGTTCCTGCATGAAAATTTTGGCTGTTACAATAATTGGGTTAATTAAGCCCAGCGGATCAAAAATTCTCCCTATGAAGCTTAAAATAGCCCTTTTAGTTTTTAATTCACTTTCCTCCCCTTGGGGGCTTTCAAATGTGAATGAATCAGTGTCTATATCATATTTGACTCCTAAGGTCTTTACTACGTTATCTTTGTTCAACTCTACTGGATCAAAATATTTTTGTTCCGCAGGTATATCTGAAAGCACCTCGTTTACATTTGAGCACCATTTGTGCAACTTAAAGCCACCTAATTCTAATGGACTATAAGCTCTTTTTTTAGGTTTTTAAGTGAGTCAACATGATCAGCACCTCCAATCACATCATCCACGTACGTATTTTGCCGTAAAGCTTTTGCAGCTAAGGAATATTCATTTTCGTACCTAGATGCCAACTCTATTAAGCAGCGGGTGCTTAAAAATGTAGAGGATTTCAACCCGTAGGTAACCGTCTGCAGCTGCAAGCACTGAATGGGCTTTAATGGATTGTCACGCCAGAGTATATTTTGTAAGCTTTTTTGCTCATCATTCACAAGCACATTCCGAAACATTTTTGCAATATCACATATTAATGTATATAGATAGGTGCGGAACAGAACTAATATATCAAAAAGTTCGTTTTGCACTACTGGCCCATTTAACATGACTTGATTTAATGATTTGTTATTTTTTGTGGTCATACTACCATTATAGACTACGCGTAACTTTGTACTTTTACTAGATTCGTTCAGCACAGCATGATGCGAAAGAAAGTACACAGCACCATTATATATATCATAGTCGCTGATATCTACAATCTTGGCATGCCCCAGTTCTAGGTACTCTTTTATAAAATCTTTATATTGTTCGAAGTAATGTGGATTGTTTTTAAACTTTTTCTCTAAACATAGAAACCTTTGCAGGGCAGCAGAGAAGGAGTCTCCGAGTTGCAGTTCACTCATAGGAGCCTTCAACGGCATGTCAACTTGAAATGTATTATTTTCTAATTTTACTGTTGCCTGAAATATTTCTTCTGCTTTTTTAAACTCTTTGCATTGCTTATTATTGTCAATACTTATCTTGGATTCTCCAGGAATTTTCTCTGAGAGTCAAAATTGTTCCATAATATTTTCCAATTCATCATGTCTTTTTTCACAGGCAATAAAATTGGCCACCAAAGTGGTTTTTGACGAACGGCATGATGATTTTAAACACTCCACTTTACCTCCAACAATATACCCAAATACAGTGTTTTGAAATACTGGTCCATTTTCCAGTTGTATTTTACCATCTAGAAGCCCCTCAAAATATATGTCAGAAGATAATAGTATGGAGATTTCTGATGGCTTATCAAAATTGACATCCGACAATTTTATGTTTTCAGGAATATTTATTTTTGAAACATCCACAGGATGTTGTGGCAAGCATTCATTTATCGAATCAACTACATAGCAGCAAACATCAACATTTACATTGTGTATGCATGAATAAACTTTTAAATCAATACACTGTTTTATTTTATTATTCTGCTTTCCAATGCCAGTTAGGTCCATATTCTCAGGTTTCGTCTTTAAATTTAATTTATTAGCTAACTCTTGTGTAATAAGGGAAGCTTGGGAGCAGTTATCTATAAGCCCCTTTACAATATGCTCACGACCATTGCTATCATAAACCTTGACCTTTATAGAAGGCAACAAGACATTTACACATTTGTTTATTTTTGCATGGCAATTGACCATTGGTTCTGAACCAGTGCTTTCAGTAATATCCTCATGCAACAAGGTGTTGTGCCCTTCTTTACAAACTTTGCACTTAAATGTCAATTTACAATCATTTTTATGTTGTTTCAGGCATACCTTGCACAAGTTATTTGTCTTTACAAATGCTATCCTATCTTTTACTGGCGCCATTTGAAATTTAGCGCATAAATACAGAGGATGCTGCGTTTTTGTACAAAATGCACAAGGACTGGTATTGCTGTTTGTGACCACATTTGTGACTTTGTTATTATTATTCGATTTGAATTGAAATTTAGCTTCATTAACAGGATTTCTCTCCGGTGGACTGTCTTCTAGTGCTATAGCACGCTTTTCTAAGAAAGCTACAAATTCAGCCATAGTAGGCATTTTATCAGGGTCCACACGATCTAGATGATAAGCACGGTTAGTATAAGAATCTAACTTCCTAGTCAAGACAGAAATTAACAGCATATCCCAGTCCTTGACGGGCTGCTGCAAGTTTTTGAGTGCATGCAATTGCTGTTGAATTTGGGAAATGAAAGCCCTTATATTTGCAGCAGTCCCTTTTTGCATAGAGGGCAAGTCTAAAAGCACTGCAATGTGATTATTAATGAGGCGAGGTTTGTTGTCAAATCGTTTTTTCAATAGCTCCATCGCCTCTTGATATGATTCATTAACAATGGGTAAGTTTACTATTATACCTAAGGCATCATCAGTTACATATTTTCTCAAATAAAACAATTTTTGAACATCAGACAGTGTTGGGTTTTTGTCAAACACTGCACAAAAAAGGTCCATAAAAGGCTTGAACTTTGTGAAATCTTTTCCACTAAAGTAAGGGATATCTATATTTGGTATCTTAGAGCTCGACGGTTGAGCACTCTGTGTTTGCTCACTTTGTGGAGTTTGTTTCAAAGCTTTTATGGCCTCATCCAATTGACCTACTATTTTGAAGTATTTATTTTCTATCACTGAAATGTCAAAAGACTCACTGTCACTTTCATCAACTGTTGAGATTTCTATATTCACTGATTCATAACTTTTAAAAGTACTTACAATGCTTTCTCTTCTAGCTAAAAGTTCACCTTGCGTGGCGGCTTTGCAGTCACTGGCAAAGGTCTCCGCTCTCGTGACTGCTCCCTTTAGTGAAGTCCGCTTAGCCTTTAGCCGCTTTAGTTCCGCCATCGCCCCTATCGCTGCTTTTTCTTCTGGAGTCATTTCAAAACAACAAACAGTCTCCAAGTTCTATAAATAGAATTATTTTATTCGACAATGTCATTCGTACGTCAGTGTCATTCTGACATCTGTCTGTAGTTTGACGCCTTCGCACTGCTACCAACATGCAGGCGGAGTAGCTGTCATTGAACGTCACCGATCTCGTCGCCGATTTTAAACACAGGCGGGAACTGCGGGAAGTCAATGAAAAAAGTATGGCTGCCGAATTCTCAGAAATTGACTTGAATTTTTTCTTTGTACGAAGTATGGATATAGCCGCACTTCTTATCACTAATCACAATTAGTAGCTTTTATCACAATTGTTCGCTGCACGAATGCTTCGCGGGCCCAAATATACGAAAATTATAGATTTTCTTGACGGGAACTTTCACGAACGGCACACGCACTTTATCACGCGAGCAGTTTATTTTCTTGAAAAATATCACTTTTTATAAGTTTACTCGAAGGACCACTTAGTATGTGTTGGAAATAATACACAGTAGAAGATTTTAGACTTATATTTATAATAAAAATTAATTATTTGCAACCGGTACAACATGCCATAGTACGAAATTGTCCAAGGAGGACGAAGGGAACAAAATGTTGCCAGTCTACAAACTGACCATAGACAAATTTAAACAAATTATGTTTTTGTTCTGAAACAGTTATTACTCTTTGGTTAAAGCTGCTAGGGGTTGTGTGGTATCAATTCCGTATAAAACCGATATGCAGAATTCATTTTTCATAAAAAAAAAGTAAAAATCCATATTATAAAAAAGTTCTCCGAAGAGGAAAAACACTTAAATATATACTATTGTTTAGAACGTTGTATAAGTCATAAATATCATTTCTTTTTTAATAAAAATAATGTAATAAGGAGGCATATTTAATGCAGTTTTTAAGGCCTATACAATACAAAAACTGCGCGAAAAAAAATATTCGCGCCGTGGTGTATTTGTTTTCTCCATAGTAAGTATCGAAAATCAATGTGAAACGTGAACATCCTTATAAATCCAGCTTATAAATATTATATTCTTCTTCAATGTACCTACTACCAGAGAGAATAAATTTAATAGAGCGGCACAGTCTAAGAACTTTTTGAAGCTCCAAGTCTGAAGCGCCATGTGAACGAGAGTAACCGAAAGTTACCAAAAATGTAGCAGAGAGTACAGCGCCATCTTGTAGTTGATAGGGTTACTATTATTACGGTATTACCACGGTAACTTAGGTTGCTCGCGTTCAGATAGCGCTTCAGACTTGGAGCTTCAAAAAGTTCTTAGACTGTGCCGCTCACAGACATTGGTGCCGCTCTATTAAGTATATACTTTCTACTGCTACAATAAGGAAGAAGTAGAATTAAAAAGATAAAGAATAAGAAACCCGGTGCGGTGCGGCATGACTTCAACTTCACAAGCGATTTAGTTTATGATACAATCTTGATTTTTTTTTAATTTTAACATGCCCAATGGCACTCCGAGACCAATCAAATGATACCTTACACATAGTAATCCGTCAAACGATGTAGGCTGTAGTGCCAAAGAAATAAACATACATACATACACTCTCGAAAAACATAACCCTCCTTCGGCAGTCGGGTAAAAAAGGGCGATTTATTTGCATATCATAATTTCATATGTGGCCCGAAAATGAGTTTTACGCTCACTACACGCACGTAAACTGTTCATCAGATGCATGCATATTAAAAGGTACAGTCATCAGCAAAAGTAGCTTAGCGGGTGAGGTATTCAAAATGACGTTAACATGAACATGAACAATAAGAACTTATTCTCTTAACAACAGGCGCGGATCCAGGATTTCGTTCAGAGGGGGTACTTTCCTTCACAAAAAATCTCGCGGTCCGCACCTACGATACGGCAATTGCCCCTGTTGCCCCCCCCCCCCCTGTATCCGCGCTTGCTTAACAATAAAGTCATGTCAAACTCATTTTGAACACGTCACCCGCTTATCTACTTCTGCTGTTGACTGTACCGTCTGTACCTAAGGTATTAAGGTAATGTGAGCTATTTCGTTGTGGCGGCCCACTTACTCATCTACTCTCTACCAGTTAACTATGAGGCAGACTTGATGGAATTAATATAGTCATTCCATTCCATTTCCATTCGCCCAATAAATTGTAGATACTAATATACTCAGACAAAATTAGCGGAAAAATCATAAAAAGTACAGACAATTCCTATTGGACGGGAATTTTTTTTTATAGATCAAAGTGTCAGGAACTGATACCAATAACATTTATAAGTGAATATTGGGCACTAAGGTGCAAAAAAATATGGTAAAAATGGTAAAAACCAGTTTTTCGCTTCTAGAGGAAAAAACTACAGCTCGGACAAAAAAATTTAATGTAATAAATGTGCGCAATAAAAAAAACAAAGAAAATGAGCCCCGGTAGAGCAAAATCGGTCCAGAGGATCGTTTTTTTTTTGCAAATATTGTAAATTCAATATCTCGCGTTTCGGAAGTGATGGAGAGCTGAAATTTGAATATGATGTCAGTTTGGTGGTCCTCTAACTACAGTTAAATTTTCAGATGAAAATGTTATAAACGTTTTGCAAACCGTCGACTTTTGCAAAAAGCACCTTTTTTAAAATCGACTAGGGTATTTTATTTTCGAAAAACGTTATAATTTAATAAAAGATATTGATTGATTGATTGATTGAATTTCGGTTCCTATGCATTAAGGAGGAGTTGAACTACAAATTTCCAAATTTACAGATCATTTGATAAAGATTAAAGTTGTTTAAATACTTAATCTATGAAGTTCAGGCACTTAAATAAAATGAAGTACGATGTGAAAAAAGGTCATTACTGTAATTGGATCGGTTTTTTCGGTAATACTTCAGTGTTGAATATTTAATAATAAATGACAAAAACGCTCAAAACTTAAGCTGTTGCCATATCAGGGTGGAAAAAAATAATGGGCCCTGGAGGGGAACTACCTTAAAACGTTGAGATAGCTCAATTCGCTGCAGAGTTAGCTGTTAGGTACCCCTGGCAATGTTTTATCAAAACATTTTTAAATACTCTGTATAAATAATCCTATCCAAAATATAAATGTAAATATTAATGCCAAGTGCGTAAACGGTTTCGCTAAAAAAAGATATGAGAACAGATATCTAACTGGAAACCAAGTTCTTTCAAAGCCCTTTGGACCCGGGGTATGTCCATTGGACCCGGGGTATGTCCTTAAACTACGTCCGGACTTGGGTATGTCCTTAAACTACGGCAAAAAGAGAGGTATGGGTATGAGCACTGCGACTGGCATCTCGCTAAGTGTGGTAGGGCACGTTCAGCGAATGTCATCTCGCTCAAATCTGGAGCAGAGCCCGACTGGGGAAGTACCTCCACCTTACAAAAAACCACAGCCAAATAGCACTAGACCCTACTCATAGTGTTGTGTTCCTGCGGGTGAGCCATCAACACAGTGAATCCTCCTTTTTCTAAACGGTCGGCTTTGCGCATGTGACTCCTTTGGAGTTGCAGGCGTCCATAGGTTACGGTAGCTGCTTACCATCAGGTGGGCCGTATGCTTGTTTGCCACCGTCGTGGTATTAAAAAAACCTCCTTAGATCACTGTTTTTGTCGTACATCCATACATTGAGAATTAAGTAAAGCTTAGGACGCTCACAACATCCATACGAGTACATCTATATAGGTATTAGCCATTTCTCTATATACTGGGCTATGTAAGAAGTTTTTTGGAGATAAGATAACTCTAAAATGGCTGAACCGATAATGTTATGGTTGAACATTATCGGTTCAGCCATTTTAGAGTTATCTTATCGGCATTTATTTCTCAAAAGATTTACATAAATCACCTACTGAGAAAACAATAATGTTGCCTAAATCTAAATGGGAGAGGATAGAATGCAAAATAAACGGTTGACGACTTAAGTGCAAAGGCGCTTGGTAACAACAAGCGCAATGTAAATGCAATGCTGTGCGTAGAGGCCAGCATTTAAATAGTAGTTGTTCCTGAGTTATGGATGTTTTCTATGTATTTGAGTATTTATATGTATATATCTATTATAAATGTCGTCGCCTAGTACCCACACCACAAGCCTTATCGAGCTTACTGTGGGACTAGGTTGATTTGTGTAGGATTGTCCCATAATATTTATTTATTTATCTTGTCAATTGTTTTCAAATTTTTGGACGTACGGTTCAAAAGTTACAGGGGGGACACAATTTTTCTGACTTTCGGCGCGACTATTTCTAAAAATATTCACTCACATAATCACAAAATGTTGAAAGAAAACTTTGTTGGAAAAATGTAAAAAAAAATATTTGGTAAAAAATTTTTTTTTGTAATTTATTTATGTACCACCGCACCGCCCTAAAAATGTTTTTTATTTAATTTCTATTACTTAAATTGAAATTTTTTATGCAATTTAACTAATAGCGGCATAAAAAATACACCTTATGTCTAAATTTCGTTAAGATACGTCTTATAGTTTCCAAGTAAAATGGCTATAACATACGGATGGACAGGTGGACATAACGAATCTATAAGGGTTCCGTTTTAGCCATTTTGAATACAGTAGAACCATTTATAATGTGTGGGTTTTTATCATCATTTTTCACAGGAGACTTTTCGGTGCTTCAAGTATCGTTCAACCTGCAGCGTCACACCGGCTACTTTCTCATCCAAGTCTACGTACCATGTATTCTCATCGTAGTGCTCTCCTGGGTATCATTTTGGATACATCGCGAGGTAATCTCAGTATAAATTATAATAGATAAGATCTTTCAATATGTAACCACATACTGTCGCGAACGCGGATTGTTGTGCCACTTGTCATTGTTCGTAATTAAGAGTCCGGTAACGATTTGAAAACGAAAATCGCTAATGACATGACGAACATGAATTGCATTTGATAAGGTAGTTTTATTACAAAAAAATACTTTTGGTACACATTTATTATTATTTTATACCAAAAAACTCAATTTTTGCAGAGCTTGTTTAGTGAGGATGTTGATTCGTGCAAACTTGTCGCTTGATTTTTGCTAATACATATTTTTTTATGAAATACTTTAATGCATTCCCAAAAATACCACCTACATTTCGGCAATTTTTCTTAAATTTGCTCTAGGTTTATTACTATAAAATACTCTTGCTTAAAAATTATGTATGAAAATGAAAAAAACTGTTCCACTTATTCATTAAACGACTCATTTTCTAACGTATTTATATATTCTACAAACTAGTTTAAATCATTTTAATCAATAAAAATCTTACTGTTTTCACCTCTCCAAGCAAAAATCACGATACAGCTGTTAGATTATGGTGAATTATTTATAAATAAAACATAAAATCAAAAAAGTATCCCACTTATGCAGATTACAAGGAAACGAACTTTCAATATATTTATACGAACTAATTGTAGTCTTATTAGTTACTGTAAAATAGTATCGAAAAGTTGAGTGAAATCGAAAAAAAAACTTTACCGGACCCAACTACCTGTAAGCTGTCAGCCAACATCGGTCATTCATTACACGGCTAAATTACGACCAGTGGCTCAACAATCCAGTCCGATTTCGCGACTCTATTACATATCTACCTATAGGTACGTTAAATATGTAGCTATAGCTACATTAAATTCACATCACGGATCACCAGAACTAAATATAACATAAACAAGCAATAACAAAGATCCTTCGAAATCTTGAAGGCGGTTGAAAATATAAACAGAAATTGAGTTCTTGTGGTAATAATGTGATGGGAATGGAATTTTATGTTACAATAGACATAAAATGGGTTAGGATCCTTAGGATGCGATGCATCTAAGTGCTCCTGGCGAAGAATTTAATAATTGAAATGATAAAAGATGGGACTGATGTGTTGTGAGTATAGGGAATTCAATGCTGGTATTGTTTGTATGGGCAATCCCGGCATAAAACAAATATCGGTATTGCATTCCCAAGTTGTGAGTTGTGACCTCGCGATCTTCGCAAAAGGCTTCATAGGTATAGGTACTAAAAACATTGACTAAAACACTATGTAACATTACTTAATTACTTGTGGTGAGAAAAATAAATAAATAAATAATAAATGTACGAGTACCACCTTACCTTACATACACACGTTCTATCCTTTCGGGAAATACATTTTTATAGTGGAGTAGCTGTACCCGCGGCTTCGCCCGCGTGTGTGGGAGGTTTTGTCATTTTCATTTACTATCCAGGCCATTAGTGTAGAATTTACGCGTCCTACATATAAATCTATCTAAATTTATTAGTTCATCCGTGATAAAGATAACTGACTAAAATGCATGCGTCGAGACCTGCGAATGCTAATGGCCAAATTCCTGCAGGAGAACATACAGAACAGAGGGTCAAACGCTGAAGGTATGAGCGCGAGGTAGCGTGTGAGCGCAACGTCCCAGCGAAAACTGCTTTTGCAGCAGCAGGCCAAAATCTAATAAGTCCGAACGCAGCAAGAATTGTTTCAGCAGGAGCATGAAAGGGTCCCTACAAAACTCAATGGTCAAGTTTTTTGGTGAACCCGAACGCCGAAGCCGTGATGCGGTGAGCGACAATATCGCGAAAGCCATAGGGCGAGTACGCCGCAGAACCCAGGCCTGGAAGGATCGCAGCGAGAATTGCTTCAGCAGAAGCAGCATGTCAGGGACCGGACATAACTCAATGGCGAAGTGTGTTAGCAAACTCGAGGCCTGCGGACACGAGGGTGAGCGGAAATGTATGTGAAAGTCAAAGGCCGAGTACCGCGTAAGGTCCAAGCTCGGAAAATCGCAGCGAGAACTTCTTCAACATCATCATGACAGGGACCGTACATAACTTAAAGGCGAAGTGTCTTAGCGAACCCGAGGGCCGGGGCTCGAGGGTGAGCGGCAACGTCTAAGAAAGCCAAAGGCCGAGTACCTAACGTATAGGGCCCAGGTCAGCAGCAGTACCATGACAGGGGACCGGACATATCTCAATGGTGAAGTGTCTTAAGGACCGAGGATGAGTGGCAATATCTGCAAAAGCCATAGGCCGAGTACCGCGTAGGTCCAAGCCCGGAGCGTCGCAGTAAAAATTTCTCAAGCAGAAGCAACATGACAAAATCCGGACAAAACTCAATGGCGAAAAGTCTTAGCAAATCTGAGGGCCAGAGCCCCGAAGGTGAGCGGCAATGTCTGCGAAAGCCATAGGCCGAGTACCGCTTAGGCCCAGGCCCGGAGCGTTGCAACGAGAATTGCTTCAGCAGCAACAGCAGCAGCATGACAGGGACCGGACATATCTCAATGTTGAAGTGTCATTAGGCCCGAGGGTGAGCGGCAATGTCTGAGAAAGTCATAGGCCGAGTACCGAGTAGGCCCAAGCCCGGAGCGTCGTAGCGAGAATTTATTCAGCAGCAGCAGGCATCATGACAGAATCCGGACAAAACTCAATGGCGCAGAGTCTTAGCACATCTGAGGGCCGGAGGCCCGATGGTGAGCGGCAATGTCTCCGAAAGCCATAGGCCGAGTACCGCGTAGGCCCAGGCCCGGAGCGTCGCAGCGAGAATTTCTTCAGCAGCAGCGCGACAGCTAGCAGCTAGTAATTGCTAGATTAATTACTACCCTTTTTATTGCGATCAGCTGTTAAAGCGAAATAAAACATGTTGCTCTCACAAACGGTACATTTTTTGCTGTCGGGTAAATCGAAATAGATAAGTCTTAACTACCTGTTTTATTTGTTTTTACGTAATATTGTAAGTAGGTTTCATGTATTGATAAACAGATTATTTTTACGTTGAGAATAAAGTAGCTCCAGGTATTAATGGATCACAATATATGTCCGGATACTTACAATTTCCAAAACGAAGTAACACGTTTTAAAAATATTTAACCCGCAATCCTTAAATTGGGAAAGCTTTAAAAATCCATGGTTTAAACCTCGTTGGAACGCAATAGACGGAATCGCTTAATTTAATCTAAAGACGTCCTTAAATAATGTTTGTATACAGTATACAGGGTACCTATACAGCGCCATCTGTGACCACTTTTGAGAACTATTTTTTTATGAAAATTATGTTTTTAATAAGCAGAATAAAAACTACCTTATATGTTGCTCCGGGGTATAAACTGTTACTATACAAAATGTCGTAAAATTCTGTGCAGTAGTTTTTTCGAAGTGCGCGGACAAATTCACAGACAGACAGACAAGAATTCCAAAAATCACTGAAATGTATTCAGTCAACGTTTCTAAGACCCCCCGAATAAGTTTTTCTAAAATATCTTCAATGTACATTTTTTTTCTCCTTACGCGTTTATTATATGTATAAATTAGTGCTAGTATGCCTAGTGTAATTATTTTTTGTATATCAGGCAACATCGGATCGCGTGGGCCTGGGAATCACGACCGTGCTGACCCTGTCCACTATAAGCCTAGACTCGCGCACTGATCTACCTAAAGTGCGCTACGCCACGGCCTTGGATTGGTTTCTGCTCATGAGCTTCTTCTACTGCATTGCGACACTTCTCGAATTTGCTGGAGTCCATTATTTTACCAAGGCAAGTATCATCATCATCATGTATTTAAGCCTTATCGGTGAAGCAATTTCCATCCATGTCTATCATTTGCCTTTTCATTTACAGCCTGATACGACACGACGTTATTTTTTTCCTTTACTTGATCCATGTATGCTCTCCTTGGCTTTCCCGACTTCCTTTCTGCTTCAACTCTACCGTCTATGATGTTTCATGTAAATTCGTCGTCTGTCGTAGCAGGTGTCCGAGTGTCTCCCCTCTCCTGTTATCTATGTCCTCAACAAATTTCTCTTTTCTTTTACTATACTTAAAACTTCTTCATTGGTGTTCTTTTTCTCCCAACTGATATTTTCCATGCGACGCCAACACCACATCTCAAAAGCCTCTAGGCTCTCTATCACGTTGCCTCATAGTCCACGTTTTGCTTCCAGATGTACACTTTTATGAGCCTTTTACGAATGTGGCTTGATATTTACAATCGTTTACCGGAAACTATACGGAATGCAGCTACAAACGCGGGTTTCAGAAATAATTTAAAAAAGTGGCTCTTAGAGCAGATATTCTTCGGTTACGAAGACTACTTTAATCTACCTCTCCAATTATAATGTGAAGTTTTGTTTGACACGCGGGAGATATGATTAGATATAATAAAATTATGAAATAATTATGTAAAATGTTAGTTATTATATGTGACTTGTAACTATTGTTATCAATAAAATATTTTGATTTTGATTTTTGATTTTGATGTGAGTTTCTATAGAGTTCGTAAACTGTTCTTTTGTTTATATAATCTAATCTGGCGTTTTTCAAAATGGTCATCAAGGTTTTGCAATTAACTTAACTTTATCAAATGCCTTGTCGAGGTCTATAAATGCTATATAAGTGAGTTTTATTCGTATACATTTTCTATTTTCTTCTTCCAACGTTCAATTATTTCCTTGTAGTCCAGTAAAATATATCCCTGTTAATCTAATAAGGCAGCACTTTTGGTTTTATGTTTTCTTTCTAGTTATCATATAATATTGTAAGCTTAACTCCACACGTCTGTCTATTAGCATTATTAACGCAAAAATTGCTTCCCTGGTGTCTCTATTTATTCTAAAGCCATATTGATCCTGTTTTGTGTGATCTTAAGAAGAATTTTGTCGATTGTGAAATTAAAGTCAATGTCCTGTATTCTTCACATTTCAAGTATTTGCTTTTTTAGGTATTGTGATAGTTTTAGAAGTTAGGAAATCTTTTGGGTCGGTTCCGGTTTCATACATTTGAGTAACAATTTTATATACTTCATCTATTAGGGGGTCACAATTTGCATGAGTAATGTAAAGTAATTTAAAAAACTCGTTTACAAAAACAAGTCAAAAACAATACTATAATAGGAAAACGCAAGTACAAAGACGAACTTATAATGCCTTTAAGACGTCTCTTCCAGTTAACCTTTGAGTAGATGAGAGGATAAGTGAAAAAAGGTAGACAAATGCGGCAACATGTACAACAAGGTACGAGAAAGATAGATACATATATACACAACATCAGCTTTCCCGATTATATTATAGGCATTAGCCTTGAAAAGTCTGAGAATCGGAAAAGCTGCTGTTGTCAAACTCTTGTCTGAGTATACTTGGACGCATTAAAATCGACTGTGTCTTCTTTCTCTATATCGTTATCATTTAATCTCTCCCCATCGTATACACTTTCTATTTTCTTCTTCCAACGTTCAATTACTTCCTTGTAGTCCAGTAAAATATATCCCTGTTAATATAAAACCAAAATCACTTTTGGTTTTATGTTTTCTTTCTAGTTATCGTATAATATTGTAAGCTTGGCCCATTTTTCCTTTTTTTTTTAGACTTTCTAGGTAAATCGTTGCAACTCTTTCCCAGCAGGCAAGTTTATCTCTTAGTTTTACGTCAATCAGTAGATATGTACAGTCACGAACCCGGATTGTTGAGTCCCTTGCCTTCGTAATTTAACCGTGTTATGAATGACCGATGTTACCGACTAGCTGTCAACTGTCAGTTACATCGGTCATTTATTATACGCCTAAACTACGAACAATGGCATGTGGCTCAACAATCCGGAGTCGTGACTACGTTCGGTTGTTGCAAATGGGAGGTACTTAGTTGAAGAGTACCTACTTAACTTATAGTTATATTATGTTTAGGACTTTTTATATAGGTACCCTGATTGGTTATTGATTATTCTAAAGGCTACCGTAAGGCGTCGTGCGGTGCCTACTTGAGCCCTGATAATTTGATTTAAACCTAGGTAAACAATTACTCTGAGTATAAGTAGGTATGTAATTGGAGTTGATATGTAGTAAAGTAATGGTAATTTAATCTGAGATTTGAGTTTACATACAGTCTGGTAAAAGTCTCAGTGCAGTGAAGCATAGATAGAGAAAAACCACAAGTTTTTTTTTTACACTAGTACCTATTATCAGCCCAATACCTATTACTTAAGGCATGAGTATACTTAGTCTTTTTATTTTACCGTTACTAACAAAACTGATTTGCTATGCCTATATTATACAAAATATGACCTACTTATACTTACTTTATAAAAATCCTGTAGTGTTTGGTTTAGGTCGGCTCTGGCGAGATCGTAATAGACGACGCGGAATGGGAGGAGCTGATCGAGGAGGTGGGAGGCGACGCGTTTGCCGCTCGACAACTCGCCGTTCGCCGCCGCAGCTCCGCTAGATCTGCAGCAAACTATGTGAGTGATCCGAGTCTTCAAAATTCGACCCGTGTAAGTTTAACGGTGTCTGTATGAGACGTCATAGCTCCCAAACTGATGACCGACTTAGTACAGCTTTTATACGTTATTTATTTTTAGGTATAAATAAGCCTCTGTATCTAACGCACGCACGATGTGTAACAATTCATCAAGCGTTTAAAAGAAGCTACGCTGCACAAAGTAACATCCTTCAAAACGATTTGCATAAGCCAGTCTACGTATTACTTACTTCGTTCGCATATTCGTAAACCAAGAGTAACAATGATATACTAAGGGCCGGTTTCAACAAACCGTCTGTTAATGTCAACGTCATCGTTACAAAAATCTTGTATGAAAAGTTTGACAGTTTTCTATGGGATGACAGCTCCGTCGCCATATTTAACGTTGACCAGTTCATTAGTTATGCGTGGTCCAACCCACCCTAATACAAGTAGAACCTCACAATCAAAGGAGCGATAATTACGGTAACGAATGCTGAAGTTCTCCGGTTGTGGCAGCAACCGTCAATTAGACCGCGAATTAGAATTCTGAAATGTATTTTTCTTTTTCAATATAATATTATATCTTTATTGGCAGTATATAAAAGAATATAAATTAGACTTACTTACAAATAAAACATACCTATTTAAAATAAAACTAAACTAATACTAAATTAAACCAAAAAAATATAAAAAAAAGGGCCCCTTTGGCATGGTGCCGAAGATGCTGGCAGCATTTCCCCGCTGTATCGCAACACTAATTGGTTGAGCGAGGAAGCTGCCAGCTCTTCGGTCACCAGTTGAGTCGACGAGCCGTTTAGAGAGTTTTTTGTAAAGTTTATGGGCGCTGGGACCCCACGGGCCAAGAGTCTCGACTCCGAACGGCATGAAAATGTATTCGAATTTGTATTAACGTGCGTTGTTGCCAAATAACGTTTCTTTAAACATTAACAGGTCTTGCTTTGTTTTTAGCATTAAAACGCTTATTTTTAGAGTTTCTCCCTACCGCAACAAAGCAACTGTCCGAACGAAGAGAACCCTGAGCCAGTGGTTCGGTTGACCATGGAACGCACCACACAGACGGAGTCGCGGGTGCCTCGCTGGCGGCAACTGATGTACTGCCTCGCCGGGGATGATCTCTACCGGAGGAAGCGGCAGGTCGAGGCTGGTATGGAACCCCATTGTTGTATGTCAATAATGCTGATCCACCCAGGGAACCAATGAATTGCGGTAGCATATGACAGGCTATTGTATGGTGTCCAGGTATTTATCTATGGCTGGCTGGCCTGATAATAAACTTATTTCATTTCAATTCATTGTAACGGTTTTTGTGAAGACACACGAATGTGTGTAATGCTGTGAATACAGCATTACACGGCACTCGGTTAGGACACCGTACCTGCCTAATAGTACCTAGTGTGCAACTTGCTCTAAACTACGATCACTTACGTTGGTATCCTAATATTTTTATGTAGGCTGTTACTAACTAATTGTTAGAAATATGTTTTAATTGAGAACGATACTTAATAATAGTTTTTGGAGTTTAAAATTATGATTATTTATGATGTAGCACGCGAATTCGCCAGTATTACGTGCTGTAACGTAGGTACTTAATGTGGTAGAATTAACGCAAAACCACACATTAAAATCATTTTAAAAACCGGCCAAGATCGTGTCGGGCCACGCTCAGTGTAGGGTTCCGTAGTTTTCCGTCCGTCACAGTAAGTGTCCCCACTTAAGAGTTAAAATAACACCGCCATGTATGATATGATATGAGCGTTCCACGTACAGCGACATCTATCGGCAAATTAAGTAAACTATTGCGCGCGAGCTTAAAGTATGGAAGATGATTTTTATGGGATAATTCTTTCTTGCGTGAACCGATTTTCACCGTTTTTACTTTATTTGAAACCACGTCATTTCATTGTAATTTTGTACAAATTACGAGTACAATAAACACCTGCTTATACGGTTAAATTACAAACTTAGTTTAGAAATTATTTTGTATTTTTTTTTCAAAAACTATTTAACCCATCAAGTTCAAAATAATTTTCCTAGAAAGTTTTTATAAAGTTCTACTTTTGAGATTTTTTTCATATTTTTAAAACTTATGGTTCAAAAGTTAGAGGGGGGGGACACTTTTTTTTTTTACTTCTGGAGCGATTATTTCCGAAAATATTTACATTATCAAAAAATTATTTTAGTAAACCCCTATTCATTTTTAAATACCTATCCAACAATATATCACACGTTAGGGTTGAAATGAAAAAAAAATCACTCCCCACTTTACGTATAGGGGAGGTACCCTAATAAAACATTTTTTTCCACTTTTGATTTTACCACTTTGTCGGCGTGATTGATATACATATTAGTACCAAATTTCAGCTTTCTAGTGCTAACGGTCACTGAGATTATCCGCGGACGGACGGACGGACGGGCAGACATGGCATGGCGGAGTTGACTACGGAACCCTAACAAAAAAGAACCGACTTCACTTAGCCTCCACCTTTCCAAAAGGAAATGTTCGAGCTGCTGTAAAAAATACTCAAATCATTATAGGGGAGATGCGGATAAGACAGGGACGCTAAGATAACGAAGTATAAAAACAGAGTATTTAAAACATTACCAGTTTTATTTATTATTCAAATATTAATTACTTATCATAGCTTTATTTGGCACAGCTTTGGAATTGGTAACTAATAAATCTAATAATACAAAAATTAGAAAAATACAAGTATCAAATATGGGAAATACACCATCTTATCCCACATATGGGGTAAGACGGGATACTAAAAATGGGACAAGATAGGGACCGAAGGTAAGATGGGGACTAATTCTCCTCGCAGAATATGCATATTAAGACATCTTCCATGTCATCGTCGTCGACTCCAGTACAAGCTGTGTGGGCCCATCGTCCACACCGCGGACACTTTACCCAGTTTTCCGACGATTTAAGATAAGAATTGTTTTCATCATTGCAATATATAAAAAATATATTTTCTTCTGTTTTTTTCCTGTTCCCTTCCCTTTTCCTTTGCCTTTACCTTCCTAGCCGTGTTAATCAACAGCTGGTTTAGCAACTCGTTTTCTTTCCTCTACTTCTTTTTTATACTGCCTTTTCTGTCAATACATATTCTACTGCTTTTTTCATAGCTTCTGTACACCACTCTCCCCTCTTCGTTTTTTTTTATATTTTCGTACCATTGTACCATACCACTGTTACCTGAAAAACAACAAATGGTTGCAATACCACGACAAGCAGTATACCAAAAACCTGTTAAAGAGGCAAGATGGGGTATGCCCCATCATGTCTCGAAAAGTTTGCCCCGTCTTGCCTTCGCCTCCATAGTTTAGTAAAAATATTAATAAAAAAAACCGGCCAAGTGCGAGTCGGACTCGCGCACCGAGGGTTCCGTACAAACCTTTACAACTTAAAGGTATTATAGACCTGAGTATTTGATATGAATTTCAATTTAATACCTCTACGCGTTTACGAGGAAAAAGGTAGTAAGTTTAAAATTTTTAAAAATATTTATTGTATGATTTTACTAAAAATGTCTACTTTTCGTAATTTTTCCTTTGTCTGTACTATATGAAGTTTCTTCGTGCCAAGTTTCAAGTTTCTGAGTTTACGGGAAGTACCCTGTAGGTTTTGAGTTTCTTGCGAGTACTCAGTTTGAAAATATGCGACTTAAATTGCTATTTCTTTTGATTGCGTTGACATAAAAGTTTGGTTTTGCTACATCTGAAAGGTCCTATAGCCCTGAGTATTTGACATGAATTTCAATTTAATATCTCCACGCGTTTACGAGAAAAAAAATGTAAGTTTAAAATTTAAAAAAATGTTTTTTTGTATGATTTTATTAAAAATGTCTACTTTTTGTAATTTTTCCATTGTATATGCTATATGACGTTGCTTCGTGCCAAATTTCAAGTTTCTGAGTTCACGGGAAGTACCCCGTAGGTTTTGCGAGTGCCGAAAAACTAAAATTTGCAGCATAAATGACTGTATCTTTTGATTGCGTTGGCTTTTAAGTTTGATTTTTTCACAGCTCCAAGAGACAATAAACCTGAGTATTTGGTATAAATTTCAGCTTGATACCTCCACGCGTTCCTGAGAAAAATGGTCTTGACAGACAGACAGACAGACAGACAGACAGACAGACAGACAGACAGACAGACAGACAGACGGACAACAAAGTGATCCTATAAGGGTTCCGTTTTTTCCTTTTGAGGTACGGAACCCTAAAAACACACCAAACTTCAGGAATCTTAACTTACCTTACACGATAATTAATACAATCACAAATGCGTTACAAAATCTTCATTAATCAGACAACTATTACTTACCGTTTTATAAATATTTATGCAATTCCTAAATCATAGATCGATGAAATCGGTAAACACGTTTCGACCTCCAGGGAACAAACGCACGTGCTCTCACTCGCTATCGACATCGGACTGATGGCCGCTCGGGAGGGGCGTCCCGTCGGCCATTACGTTGCGTTAGTATGATGTCTAGTTTCGTGCATGTGTGGGGGGCCCCGTCTTACCCCGTATCCGCATCTCCCCTAGGTGTGCCTATAATAGTTGAAGAGTTCCCTCGATTTCTCCAGGATCCCATCATCAGATCCTGGCCTGGTTACAATGGGACCAAGTGTGAAGTATACTCTTTCAAACAAAAAATAATTTTCCAAATCGGTCCAGCCGTCTTCGAATCATCCGACGAATTGATAACCTCCTCCTTCGAAATCTTGAAGTCGGTTGAAACCATTCCACTAACCTGTAATTTTCCATATGTCCAAGTTCCAATTGTATAATAAATGCGTCCAAGGTACAACCCGTACAACGTAGATTCATTATAACTTATCAAGCTTCGTAATTAGCTATAATTACCATCTGGTAGTTGATGAGATTTAGATAAAATCTCAAATTGCTTAAATATTGTTGAATGAGAGAAAATAAGTAAATCGAAAATATGTACTTTTAGGGGCCAAATTCGTGTTTTTAAATTTTTTTAAGAAACACACTCCTATGAAAAAACATTTACTAACTTGATTGGATTGTTGACAAAACATAACAAAAGTGGAATACACAATATTTTAAAAGAGCCAGTGAGTTTCGAGAAAAAGTCGATAGACCTTGGTAAAACTATGTCCGAGGTAGAACAGTTTTACCGACTTAACAAATAACATCCAGATTATTAAGACATGCCTACTTATAATTCATCACTTGTCTCATATAAAGTCCTTCATCACATGGCGACCTTGCCAGGATCGCCATGTAGTATTGAGCGTAAAAGTAAAGCAATTAATTTAAGTATGGGACGCCGGACGTGGGTTTATGGATAATCGATAAATAAACTTACTAAGATTCTTATATATCAAGCTTAGGTATAGCTAGGTATGCGAGTGTAAGTGTGGCTTAGCGCAGACACTACATAGAAAATGTTAAACTGCTAAAGGCTGAAATCTCTTTCTCAGGAATGCGCGGACACATCAACAGCGTGTCGCACATAGATCGCGCCGCTCGCGTCCTCTTCCCAGCTTCGTTTGCAATTCTCAACCTCTTCTATTGGCTGGTCTACGTATTCTCCGCGACTGATTTCACCTGGAGCGACCACCCTATGAACTCGTTGTCTCATTAATGCACCTGCCCTAATGGACTAAGAGCTGGCCCCGTCAGATATGATTTGACACAATAATAAGAGCAAAAAAAACCGTCTAGTTAGTTACATTGCTTTACTATCCTTATTGCTATATCCGGGCATCTGGCAGTTTTTAATGGTTGGTCAGAGTGACAGACTAGCAAAATTTTTCAATTGGAAAATAGTAAGTTGCCGCCGAAGTTGTCTCAGTTATCTAGGACCTATATTTTAACATTAGACCAAAACACACTGTGTATTATTGCGGAAACAGAAATAGTAGGCGACAAACTATGAATTACAAATATTACAATATACGTCGTTTGGCATTACTTTAGGAACTTTTGGCAATGATATAATGTGATTATTTATGTAATTTCTCATAATATTCCATCAAACCCAGAACTCTAGGACATGCAGTCTTGAAGTGGATAACTTTCTTTGACCACCACTTAACAGCTGCCAGATATCCAGATCTAGAAATAAGCATAGTATACTGAAAATAGATGTCATATACTTCAGAAAAAGTGACCAAACCCTCCGGTGTCAGAGGCCAGATTTGAACTGGCGTCTTCAGCTTTCGCGGCTGACGTCCCGACCACTAGACCACCCGGTCACGGCGGGACTTGACAAATTTTCTCATGTATATGCAATTTCTGAATTTGAAATGGCTAGGCGCCGTTGACCATACTCTAAGGGCATGTGCAGTACGTGCTTGCACCTCCTATCCGAATCTCTTACGTGATTCAGGTATAGCGAGAGAGATGGTGCACCCAAAACACCAAAATCGAAAACAAGGCTAGGAGCAACATCCGTGTAAGCATCTCAGGGCCTCGATTCGACATGGCATAACTGACAGTCGCTTGCGTGATGGATATCACTCTATCCACTAGCGATACAGTGTGACATCCACGTCTCACAGTTTGGCATGACGAATCGAGCCCAGGGTGTGTGTGTAACGAAAACGTCCTATAAAGAAAAATATTTTCAGAAATAAAATATTATGTTACTTATTTTATTGCACAAGATCAACGTAACTAACCAAAATTTTACAAAAATAGCATAAGTGACTCAGTTTATTTAATATCTTTTCCGAAAAATTGTTTTTGTAAACATCCCTTCAATTTCAATAACTCTAAGTAGGTAGGTACACTAGGTACCTACAATCACGGACTTCAAGTGTCGAGTCATTTACGGTTCAGGCTGTTTTCTTTTGTTTAGTACTTTACTCCATGAAACCCTAAAACTGAATGTAAATTGAACCATACCTACCAGATGTAATTTTCCACTACAATGTGTACGACTATAGTAGAAATGAATGGTACCCTAATCCTGTTAAAAACAAACATTTTATTAGTAACACTAGCTTTTTCCCGCGGCTTCGCCCGCGTACTAAAAGTACTAAAAAAGGAGGTTCTCAGTTAGACTCGTATGTTTGTATGTAGGAATGTATGTTTGTCCGCGATCATCTTGCGTTTCGCTAAACTGATTTAGAAGCGGTTTTCGGAAAAGTATTCGTTACATTCTGGAGGTTTCGGTATACCACGTTTTGAAGACGGCGGTATCCTCATTTTTTATTTTAAAGAAATTATTGCAATAATTGTTTAATTGTTACGCCATCAACGACTTACTACTGAGAGATTATGATTAATACAGATTGAATAGAAGCTTTTCCCCGCGACTTCGTATGCACTTGCGTGGAATTAGTAATCCACCCTCCTTTTTACCTGCTTAAGGAATGACTTCTGGGATAACAACTATTATATATCTTTCCCCAGAACGCAAAATATCTCCATACCAAATCATCTAAATAGGTTCAACGGTTATTAATTTCCCATACAAACTTTCAACCCCCGTTTCACCCCCTAGAGGGTTGATTTTCGAGATAAAAACTATCCTATATTGTTTACCGCGACTCAATCTATATAATATGTACCAAGTTTCATTTCAATCGTCTGTTCAGCGGTTAATAATTCTCCATACAAACTACCAACATGTTTTCTACCCCTCTAAGATTGATTTTCGGCTTAAAAAATATTCTATATTGTTTCCTGGGACTCAAACTATATCCACAACAAAATTATCTAAATCGGTTCGCGGTAAAAAAATCTCCATACAAACCTCCAACCCCCATTTCACCCCCTTAAAGATTGATTTTCGAGATAAAAACTGTCCCATGTCGTTTCCCGGTACACAAACTATCTCTATACCAAGTTTCATCTAAATTGGTTCAACGTTTAATAATTCCCCATACAAACTATCAACCCCCATTTCACCCCCTTAAGTGTTGATTTCGTAATCAGCGACCCGATAAACCATAGAAACAATACCCATGTTGATATTTAAATTTTGTGACCACATTTCCCCCTTATGGGTTGAATTCTCAAAAAAGCTGAAACACTTGTTTTCTCATTTATCGTTAGGAATACTCCTGTAAAGTTTCGAATAAAATAGTTGAACTAATCTCGTTTCCCATACAAACTTTGAACCCCATTTCCCCCCTTAGGAGGTAAATTTTTAAAAATAATTTCTAAGTGCATCCTTATGCCTTATAAGGAGCCTACGTACCACATTTGGAATCTCTAGAACCAGCGGTTTGGGCTGTGCGTTGATATGTCAGTCAGTTTCTTGTTTTATATATTTAGAAGAAGATTGCAATTTGGCACAAATACTTTCAAGAATTTTCATGTCCACAATATTAAATTTCAAAAACGATGCCATTTTCTTAATTAACGTCCCAAAAAATCACAAAAACGACACCCATATGGATATTTAGACATTTCAACCCCATTGTACCCTAACAGGGGAGATGGTATTTCACGTCCGCCACGTCGGATTTTAAAATCGTTGTTGTTTTCGTAATCAACGACCCGATAAACCATAGAAACAATACCCATGTTGATTTTTAGACTTTTTGACCACATTTCCCCCTTTTAGGGGTTGAATTCTCAAAAAACCTGCAACACGTATTTACTCATTTATAGTTTCGAATAAAATAGACTAACTAATCTTGTTTCCCCATACAAACTTTGGACCCCCATTTCACCCCCTTAGGGGATGAATTTTGAAAAATCCTTTCTTAGCGCACCCCTAGACCTTATAAGGAACCTACGTGCCAAATTTGGAATCTCTAGAACCAGCGGTTTGGACTGTGCGTTGATAGATCACTATGTCAGTCAGTCACCTTTGAGTTATATATATATAGATAACCAACCTACACCTATACCAGTTTCCCAGTACATACGCTTACAGTTTTTCCGTGATGGCATCTTTTACGGTCAGTTTCACGTAGCAGCAATTCAAAAAAGACCAATAACTGTATTAAGACGTTGAAAGACCAACCAACAATTAACGCTACTTGTACTTTTAAGTAATTGAACAAGTCCGTATTGAAACGTTAAGCAATTAGAGCCAGCAAAGTTGTTGGCACTTGGCAGTATCTTTCGCAGCCAGAAATTAAGACTCCCAATTAATAACAAGACTGTGGTTGATCAAACAGGCTAACTCTTTAATTACTGCGTGGGTCGCAGCTGTGTTGTCTCAAATTTGGCGCCGCGAATATTAGAGGAACAAAATATATATAGCAAAACATTAACTTTATCATAGCGGATGTTCGTGTTGACATTGCCCAATGACTTCCGCTGAGGGTGGCGTTCATTTGAGCACATTTTAGAGCTCTTATTTAAGATTAAAAAGTAGATTTCTCGTACACCATTTAATACTATGTACAAGTTCATCCCTATAATTATTAAATTTAGTCCATACTCATTAGATCAATGCGAAAGTGTGTCCGTCTGTCACCTCTTCTCGCTTAAACCGTTGACCCGAATTAAATGAGATTTAGTTTGGATGTAGTTCAAGCCCTGAGGAAACAGGATTTTTTTACCACGGACATCATTCTTAAGGGGGTGAACGGGAGACGAATTCAGGATTTTTGTAATTGCATGAATGTTTGCCATTAAATTTTATTAAAGCGCATAGCCGGGATAACGGTAGGTAGAAGAAAGCGCGTACGAAGTAGTGGGCAAAAGTTCATTCGGGGTGACAGCACGCGGTGGGTAAAAGTCCGCAGTGCCTATTGCTCCAACTCTGGTGGAAAGGCGGGTGAGGTGCGTCTTTGAAAAATTTAGAGGGATATACCTATTAGGGTCCTCGTTTCAGAGCAACGTGCAGCGCAGAGCCAAAGTGAGTACCTAGTGCAGGTCGAAGTAGGCCGCGGAATAAGTAAACAGCTTACCATCTTTTTAATACGCCAAAGGGAAAAGTGTGTGTAAAGTAGATGGATAGACTTTACCTCGTGCCGTATTCTAATTTTAAAATTCAAAAACTATACATTAAAAACTCCAACACACAAAAAATATTGAAGTTGTATTGGAGTTGCATCGGAATCATTTTCAAACAAATTCTTATATCTCTGATTCAGACGCTTACTTATAGGCGCTAGCTGTATTGCGTAGTTAACGCATTGGAGTTGTATTGATGTTGGATTGTGTCTAAACGTGTTTTAAAGTTAGAATACGGCCCGGAGTCTTTTGCATTGATGTACGTCAGTCATTGTAGATACATGCCAAAGTAACAGTGTCCGTAAGAAGAATTGAATTCTGAGTAAGTGCCAAGTTATGTAAGAAAATGTTGATTGGGGTACAAGTACGAGTTTAGAAGTACGCACTTTACGATGGTACGACGTACGGTCAGCACCTACGCAATCGAAGACGACAAAAGCTCTTATTCCCTTATAAAAAGGACTTCTGATGCTGACTGTACCATAGGTACGCAATATGTCATATGGTGTATGGGGTATAGACCCCAATGCTAAGTCTTTCAGACCACAATAAAAGCCTAATTGTAAAAATGACCTCGATATTACTAAATATACTTTAATGGGTATTTATGAAAATGTTCGCGTACTTTTACCCAACTACGTGCGTAATTTTACCCATATGCCGGGGCACGTACGTTTTCGG
The DNA here is from genome assembly GCA_947086415.1 of Pammene aurita. Classification (NCBI taxonomy): domain Eukaryota; kingdom Metazoa; phylum Arthropoda; class Insecta; order Lepidoptera; family Tortricidae; genus Pammene; species Pammene aurita. The sequence continues at coordinate 27,324,137 of OX352292.1, read as the reverse complement.
ACCATTCGGCTTTTATTTTGCTCGTATGGATTTTGTATTGTTGTGTTTTCGTTATAGATAATTTGAAAATCGATGCATATTAAATTTCATCAACCTTACCTACTTAGTTAAGTACGTACTAAGTACTCACTGCGTTACGATCTGAGCACGACATCGCGGCAACGGCAGCGAGTACTTAACCCTTGTTATTGTTACATTTTATTTTATCATTTAGGACAAGTGTAACAGGGCTTGTACCACCGATTAAATAATAGAACTATACTGAGGTCCCTCTGTGACGTCACGAATCATGTTGTCCCTTCTTAACGCATGACAAGTTCTCTGTCTCAATTAGGCAAACGGATACTAGTTATCAAACTCAACTTTTTTGACAGAGATTGCATGTAAGTACCTATTTAAATAATAGACCGTAAGCCACGAACTTTGAATACCAATCGCGTCCCGTTCGATAACTCGTATAATGATTAAGGGCGACTTGTGATGGAGCCTCGTGAGCGTCAGCTGCCGCTCCGTCGGTGGGTTAAGGAACGGCAGCCACCCAAACACGTAAAAAAATTAAATAAATTCAGTCATCGCGTCCCGATTATAAGATATTTAAAGCATAAATTTAATAATCGTCAGCCGGCTCTATCGCCGTGGAAAGACCGTCAGCTGGTCAGGTGAACATGTAAAAAAAAATTTTTTTCAGTTATGGCGTCCCATGTGTATCTTTGTCAGATGGTAGTTCATATGCTATTATGAAGATATAAAATCGTCAGCCGGCTGTATCGCTGTGGAAAGACCGTCAGCTGATACCCTGAAGGCCGAAACGCTGGAGCCACTCGGGAGCATATATCGCCTATTAACCGATTCAGTGCGGATGGCACGACAGGCGGGTCATCAATGTTTTTAACTTGTGGCGTATGACACGAGAGGCGTGTCATTTTAAAATTGATTAAAACTTCTTCAAATTAAGTTTCAGAAGGGTTCACCCCGAACAAAATTATTATTGTTTGTCACGTAGAACAAGCTTGTACCCTTCGTTTCTGGAATTTTCTAGATATTGTTTAAAATTTTCAATATCAGTTGTTAACAACCTTTTCAAGTTGCATTATTTTTACGAGTTAAACATTACTTACCGATTCGGTGCGGATGGCACGACAGGCGTGTCATCAATGTTTTTAACGTGTGGCGTATGACACGAGAGGAGTGTCATTTTAAAATCGATTAAAACTTCTTCAAATTACATTTCAGAAGGGTTTTCCCCGAACAAAATTATTATTGTTTATCACGTAGAACAAGCTTGTAGCCTTCGTTTCTGGAATATTCTAGATATTGTTTGAATTTTTCAAAATTAGTTGTTAACAACCTTTTCAAGTTGCATTATTTTTACGGCCTTAACATTACTTATTAAATATTATTATTCATTGAATAACAAATCATAATAACATCTTACAAGATTTCAATTTTACTTCAAATTATATGATTTTCAAAAAAACAAACGTAGGGGAGAGTGGGGTTGGAAGTGCCGGGGGTTTATTCAATTCAATTCAATTATTTATTTCAGGCTCTATAGGCCCATAGGCATGTTAGTAATACAATAACTTATTTCTAATTGTTAGTGTAATTATCCAATTCGAAGTATATAATTAACAATTATTGTGCCGACCTCTATAACTTTTTAAATAAAGATAGAGATACGGTCAAAATGCGCTATTATAGCCTCAGATAACACGCCATATTGGCAACAATTATATTTCCACTAATCCTGACGGTTGAGTGGATGGGTGCGCAAACATTCAGAAGCTATCAAAATGATACACTTGTACATTTTTTCGTGCTTGACCTATTTGGCTTGTATCCGCGCACTTTGAATCGATTCAAGCGTTGTTTTCCTAAATTATAATGATATTATTTAGGTATCTTCTTGTTTAGTTATTTTTTAAATTGATCGACACGGTTCCCAGTACGCTGTTCCCTTTTAAAAGGGCAAGTTTTTCCCAAAAACAGTTCACCTCGATCGACCTCAATTGTACAAAAAAAAATTTTTGATCGATCATTAGATATAGTTTGGCAAACCATTTCTGTCAGTAGAAACGCGCGGAAAATTCAAAATACGTACATGTGGCAACCCTTTGTGATGAGACACCGTATTTCATGACGAACATTTCAATTCACATTGAATTTGTTTCTAGTGCATTTCACTCTCTCATCTTAAGCGCGAGTGAGATAGAACTCCTGCAACGTTCCCAATTAAATTTAAATTCATTTTTAAGGCATATGTCAATTGCCTCAAACAGATTATCTGTTGCAGTTGATGACAGATCAAACGAAATATATCCGTCTCCTTTTTACACACCGTAAATGTCACCTAATTAGAAAGGGGCGGAAATACCAACTAAAATTAAAAACAAAATTTTATGATCATTGCTGCTTTTTTCACTGATTCTTAGTGTTGTCATACTTTTGTTCGCTGTACATTGCTACTGCGCTCGTTGGCTGGCCAGACTATACGATGCGAAGCTACTAAAATAGGACTGAAAGATGTAAAATATTTAAAACATTAGCTAAAGGAGTAGAAACCGGGTGACTAAAAAAAATAACTTTTTTACATGACGCCCGAAAAAGCTTAGGTAGCACTTTTTGGTGTAGAGCATAGACATTTATGACAATATTTTAGCATAATCTATCCGGAACAATTTGCCTTAAATTTCCGCTCCGAAATTGGTGGCATAAATGCTTGTATTAAATAAACTATTAAGATTTTCATTGCAATTACTGCGTTGTTTCGAAGAAAAATAAACATTCTTATAAAACTATTTTTTTATGACATTTGAAAATCGGCACGTCGAACCCCACCCTCCCGTACAGGGTGCATCGTCATCTTTTGGAAAGTTGTGTCACTAGTTTTTGCTACCTAACGTACGAAAGTTGGTATTTGACGGATAATTTATCACATCCATTTTTAATACATTATGTGAAAAAAGATGGTTTCAGCATGATTACATGAGAATCTTATAGGGTGGCCGAGTGCGAGTCGGACTCGCGCCTCGATTTTTTTTCTTAAGTCCGACTCACGGTGTAGAATCCTATTATTTTTCCTGTAATCTATACGTTAATAAGGAATGTCAGTATTTTTTTTCATAATTTTCGGTCCAGCAGTTTCAGAGATAAGGGGGGACGGGGACGGTCAATTTTACAGTTTCGTCATCTCCGTCTGTCCGTCCGTCCGTATGTCACAGCCTTTATACTCTGAAAGTATAAGACGTATCTTAATGAAATTTAGACATAAGGTGTCTTTTGTATGCCGCTATTTAGTTATGTAGATAAATTGCAGAAAAAAAAATTTGGGAGGGCGCCCAACGCTCAATATCAACATGTTGCACATCAATCGATAGGTCTTTAAAAATTACATCGAGGTTTAGCATTTTGTGATTAAGTGAATATTTTCAGAAATAATCGCTTCGAAAGTCAGAAAAATTGTGTCCTCCCCCCTGTAACTTTTGAACCGTAAAGTCCAAAAAATATGAAAAAAATTGAGAAGATGCGTCTTTTCTTTTCACATACTTTCGACAAAAAATATTTTGAACATTACAGGTTCAGGTATTTTCGAGTTATCTTCAAAAAACTTCTTCCATAGGCATCAGGTACCTTTTGGTATTTGTTTGGTTCTTATTCCATTGAAGGTACGGAACTCCCCATTATGCGTAACCCCGACGAGCACTTGGCCGGTTATTTTTTTAAATTATGTACTTCAAAACTACATACGTTAAAATTATACAAAAAATATATTTGAGATCCTCATATTAAGCCGTTTTATTTGATATGTCATACATTATAGTTTTGCAAAAATTTCTCATTTACCCCCCACAAATGCCCCCCATATTTAAAATTTATAGACTGGCGTTACATACCTGCCTTTGGGTGGCTGACTTACATATACTGCTGAGTACAAAATTTTTGCTCAATCGGTCTAGTAGTTTCTGAGAAAATTGGCTTTGTGGCAGGCAGACAGACAGAGTTCGTTTTTTACCGATTTGGTATGGAACCCTTAAAATGATTTTCATTATTGTACCGTTTTAATGGACGCAAAGTTGTAATCCATGTGGAAAGTGAAGTGACATAGTTCGTATGAATTCTCATATAAACCATAACACTTCTTTTTACGCAGAAACTCTACTACAATCCATTAATGTATTGTTTTTTACCTTTTAAATATTTCTTTTGACTACGAAATATCAATGCAAACAGCCAATGGCAATTATTAAAGCCGCGTGTACATTGTCCGATATGGAATGGTCATTCTAAACTGTAGGGCAAACGGAGATATAAACATTGGTTGTATGTATCATTCTATGTCTTTGCTTGCGAATACGGCCTAATGTCATAGACACCAGAACTATTTACCTATTTACCCTCTTTAAATATTTTATTATAAAATAAAAATGTATGCCTAGTATACATTAAAAATATTAGAATGAAGATTTTACTTTTTGTGATTCAAGACAAATTATTTGTTATCTATTTATATGGCTCGAATAAATAATTCAAGGAGAAATCATGAAAATATTGAATGCATAGTTTTAAATCGCGTCGCACTGTAAAAAAATTATATTTACCCATTCTGTTAGCCGCCAACTTAGCCCACTAGTGATACATATATGTATAAAAATTGTACTTAGTAGAAAATGTTTGTGATACCTGAATTTTTAAAGTCACTTACCATCCATTTCAAGTAAAACAGGTAGTTTAAATGCTACTAAAAATTTAAAACAACGTTTTAATCAGTTTACTTCCTTAGTTTGATTTCAAATGAACTCAATCAAGTCTAAATCAGTGAAAAAACACAAAAAAATACATATTTTTTTACACATGGCTGATGACACGATAGGCGTGTCATCATATTCTATGGCGTATGGCACGCCTGTCGTGTCATGAAATAATTGTTCGCCGCCACAGCCAAAAGTTTTCAAAAATGGAGGACGCAACGAATCGGTTAAAATGCACCAGCTCTCCATTTCATCACAAAAATGATTAAATGTTATATATAATGAAGCCATGTAACCATCAGCTACCGCTTCGTTGGGGGGTTGAGGAACGACAGCCAACCAAACACGTAAAAAAATTAAATAAATTTAGTCATCGCGACCCGGTTGAAATTTTGTCAGTCGATAGATTAAAAGCTATAAAAAGCATGAAAAATCGTCAGCCGGCTGTAACACGGTGGAAAGACCGTCAGCTGGTCACGTGAACATGTAAAAAAAATTTTTTTTCAGTCATCGCGTCCCATGTATAACTTTGTCAGATGGTAGTTCATATGATATTATGAAGATATGAAATCGTCAGCCGGCTGTATCGCGGTGGAAAGACCGTCAGCTGATGCCCTGAAGGCCGTAACGATGGAGCCACTCGGTAGCATATATCGCCTATTAAAATGCACCAGTTCTCCATTTCATCACTAAAGTGATTAAAGGTGATATATAATGAAGCCAGGTAACCGTCAGCTACCGCTCCGTTGTGGGACTGAGGAGCGACAGACAACCAAACGCGTAAAAAAATATGATGCCCTGAAGGCCGTAACGCCTGGAGCCACTCAGCAGTATATGTCGCAAATTCAAATGCACCAGCTATCTATTTTATCACAAAAGTGGCTAAGGCTGATTTACAATGAAGCCTTGTGACCGTCAACGACCGCTCCGTTTGGGGATAGAGGAACGGCAGCCACCCACACACGCAAAAATCAAATCAACATTCAGATTCAAATGGAAAATTTCTCAGATGATAGTTAATATGCCACTGTGAATAAAACAAATCGCGGTGGAATGACTGTCAGCTGGTGCCGTGAACATATTATGTATATTTTTTTCAGTCGTTATGTCCCAATTGACACTTTGTCAAATGATAGTGCATTATGTGATTGTGAAATTATAAGATCGTCAGCCGGTTGTAACGCGGTGGAATGACCGGCAGATGATGTCCGGACTACAAACCGTAACGCAGGAGTCAGACGAGAGCATCTGTCTCATATTTGAATGCACCATTACGTCCAGGACCCTATTTCCCCGCCCTGAAAGCAAAGTCGCAAAAGTTTTCTAATTCACTGATTTTTAACATACAAGATGCTAAGCTACAAATATTTAAAGATAAATCGGGCAAGGGCGAGTCTGTGTGGGTGGCTGCCATTCCTCTACCCCCAAACGGAGCGGTCGTTGGCGGTCACAACTCACAAGGCTTCATTATAAATCAGCCTTAGCCACTTATGTGATCAAATGGATAGCTGGTGCCTTTGAATTTGCGACATATATACTGCCGAGTGGCTCCAGGCGTTACGGCATTCAGGACATAAATCGGGCAAGGGCGAGTCTGTGTGGGTGGCTGCCATTCCTCTACCCCCAAACGGAGCGGTCGTTGGCGGTCACAACTCACAAGGCTTCATTATAAATCAGCCTTAGCCACTTATGTGATCAAATGGATAGCTGGTGCCTTTGAATTTGCGACATATATACTGCCGAGTGGCTCCAGGCGTTACGGCATTCAGGACATCAGCTGACGATGTTTCCACCGCGATACAGCCAGCTGACGGTTTGATATCTTCATAATATCATATGAACTACCATCTGGCAAAGTTATACATGGGACGCGATGACTGAAAAAAAAATTTTTTTTCATGTTCACGTGACCAGCTGACGGTCTTTCCACCGCAATACAGCCGGCTGACGATTTTTCATGCTTTTAGGGTTCCGTAGTCAACTAGGAACCCTTATAGTTTCGCCATGTCTGTCCGTCCTAGACGTGCGCGCCGTGTCAAAATTTGGCGGCGGCGGCGCGCCGACCTCTGAGGGTCGGCGTGGCGGCGCCGCGCCGGCGTGAAGTTTTATTAAAGCAAAAGTTAATTAATTTCTGGTTTTTTACAAGCATTATGCTCGCACACTCGCTGTTTGTGTATTTTTGTTGTTTAATGTTGACATTACCATTTTTGCATGGCATTGGCACCTAACCTAACAAAGAGAGGAATAAAAAATGTATACCAAAATTGCGGCATACGGCAGCGGTCCCATTGCCGTACCTCCATACACTTTTCGGGCACATTTCCGTCAGTTTTTGTGATACTTCAATAATTTTAAGATATTCCATAGAGATACGGCAAATTACAACACCAAACACGGCAACCCCAAAATGCCAGAGGAACAACACTGGCCAGGTGATTTATTGGGTGGTCGTGGCCATCTATCTATCAATACATATAATAAAGCTGAAGAGGGTCGAAAGTCTGTACATGGAAGATAATCGAAAAAAAGTTGGTTGGGGATACTTAGAATCGATAACAGAATACGTTCCAACAATTTTTAGATTTTTTGTCTGTTTGTCTGTTTATCTGTTTGTCTGTTTATTTGACCGCGCATCACGTGAAAACGGCTGAACGGATTTTGATGAAATTTTGTATAGAGATAGTATGAGTCCCGGGAAAGGATAATATATAGTTTTAATCCCGAAAATCAACCCTGGTGAGGGTGAAAATGGGGTTGAAAGTTTGTATGGAGAATTTTTAACCGCTGAAACGATTTAGATAGAAATGAGTATGGAGACAATTTGAGTCTCGAGAAACCTCATAGGATAGTTTTCAAACCCTTGTGGGGATGAAAAGGGGGTTGGAAGTTGGTATGAGGATTTTTTTACCGCTGAATTGATTTAGATGAAAATTGGTATAGAGATAGTATGGGTCTCGAGAAAGGACAAAGGATAGTTTCATCTTCAAAAAAGCCCCCCACCCCATATGAAGCTGCGAAGTTTCAAAATTTTTCGATTTTTAAAGTGCGAAATTAAAAAAAAAACAATGATAGCATTCGATTTTTAACATTTTACTGTAAAATAAATTGTATAGCAACCATATACATAAACGCAATATTTCACTGTAAAAATAGCAATTTCATATTTTTTCCATACTATAAACACGGCGACTATGTGGTCGTGACGTCACTTTTGCACGTCATTTTATTAGGAGCGTTTTGAGAAACAAATGCAAATCTCAGACTTTAAGTCTCATTTCTGACTAATGTGTTGCTTTAACGCAATTGGCCCCATATAGACATTTGATCCTCATAACAAAACGAGTCGATTGATACCATACATGAAAACAATTTACCATGCCTATTACCACCATTATTGCAACCACTAACATCAGTGTATTATCTGTGACAGTGTGGTAAAAACGTAAGAAAATTTATTACCTACGGTAACGTAATGAAAATCCGCCCCTCCCTGACTACTATTTATCTCTTTTTAGGGTTCTGTAGTCAACTAGGAACCCTTATAGTTTCGCCATGTCCGTCCGTCTGTCCGCGGTCTAGCTCAGTTACCGTTCGCACTAGAAAGCTAAAATTTGGTGAGGCCTGATAAGAACTTTCAATAGATACTATATTGAATAAAATCGGTTCAGCCGTTTTTGAATTATGGGGAAAGTTAGTGTCGAATAGTAAAATGACGTAAGCGCCGCCAAATATCCCTTAATAAACGACCTTTTGAACAGATGTTTTGTAACAGGGCGGCATCTACGAAACTCTACACTGAGCATCGCCCGACATGCTCTTGGCCGGTTTTTTTGCATTGTTATCCCGGAAATCACCCCTTAAGGATTACTAATTCCAATTTAAGAAAATCCCCAGCCAGGTTATATTAGGGGGTAGCCACTACACTCGATTGAGTTAAATTTGCATGGGTCATGAACCCCCCCCCCCCCCCCCCAAGTGCACCTCAAATAGAAAAAAAACATTTCTGCATTTGGGGGCCCTCCCCCCCACACCCATATTTCAACCGCGCCTGTTCTTACCTTTCATGCTTAGACTGATTTGACGGGAGGATCGATTTGGATGATATTTGCCATGGACATGAACGTATAAAATGTATAAATACAAAAGTGGTCCTGTATCGTCCGATATACACCACACCTTCTACTCTCTAAGTCGTTTAAATCATGCCAAAAAATATGATAAAATAAAGTATTCATTTTTGAGTTTAGTTTCATTTAGTGGTAATTGTAAAATATTTTATTAGGACTACTGTCCTCTAGCGTATCCATCTGTCAACTTTACTTCAAGTTCCGCCTCCAGGGTAGCGGGAGAGAAATTAGGGGTGAATTTGGCGCTTACTGACACAGACCGAATTCCACGCGGGCGGAGCCGCGGGCACAGCTAGTACATATAATAAAGCTGAAGAGGGTCGAAAGTCTGTACATGGAAGATAATCGAAAAAAAGTTGGCTGGGGATACTTAGAATCGATAACAGAACACGTTCCAACAATTTTTAGAATTTTTGTCTGTTTATCTGTTTGTCTGTTTATCTGTTTTTCTGTTTATCTGTTTGTCTGTTTATTTGACCGCGCATCACGTGAAAACGGCTGAACGGATTTTGATGAAATTTTGTATAGAGATAGTTTGAGTCCCGGGGAGGGATAATATATAGTTTTAATCCCGAAAATCAACCCTGGTGGGGGTGAAAATGGGGTTGAAAGTTTGTATGGAGAATTTTTAACCGCTGAAACGATTTAGATAGAAATGAGTATGGAGATAATTTGAGTTTCGAGAAACGTCATAGGATAGTTTTCAAACCCTTGTGGGGGTGACAAGGGGGTTGGAAGTTGGTATGAAGATTTTTTTACCGCTGAACTGATAAAGATGAAATTTAGTATAGTCTATATGGGTCTCAAGAAAGGACAAAGGATAGTTTCACCCCGAAAATCAACCCTAAAGGGGTGAAAAGGGAGTTGGAAATTTGTATAGAGAATTATTAACCGCAGAATCGATTTAGCTAAAATTTGGTATGGAGATAATTTGAGCTCTGGAAAAGGAAATAAAATAGTTTTATCTCGGAAATTCCTTTAAGCGGATGCAAAAGGATTGGAAGTTTACATGGGGAAGAAACCACCAATAACCGCTGTACGTATTTAGATGAAATTTGGTATTGAAATAATTTGTAATTTTTTTTTTGGTCAAGTTGTTTTATATATTTATAACATGTTACCCGTCGATGCTTTAAATTTACCTTTACCTGCTCTTAAGAAATATTTGAAAATGTCATTAATGTCAAAGGGTAATTGCAGGTTCGAGGACTATATATGACGGACAAAGATAATAAAGATGCATGGCCCAAACCAGAAACTACTACAAAATCATCTAACATTTATAGGACACCGTTTAGGTAGGAAAACTGTTTTGTGAAGCAGTCAGATTAGGATTTATTTTTCTTTATAACTAATTAAACAATAGGTACATTGTCTGTCTCTCAAGCTGTTTTTAACCGACTTCAAGATTTGAAAAGAGGAGGTTCTCAATTCGGCGTGTTTTTTTTTTTTTTTTTTTGTTTTTTATTTTTTATGTTTGTTACTCCATAACTCCGTCATGTCTGAACCGATTTTGAAAATTCTTTTTTTGATTGTAAGTATATATATACAGATTGGTCCCGTTTTTGTCAAAACGCAGTTCTGATGATGGGATCCATGAGGAATCGAGGGAACTCCTCAAATCTTAAAGGCATACATATAGTGATTTTTATATTTTTATCAACAAAACCATCATTTTCATTCAAAACAGTGACATTTTATGAATTAGAACTGCTGATGATGATCAGAACGGAACTCTTCAACGACGCATAGTTCACGTTTGGCGATTCGTCCTCTTCGCTGTGTTTGTTTAGCAAGTTTAATTGTCAGAACAAATGTTCGTCAAGCTCAAGTTCTGATGATGGGATCCATGAAGAATCGAGGGAACTCCTCAAATCTTAAGGGCTTACACATAGTGATTTTTGTATTTTTATCAACAAATCAAGCATTTTCATTCAAAAGAGTGACATTTGATGAAGTGGAACTGCTGATGATGAACAGAACGGAACTCTTCAACGACGCATAGTTCATGTTTGGCGATTCTTCCTCTTCGCTATGTTTGTTAAGCAAGTTAGATTGTCAGGACCAATTTTCGGCAAGCTCAAGTTCTGATGATGAGTTCCACGAGGAATCGAGGGAATTCCTCAAATCTTAAAGTCATACATAAAGTGACTTTTGTATTTTTATCAACAAATCAAGCATTTTCATTCAAAAGAGTGACATTTGATGAAGTAGAACTGCTGATGATAATCAGAACGGAACTCTTCAACGACGCATAGTTCACGTTTGGCGATTTGTCCTCTCCGCTGCGTTTTTTAAGCAAGTTATTTCATTGTATGGAATCTAAGTGCACCATCTACAATAATCCTTCACCGGCTACCCCCATTGAAGTCGGTTTTTTTTTCTTAAAAATTATGATATGTCTTCTTGAAGAACTACGCATTATTTTGTATCTTTAAGATCTAATAATGTAAAAAAATAAGTCCCGTCGAGTTTCGGACATAATACTTCTCGGGTCAGAAGTGTAGGGTTAGAACCGGTGGTAGTTTTGGAACGAAGTTCCTTATCGGACGGTTCGCGGATGGGGGGCTAGGCGAAAAAAAGTCACGTGACCGGCACGAAAAAGCGTCAAGTCACGAAAACGCGACACCCATACGATTGAGAAACATGTAAAATGGAATGAAAAAAATAAATAAAAGTGAGTAGTGACAAAGTGAAACAAGTGAAAAAAGTCGAGAACCTAAAAGTAAAAAATGTCAAAATATTTCAAATTTAAAAAAATTCAAAAAATTCAAAAATTTCAAAAATTTCAAGTTTTAAAATTTTTTTAAATTACAACTTCTTTCCAACCGAGTGTTCCACGATACTCACGTATTTTTTTTTCTCTGACGTCCATTAGTGCATTGTAATGTGCTTACATTGAAGAATAAATATCTTGATCTACACCAATATCATAAATCCTCTATCCGTATGTAATTACCACAATTATTGCAACCAGTAACGTAACATCAGTGTTTATCTGTGACAGTGTGGTAAAAACGTATGAAAATCCGTGTATGCTTCTGTACGTAATTAGGCCTAATTACGTAACAGTTACATAAACTACTATTTATTGTAGTAAACTAGGAACCCTTATAGTTTCGCCATGTCCGTCCGTCTGTCCGCGGTCTAGATCAGTTACCGTTCGCACTAGAAAGCTGAAATTTGGTGATTCCCGATAAAAACTTTCAATAAAACCTATATTGAATAAAATCGGTTAAGCCGTTTTTAAATTATCAGTCAAAAACGCATAGTGAAAGGAAGTGCCGGATGGTAAAATGACGGAAGCGCCGCCAAATATCCCTTAATAAACGATCTTTTGAACGGATGTTTTGTAACAGGGCGGCATCTACGAAACTCTACACTGAGAATCGCCATGCTCTTGGCCTTGCATTGTTATCCCGGAAATCACCCCTTAAGGATTACTAATTCCAATTCAAGAAAATTCCCAGCCAGGTTATACGTAGCCTATAAAAATTCAACGTCTAAAAGGGGGGGGGGGGGTAGCCACTACACTCGATTGAGTTAAATTTGCATGGGTTATGCCCCCTCCCCCCTCCAAGTGCACCTCAACTAGAAAAAAATCATTTTTGCATTTGTGATCCCCCCCCCCCCTCCCGCCCCAATTTCAACCGCACCGGTTCTTACCTTTCATGCTTAGACTGATTTGACGGGAGGATCGATTTGGATGATATTTGCCGTGGACATGAACGTATTAATAAACCTACTACTCTATGTATCATCATGCCAAAAAAAATAATAGGATAAAAAAAGTATTCATTTTTGAGTGTAGTTTCATTTAGCGGTAATTGTAAAATATTTTATTAGGACTACTGTCCTCTCGCGTATCCATCTGTCAACTTTACTTCAAGTTCCGCCTCCAGGGTAGCGGGAGAGAAATTAGGGGTGAATTAGCCGTTTACTGACACAGACCGAATTCTACGCGGGCGGAGCCGCGGGCACAGCTAGTAGAGTATAAAGGTGCTCTTACAAGGGCGATTTTTAACGGCCTCCTAGCCCAGTCGGTAGTGACCCTGCCTACGAAGCAGGAGGTCGCGGGTTCGAATCCTGGTCAGGGCATTTATTTGTGTGTTTATCACAGATATTTGTTCCCGAGTTTTGGAAGTTTTATGTATTTAAGTATTTATCCATATTTATCTATTATATATATCGTCGTCTAGTACCCATAACACAAGCCTTATTGAGCTTACTGTGGGCCTAGGTCGATTTGTGTAAAATAGTCCTATAATATTTATTTATTTATTGCCCGGCGACAAGCTGCCGAAATTAATGGAGCAATATCGAGCAATTTATAGAAAATGCGGCAGTTATTTCGGCAATGATTTCTCGAATTGCTCCAATAAATTCCGTGTTGCTCCAAATCGCTGATTAGAATTGCCGTATATCCAGACGATTTGAAAATTTAAGGCAATTTTTATTTCTATCCCGTACGTACATACATATATGGCGTCGGTCGCCAGTCGGGCGTGGGCCAAGCGAGCAATACGTCGTGTTTCGCTGAGGAAAGATGACCGTCTTAATGATCCTCTTAATAAGTATTAACTAGATAATTGTCTGAAGAAAATTACAGTCGGCCACAAAATCGTATAGCTATTGTCAAACACTTGCAAGCTGATTTATAACACGCCAAGCCACGGACAGATGAGTTCCACGCAATCATAAGAACAACATTGCGTCGTTAGGTGGAACGGGTCAAGAAGAGTCAGAACAGCATTTTGAAGGTGTTAGCAGATAGGTACAGTCGAGGACAAAGAGATGTATACACTTTTGGACCTTATTGCGTTGTAATAAGGTCCAAAAGTGTATACATCTCTTTGTCCTCGACTGTAACTACAGCTTTCCAATCATTTGTCACTGGGTGGCACAGATCAGGACATTAGTAAGGTATATTAAATAGTAGTGATCTGTTTCACACACACCATCTGAACCTGAAGACCTTTGATTTGAGACCTTTCATTTGAGATAAGGTTCAATTGTATACGCCAGTGGCAAAAGTTGTCAATTTTGCTGCCCAAGCTCCATCTAGTGTTCAATAGAAGAATTAGGCCGTCGTTAATTACAGTTAATTAACGCATAAAACCGTTTTATTTTGGTCTCTGCATACGTTAGAGTGCAAGTATCATTTACGAAAAATAGCTTATAAAAATACCTTTTAGCTGTTATATACGACTTTTGTATTCACGTTAGCTTTTGTTTCATCTACTAGTTCCAGCCCTGTACGTATTTTGCCGATGGTGGTGGTAAATAAGCGTGAAGCATTTCTCATATTCTTTCATATAAAGTACGCTATAACTGGTTATAGAGCGGATATTTTATAAATTAACCGTTTATCTGCGCAACCTTTTTTTTTAAATATCTCGGACCCTGCACGCTATCCAATGGTGGCGTCATACAATGAAATAATGCACTAGTTAAGACCTTTCAAATGAGATATGTCTCAATGGTATACACTCATGGTACAAAATGCCCATTCTCCTTTAGTCATTGCGTCCTGGTTGAAATTTTGTCAGTCGATAGATTAAAAGCTATAAAAAAACCGGCCAAGAGCGTGTCGGGCCACGCTCAGTGTAGGGTTCCGTAGTTTTCCGTCCGTCACAGTAAGTGTCCCCACTTAAGAGTTTTTGAAAGCATATCATTTCATTGTGATTTTGTAGAAATTACAGGTAAGTACAATAAACACCTGCTTATACGGTTAAATTACAAACTTAGTTCAGATATTATTTTGTAATTTTTTTTCAAAAACTATTCAACCTATCAAGTTCAAAATAATTTTCCTAGAAAGTTCTACTTTTGAAATTTTTTCATATTTTTAAAACTTATGGTACAAAAGTTAGAGGGGGGGGACACATTTTTTTTACTTCTGGAGCGATTATTTCCGAAAATATTTACATTATCAAGAAATAATTTTACTAAACCCCTATTCATTTTTAAATACCTATCCAACAATATATCACACGTTAGGGTTGAAATGAAAAAAAAACACTCCCCACTTTACGTATAGGGGAGGTACCCTAATAAAACATTTTTTTCCACTTTTTATTTCACCACTTTGTTGGCGTGATTAATATACATATTAGTACCCAATTTCAGCTTTCTAGTGCTGAACTACTGAAATTATCCGCGGACGGACGGACGGACGGACTAGACATGCGCGCCGCGCCGCCATAATTCCGCGCCGCCGCCGCCGACTAATGTACTCGGCGCGCCGATGGCCGACGCACGAACAACTGAGCCACGACTAACACTATTTATTAAGGTGCTCTTACACACTCCGCAGCTTGCTGTGCATTTATAATAATGACTTTTTAGTTGTAAATGAGCTTGCAAGTTTTTGACAATATACGATTTTGTGGTTAAGAAAAATTGGTTATAAATCAAATCAGAATATTTATATTTCAGATAAATATCCATATCGGGTTAGTTACAATAAAAATAACAACTTATATCAATGTTAGTAGAAAAATTAAACTTCTTATTTATCTAGTCCAAGTATTAACGAGAAAGCAACGCTCATAGCATTTATTAGTTATATGGCACCGAAGGCCGAAAGCGTGTGGCGAAAACTGGAACTAATTAACCTATACAAAAAAGGTTAACTTTTATACAAGTTTACATAGTTTATTGGACTGAAATTAATTGTAAAAATAAGTCATTCATTTTTTGTGACTAATTAATGTTAAATGACCGCAATTAACTAATTAAATAATTAAAATCTGTTACTGGCGACATTTTGTATGCAATAGAAGAACCGACTAAGAGTCGAGTAGTTAAACTACATAAATATTAATAATGCTGTCTCCATATCGTTGCTTTTTAACGCTTAAAAATCTGTGGTCTAAGGCTTCACATCGCGTAATTATAAGTTAGTTTCTGAACGTTGACTATAAACTAGCTGTTCTAGGGGGCTACCTTGAACATCAGAATTTGAAGATTCGTCTATTTGCCTTTCTCTGGTGCTTTCGCAAATTCGGGCGATAAAGAGGGAGATAGACTAAACTTCCTTTTTCGACTTAGCCCGGTCACAAAATAATACCGTATTTTTTTTATCACGACGGGGGCAAACAAGCATACGGCCAATATGATGGTGAGCGTACGTTGTCATGAGTCATGATGAAGTTAGACCGACGCGCCGGCACGTCGTTTTTTTAATGTTCATTTTAATAATGTCATTTAGAATTTTGGAAGCTAGCTCCATCTAGTGACGAGTAAAAAACTTAGAACTTCATTAAGCACAATTAATTAACATACAAAGTATATATATTTTAGTTCCTGCATGCATTGGAGCTAAAGTATATATTACGAAAAATAGTTTATAAAAATACCTTTGACATGTAATATACGCCTCTCGTATACACATTAGCTTGGCTCTAAACCAAGCGATATTCATATCAAACTTAATTTAAATTAATTAATTCTAGCCCTGTAAGTATTCAAACGGGGGGTGTTGTACACAGAATTGAACCATTTCTCATATTCTTTCAGATAAACCATGCTATAACGGATTACATATCGTATCTTTAAAAAAAATGCTCTTTATATGTTCGCTCTTTTTTTTTTAAATATCTCGGTCCCTGCACGATATCCAACAATGGTGCTAAATAATAAAATAATCCTATGATTACGAGCTTTAACCTATTGACAGCCAAAGTCGGCTGTGGCCGACATCAAAAAGTTGTGCCATGGACGCCAACGACGGCTACAGCCGACAGGCTTTGTAATGCAATAGGGACCTACGCGGGCTTCCGCAAAGTTCAATTTCGCTTGACAAAACGCGATTACGTGGCGTCGGTGGCGCGTCATTTTTGTTCAATGCTTGGCGGTCAAAAGGTTAAAACGAGATACGTCTCAACAGTATACATCCATGGTACACTCCCCATACAAAAATGCCCATTCTCCTTTATTATTTTTTTTATGTGTTTGATTGGCTGTCGGTCCTCAACCCCCCAAGGGAGCGGTAGCTGACGGTTACATGGCTTCATTATATATCACCTTTAATCACTTTTGTGATGAAATGGAGAGCTGGTGCATTTTACTAGGCGATACATACTACCGTGTGGCTCCAGCGTGACGGTCATTTCCACCGCGATACAGCCGGCTGACGATTTTATATCTTCATAATAGCATATGAACTACCATCTGACAAAGTTATACATGGGACGCGATGACTGAAAAAAAATTTTTTTTACATGTTCACGTGACCAGCTGACGGTCTTTCCACCGCGATACCGCCGGGATGACGATTTTTTATGCTTTAAATAGCTTATTATCTATCGTCTGACAAAGATTCAAGCGGGACGCGATGACTGAATTTATTTAATTTTTTTACATGTTTGGGTGGCTGCCGTTCCTCAACCCACCGAACGGATGGGCAGCTGACGCTCACGAGGCTCCATAACACGTCGCCCTTAATCATTATACGAGTTATCTAACGGGTCGCGATGACTGACGGTATTTGCGCCTGGCTTACGGTCCATAAGTTGGTAAGGTTGACGAAACTTAATATGCACCATCTCTCAAACAATATACATAGCGAAAACTCAAGAATACGAAGAGTCAAGATGATTAAGTAATACAAAACATGAAATTATATATTATATTTTATTTTATTTTACATTGTTTTACTGGAAAATGTAGGGATTATTATGTATACAAAGAAGAATGTTTTCCTTAAATATTACAAATCATATATATGTATTTATATATACATTTTCACGTATCACAAGGTTCCTACTTATAAATATACCAGTACCTTTGAATAAGTAGTGTATAAAGAACAAATCTATTACCGAACAGGTAAGATTTTAAGAGAGCTAATTGCGTCTAATAATCCAGCTTTGGTCCGTCATTCTGTAAAAATACAGTTCCCTCTAAAAAAATCCAGCCTCTAAATTCTTCCAGTTCACTAGCAGAAAACAGACATTTCGAAGGCAATATCATAAATACAAGTGGAATGTACAGTCAAGGCTTCCATCATAAGTTTGAATAATTCTTACAAGATAGGTAATGAAAAGACTCTCGCTTTAGAATATCTTTATCGGGCAATATAGAAAGTTAGTATAAGTCTTATTTATATTATTTGAGATACATCGCACGACGATAACTCATCAACGAAGACACAAACCGTCTTCAAACATCATATACGAGTATGTAGGTAAATACAATTTTATGTATACGTGTAGATAGCCCTAATTTTGCTAGTTGTTTTTTAATATAATATATCAATATCTTTAATCGTATTGTTCAACATAGCACATTAAATGCTTCTACTTTTTAAACAGGGCTAGTCGAAGCTTAGGCAACGCAGACACCAACGGATGCTTTAATTTGCTACTACGATTACAATACAAGTATGTAAGCTAGAGGAACACGTCGTGACGTTCGGACCATCCTACATTTTACTGCTGAGATTACATGTCGGGTCACGTGTGTGTACAGTCCGCCGGAGGTGACCCGACATGTAAACGCACCTTATACCAGTCTAAATCGGATTTAAGTACGATACATCGAGACCGCTAACACAGTCAAGTCTTACCCACAACCCAAACCATTCGTTGCCATTTTATTACGCATTCGTAGTTCAGTTAAACACGATTTATATTTTACTATAGATACACAACATTCAGCTACCATTCGGAATCGGAAATAGTCCTTCGTTAATAACTACGGTCAAATACATATAAGCCATGTAAATAATATTTATTCGAATAAGTATACAGTTCAATGAAATTTCATAGCGGACTAGAGCACTGGTCACAGATTAGAGAATGCGGGCAAGGAGATTTGTTTTATGCACAAAAACATGCGACACACACATACTGGCACTCACACACTAAAACCTAGAACTCACTTTAATAAATCAAGAGTAAGTAAGTAATATAGGCATGTAAGGGCTGATTCGTAACGGTTTTGCCAAATTCAAAACTCAGATTCTGGTTAAAGGAATCTTACGTAAGATAGATAAGACAGCCAGCAACCAGGAAGACGTCCTGATAATGTGGAAGTCAGCGAGCAAGAAAGTTGAAGACATTCGACAAATACTGCGGCAAGAGTGGACGAAAAAGTAGAATGTTTATAATAGCCTATACCTATTATAAAAATTCTCCTTTTTTCATCATAAATTAAAAATAATAAAATAATCATTAAATTCGGTCAAATAAATCTCAGCTATTGTAAGTTGGCTTACAATAGCATGATCAATCGATTCGTTTTCTTGTGAGGATCAAATGTTAAAGCAACACAAAAGTCACAAATGAGATTCAAAATCTGACACTCGATTTTGTTTTTCAAAACGCTTCCAACCAAATGATATGCAACAGTGACGTCACGGTTGCATAGTCGCCCTGTTCAAAGTATAGAAAAATTATGAAATTTCTATTTTGACAGTGTAATATTGCGTTTATGTATTATGTATGTGGTTGCTATACAATTTATTTTACAGGAACATATGAGAAATCTCGTGGTTATACAAATCGTAAAAAAGTAATCGTAATGTGTCGCAGAGTGTACCATGTGTTGCATTCTGTGACATCAAGCTGAGTGAGGTTCATTTAGCGCAAACGACAGCTTTAGATAGTAATTAGTGTAATTACCATTAGTTAGTTTTAAGTTAGTTTGTCCTTGTTTTAAATATGCTAATAAATGTCTTTTCTTTCTTTTCTTTCTAAAATGTTGATAATTTGTAGACTTCAAAATTCAACATGTGTCATTACACTTATCTCTATTACACTTGTTTCAATTTGGCAAATCCGTTACGAATTAGGCCTTATTACCATCTCACTTTCTAGCAGTACTGCAAGCAGGACCGTGCGTACTAGGTTTAAGCCAAATAACAATAAATTAATAGCCTTTACACATCTGGAGTATTTCTTCAAGCCATTATATCACTTTGGAAATGCACATAATAAATAAGCATCTCTTTAACTGTAACCTCATTACGTAAGCTACACAGTTATAATATAAGAAATATATAATTAAATCACAGATTCTACTTTTCATTATAAATAGTTTTATCTAGTTATTTTTTTCTGACCAACAGATATACATTCATATTGTCTTTGCCTTTCACGTAGACGCTGCCGCGCTGTTCGAACTCGTAGTTGGAGGACAAGACTGGGATGCACGCTTCACCCACTTGGACGCGCTTCGCGACGCCCGTCGAGTCCATCCGGGACGCGATGTTCACCGCGTCGCCCCAAATGTCATAGTACAACTTGGTCGTGCCGATCACCCCGGCCGTGACGTCGCCGAAGTTGTATCCGATCCGAAGAATGAAATCAAACTCGAGCAAGTCCTGATTAAAATTGTCTACGACTTTCTGCATTTCTAAAGCGAAGTCCATCAGCTGGTAGAGATGGTCCTCCGAGCCTCGGGAGGAGTGCCGCAAGTCGGGATTGAGCCCGCTAGCCGCCATGAACGTGCTCCCTATAGTTTTGATCTTCTCCACGTGCTGGAACTCCGGTCTCTCTAGCAGCTCGTCAAAATCCGCGATCAGTTCGTTAAGGACTCTGAGGTATTCCTTTCCCTTTAAGTACGACTCGTCGTACATTTCATTGAAATTAACTATGCTAGCGAAGATAATGCCGACGTCCTTGTGGTTTTCAGAATACTTGGCTGTGTTCTTGAGCTGGTCGGCGACGTGGCGCGGGATGATGTTGTGAAGCAGCCAGTCCGCTTGGTTGCGCATGTTCTGAACTCGCTGCTTGTCCCGATTTGCTACAACGTTGCTGTAGAAACTCAGGCGGTAGCTTATCTCAAATTCTCTGTTTAGAAACCATACTAGCATCAGCAGCAAAACTATGTCTAAATAAAGCTCCGTTAGATGCATCTTGTGCAGCATAGAAGGCATGCTCTCTGTGCTGTTGTTCTCTAACCAGTCGTCAGAAAAGTCGATGGTTGAGTTTGATGAGTTATTGTAACTAGCGGCTACTACTGAAGGTCGCATAATATCAGTGTCTAAATATTGAGTATTTACTTCGTGGCAGCCGAGCACGGCGAGGAACAGGAACAGGCCAGCATACAAAGTCACCAGAGTGTTCTTCACCAGCCAATTCATTTGAGTGAAGTTACAGAAGTGTACTATGCTGATACACAGCAAATACACGTAGAAAGACTGTTCGCCCTTTAGAATAGTCATCGTCGTGTAATCACAGGAGAAATTTATTAAAACTGCCAGAATCGGCAGACTAATCAGCAGCCCGCCCGACAGATGCCACGGAAACCAATCCGTCAATTTCCTAAATATCTTCACGGATCGCCGGATAGTGTCCGTGACGGGAGGGTTCCCTTTCGTCTTCCATTTTAAATAATGTCGGTAGACGCAGCAAGACATCGTTATAGCCTCTAAGACGGTGAAGAACACGAACCAGCCGATCCACTGTCGCCACGCGTGATACAAAACGAATATCGAAGTGGAGACGGCTAGGAATATTATAGCGGAAACGAGAATATCTAAAGCGGTATTGAACCTCGAAGTGGTCAGGGTCGGAGGGAAGTCCTCGCAGTCGTCGCTCCGATGCGCTTTGTCGCGATATTGCGCCTCCATTTCTGGAGCCTTGAAGAAGAGGGTGAATCTATTGAGGGGAGGTTGGACGAAGTAGTTGATGCCCGACCTGGCGTTGTCCTGCACGCAGCGGATGAGCTGCAGGTCGGACTGCTTGCGCAGCTTCTGCAGGGACTGCACCTGCTGGTCGTTGAGCGGCGCGGGCAGGCGCGCGCGGCTCGAGGGCTCGTTGAGCGAGGACTGCGAGGACGTGTAGTAGCCCGACACGCGGTGCTGCATCATGTCGTGCTGCGAGACCGCTATCGTCGCGTGGTTCAACGCGAATATCTGAAATACAAATACAATACTGAAAACAGATGTCATATACTTCAGAAAAAGTGACCAAACCCTCCGGTGTCCGAGGCCAGATCTGATTTATATATAGTAGTGTAACTATTTAAAAAAATTGCAAATCAAAAAATATTGAACAAAATAATTTAATTTGCTTCAAGATTTACAAATGTTCATGGGCCAGACTCATTTGAGGTATTATAAATATTATTTGAAACGGGATATTTACCATGTATATTTGTGTTTATGAGCACCCGATATTTCAATAATAAAAATATATTTATAATGTGAATGACCATGGGTGCTTGAAATCATATATCATTTTCGGTATAATTTGGAGTACCAGTTTTCTTTTATACATCAGTTAGACATGTTTATTAGGATGTTAAAATACCATGATTGCCATCTCAAAGTGGTAGCTAATAGAAATGTATGTAACATATCGGTAAATTTTGGGGATACTCATTTTCCTCTTCACAGCAGCTAGATAGGCTTATAAGAATGCAAATAACCTCGATTGCCATTTTAAAGTGGTAGATAATAAAAATGGCGGCTAATGATCTGAACGTGTTCTGATAATTTACTTAGTTACGTTACGCTTTGGCATGCCTAAATGGAAAGTGTACGCGCAAATTACATACGTTTTTAGGTATAAATAAGGGACTGACAATACCTAATCTGTTTTACTAGCTCATAATAGTATTTTATACAATAGTGACATAATGAAGAGCTTTTCAGTCGAGTACCGTGTTTAGGCCACGAAGCTTACTGAGTGGCCTAAGTAAGGTACGAGAATGGAAAGGTTAATTATATCACTATTCTATACATAGTTTTTCTACGAGTGCTCAAAATAGGCAAGCCGGTAAGAATTGGGTTCAACGTCTCAAAACGTCTCAAAACCTGCTGATTCTGTACAATTTAGTAACCTCAATCTCCCGGTGGATAGTGCCCGCGATCGAGGAGGAGGATATGGGCGGTCAGGGAGGACAACAGTGTTATTATATTGTATGAAAATCCCTAAGAACATTAAGCGATCATCTTATGGAATACCTTAGACAACGTTTATACCTAAAGTACACGTTTTGAATGTACCTGTCAGTCATCTTATTGTCAAATTATAACGCAGGAGTAGAAAAATTTATTATTTAATACCGAAAGAAAATGCTACGGGCCACAACGCTTACCACCTTATTCATAAATGTCTTACAAGTCTCATTTCTAAGATTTCGCCATTGGGGTCTAAGCGTTCAGACCAATTGTGCCTATTTCCGCTATTAAGAAAAATTTCCAAAAACCAATCGATTTTAAAATTCTATGTAAATCTCAATTTAAAAATGCTACCCGTAGATTTTTGAGGTTTTACCACACAACCTACACTAGTACATACTAACACTATATAACGGTTACACTCGCGTATCTTTAGTCAGTTCGCGCGACATGTTTCGGAGATCCTAGGTCTCCATCTTCAAGCACTAAGAGTGCTATTCGAACCGGCCTGTGGCGCACACTGCACGCACCATTACGCGACTGCCGGCCAGCGTATAGCGCGGTGCACCGCGCATCGCGCGCGTTCTGTTAAAGCCACCAGACCAGACACGTCCGTATTAATGTCATTATTTCTGTATCCGGCCTTTTCTATACACCGTGGGCCCATATAACTAGACAGATTTTAACAGTGTATTCCTGATCATATTTAGATACTAAAATTACCTATAAACTTTTCTGGAATACGCCTAATTTCAGAGTTAATACCAATTTTAAAAAAATACACTGTTTATTATAACTCATCACAAAACGCGTTTCTAATGGCGTTGTTGCCACTATTGGACATAGTTTACACGTCCTTATTGACAGATATCAAAGTGACCAGGAAATATTTGCAGAAACTAAATTTTTAGAAAAAAAATGTACCAATTTGTTTTAGGCGATAATTTTATTAATAACATTTGCTTTTCATGTGCAATAAACATTCAAAAAATGAAAAAAAAAACGAAAAAGAAATATTTTTTTTTGGCGAAATTGACCTAAAGTCACATAATATTTTTTCCTTCTTTTGGTCTTAGAAATTCGTCGTTAAGATCGGTCGGGTTATTCCAGCTCACGGTGTATATATGAAGGATGAGAAGGATGGGTAGAGAAATAATGTCATTATTACTGACAGTGTCTGGTGTGGCCTATTGAGGGTGATCTTGCGCCGACGTTGCTGACGTGTTTTGCAGCATATTTCCTTCATCCGACATGAGCGACGATAAACAACACAACACACTCTCACTGTGTCCACTAAATTACCACAGCAGCACACGCTGAGTTCTGGCCATGGATTACAAGGCCTTCCATGCTGGCACACCCCCTCCTCCGTCTCGATTAAAATTAGGACAACGCCCAATTTATGATTATTATTTATTAATCAACGACAAAGATTACATTTTAGACAGAACGCAAAGTACCTCCGTAAACGCCTGGGGGTTTTACTGTCCCGTGCTTGAAGATGGAGACCTAGGCTCTCCGAAATATGTCGCGCAAAGTGACTAAAGATACGTGAGTGTAACCGTTATATTTTATAGTGTACACTTTGTAGATAAACTATAGAGGCACAGTAGAAGTTGTATTTATGCAACTAACATTTGGAACTTCGTTAGCGCGATGTAGGTCTTATATGGGAGCTTCATACAGGGTGTTTGGTAACCGGATGCAAAGCCGAAAGTAGGAGATAGCCTAGGTCATGTAGAACATTTTTAGCCATACTTGTCTTAGACAAATGTTATTAGTTTTTTTTTAATTTAAATTTAAAAATTTGTCGGAGAAAACTGCAAAACTTCAGACTAAATCGATAATTAGTACTTTTTTTACTGCAGGTAGATTTTTTTTTGTTTTATTTCATATTGTGCAATGTCTATCAAACACTAGAAAAGTGATTTCAAACATCTGTGTCTAAAGAAAACAAGTTGACAGCGATTTAAAATTTTAGTTACATGAAAATGTAAACGATTTAAGTGATTTCAAAGTACGAAAAAAAAAAACTAAAATAGCCACGAATTTTCAAACCATTTTAAAAACATGCTTGGCTTTTACCCTTTTATTTAAGCTATCAAACACGACTGTAGCTACTGTATCCTTGAAAATAAGCCACCTAAACCAACTGGGTAGCTAAAATGTTTCACTCTACTTGTGATACTTGTGGTAGTTGTGGTGACGAATCTCATTATGATTTTACGATAAAACATTGGTTCTGAATACTAAGTTGGCGTTGACTTGACATTTGACTTGTTTTAAAAGGGTTAAGTGTACTGGACAAAACTACCACATGCAATTTTAACAAACAAAGGCTTGCGGCGGTGAGAGACAAAAGGGACTGATAGCGGCAGGCGGCGGGCGATAAGACAATCATGTCTCAAGCCATTTTATCTTTGAAAATAGGCTACCTGTACTAATAAGAGGGAATGTTTAGGGTAAATTAAAACAAAAGCATAAAAGATAAGTTATTTATTTTTACGATCAACACATTAAAATTACACATCATCGCTCGTTTTCAAAATGTGACCCGCCGTTTCGAATACAAGCACGAGCCCGTCTTCTTACTTCTGTGGTGGTTGTTCCGAATATCATTTCTTCCCTCATCCTTTCGAACGCCGCTTCTATCCTCTCCCTCAGCTCTTCTACGGTATTAATGACCTCTTGTGTGTAGACTAGCTCCTTAGCTCGGCCCCAAACGAAAAAATCCAATGGTGTCAAATCAGGTGACCGAGCGGGCCAAGGGATTCGTCCGCCTCTGCCGATCCAACCGTCCGGGAAACAGTTATCCAGATGCTCCCTTACAGCCAGAGAGTAATGGGCGGGACAACCGTCGTGTTGAAATGTCACTGCACCGGGCAGCTGGTCTTCGTCAATAAGCCTAGGCAAATCGTTTTGTAAAAATTCCAAATAATTTGCCCCATTTAAATTATTTGGCAAAAAATGTGGCCCAATAAGGACTCTGCCGATGATTCCAGCCCACACATTGACGGAAAACCTTCTTTGGAAGGACACTTGCTTTTTCCAATGTGGATTGTTGTTTTTGTCAGCCCATTGGTGTAGGTTATGGAAATTTGTGATCCCCTCCCGGGAAAATTTCGATTCATCGGTCCAAAGAATGCTTCGCAAAAAACGTCGGTCTTCGATATCCGCATTGAGTAAAAATCGGCAGAAGTCCACTCGGCGTGCAGGATCTCCTTCGTCCAAACCTTGAACTCCGATGCCGCGAAAAGGATATTTTCCCTCACGATTCATTGTGGCCCATACTTTCCATGTGGACAAGTTCAGATTACGAGCTACCACTCTGATGCTCGTATTCGGATCCTCTGCAAATGCCTGTAGAACGTCTTCCTCCACTTCAGGGTGATTACGTCCTGGATTCCCTCCATGTTGCACAGCAATACCATTCTCACGTAGCCTTCGGAATGAATTGTAAAACACTCTCACATTAGGCAATCTCCGGTTTGGAAAACGCTCTTGGTACATCCGTCGGGCCATCGCTCCATTACTGTCAGCTTTGCAGTACATGTAGATAATGTCGGCGTATTCTTCGTTCGTAAACTCCATGTTTACAATGAAGAAGTCGTAATTACACGTGAAGGAGCGCCTACGGCAGCTACAACTTGACACGGTAAATTGAGATGAGAGCGGGAAATTAAACCACAATGAACGTCTAATCGCAACTGAAGTTGTAACTAGACTAAATTACTAGTTTTTGCACAAATACTCATGTAGCTAATCAGTTTATCTTTGTCAATAAAGCACAAAACCGATCATCTTTGTTTAACGCCGCTCACCGCCTGCCGCTATCAGTCTCTTTTGTCTCTCACCGCCGCAAGCCTTTGTTTGTTAAAATTGCATGTGGTAGTTTTGTCCAGTACACTTAACCCTTTTAAAACAAGTCAAATGTCAAGTCAACGCCAACTTAGTATTCAGAACCAATGTTTTATTGTAAAATCATAATGAGATTCGTCACCACAACTACCACAAGTATCACAAGTAGAGTGAAACATTTTAGCTACCCAGTTGGTTTAGGTGGCTTATTTTCAAGGATACAGTAGCTACAGTCGTGTTTGATAGCTTAAATAAAAGGGTAAAAGCCAAGCATGTTTTTAAAATGGTTTGAAAATTCGTGGCTATTTTAGTTTTTTTTTATCGTACTTTGAAATCACTTAAATCGTTTACATTTTCATGTAACTAAAATTTTAAATCGCTGTCAACTTGTTTTCTTTAGACACAGATGTTTGAAATCACTTTTCTAGTGTTTGATAGACATTGCACAATAAGAAATAAAACAAAAAAAATCTACCTGCAGTAAAAAAAGTACTAATTATCGATTTAGTCTGAAGTTTTGCAGTTTTCTCCGACAAATCTTAAAATTTAAATTAAAAAAAAACTAATAACATTTGTCTAAGACAAGTATGGCTAAAAATGTTCTACATGACCTAGACTATCTCCTACTTTCGGCTTTGCATCCGGTTACCAAACACCCTGTATAAATTGCAAGCGTACTATGGAAGTTGACAGTGTAGACCTACTAAGTCGCCATCTATTGGAGTTATGGCACGATACTAGAATAGACCAAGCATCGGAGTTAAGACTAGGGCTGCCTTTCCTCTGAGGCGGAGATGAGTGGAGACTAGGGAATGCTCCCGGTTCTACCCAAGTAACACAGGAAGCATTATAACATATGAATAGTTAACTTATTTCGAACCTAAGGACCGTATAAACTCTTATATACGTTCACCGAGCAACTTGTCGCATTATATGATGCTTTGAGCTGTATAACGGTTGTATAATGGCATATCTAAATGCTTTTGTAAAGCCTTTAGCTTTAGTGCAGCAAACCACAACGCAACTGTACAGCTTTCGACTGTTTAAAAGCACTTAAGTGCTTTAGGTTATACAATAGCATTATATAATGCTTTAAGCTGTATAACGGTTGTATAATGGCATGTATAAATGCTTTTTTAAAGCCTTTAGTTTTAGTGCAGCGAACCAAAATGCAACTGTACAGCTGAATGCTGTACAGTTGCGTTTTGGTTTGCTACACTAATGCTTCGGTGTGGTTTAGTGCCTTAGGTTCTACAATAGCATAAATAAATGCTTAATGCTGGTTATGAGCATGAATATTATCCATTATAATGCCACGTAAATCCGGTATACAGCTTTCAGCTGTTTTTAGTGCTTTAGGTTCTACAATAGCATTTTATGATGCTTTACGCTGTATAACGGTTGTATAATGGCATATGTAAATGCTTTTGTTTAGCCATTAGTTTTAGTGCAGCGAACAACATGCAACTGTACAGCTGAATGCTGTACAGTTGCGTTTTGGTTTGCTACACTAATGCTTCGGTTTGGTTTAGTGCCTTAGGTTCTACAATAGCATAAATAAATGCTTAATGCTGTTTAAGAGCATGAATATTAGCCATTATAATGCCACGTAAATTCTCTATACAGCTTTCAGCTATTTTTAATGCCTT
The DNA here is from genome assembly GCA_947086415.1 of Pammene aurita. Classification (NCBI taxonomy): domain Eukaryota; kingdom Metazoa; phylum Arthropoda; class Insecta; order Lepidoptera; family Tortricidae; genus Pammene; species Pammene aurita. The sequence continues at coordinate 27,295,900 of OX352292.1, read as the reverse complement.
AGGGTGTACAATAGCATTTATAAGTAGGTAATACGTTCCTAATGCAGTATAATAGCAATAATATAAACCATTATAAAGCCAAGTAATTCACTATAAGGGGCTGTTCATAAATTACGTTATTTCAAATGGGGGGGGGGTCTGGACATCGGATGATGGTAGCATGACGTAGGAGGGGGGGAGGGGGCGGTCATTCCGAAGATCACATCATCAATGTGTAAAAAAGGAATGAAAGTCGTGTTTCTATAAACTTTTAATGCTATAAAATATTATCTACTAAATAGTTTTTTATTTTACAATTAAGCTTAAAACGCATTTTTTTTATTGACGTCACTTTATTTGGCAGCTTTACTATCAAAAATTGATGACGTAATTTATGAACAGCCCCTATACAGCTTTTAGCGGTTTTAGTGCTATAGGTTCTACAATAGCATAAATAAATGCTTAATGTTGTTTAATAGCATAATTATTCACGTGTAATGCTGTAGGCATAAATAAGGCATTTTTTAAGGGTCACTGAGCTGCTATTGGACTAAGAGCTAGCCACGTTAGATATGACACAATAATGAGAGCAACAAAACCCGTCTGGTTAGATTGCTATACTATTCTTATTGCTAGATCCTGGCATCTGGCAGCTTTTAATGGGTGGAGGTCACAGTGACAGACTAGCAAAATGTTTTAATTGGAAAATAGTAATACCAAACTAGGTAAAAATTGCCGAAGTTGTCTCAGTTATAAAGGACAGGGCCTATATTTTAAGGGGCTCCCTGGCGCCAACGACCTTAGATCTGATTCCCTTAGTTTTCTAATTATTTATATAGCTTATCATATTATCAGTAACGGCTTTAAACAATATAGTATCCTATATTTACTTCAATATTCATTGTCTTCGAGATATTTGACATCAAAGTCGAACCGGTTTAGGCTAAAAAAGTGGTTTTATGGTCATAAATTATGTTTTAATTAGTTAAAAATTAAAATCTCTCTACAGTTTTTAGAGACATCAAAGAGGAACCCTAATATGTAGATTACGTATATGTAAGATTCTTTACACCATTCGAATATCGATAAAAGTGTTTTTTTAGACCATATTTTAAAAATATCATAAAAAAATAACGGCTCATTTATTTCAAGATCCGGCTTTACAGAATGGAGATAAAAGATTCAAAAACCGATAGTCGTTTGCCTTATAATTCTATCTATAGTGAATATGTTGGAATATCGACTCAAAACTGGTCAAAAATCGATAAAAAAAAACGTTAGACCAAAAAATATTGTGTATTCTTACCATACATCGGGGTTTTCGGTGCGGGAATGTTTGACATTAGCCAAAGAGTAGGCATTAACTTAAAAAACAGAATGTACTCTAGCACGTTTCTACCTAATGAATAATTGATCGAAAAAATCATAGGTATATACAATTTATATGAAATAGCTGACTATTATGTATATATATTGTAGGTACATATACCCATGATTTTTTCAAGTACTTTTTTATTCATTCATGTAGTGACTGATCATTGTCAACCTCTTCAGTTAATCAAATAGTTCATAAATATCGGACGTCAAGATTAATATTTGACACTTACTATATCGTGTCTTTGTCTTAGGTAGATCTAGTTAATAAATTTCGGATATGCAATTGCATTTTTAAAATACTAAGTATATAATAGTCAATACAAACATGCCTCTAAGAAAAAAAGCTCGTATCATAGTGTGTAAGCTATTCACAGAGAGGTAGTTATTCATTAAGCATAATATGATATTTTCTTAGACTAACTCTCAACCTATCTGTTTATCTCTACTCTTTCTCAAATCGTTCCCGCACCGAAAACCCCGATATATGATTATTACGGAAACAAAAACAGTAGGCGAAAACTATGAACTATATTTTATTATACATCGTTTGGCACTACTTTCTCCCAACATAAATTTTTGTATAATTTCTCTTAATATTGTATAGTATTTGTATAGTTTCTCATAATATTGCATCAAACCCAGATCTCTAGGATTTATTTTCTTGAAATGGTTTGCATTCTTTGACCTCCACTACTTTAAAGCTGCCAGATGTCCAGATCTAGAAATAAGCGTAATATACCAAACTGACTAGAGGGGTTTGGTTGCTCTCATTATTGTCATATCCGACGTGGACGTGGCTAGCTCTCCGTCTATATAGACCAACGCCATTTTGTAAATAATTAATAACCTAAAAATAAAATCATGCGGACCTATTTATACAAGGAAAATACCTATATAATAAAGAAATTACTTAATTTAAGACTGCTCAACCAACACTATTGTGTTAATAATGCAAAACTCGTTCTATACGAGGATTACACAATTGTTTTGTTTATTTGACGCATATCTTTTTATAATATTTTATAGCAAAACCACAATAAATCAAAGGCGCGTGAAAATTTTCAATGAAACTTATATACACATTTACAGTAAACTACATTGCGCAGTCATATTTGAAGGATATAATAACGTAAAAGTGTCAAAAACTTTTATGAATTTTGTTAGGATGCAAACAAATATGACGTGTCACTCATTCAGTTTTTTGTACCGTCTTCGTCCATTTTATATTGCGAGACAAAGTAGTTAAATCACAACGTTCATTGTATTATAACATTTGTTCCGTCGGTATTAGAGACGTTTTTGCATTGACGTAAGGTTTATTTTACTACACTCTTATGCTAGTATAATGCGTTTGTATTGCGATTGGCAAGTTAATCGAGAGTACTTATGCTTCTTTACTGCGATTAGCAAGTTTTTTGGCCGTATTAAGGCTTCTTTAATGCAGTCGGCAACTTAATAGAGCGTACTAATGCTTCTTTGAGGCGATTGGCACTTTCCATGACAACGATAATGCTAATAGCGCAGACATAATGCGCCTGCAATGCTATTAAATGACCTGTATAGGATCTCAAGCTGGGTAATTTGTGCCCATTTAAGACCTATATCAGCACTATAAACGTTTATAATGCTACTATAAAACGAACTCAAAATGCTAAAAGCATACAGATATGCTGTAAGACGGCCGTTATACTGCTTTGATGTGTTACTTGGGTAATTCTGTATAGCAAGAATTTCCGGTTCCGGTTGGAAACCCTAGTGGAGAGGTGCGGAATCAACCAACAGCATCAAAAGCAGTATATTGGTACACCTGCAATACCTGCTGCTGTATGCTGGAGCGGCGGCTGGTGCTGCGTATGCCGCTGTCCTTGCGGCTGTTGACGGAGGGGCACAGGCTGACGGCGTCTTCCTGCCGCTTGCGCACGCACGCGCGCAGCTCGCCTTGCGTGGCCAGGGTCGAACTGCGCGCACGGCATACGGGAATCTATAATAGGGATGATAACACATGTTTAATGTTGAAATGAAATTTAGATGGTTGCTTAATGAGTAATATATCTTAACTAGCCTTTTCCCGCGGCTTCGCCCGCGTACTATAAGTACTCAAAAAGGATACGATACCCATGTTGATTTTCAGACTTTGTGAGCGCATTTTCCCCTTTTAGGGGTTGAATTTTCAAAAAACCTGAAACACGTGTTTACTCATTTATCGTTAGGAATACTCCTGTGAAGTTTCGAATAAAATAGTCTAACAAATCTTGATTCGCCATACAAACTTTGGACCCTGATTTTACCCCCTTAGGGGGTGAATCTTTATAAGGAACCTACGTGCCAAATTTGGAATCTCTAGAACCAGCGGTTTGGGCTATGCGTTGATATGTCAGTCAGTCAGTCAGTCAGTCAATCAGTCAGTCAGTCAGTCAGTCAGTCAGTCAGTTTCTTCTTTTATATATTTAGATAATGTAAAAAAAAGGCTATTGAAATGGCTGCAAAAACGGTTGCATATAATTTAGTTCGGAGCGTTTTGCGAAACAAGTGCAAATGTCAGACTGACTCTCATTTCTGAATTTTGTGTTGCCTTAACGCAATTAGCCCTATACATACATTTGATTCTTGCAACAAAACGAATCGATTGATACCATACATGAAAAAATCGTCATGCCTATTTTAAAGAAAGAACAGACTTCCAAGAGTTACCAAGACCTCGGGCTACCAAGACCAAACGCCCGAGTTACTGCAAAAAATACCCAAACCACTACAGGTGCCTATAATATTTGAAGAGTTCCCTCGATTTCTCCAAGATCCCATCGTAATATCGTGACCTGACGACATTGGGACCAACTGGACCTTTTCAAACAAAAATAATTAGTTTCCAAATCGGTCCAGCCGTCTTCGAATAATCGCTGAACACGTATTTAAAAATATACAAGAAGATCTACTGACTTACTTGACTTGGCAGAGTTTTGCTTAATGTTTGAATTGCATTGATTGAATGAGGACTATCGCGTATGAAATTTCCGCTAGGGGCGCTAGTGTAGACTGAGGTCCTCGAAATGTCAAATTCCAAAGTAATTAAATATGATTCGCGGAATTATTTCCAATTTAACAATGTCGTGAATATTTTGCCATACCAGGATATTAATTATGGCAAATATGAGTTACGAGTCATTAAATGTGAATGTTTTAAAAGCGGAACTAAGAAAATCCTCCTATTCTTCCAAATAAAGCGGAACTGCGCAACACTGCGGCCTCGTCAATATTTTTACAGTACGGTCTATTGTATTAAATACTATTTAAGGGTAAATCAGTAATCAGTCAGGGTGTTAATCAGTTCAAAAATAGACTCGACAAACTATCTAAAGTTGTGAATTAGTGCTTAGTGAACTTTGATTTAGACTTATCAGCGCGAGCTGCCTGTCTCAAACGATATAATAATATAATAATAATAAATTTGGTTTTCACAAACGTACTTAATAAAAATTACAGCTGTATTTCAAGGGCACAGTCTACAGTGGCGCCAACTGGTGAGTAAAAAACGGTAGCCCTCATTGCATAATAATAATCAACATTCGTGAAATGCATTATAGAACTGATGACATAGACCACTGATGGCACAGATTGGGTCTCAGTCTGACTGATTAAGTGCAATCTGTTCTTTTTTCTTTAAAATTGTTGTCGTAAGTCGGTATTAAAAGTGTCAAAAGTGTGGCTATCTTTAGTTGTGTAAATTATATGATATCTTTTGTTGCGAACAGAATTTAAATGCTTTTGTTTCGAGATAAGAATTGTTTTATTGTAGGCACTCGTTTATGTGTACAATTCGTTGCCACCCGATAACATAAGAATAGTAATTATCGTGTCTTCGTCGGGAAGTCCAATAACTAATAAGTTTATGTGTCAGTGTAGGGAAAAAGTTACCAATTTCTTGATATGGAATTATTAGTACCATCGCCAACACTGTTAACTGGCCATTTGTAATCCCTATTGCAACGGCATAAGGTCCACCGATGGCCGGTTAAGGGTTTTGCTGTTTGTACTTCCTAAAACTACACAATATACGCTATCTATTGAAAGAATGAAGTGTCCACGTAATCCGACAAAGTGGGCCCTTTCACTATACTCGTCGAAATATGTAGTTCTAAGGGCCTATGCACACCGACGCGCGTTTGTATCGATACAAACGCGATTCGTACGCAAGTCAGACGCGGCTTGTAGACCTTTTGCACACCTACATCGATTCAGACGCGCGTTTGAAGCGATACTAACGCGCTTACAACGCGCATTTGTAAGGGCCCGTACACATGTTCTGGGCACGGCGCCACCACCGCAAAACGGCGCGGCGCGGTAGGAATTTTACTACTAGAATTTCCTACAGCGCCGCGGATGGGCCCTAACGGTACAAACACTCGGCGCGTTTCAAATGCGTTTCTTAGCAGAGACTCTTAGGGCCTATACACACCGCGTTTTTAAACGCGCCGTCGACGCGACGTTGTAACGATACAAACGCAAACAAACTGCTTCATGGAATGAAAAAACGCAAGAGTTCCCAAAACGCGCATAGACGGTGCGTTTTAAAAACGCGGTGTGCAGATGCCCTAAGACTGTTTTTAAGAGTCTAAATAATTTTTAGAATTGTATTTTATTTGAACTTACATCAATATTAGTAGGTCTCCCATACTGCGATCTATAGCTGCTGCTCCTCGCGAAAGGCGACATGTTACTCCTGGACTGGCTCAGATACGACCTGATATCGATTATCTCCCTCTCAAACGACACCATATCGGGGTTCACGGGGGGGAGCTTGCTGCTCGTTGGCCTTGACTTATTGTCTTGGGACTCTATCACTATAGGCACTTGCTGGTAACCGTTGCTGGACTGTGCGTCACCGTGCGCTAATAATTGAAGTGTTTTGTCGGCGTCATTGAATTCTTGCTTCTTTATTGAGTGCAGGGGGGTATCGGAATGTTTTCTCAAGAATTTTGACACCTTCCAATTTTTCAATTTATTCGCGTACTTCCCGTAACTTCCTAAAAACAAGATTAGAACGTTAAGAGCTGCAGAATATTTCAATATGTACCTAAACTAGAAAATCCTAATTGTTTTCTATGTTTAGCCGCGTTAATACATTTGTTGAAGATTGGGCATCAAGTTAAATGTTTAGATTTGCACCCCGACGGCGCGGCGGCATGTTATGTCAACCAATTATCGAATGACCGCTTATTGACACCTGAACTGTTTGATCTCTCAATTAGACCTAAAGCACGTGTTAATTCAATTTGATTATATTGACAAGACAACGTGACAATACCCATCGGCCATGATAAACCCGACCTTTATGCTTTAGATTTGTATTAGGCACATTAATTGTGACGATAAAGTTGATCTCGAGCAGTTTATTCGTAATAATCTTCGTCCATGGACTTAGCTTGGAAACGTTTGAAGTCCTTCACCCCAATGTCACGCACTTACGATAGTGCGGTTGTTTACTTGCAGGCAACGTGGCTTTGCAAATTGGTTACTCTATTTTAAACATCTCGTAGGTATATGAAATCTAGTAAACATCGCTTATCATTTATCAATGAAATAAAAGGGTAGGTATATTATTTCATCTTAGCTGTGTTAGTAGCATCACCTTCGTCGAGTCATTGTATCTTATCAGGGCCTTGTGCTGATACCTAAAAATACTTTTTCACGCTACTGTTCGGAAATGTGACAAAAGATGGTCAGAATCCAAAATGGAAAGTAAGCATTTGCTGTAGCACCTGAACCACCACTACAGCAATGTTATTGTAGCGATGAAATGTCATTAGTTGGAAAGTAAATTGTCCAGTTATGTCATTGCATTCATTAATAATTTTAAACAAAAAAGAACCGACTTCACTAAGCATCCACCTTTCCAACACCAAATGCTCGATCCGCTGTAAAAAATACTCAAATCACCATAGGTGTGCCTATAAGTTGAAGAGTTCCCTCGATTTCTCCAGGATCCCATCATCAGATCCTGACATGGTTACAATGGGACCAACTGTGAAGTATACGCTTTCAAACAAAAAGAGAATCTTCCAAATCGGTCCAACCGTCTTCGAATAATCGGTGAACATACATAAAAAAAAAAAAAAAAAAAAATAGCAAAAACAAAGATTCCGACGAATTGATAACCTCCTCCTTCGAAATCTTGAAGTCGGTTGAAAAAAATAATCATGCGTATTGTTAATATTCTCATTTAGGTACCTACCTAAATAGTATATAATCTTTAACTAAATATAACTTATGAATAATTAATATCTGCTACATTTACCAAAGAAGAACATAAAAATACATTACATTTATGACACGAACAAAATATTCAAAGTAGGTAAACTAAATAAAAAATAATTTTAAACAAAAAGGAACCGACTTCACTAAGCAATCCACCTTTCCAACACCAAATGCTCGAGCTGCTGTAAAAAATACTCAAATCACTACAGGTGTGCCTATAATAGTTGAAGAGTTCCCTCGATTTCTCCAGGATCCCATCATCAGATCCTGACCTGGTTACAATGGGACCAACTGTGAAGTATACTCTTTCAAACAAAAAAAGAATTTTCCAAATCGGTCCAGCCGTCTTCGAATAATCGGTGAACATACATAAAAAAAAAAAAAAAAAAAAAAAAAAAATAGCAAAAACAAAGATCCCGACGAATTGATAACCTCCTCCTTCGAAATCTTGAAGTCGGTTGAAAACATTAAAAGGTCTTTTTTTGGCACAACTTTATGTTTCAAAAATAAAATAAGGTTGTTTATCGGGCCAACTACCTGTTTAAAAAAAAAAAGAAACGTCGAAACCATTTATTCACCCTTAAGGCGTTTTTACTTTTTTAGCCGTTTGTGGTTTTCTATCAAAAACGCCTCTAAGTAATGAGTCGGTTTGAAGCAAACAACAGAAAAACGCTTCTAGAAATTGAAAAAAAAGTTAAATGGCGGGAATGGAATACTGAATTGGATATTATATAAAAGCATTTATATTATTATGACAAATGTTTTTTTTATTTCCTCACAGTAGTCGTGAAAAGCACTATGTAATATCTCGGCCGAAAGCGCTATAGGTGGACTCGTATCTTCGAGGGTCTCCCCTGGCGGGTCGGCCCTCGAACTAACTCGATCCACCTATAGCTTACTTTCAAGCCTCTACAACAATGTACTATAGCCGAGTTCAAATATAAACTTGCTAGCTGTGGCCGTGGCTCCGCCTGCGTCGGGTTCGATTTGTATGATCTGTTATCCCTCCCTCTAAGCTCTAGTTGAATAACTGATAATATTGTTCAATTATTATTCTGACCAATTTCTCCGATATACAGTAGTCCTGGTGTATTTTTTATATACCACGACGGTGGCAAACAAGCATACGGCCCGCTTTATGGTAAGCAGCTACCGTAGCCTATGGACGCCTGCAACTCCAAAGGTGTCACAGGCGCGTTGCCGGCCCTCTACAAAAAGGAGGATTCGTTGTGTTGACAGCTAAAGAAACAAGAGGGTCCCTCATCGTCAACACACTGGGTCCTCTTTGAGCTCTTTGTATACTACAGATCATTGAAAGGATTTATATTTTACCGGTCAAATACTCGTATCATTTCAAGAAAAATATTTGTCCTGAAGCCATTAATTAACATTTTGAAATAAGATAAAAAGGAAACGGAAGGACGGTATACAAAGATCATCAAATGATTTCAACTTACCTACAGATGTTGGACTTTTGGACGAGCTGTCGGTTCTCTCCGGGAAACCTTTCTCCCGTTTTTCTTCTAGCTCTGCATCGGAGTCCAATATACTGGGTAGCGAACTAGCCTTAGCACGAAAATGGAACGGAGCCGGCGACAGGAAGTTGTCCGATTTCCGAGCGTCATTGAAATCTTGTGGAGATTGAGGAGAACGCGGGGCCTGGATGAAAGAGAGGACGGATTGGGGGGATGCTGCAGGGGATATGATAAGGCGCAAGTTGACGGGGTTGGAGGGCGTGAGGCACTGCTCGTGGTCGTACGGGGAGGTCAGCTGACGGCCCTCAATGAAGTATGTTTTATGACCTGGACATATACAATCGGTTTTATAGTCGCGTCAAAAGCTAGGTTTAAGGTTTTTAAATTTGACACGTGGACACACTTAAGACCATTGATCTTTATATATAAAAAAACCGGCCAAGAGCGTGTCGGGCCACGCTCACTGTAGGGTTCCGTAGTTTTCCGTCCGTCACAGTAAGTGTCCCCACTTAAGAGTTAATAACACCGCCATGTAGGATATGATATGAGAGTTCCACGTACAGCGACATCTATCGGCAAATAAAGTAAACTATTGCGCGCGAGCATAAAGTATGGAAGATGATTTTTATGGGATAATTCTTTATTGCGTGAACCGATTTTCACCGTTTTTACTTTATTTGAAAGCACGTCATTTCATTGTAATTTTGTAGAAATTACAGGTACAATAAACACCTGCTTATACGGTTAAATTACAAACTTAGTTCAGAAATTATTTTGTATTTCTTTTTCAAAAACTATTCATCCTATCAAGTTCAAAATAATTTTCCTAGAAAGTTTTTATAAAGTTCTACTTTTGAGATTTTTTTCATATTTTTAAAACTTATGGTTCAAAAGTTAGAGGGGGGGGGACGCATATTTTTTTACTTCTGGAGCGATTATTTCCGAAAATATTTACATTATCGAAAAATGATTTTAGGAAACACCTATTCATTTTTAAATACCTATCCAATAATATATCACACGTTAGGGTTGAAATGAAAAAAAAAAATCACTCCCCACTTTACGTATAGGGGAGGTACCCTAATAAAAAAAAAATTTCCACTTTTTATTTTACCACTTTGTCGCCGTGATTGATATACATATTAGTACCAAATTTCAGCTTTCTAGTGCTAACGGTCACTGAGATTATCCGCGGACGGACGGACGGACGGACGGGCAGACATGGCGAAACTATAAGGGTTCCTAGTTGACTACGGAACCCTAATAAGGCTAAAAATTAGTGTTGTAAAGAACTCGAGTTCTGGGAGTCCTTTTTATTACAACTCGGACCTCAAATAACGGGCCTCTTTTCTGCGATCGAGTCCTTTTGTATAAGGAGTCGTACTCTAAATCTATTATTGTTTAAGCACACTGGTTAAGGTACTTACTTATCCTCAACGATGAGACTTACAATTCTTAGTACGACATTGTAGGTGTTATACAGGGAGACTGGTAATTCGTCGTATTCCTTCAAGGGGGTTATTCTACAGCTTATTTGGAGTGATTTAAGTCCAGTCAAGCAGGAGTCAAAACTCATTGGTTTTCAAGTTATTCAAGATTTTAGATTTTTTTCATAAAATACCCGCTTTTTGACCTAAAACTAGTATTTTTTTTTAAACTACGTATTTTTCAAACAAAAAAAAAAGATTTTCCGAATAGCCAATGAATCACTGATTACGTAAAATAATAAAAAAAGTACAAAACATATCAAAATTTTGCAAATAAAAGCAGTCTGAAGTCAAAAGTTTTTGTATTTTTTTTTTCAAATCTTGTTACATTTTAAGGCATAACTAAAAAAAAAGTAATAACACTTCGCGTACAAATTACAGAATTTATTTCCTCAGTTCATAAGCTTTCTAAAAAGGTACAATTTATGACATTTTATGCTCATTTTTTACAATTAATAATAATAATACCAGAGGCGTACAGGACTTAGCGTACTTGACTTTACTTGTTTGTGTCGTTTCAAACTCGCCGAAGGCCTACTTTGTCTCCAGTTTCTTATCTTCTGAGACTTTAAGTTGCCCGGGGTGATACTTTGGTAAGTAATTAAGCCCAAAAGTGCAGATTGTGGTAATTTGTTATCCCGTCACGGTCGAAATTAGATTCGTCCGTCCACAAAATTCTCTTTAGGTATTCGGGATCTTCGATATCAGCATTAATTAAAAATCTGCAGAAATCCATCCTTCTTGCTGGGTCTCCCTCTTCAATAGCGTGTACTGGAGTGTAATGATACGGATACTGTCGAGCAGCTAGTCTCACCCCCACCCCATGAGAAGCATCGCCACCCAATAAAATTAAGATAAGATAAGGAACAGAAGGCGAAAAACCCGCCGTAAGAATTAAAGTGACACAAACAAACTAATTAAAGTAATTTAACTTCATTAGCTCATTAGCTAATGACCCTTAATCAGTTTGTTTGTTTCACCAAAGGCAATCTGCAGTGCCTACTACCTCAAGGAATAAGATAAGATAAGAAACTGGAGACAAAGTATGCCTTCGGCGAGTTTAAAACGACACAAACAAGTAAAGTCAAGTACGCTAAGTCCTGTACCTGCTCTGGTATTATTATTATTAATTGTAAAAATGAGCATAAAATGTCATAAATTGTACCTTTTTAGAAAGCTTATGAACTGAGGAAATAAATTCTGTAATTTGTACGCGAAGTGTTATTACTTTTTTTTTAGTTATGCCTTAAAATGTAACAAGATTTGAAAAAAATATACAAAAACTTCTGACTTCAGATGCTTTTATTTGCAAAATTTTGATATGTTTTGTACTTTTTTTATTATTTTACGTAATCAGTGATTCATTGGCTATTCGGAAAATCTTTTTTTTTTATTTGAAAAATACGTAGTTTAAACAAAATACTAGTTTTAGGTCAAAAAGCGGGTATTTATTAAAAAAATCTAAAATCTTGAATAACTTGAAAACCAATGAGTTTTGACCCCTGCTTGACTGGAGTTAAATCACTCCAAATAAGCTGTAGAATAACCCCCTTGAAGGAATACGACGAATTACCAGTCACCCTGTATATGCGCGAAACTCTAATTTTGAAACTAATAGTGGCAGTGAAAGACTTAAGTTTTCTTGAAGACTTTAGCTAAAAAAAAGACTCGAATAGTTGTACGGAGGACTCACACTAGACTCAACTCGAGACTCCGAGTCTTCAAGTTTACGGAGTCCTGTACTGACTAAGTCGAGTCTTCAAAATTAGGACTCCAGAACTAGTATTTTACAACACTACTACAAATGGTCAGGACAGGAGCCCAAGCATAGGTACGTTTTAATAGCAGCTTGCAGCTTGTTATAACACACACTGCGATAATGGATACGACCAAACCTGAGACCAGCGAATATCCGTTGTATTGTCTAAGAAGCTGTTACAAAATAATAAATATTTGAGGCCTAGTTAAGTGTGCTAACTACAATAACAACGTAATACCTATTTATCTTGACGCGACTATAATTAAGACATATCACAATGGGTCCCCATTAAAATGCATTTAGCAGCAATCATTACCGAAAACTTCCTCTCCTTCCTCGAGAACGTACGAGCCTCCAAGAAACCTGGTGGTCTCCTCTGAGACGTGGACTCGGCCGGGCTTGCCGGTGGACTCCATCTTGTTGGCGAGAGAGACGTCGTTGCTCCAGACGTCGAACTTGAAGCGGCGGGTGCCAACGATGCCGCACAGCACCGTGCCAGTGTGCACGCCCACCCGCATGTTGATGCCCTCCCCGCGCTCTCTGTCGAATTCTTGGATCGCATCTATCATACCTACAAAATTAATGACAATTTTAATCATCGGTCTTTTTAAGAAGTTTTTAGAGTAGTTAATGGAAATGTTATTCAGGTAAATCATGTAAATTACGTTATTTAGAGTGTGTATTAATTAATAGTATTTTATACAATCGTGACATAATGAAGAGCTTTTCAGTCGAGTACCGTGTTTAGGCCACGAAGCTATAATATTGTATGAAAATCTATTCCAGCATAGTCGACGATGCTAAAATATGCGACATAAAAGCTCCATCGAACAGTATGCGCAATTCAAGCATTACTTATAGTCGACGAGTAGATAATAGTAGTTTATGTAACTGTTACGTAATAAGGGTCCTTAAAACATGAGTGTGGTTTTATGAAATGAGCCGCAGGCGAATTTCATAATAAGATCACACGAGTGTTTTAAGGCCTAATTACGTACAGTTGCATACACTGCTTTATCTACACTCATATTATATATATTAAATTAATTGTTCGGAAACCATAGAATGACCGCCATTGTACCGTCATGGCCTACTCGATTGTGCCGGCGCTCGCGCGTGACCAATCGAGTTGGCCATGGCGGTAACATTATGTTATCAAATTCGATGTTCCAAATTTGAAACTCATTGCTTAACAATATTTGAGCATGCATAGTTAAAAATGTGTTACTGCCGCAGATAAGAAACTTATCATAGTTAAATCGTTTGTTGTAATGCTTGTCATTGTCTACGGTTTTTGAACGCATTTTAGAGTACTTACAGTATGAGTGTAGATAAATATAATTATGTTTCCAGTATTTTTTATTAGAACTAAGCACTCAATTTTATTGTTCTACAGACCAATTGTATATACCTAACTGAGCTGTACAACATCATTGTAGTAAACAATCGCGACATGAGTCAGAGATGATACATACCCAGTCCCATCTCCACGCAGCACGAGGCGTGGTCCGGCCGCGGCTCCGGGCAGCCCGACACACAGTAATAGCAGTCCCCTAGCGTCGAGATCTTCTCGCACCCGTGTATCTGACACAGCTCGTCAAACTTCTCAAACAAATCATTCAGTATATTTACTAACTCTTCAGCACCTTTGTTACTGGACATTCTCGTAAAACCGACAATGTCAGCGAATAAAATACTGACATTGTCCATACAGCTCATGTTAAATGGTCGGAACAATGACTTAATATCTCCCGCTCCGGGATTAGAAGGCCTCGGGTTGAGCGAATCATGCTTCCTCAGATTAGGTTCAGACTCTAAAACTTGCTCTTCCATCAAGCAGCTCGCGAGCTTTGGAGGCATCACTGAATGTATCATTTTCTCTTTCAACTGCTTCTCCATTTCTAGCTGCCTTCGTACCAATAGGCTCTGACCTACTTTCATAAATGTACCGCGCATTCTGACAAACGTCATTAAATATATGTGTATACCAATAATGTGCACGCACAACTGCAGCAAGACCCTCACAAACAAGCCTGGGCCCTGCCACTCCTGTTCACTCAGATGCAACACAATGTTTAACACTTCAAAAACAATTGAATAAAATATTCCGGTGATAACACAGGCAAAAAGTGGTAGCGGTGTAAGTGTGTATATAATTAATAGGATTTCAATGCACATGATGAAGTGTCCTGATTGGCTGATGTCGGCGGCGCGGGGAGGCTGCCCCTGCGCCTGCACCTGAGTGGTGAGCGCCACGAGAGACAGGCTGAGTGTGCACAGCGCTAGGGCCATAACTAAGGATATCTTGAATGTATACCCCTTGTATACATTAGTGAATGTGACATACAACATAACGGATGTTATCAACAGGACTCCACCAAATATGGAACATAGAAATGGCCATTTCACCGTCATGCCGTTCAAGCCCAGGAACACAAAGTAGACAAACCATGATATAGAAAATATCAAAATGTACAAAAGTGCAAATCTGGAATTAAAAGAAAAACAAAATTGATTGTATGGATACATTTAAACTAGCAATTTGCTATAACCAGTGATTGGCACGACCCGTGCAACAACGCAGCATTTAGCGTAAAAAAAAACAGATGACTATTTTATTGACTATTATATTACACCCAATTGAACATATTTCAAACAAAATAAGTGTGATTATAATTATGTCCATATTAAAATTACTATAGGAATGCTGCGGTGTTGCACGGGTCATGCCAATCACTGGCTATAACATTTAGAAAAGGATATTTTATTTACAATAAAGTAAAAATATTATATTTTACCTGAATCTTAATCTTATTTGTCTAAAGGAACTATGTCTATATTGGCCTTCAAGTATTTTGGAATCAAATTTCGGATTCCACCATGTTCCCGGGGCAGCCCTTTCAAAGGCAATGGGGATAGTGAGTCCACAGCAGTTGGTTGTAGGGCTGTTGTGTGCGAGGTATGCCTGCACATGAGGCGCCAATCTAATTTGAGCATCTTCCCCCTCTGAGCACTCGGCATCATGTTTCAAGTCGGACTTCTCCGACCCATCACTGCAGTTGACACACCCACTTGGGGCACTCATTATGAATGTGCCAAGTATCTCATACTATCCATTGTCTAATTATGTGTAGGGCTTGCCCATATTGAGATCTACAAAATAATAACTGATGTAAGTAAATCTAAAGTAAACTAGGACTTAGTCTTATCAGTAAGTTTCTAGTAATACAATTATATTAATTAGTATGGTTAATGCTTTCATCAAACCATGCCTAATGGTAATAAAAATAAATCTAAGTAGGTATGTCATGTCATCGATTTTTTAAATGCAGGTTTATATAGTACAAGAGCAAGAAATAAAGAGCATAAAAAGGCACTCAATGTCAAATGTAAGTGATACTTAGACCAGAAATCATACCATACGATAATAGCTAAATTACTCTCGTGCATCTAATTATAAAAGCTGACCGATTTGTTTGTACAACATTAATGAAGATACATTATCTGGGTTTCCTCGTTCGTGCTTTTACATCCTATAGGACTAGACAGTTTCAGTAAAGATATTATGATTGGCGAGTAACTTATCACTAATAAAAACGATAATATTAACAAAATTTCTGTGAACAAAATTAAGACACTAATTCGAAATGCACAAAATCAAGGTTATTCCTAATTGCATGTTGCATTATAAACAATTCACTAACATACTTTTTTTCAAATTCAGTTGAACATTTCTGTTGAGTAAATTCAGCAAGGAAAATGAACCATTTCACAAAAAACTGGAAATCTGTACTAAAATGTACTAAAAGAACCTAGGACCACAGACAACAGTCGACTGATTTCTTCTTCTATATATCATATCATTGACGTTGACGTTGACATGTGCTTACACTGTTCCGGATAACGTTTAAAATGCGCCCTGGAGACCTACCGCGAAGTTCGAAAATCGACAATTCGTTGGCCCCGTCTTTATATGAAAGAAAATTGGTTAGGATTTTGATAAATTTCCAGGTAGGCGGGCTCCAGCACTACCTGTAACTTTTGAACCGTAAGTTCAAAAAATATGAAAAATTTTAGAAGGTGTGCCTTATTACATACTTTCTACGAAAATTGTTTTGAACATTATCGGTTCAGCCATTTTTGAGTTATCTTTAATAAACTTCGTCCATGTCCATAGTGATCAGATACGACCTTTTGATATTAGTTTGGTTCTTATTCCATATTCTATTGAAGGTACGGATCCCTCCATTATGCGTGGTCCGACACGAACTTGGCCTGTTTTTTATACGGCGTTCACACCAGCGTGTTCGGACTCGCGTCGGGGCTCGTCGAATAGTTCGACGAATCATTCACTTACGCCGCTTACGAGAGTTACGAGTGCCAAGCCAACACGGATGTCCGTTCACATATTCGTCTCCTCGTACAATTCCCCAATAGTGCTCTCCCTTAAAGCCCTGTTACACTTGTCCTAGATGGCTTCCTAAATGATGAAGTTTCTAAATTTAATCAAGTCTAACCGCATTTAGCAAGTAAATTTACTGTTGGAAAAAGTTAGGATCCTAATTAGGATGCTAGTTAGGACACTAAAAAAAGTAAAGTGTAACAGGGCTTTTACAGGCCTTATGATTTCGGAACCCCTTGGTCAACTGGAGCTGGATTGACCATTGGATTGAATTATATTTATCTCTGCTCAACCCCAACAAATTTCATGAAGATCAGAAAAACGTTACTAAAATTACTTAAATCGACCTAGTCCCACGGTAAGCTCAATAACACAAGCTTTATTGAGCTTACTGTGGGACTAGGTCCATTTGTGTAAGATTGGGACATAGGTATGTATTTATATGTTATAAATTAAAAATCCATCGAAATGCACCGACGTCCCAGTAGCCAGCTGACAGTTCTGTTGTGTCCGAAGTTGGCTGTAAGAACTTCGGTTCACTGTGCTCGCTCGTGGGATAAAATGTTAAACCCATAAAAAACGAAAGAACTCTCCCACCGGCGGCGTCGGTGGGACGAGTGCCTTAGTATAGCTATTATATAAGCTCTAGGCTGTTTTAGTTTTAGAAAATATATGAATTTATATTGATTGGAAATTTCAACACCAGACCCACGTTGTCATCTCGCTTTGCCCCCTACCCCCCTAGAGAGTAATTGTAACTACGAAATATAAAATTAAACAATACTTTTACAAGATAAATGTATTTAACAAAATATACAGACATATCAACATCACAAATAATATAAAAAATAGAAGACATAAAAAAGAGAATTGGAAAATATTAGTTAATAACTTAAAATACCTATACTCAATATATGGTTGTACTTACACTCTTTAATAATTAAAAACATTAGCACTCGTAAAATAATAATTAGTAAAGTACAACTTCAATATTTACTAGAAAATTAGAAATGCGAAAATTTATAAAACCAAACCTTATATCGGTACATTGCGGGAAGGAGTTGACAAGTCGAAATGAAAACTTGAAGAAATTTGTACTTCAAATATAATTGCATAAGGTTCAAATTTCTTCAATTTTATATCTCGAGTTATCAACTTCTTCACACCGTGTACATATATAAAGTTTAAATAAATAGTGTAATAACTCAAATAAATTTTATATCTGTAAAGGCTTACTTTAAAACTAGAGAAAATATCATTCACATAGTTCTAAAGATGCAGGGTCTCCTATTTAAAAGGGCCCTTTGTAACTGAAGAGTATAATTATGTGCAGATAAGTTCTCACAGAGATGAGTAAATGCATGCACATTCCAATTTTATAAAACCCAGGGCCTCAATATATCCTCGACCATATTTTAAATTAGCGTAAGAGACATAGAAAACCCTGGTTTTGGCTCTAATTGAACCCACCCAGAATATATTATATTGGTTGGCAATATAATACTTTCTGGGTAAATATATTTATATAGTCTGCCAGATAACGTTGGGGCCAGACGGCATACAACCACAGCCCTCTGCCACAAGACCTTGGCAGAAAACAGAGATTTTAAACCATGTAGCCAGTGATTGGTGCCAAATTCTACATGACCTTTAAACGCCCTTCATGGCTCGGTGTGCTCTACGAACCATTGGCAGAAGCGGTTTGTTGGTTGTCAGCCATGAAGCCTCTCGCTTCAACAACTCGCTTCAACCAAGGTCACGTGGCAGAATCTGCGGCTATCTGCCGTCTGGCCCCAACTTAAAATATTGTATAGTATGAATTTTTTTACATGTCGGAATTGTAGGTAGAACTCTTTAGTATTAGTTTACTTGAAATTTAACATAATTAAAATATGGTACAAGTTTTTATACATAATTGTATTGCTTATTACCCACAAATTTGTTCAACAATATTATAGAGAAATAAGAAAGCATAGAGTGCTTAACAGCTCAGTCCATACAACTGGTATGGAGTGAACACTCTAAGCTTACTCCTCATTTCTCTTAGACAATAGCCAGTATTATACAAGAATAATCATTTAATATAAAGTTTTAATTATATATCATGAATATTATATAGTTATTGTCCTACCAATTTTCTTCTAAGAATAAAGAAAGGTGGACATATTTTAGTACAATTCAACAAGTTTTTTCACAAAACATTGGCCATAAATTCATTTGGTAACTACAATATTTAACATTTATGTAAAATTTAACATTATAATTATTACAACCAATTTTGTAGCTACTGGATTTTTATACCTACTATCACAATACAATAGTAATATCACGAAAGGAAGACAACATATTGTAATATTGAATATCTGCAACTTATCATTTATAGACCAAAAATACTTGATGGTCTATTTTACTAACTTCAATAAGGCACATTATATAAGCACCACAATAGATAAAAAAAATATTAACAGATTTACGACATAATTCCAAAAATAAAACTTTAAATTAGTATCATAGTAATTTTTTACGAATCAATTGATCTACTGTACAAGATCACACAGATGAGAGATGTACAGTTTCACGATCACGGAGTAAAATGTGTCAATTGATTTAATCACATGCGATATTGCTTCTTTGATTAATAATATAGCAACAATCTTTAAATTTAGTCATTATACATCCCATCAAGTAAGAAGTCCATTCTTTTATAGTGCCTATTCTTCCAAGCTTCTTGGCCTCGCTTTAAAGCCATATAGCCCAGTACGGCAAACAAGGGGACTACAAGTATTGTAATAACAATGGGCATGATCATCCCAGGATGGCTGCCTGGCTTATTGGCCTGGGCTGTCGATTTCCCATCACTAATTCCAGGATGGGGTAATTTGTCTGCAACTATATTATTTGGTTCTTCATATTTTAAAACTGTGGGTTTATGAGGGGGCTTGATTGACGAGGGAGGAGGCAATGTTGTATTTGTCAGTTTAGTAAGATTAGTACTCTTGTTAACAATAATAGGCGTTTTTGTTGACACTTCCTTTAATTCTGGAATTACCGGAGCCCCTGTTCTGCCCACAACGTGACCTTTGTTTTTATTAGAAACCTCTCCGAATTCCTCAGATGGTAACTTGGATAATACACCGTCATTTTCTTTTAATAAAGATGTATTTGGCGGCGTAACTAATACACTGCCTCCTTCGACGGGCAAAGTAATTACTTTCGTCGTGCTGTTGTCTTGTTTTTGTAACAAGTTTTTAGGTGCACTACCTGTGGTGTTGTTGATGGATTCAATTTTAGGCACAGTCTCATTTACTCCTATAGCCATAGGAGTTAATAAGATAAGAAAACCTAAACTACACAAATCCATCGTAAAGAACAAAAAATTAAAAAAACTGGGATCTGAACTTTTGATTTCAGTATTTTCCATAAATAAATTTAGTGGTTGCGTGACGTTGACGTTCGCGGACCGGACCGCGGACCGCGGGCTGCCAGTCGATTTTTTTTCATTATACGGGCACGGTCCGAAAATTATACAAAATTGAATGCCAGGATACAAACTGCTTAAAAAATTTAAGCAAACACTATATTTTTATTAATTACGTGATCTTGTGGTTGGTTTATTTATTTACACTTCCACTTGAACTGAATTCATAGACAAAATTAGACGAAAATGCTTAAATTGATCTATGGTTGCGGAAATTTGGCTATGGACCCCATACAAAAATTCAGATACCATAGACAAATTTTCGCAACCATAAGAAAATTTAAGCGTTTCCGGGTGTTTTGTCTGTGAATTGAGAAAATCAAACCTGAATTCAGAACAAGTGTGTGGCTCCCACTGACCTTTATGGCGCCTTATACTACGCAATTTCTCGGGCCCTATCTGTCGTGTACCCTGCCTCTCCCTCGATACCCTAAGTGTCCTAACTACTATTACCGCCGAGTAAATAATAGTACAGTCAAGTGCAAAAATACGTATCGACAAAATCCTCTCATAAATATGGTACTACGCACTTATTACAACGGAATAAGATACTATGGGACATATTTTTGAGAAGGATGAGTACACCCATATTTTTACACTTGATTGTACGATACAGAGGTCCCTCTTGTTACGAATCATGTTGTTCCTTCTTAACGCATAACAAGTTCTCTTTCTCACTTAGGCAAACGTATCGGATACGTCGTGTCAAACTCAATTTTTTTGACAGAGATGAACACCCTTGCTATTACACCTCTCTAGCCGACAGATTAAACCTGAGAAATTGCAAATTGAAGTACCGGTTATAAAACTCAACCGTGTCATTGGCTGGCGCTAAAACAAAACCTAATATACTCGCTGTCACTGTCAGTTATTGAATGTCAGGCGTGTCACGCTGTGAAATGCACCAAGTGAATCGAACTTGCTTAAATCAGCGAGGAGGCCATCCAAGAAAAAAAAGTGAATTGACTCGGTCGTGTGGAAGAGCCTGACCAATGAGTCAAGTCACAATCAAATTTTAAATTTCTTTATATGGTAACAATTTTGCATATTAAATAAGCTGTCAGTTTCGAGCTGTCATATCATTTCATACAAATTTTGTTGCCAGGTACGGTGTTTTTTGAATTTTTCAGTTATTTTTGACTCAACTCGCTGGCAAAGCTCTTGGTGGGTTTGTCTACCAAGATAATTTTTGTACGACCAGAGTAGTAAAAAAAAATAGAATGAGAATGATGAAATTCAGTTTTCCCGTATCCAATTATACACAAGGGTCTAGGTTACAAAGAGGATACAATCAGACACCTAATTATACAGTTTTTGTATCCGATTATACAATCTGGCAGCCCTGCCGTGTCATGTCATGATGTCACTGTCATTCACAAATTTTCATTAGTTCTAGTGTGTGTGTACGTAGCATTATAGAACGCTAAACAAACAGAAAAGTATCGCCTATATACAAGTTAAGCGTTTTTAGCAGTAGCTCGAACATGTTTACAATGACATATTTTGACAATTGCGACTTTCAAATGACATAATCAAAATAGACGAGACGACATAAATTTGGCGAAAATGTTGCGTTAAAGGTGTTTTAAACACAAATAAGTGACTAGTGGTCCAGAATGAGGACTCGCAGTAATTCTGGAGTCCGTCTGGACTATTACCAAAGGGTAGTGCATAAATTGATTTTAGACCATCAACAACCAGTGACTGGATTGTTCCCCGCGAGTCCAGACAATGATCATGCATGGATCCGGGACAATTTGTACTGTATATTGGCAGTTTGGGGGCTGTCTATGGCTTTCAAAAAGATTGCCGATCAAGATGAAGACCGAGCCAAAACGTATGAGCTAGAACAAAGTTGCGTCAAGTTAATGAGAGGTAAGTAACCTTAATGAAGTTATGTTTCATATTAGTATTCGGCGCCGTTTTTCATAAATAAGTAAAAAATAAAATAAAAAATATTTATTTTCAGACAATCATAGCCCGTAGATTCTTAGTTATAATTTAAAAACAATGTCAGTTGCCTAATACCTGTCTTAACAGCTACTAAATCTGGTGGCTGATCTAATTAATTGCATGTGTTTTAACATGCAATTTCATATATTGGCTCAGAATTACCAGATTGAATAGTTCGGTTATCATTTTCAGGATCTTGTTGTTGCTCCCGCGTATATGATGCACCAACGCGTTGTTTTTGCGAATTATAGCGTAATAGTTGTCTACATGCGCATCCGCGAACATTCCGAAAGCACTACAGTATTGCGGAAGCCTCAACAGGGCCCTGAAAACATTATGCAGGGAAATGAAGGATCTCTGCTTAAAATTCTATACTATATTCTTTTGATCCCCAGGTCTGTTAATGGCCATGATGCAACAGAAAGACAAAGTCGAGAAATTTAAAAGTACTCAACACCCTCTAGATTCCTTGCATGCCAAGTATTCCTCAACCACTGGCCGCAGTGTGGTCAAGGATAATGAATGGGGCCACTTACAGGTTGATGCCATATCCCTTTACCTGCTGATCCTTGCCCAGATGACAGCATCTGGTTTGCAGATTGTGTTTTCGCTGGATGAAGTAGCTTTTATTCAGAACCTAGTGTTTTATATTGAGTCCGCTTACTGCACTCCCGATTATGGTATTTGGGAGAGAGGTGATAAAACAAACCATGGGCTGCCAGAGCTGAATGCTAGCTCCATTGGCATGGCCAAAGCGGCTCTTGAGGCTATGAATGAACTAGACCTCTTTGGAGCGCGGGGTGGCCCCTCCAGTGTCATTCATGTATTAGCTGATGAGGCCCAGAAGTGCCAAGCAGTGTTGCAGTCCATGTTGCCCAGAGAATCAAACAGTAAAGAGTTGGATTCAGGCTTGCTTTCAATTATAAGCTACCCAGCATTTGCTGTTGATGACCCCCAGTTAATAACCAAAACAAGGGATACCATAGTCAATAAACTGCAGGGAAAATATGGCTGTAAAAGATTCCTCAGAGATGGTCACAAGACACCAAGAGAAGACCCAAATAGGTTATATTATGAGCCTTGGGAGTTGAGAATGTTTGAGAACATAGAATGTGAATGGCCTCTATTCTTCTGCTACTTGATATTGGACTATTGCTTTCAAGGAGATAAACAAAACATAGCAGAGTATATGCAGAAGTTAGAAAATATAATGATAAGGAAAGGGGATGACGGAATCAAGTTGGTGCCAGAACTGTACTCTGTGCCGGCAGAGAAGGCTAACCAGGAGCAGATTGAACCAGGGAGCCAGGAGCGTATTCCCCTGGGCCGGTGTCCGTTTATTTGGGCTCAGTCCTTGTATATCCTGGGAAAGCTTTTACAAGAGGTAAGACACATTTGTAAAGCCATTCTTGTTAATTTATTTTATTTTTCTTAGTAATATAAATGTAAGGATATAAAAAAGATAGAAAATATATGTGGTGTATTGGAATTTGGACTTCAATATAATATTGTTAATATATTTTTATGGTACTTTATGAAGGAAATATTCTGTTTTCTTTGGTATAATATACTAGCATTCTAATACAGCCTTGGCCAGAAGTGTTGAGCACCCTTGCGATTTTCATACAAAACTCGAAAGTTTAGACCGGCGTTTCTATTTTTTTGGAAGTTATTTTATCAATTAATTCAAACTGAGCAGGCATGTTTTGTTGAAGTGAGTAGTAACTGCATAGAATATTTGAAATTTGTCGCACCAACTTAAATTCGCATTTTTGGGACCTCCACTTTTCATAGTTTATAGGTACCTTGAAAGTGTTATTAAGTGAAGTTTTCTAGATATATCAATAAAATATAACATTTTACGTCATCGTACATTGTCATGATAGGGAATTAATATTTAACATCAAAATTGTAAACAAAAAAGAGGTATGCTCAACACTTCTGGCCAAGGCTGTATAACAAATTTCTTAAATTCAGATATTTTTGTTCATTACAAATTGTTTTTTTGATAAAATATTCCCGTTTTATACTAGTCAGAGATAATTGTACATTTTTAAGTAAGAAAAATAATATTTTTTGGTTTTGCTTGGCAGGGTTTTCTAGCGGTTGGTGAGTTAGACCCGCTAAACAGAAGATTGTGCTCTGAGAAGAAGCCGGATGTAGTGGTCCAGATTGTTATCTTAGCTGAGGACAATGAGATACGTGACAAGTTGATCGAGTATGATCTGCACGTGCAAACCATCGCCGAGGTGGCTCCTATAGAAGTGCAGCCGGCTAGGGTGCTGAGCCATCTTTACACATATTTAGGTAAAATCGTACTATGGTTTAGGATATATGAGTGTGTTAGCGTAAATTTCCAGATTCAGTGTACAGATTACCCGCAGCAATGCGTACGGAACTTTTGTTTGCAGCGACCGCGCGCAATATGGACGTGTTTGCTGCGCAAGACACCTCAGACATAATATATGTCCATTTAGAAATTTTCAATTCCTCGCTAATATTTTTAAGTAAGATAAAAATATCGTAACTAAGCCTTGGCTAGAAGTGTTGAGCATAGCTCTTTTTTGTTTACAATTTTGATGTTAAGTATTAATTCCCTATCATAACAATGTACGATGACGTAAAATGTTATATTTTATTGATATATCTAGAAAACTTCACTTAATAACACTTTCAAGGTACCTATAAAATATGAAAAGTAGAGGTCCCTAAAATGCGAATTTAGGTCGGTGCGAAAAATTGCAAATATTCTATGCAGTTACTACTCACTTCAACAAAACATGCCTGTTCAGTTTGAATTAATTGATAAAATAACTTCAAAAAAGGTATAAACGCCGGTCTAAACTAGTTTTGTATGAAAATCGCAAGGGTGCTCAACACTTCTGGCCAAGGCTGTAGGTAGTTAATGACTCAGTAAATCATTTTTTGTCGATAAATTGAAATTTGAAAATAAAATGAAAATTCTATCCACGTCAAATGAACCATTCAAATATAATTTTAAGCACGTGTACAAATGTACATACCTATGAATTGTTTTCTTTTTTTATAAAGTGACGATTAAAAATATCCTTAACTTTAAAAAACGACATGTCCATAATTATCAATTAAACAGGGTTATGTTAATTAATTACTACCTGCGAAATCAATAGTGCTCTAGAAATAGTACAGAAGGAATTAATAAATTGTTAAAATGGCCTGTTCTTTTACGTTTCAGGTAGAAATAAAAAGCTTGGACTCTCAGGAAGAAAATCTCGAGATGTTGGTATACTTAGTACAAGTAAATTGTACTCATTAAACGATAGGATATTCGCCTTCACACCACAGGTATTTTTTTATATATAAACTGACAAAGACCTTTAGTTTGTGATTGACATTCAATTTTCAACTAGTCAATATTACAAGTATTATACGTGTTTGGTAGTTTAAGTTATTAAAATAAACTATTCAAAGCTTTACCATTATTTAATCTTTAAAAATGTACAAGTTTATTCATTGTCTCGGACAAGAGATTAAAATTATCTGTCAATTACAGACTTGCTTTAAAAACCACGGAAATCTTTTTTACAATATTCATTAGGTTTTACTTTACGTCTTTATTTGGTTAAAGTAGTATTTTTAATTCAAGACAGTAATCTGACAGATAAAAATACTACTTTAGGTAAGTAATCTAATCAAACATTCTTTTTTCTTGAATCTTGAGTGTTAATAGTTTTTTTTATTTATTTCATTAGTTTTCTGACATGAAGCGCTTCTACATTGCTTCCGATTATGAGCTGATGGTTGACACACTCAAAGCGGAGATTAATTTCTTGAAGTCATCTTGGCAAAACCTACTTGGTCGTCCACTTGTTGTCTTGACTTTAAATCAAACGTATTTAGGTACTTATATTTTGATTTTCTAAATTTTTATGAGGCTTGCTGTGAACCCTGGTATTTTACTATTTATTTGTGACATTATTTCGGCCATTTAGCGGCCGGCTCTTACGACTTCATTGTTCGAATACATTATAGTATCTATACAGCGTACGACGTAAGTGATGGCCGCCATATGATACCTTTACCAAAATAATGTCACATTTACATTTGTTTTGGTATATGTAGTTTTATTAGATTTAGATTCCCTTAAGGTGGGTATGGGGTTGAGGCATTTGAGGCACGCACGGCTCGCCTGTTTGTTCAAATTCCTAAGCGGCTCGCTGCTCGCGCACGGCGCGTGCGGCGCGTACGAATTTGAGCAAACATGCGATCAGTGCGTGCCTCAACCTGAGGCTGCCTCAAGTCCGTACCCACCTTTAGACACAAATTTTCCATTAGGATCTGGTTTGCTATGTACGACAGAGTGAGAGTTTAATGTATGTTCACTAACTTAAAAATAAGGTATCCCGCTATCTCCCATATCAGTGCTACCTTGACATTTTGAACGCTCGATTGCTTGTCCATTGTATCATTATTTAAAAATGGAATGGTCTTAGTTGGACGAGAACCGTGGTCGGTATCCAAAAAGTGGAATGAATAAAATGACATTTTCAGCCTTTTCGGGTGCAAGTATATATATAAAAGCGCATCTAACAAGTTTTATGAAATGCCCCCATCACATTTTTTTCTTAAACAAGTAATGAAATATGGTCGTTACATTTCTTTTAATAGACTTGGAAGTACTTATCCTGTTTCGGGCACAGTAACTCAAGAGGATTGTAATATGATTTCATACAGCTTTTCAGCCCTAGGCCTGCAAAGTAACCCTGATGTCAAAGGCGGCGGCGGGTTTTACGAACGCTGTTTTTTTTTCGAGAGACAGATGGTATCGTATCTGAAGATTCTGAAGTGTGAATAAAAATAGAAGTTTACGAGTAGATGTAAATACCTTATAAACGGAACTTATATTTTTAAATTAATATTGTTTAATCTTTATTTCATTATAATGTTTTAGATAATCTTTGAAACGGCGGTTTTAATTTTTTTGGATACCACTATTGGTTATTGCTGTCGCCGGATGTTAACAAACAACCGTCGCGGCTCATAGCCTATCTATACAGTTCGCGCACGAATTCCGAGGAAGAGACTGCAGCGTACACCGCTTTCTTATCCCGAGAATGGGGAAGGCAACTGTCAAAGGTTTGGCAGATTGCGCCAGCACAGGTACATCTGTCACTATTACTGTCATCCAGCCCATAAAAAAAATGACAATATTTGTAGGATTGACGGGACATCCTGCGCTGGCACCATCTGTAATAAACTTGGATCGGTCAACCCCATTAATGGACTTCATGTGCGAACTGATTCATATTTAATCAAATAGACTAAAGTCAAGGAATTTGAGCCTTGTTGACATAAGTACTTACTAGTTACATTCCATACTTAAATGACAACGCAGAACCGCACCGATTACGCCGCGCGTCGCGGCCATCGCTGCTATTTAAAT
Source organism: Pammene aurita (assembly GCA_947086415.1). NCBI lineage: Eukaryota > Metazoa > Arthropoda > Insecta > Lepidoptera > Tortricidae > Pammene > Pammene aurita. The sequence goes on along the minus strand of OX352292.1, from coordinate 27,268,316 downwards.
ATGGACTTTAACTAATGAGTATACCTACGTTTCAAATTCCTTCGACTTTATGAGTAATATGGCGCGCTCGAACTCCGGCCATTTTATATTAGTTCTACTCGAGCACGTTCAAAGTGTTAACGCTCGGGTGTGCCCTAGAACTTCGACTACGAGGAATACTACATGTCGCGCGACCCGGCGTTGCTCGCGAGCACATTCACCGCGAACGTCGCCTTCCTCGGGATGAGCTGGAAGCAGATGCTCGGCCGTCCGACCATAACTCTACTAGCCACGCAGTATTTGTTAGGTAAACTAACAGATACTATTATTTAGCTGTGTCATTATTTTGGTAAAGTTTCCACTTGGAGGCTGGCGCTTGTATGCCTTAGGTCAGTTATGTCGTTACGGCGTTTCCTCCCATGTATCGACGCGGATTCGGCAAAATCCAGTGGAAAAAGCTTTATGTCCACGCAATAAGAGCGAAAAAGACGTCGTCGCGTCGGCAGGCGTCGGCCGAGCCGATCCGAGCCGAACCGAGCCTTGTTAGCTCTTATTGCGTGGACATAAAGCTTTTTTCCACCGGATTTTGCCGAATCCGCGTCGATAGATGGGGGAAACCCTTAGGCACAACGATGTCGCGCTGCGCTCACGCCCCGCCGGAATCGCGCTCGACTGTTGACTAACCCCCTTATCCATAAACGTCTCTCAGGCCTAAATTAGTAAATTTATGTTTTGTATGTTTCTAACAAACACAACTGTCAAAGTGATAGATAGGGATAAAACATAAATAACTGATTGAGGCCTGGGGATATTCGTTTGAGCTCAAGATAACCGTAATGAATTTGGAAAACGTAGGAACATCTCTACAATAGAAATAATCTTCTTACAAACGGACACGATTTCAAAAAATCTCAGCAGTGTGTATATAGGGCCCAGAATATACGTAGATACAACCGGCAACCCGACAACTTAAAAATAGATTAAATGTCTGACACTGTTCACAAGTAAGCTCAAGGAGTATTTGATAGAGAAAGCTTTTTACTCTGTAGATGAATTTATAAATCGATTAGAATAACCCTTATAATATTTTAATGCCTGTATAGCGAACCATTCACAATCTGATAAAAAGTATTACCTAAATATCTACCGGAAGATACAACATTTATTACATGTCAAGGATGATATAGACATGGATGGACATGGACAATACCCATACAAAATCGCGTTCTCTTTTCAGGTTAAAGCACTAGCGTCATCTATCGGTCACACCAGACACTAAATCCTAGTTTCTAATGCTTTGTTCGTCGCTTAACGCTGATAGAATAACTCGACAGATGGCGCTGTGGCACTGTGTACCGAAAACAGACGTGTAGCCTGAACGCGATTTTGTATAGGCATTGTTAATCCATGTCTTAGGTAATCATCCTTGATGCCTATACAAAATCGCGTTCCTCGAACCTTCAGGCTATACGTCTGTTTTCGGTACGAAGTGCCACAGCGCCATCTGTCGAGTCGAGTTATTCTGTCAGCGTTAAGCGACGAACAAAGTATTAGAAAGGATATTGGATACAATAATTGAATTGAAACAACCATGTGGATTGTGAGAAAATCTCGTCTATACGTCTATCACTATGTCACGCCAGGTTAGATTTCGTGGCGGGGGGGAGACAAGTCCCATGTATCTCCTCCCCCTCCCCTGTCGGCCACCATCACGTGTTTATAGGGAGGCTATCGGCTTCAGCAAGGTCTCTACCGAACAACGTTGCCTATATTTTATTTAACGTAATAAAAAAAGTCTAAAACCTTGTCATTGGCAATCTTCCCATTGCTGTGTATAAAGGGCGCCTGCCATTTTATAGATAAAAATATAGAAGCCTGAGAGACGTTTCTGTATAACCCCGGATAAGGCACTAAAGCCTTCATTGCTCGAATAGAATATTGAATCTGTACAATGTTCAAATAGTACCAGCCTTCAAATAGTACCTTTACCAAAACAATGGCACATAGAAACGAAGTTAATAAATATCAGAACTATTGAATATCCTTGTTTAACTTAGATAGCCGGGCCAATGAGGATGGAGTCCGATAATGTATTTGGTTCGGTTCGATGCAACTAATTGATTTGCTATAGGCTAACACAGTCTGATCAACTGATAGATACGCTGCTAACGGGTGAAACAGATACATTTTATTTGAATGATTTGGAACGTCGTTACATTCTTTATCGGTTCGCCCGACAAACTGACTGGTAGCTGAAGAGAAGGCTGACCTTCTATGCATACACATTGTATACAGAAGGTTCAGATAATTCTGCAGCTGACTGTACTATCGGGTTCAGAATTGCATGGCCAATTTATGAATGAATTCATTGATAAATTGACCATGCAATTTTGAACCTGATGGTACATACGACATGTACGTAGTTGGGAACCAAGTTAGTCATCGGGCTCCTACTAAATCTGCCCATATTGGAAACCTATTTATCTTCAACACATCAAATTCAGCGCGAATCACGTAATATTTGAATGTTATGTTTGATTTATCTCGTTTTAATGATAAAACAGACGTGTCATTATTAATACCCTGCTTTATAAATCCAATATACGAGTATGTACACTCAAGGACAATAAAATTTTGTCAGCTTTTATCGAAATTTGTATACGAAGTGACCCGTTTTTATTGCACTTGAGTAAAGGTATGATACTTGATACCTACATATATACTTGATAAAGCCAACTAAACTAAGCTGCATGCGTATCTTTAACAGCACCTTGCATGTCTGCGTGTTGCTGTTTTTTTGCATCAATGGTTTAACAGAATGAAAAACATCGATAAAATGACTCTTTCGTGAAAAATGGACCAGCCAGGAACAAATTTCTTGACCAATCGCGTCCCATGCGAAAACTTATAAAGTGCTTAAGGGCGATCTTCCTTGTAGCGTTTGTCCCGGCTTGGGTTCCGCTTGACAACCTAATCCCATGAATTGGCGTAGCTACTAGTTTTTACGAAAGCTACTGCCATCTGACCTTCCAAACCAGAGGGGAAACTAGGATTAAGCCCGGTTTCCTTACGATGCTTCACCGTAAAGAGAGATAAATATCAAATGAAGATATTCCGTACATAAGTTCCGAAAAACTCAGTGGCGCGAACCGGGGTTTGAACCCGAGACCTCCGGAGTGAAAGTCGGACGTATTACCGCCAGGCTCTTTTGTCAAGTGCTTAAGGGCGTTGACCATTTTTTTAAAGTGATTAAATGTCTGCCGTTTTTCAACCTTTATTATACATCATTTACAAGATATCTCTATACTCCGCATAGCGCGTTATTTCTTTAAAACCTAAAAAGAACCTGCCAAAAAGAAGGGGTGCGGGAGGGGAACTCGCAATGCTAGCACTCTCTGTCTAGACAGAGAACGCGTGATTCTTCCGGGTGGCGTAAGAGAGTCAGACATTAATGTTTGCCATGGACAGTGTAGGCCGAACGTTAGTGTAATTGAAAATTAATAATTGAAGATTGAAACACGTTAGTTAAAATTGAACACTAATAGTTTAGTGCAAATTGATTTCAATTAGAATTGAAATTAATTGTAACTAACGTGTTAATCCTTTGCGAATAACTAATAATTGAAGATATTTAATTTTTAGTCTTTCTCAAAAATTAAAACATTAATTTAATTTTTAGTGTAGATTGAATTGGTAATTGACATTAATAATTTACCTAACTAAACGCGAATTTAGGTTAAGCTACGAGGTTTTGATTTTTGTTTCGATTTTGACTCTGGACTCGGGGGCTTGTATTAATAAGCAATGGGACCGGTATCCTAAGATGGAAGTCATGCTGGACCCTGGGGATCCCTACTGGATCTCGGGTTTGGTGCATCATAGACTCATGCTGTTTGGGCTCATTCGACTTGTACTGATGACCAGATGGTACCGGTATCAAAATCTGGAGCTCATGCTGGACCCTGGGGATCCCTACTGGATCTCGGGTTTGGCGCATCATAGACTTATGCTGTTTGGGCTCATTCGACTTGTACTGATGAGCAGATGGTACCGGTATCAAAATCTGGAGCTCATGCTGGACCCTGGGGATCCCTACTGGATCTCGGGTTTGGCGCATCATAGACTCATGCTGTTTGGGCTCATTCAACTTGTACTGATGAGCAGATGGTACCGGTATCAAAATCTGGAACTCATGCTGGACCCTGGGGATCCCTACTGGATCTCGGGTTTGGCGCATCATAGACTCATGCTGTTTGGGCTCATTCGACTTGTACTGATGAGCAGATGGTACCGGGATCAAAATCTGGACCTCATGCTGGACCCTGGGGATTCCTACTGGATCTCGGGTTTGGCGCATCATAGACTCATGCTGTTTGGGCTCATTCGACTTGTACTGATGAGCAGATGGTACCGGTATCAAAATCTGGAGCTCATGCTGGACCCTGCGGATCCTTACTGGATCTCGGGTTTGGCGCATCATAGACTCATGCTATTTGGGCTCATTCGACCTGTACTGATGAGCAGATGGTACCGGTATAGCTCCTTTTTACTTTTACTTTCCTTGACCTTGACCTTGACTTTGACGTTGACTTTCACTTTCAATTTCACATTCAATTTGACTTTCACTTTGACTTTGACTTTCACTTTGACTTTGACTTTGACTTTCACTTTCACTTTGACGTTCACTTTGACTTTCACTTTCACTTTGACTTTGTTACTTATACGACTACGATAATTTCGAAAAAAACAAGCGGACTGTAGGAAAAAATGGTTTCCGCGCAAGCCACGTGATCCTGTAGCTACTTTTAATGATCTCAAACTTAAGGATTGCGAGTACGGCTCACCTGGGTCTCCTTTCGGCGAAGCTCAGCATCCGATGGAGGCAGTTCCTCCAAGTTTCACGCAGCGGTAGGCCTACATACGTTTCACTCCTTGGTTCTACCACGCCAAGATGCACACACAGGTTATACAGCCGAACCGCAATCGTAGCGAATATTTAGATCAAATAGAAGCGGGCCACTTGTTCCACTGCCTTGGCCAAGCGAGACTCAATATTAACTTAACTTTTTAATATTTAACTAGGAGCGTTCCTTGTGTGTTCGCTCGACAAATTCCAACTCAACTTATACACTGCTGCCAACATAACGAACGTCAGAATTTACAGCAGTGTAGCTATACGGAAAAACTATACTAAAATTAGGGTAAAACTAACAGACTTTAATTTTGACTGTCACTTTGACTTTCACTTTCACTTTTACTAAGAAAGTAAAAGTAAAAAGGAGCTCCAGATTTTGATACCGGTACCATCTGCTCATCAGTACAAGTCGAATGAGCCCAAACAGCATGAGTCTATGATGCGCCAAACCCGAGATCCAGTAGGGATCCCCAGGGTCCAGCATGAGCTCCAGATTTTGATACTGGTACCATCTGCTCATCAGTACAAGTCGAATGAGCCCAAACAGCATGAGTCTATGATGCGCCAAACCCGAGATCCAGTAGGGATCCCGAGGGTCCAGCATGAGCTCCAGATTTTGATACCGGTACCATCTGCTCATCAGTACAAGTCGAATGAGCCCAAACAGCATGAGTCTATGATGCGCCAAATCCGAGATCCAGTAGGTAGCCCTAGGGTCCAGCATGAGCTCCATCTTGTGATATTGGTCCCGACTTCCGAACCCGAGATGCAGTTTTAAAATTAATTATTAGTGTAAGACAGGATTAATTTAGTTACACTAACGTTAATCTAATTAACTGTAATTCTTATTAAATTTTCGAGACTTTAGTGTAACTAATAGGTTAATTCTAATTGACGGTTAGTGTAATTGACGACGTCACAAAATCAATGCGAACTAACGTTAGTAAAAATTGATGTTAGTATAATTGATTAGTTACGGAATTAATCTTCAATCTTATTGATCAATTTTCAATTCTAATTGAAATTAACGGCCAACACTGGCCATGGAGACGTACTATGTTTACTGTCACTTCCTATATTAGTGTCTCACTATAGAGTGAAATTACTTCGAGCGTGGCAGCGGGGGTCGCCCGGCTATGCGGGGTCTTGGGTTAATTAGTCTATGTTATACATCCTCCTTAACTACTTCACGAGTTATTGCCTGGGACGCGATAATCAACAAAATTTGCGCCCGGCGCGGGATCTAAAACTTTGGCAACCTCTCTCAATGCAATAAGAAAATATTGGTCAAATACTTTTTGAAACACGAGCACAGTTCACTCGTTGAAAATTGCTTACTTTTCACACTTGTGTCACATAACTGGATTAAGTGGGTGGTAATTAGGCAAGCTAGTGGGAATCGAGTTCTTTGGTATACGTACAAATACAACTATAAAAAAAAATCTAACTAACCATACCTCGCTTCTAACTAGGTTTTTATTTTGCATATATCTAGTTACAGTATTAAGTATTTTAACAATGTTTACATTGCATTACAGACCAGGGTAAAATCCCCATGGCCATGATTACAACCATGAAGAAACTAAAGTCGGGGTACATTAATGGTACCCGCGTGACTTTGGGAAACCTGGGAGACTTCTTGAGCACTTCGGCAATAACCAATTTGAGTTTCTTGGGAAGTCAGGAAGATGGTTATCCAGATAGTAAGTTTCTATTTATTTGAAAGAACAGTAGTTAAAAAACACATAGGCCTACAGATGAGAACATACACTAGGGGGTCTAAAAGTTACCTAAGTAAGACCTAAAACTGGTAATAGTGAAATAATACTTCTATTTGGACAGTAATACTGTTATTTGGAAATTATTAAGGAATATAATCTACTAGCTTTTGCCCGCGGCTTCGCTCGCGTTAAATTCGGGGTAACACGGTTCCCCTTTCCTGATTTAAAACACAGAAGAGAACTCGGAACAGAATATTATTAAAATTTCACCCCCTCTTTTAAGGGGTTGGGTGCAGATTTCCAAAAAAAATGATGCACGATTGTTTTGTTAGTCACAAAAAGTCCGCATACCAATTTTTAGCTTTCTACTTTGAAAATTGCGGAATGCTCCATACAAACTTCCACCCCCCATTTTAGGGAAGTGGGGGGTTAGAAAGAGACAAAAAGTAGCCTATGTCACTCTCCATCCCTTCAACTATCTCCACTTAAAAATCACCTCAATTCGTCGCCCCGTTTTGCCGTGAAAGACGGTCAAACAAACACACACATACACTTTCCCATTTATAATATTAGTAAGTAAGTATGGATTGCATATCAAAAATATGTTTTGTTCTTTCATAGAAATGTCCAAACCCATAGAAAATGCGGAACAACTAACATATAATCACTTTTTTATTTTCTACTAGAGCTAAACCCGCAAGTGCAGAGCTATTTAGAGGAGCATCTCTTGAAGTCGTTCAGTAACAAGCTGAGCTTCTTGTCGCGGCCGGCCGGCGCTCGCAACGCGCGCACGCTCAAGCGCCGCATGTCCGTGCGCGGCGCCATCAAGAAGACGCGCTCCATCAATGTGGACTGTAAGTAACTTAAAAACCTCAAGGTTAACCCTGTTTAGAAAGCATCTCTTGAAGTCGTTCAGTAACAAGCTGAGCTTCCTATCGCGGCCGGCCGGCGCTCGCAACGCGCGCATGCTCAAGCGCCGCATGTCCGTGCGCGGCGCCATCAAGAAGACGCTCTCCATCAAATGTGGACTGTAAGTAACTTAGAAACTTCAATGATAACCCTGTTTAGAAAGCATCTCTTGAAGTCGTTCAGTAACAAGGTGAGCTTACTATCGCGCCCGGCCGGTGCTCGCAACGCGCGCATGCTTAAAGCGCCGCATGTCCGTGCGAGGCGCCATCAAGAAGATGCGCTCCATCAATGTCGACTGTAAGTAACTTAGAAACTACAATGATAACCCTGTTTAGAAAGCATCTCTTGTAGTCGTACAGTAACAAGCTGAGCTTACTATGGCGGCCGGCCGGCGCTCGCAACGCGCATCTCAAGCGCCGCATGTCCGTGCGCGGCGCCATCAAGAAGACGCGCTCCATCAATGTCGACTGTAAGTAACTTAGAAACTACAATGATAACCCTGTTTAGAAAGCATCTCTTGTAGTCGTTCAGTAACAAGCTGAGGTTCCTGTCGCGGCCGGCCGGCGCTCGCAACGCGCGCATCTCAAGCGCCGCATGTCCGTGCGCGGCGCCATTAAGAAGACGCGCTCCATCAATGTCGACTGTTTAGTAACTTAGAAACTACAATGATTACCCTGTTTAGAAAGCATCTCTTGTAGTCGTTCAGTAACAAGCTGAGCTTCCTGTCGCGGCCAGCCGGCGCTCGCAACGCGCGCATCTCAAGCGCCGCATGTCCGTGCGCGGCGCCATCAGGAAGACGCGCTCCATCAATGTCGACTGTAAGTAACTTAAAAACTTCAATGATAACCCTGTTTAGAAAGCATCTCTTGTACTCGTTCAGTAACAAGCTGAGCTTACTATCGCGGCCGGCCAGTGCTCGCAACGCGCGTATGCTCAAGTGCCGCATGTCCGTGCGCGGCGCCATCAAGAAGACGCGCTCCATTAATGTGGACTGTAAGTAACATAGAAACTTCATGGTTAATCCTACTTGGAAGCAGCGTACTCCCACCTAAAAGGCCGGCAATGCACTTGTAACTCCTCTGGTGTTGCTGGCGTCCATCGGCGACGGTAATCGCTTACTATAAGAGCCCACTGTGAGATAAAAAAGTATCTGTTGACGTTCGTCAGTAACCAGCTGAGCTTCTAGATTTAGAAACGGCTCACAAAATACAGCTACCTCATACCTCAAATTTATAAATGTCGTCAGTATTAGTAAGCATATGAGAGGAACATATATTTATTAGGGTCCGGTCCATAATCCTAAAAATGATTGAATATCGATATTGTAAACCAAATAACATTTTCAGCGGAAACACTCGGCATGGAAGGCGAGTACGTGGGCCCTCAGCTGGAGAGGAAGCCCTCCTGGCTGGAGGTGGAGCCGCACTACGGCCGCAGCCCGTCCCCCGACGACGCCAGGAGGAAATCCATCACCAAGTATGGCTAGTAACAGTATAGACTTACACACACACGCACACACACACACAAAACACACTTGGCGGGTTGACGTGGAAGGCCGATGAAATAAATGAATATTAATGCGACGGCATTGTAGCGCTGCGTACAAGCCCCGATCATACCCCGCTTAGTGTGACGAACCATTATGTTGTTGGGCTCGGCTCACATTTTGACACTCCTCGCTTGTGGTTCTTAAGAGCGAAGCTCAGCATATCTCTCAGATTTTATTGTCACCCTCTTTTTGACATTTCTCTATAATATTTTAGGGGCACATCTACGACTGGCCTGGGCGTTGGATCGATTACACCTACAGAATTAACCAAAGAAAAAGTACCCTCACCACCCAAAGAACAAGGTTAGTTATTTTGCTTTAATATTGATGTATTTTAGAAATTTTCTGCAATTAATATCAGAGATCGAAGTAATCTCGCTGATATTCCTTGTTTTACCATTTTAATACCAAACACAGTCAATAGCTACTGTACCTCTACCACGAGTCATGTAGAAAATTCTGAATATTTTTCTATAGGCGTTAACGAATAATCGGGCTTCGAATCGTTTTCCTTCAGTTTCGACAGCAACACATACAAACGATCTATGTTGACATTTCATGTCGGATTACGTTTAGTGCGCTGCATACATCCGTCTCATAGGTAGAACGAGACGGATGTATGCGGCACTTCGAATGTGATCTGTCATGTTAACGCACTGAAGGTCAGTACAGTTTGTTATCGATAGGTTTTATTAAAACGTTACCATAAGACACTAATTTGACTTACGTCACCGAAAAATACCGTATCGATTGCCTCGACACCAACAATAGTTAGACGAACGACAACTATATAGTCTTGTAGTGATTTCGGATGTCGGGCGCCGCTCCGGCTTGTTCGCTGGTAAATAAATTAAAGGACTTGGCCAACGTGTCGGCGTCGACGCAGGTGGGATGTGTAACAGTGGCGCACTGCCTATACTTTAGAGAATCAACAACATCCTGAAAGGGTACTTATCCTTTTGTGATTATACAATAGACCTAAAAAATAAGAAATAAACCTATGAACCACTATGATCACTAAAAGTCGAACTGTCATGTTGACAAAATAACCAAATAAATTAAGAATCACCTAACACTTTATATATGGATGTAGTTCTAGGACGTTTTAAACTAGTAGTGTTATTTGTACATTTGAAATTTCATCAATTTGGTTTTCTTAGGCAATTCTATATCCTAAGACGAAATAAATATATGGATGTATGGATGAAGTACTGACAGTTTTCACCCCTTTTCCTAGCTTTGAATATGTATGACGAAATACGTTTGGTGGTGAGGTACGTGAACATAAACGAACGTTTCTTTTCGTACACTTTATACGTATCAATAAACTTGTTACATTAAGATAAATTACAGTTACAATCATTATATTTATGACGACGTGAAAATCTCATCTTTATAATTTTCTTCTGTCTGACATGACAGGCAGTGTTGCTACTTGTTTTATTATTAAGGCGACTATACACTTATAAGGCGGTCGCCACACCACCCCCCCACGGAGAAAAATAACCCATCAGAAATAACAAAAATCATCGCGTTTACTAAATGTCACCTTCCGCCCAGATCGCGTGATAGGTGGTTTTTGGGTAGTGGCATCCGCGGGAGGTTCGACAGATTCCTCAGTAGAAACAGAAATAGGGAGCTGGTTTTCAACCAGCTTCATATTGGGTGTAACAGCTGGCGGCGTATTCTGGGTCTCTGTCTTAACATGCGGTTCAGAACTCTCGGCCTCAAAGAAAGCTGGTTTTACACGATCGATGCTCACCACAACCTTCCTGCTCTTGATGTTGAGCGTTAGAGTTTTGCCATCGGCTGAGCGAGATAAAATTTCGTATGGACCTGTGTAAGGAGGTTGTAGAGAGCGTCGAACAGTGTCGTCACGCAGAAAAACGTGACTAGCCGATGCTAAAGCTTTAAAGATGAAGATCGCTGGTCTTGAATGACGCGAGGCTGGAATGGGCTGCAATGCTGCCATTTTTCGTCGAAGTTGCGTGACGTAGTCGGATGGATCTTCCAATCTATTTGGCACAGGATTTAGCATTTCTCCCGGTAAACGTAAGCTTTCGCCATAGACCATTTCCGCGGCAGCGGCTTTAAGGTCCTCCTTAAATGCTGTACGCATGCCTAGCAGAACGAGAGGTAAGGCCTTTACCCAGGAATCAGTGTGGCACATGAGAGCAGATTTGAGTTGCCGATGGACCCGCTCAATCATGCCATTGGCACAAGGGTGATATGCGGTTGTCCTGATGCGTTTCGAGGACAGGGTTTGAGTGAGTCGCCGGAATAGGTCTGACTCAAATTGAGTCCCTTGGTCTGTTGTAATTATTAGCGGCACGCCGAAACGGGATACCCACTCTCTTATGAAAGTATCGGCTACTTCCTCAGCCGTGATAGAACGCATAGGCCACACTTCTGGCCATCTCGAAACTCTATCAATGGCAGTTAAGCAGTAACGAAATTCATTGCAAACTGGCATTGGTCCTACGATGTCTATATGGATGTGCTGGAAACGTCCAGATGGTTGGGAAATGTGGCCAATTGGTGCTGAAACGTGACGGGTTACCTTGGCGCGTTGACATTCGAGGCATGATTGGGCCCACCTTCGTGAGTCATTTTTTATTGATGGCCAAACGTACCGGCCAGTTAGTAAACGGATGGTGGCGCGGACTCCGGGGTGGCTCAGATTATGCAAGTTCGCAAATGCTGCACGGCGAAACGGAGGGGATAAGTAGGGACGAGGCTTACCGGTTGATACGTCGCATTGGATGGAGGTGTTTGTGCCAGGAAGTGTAAGCCTAGTTAACTTAAGGCCAGAGTTATTGTGACTTAGTGTAGCGAGCTCTTGGTCAGTAGCTTGTGATTTAGAAAGGGCCTCGTAGTCATCATCTAACGAGATGGCTTCAATACGCGACATTGCGTCCGCGACGACATTGTCTTCCCCTTTGATGTACCGGATATCGGTAGTGAATTGGCCTATGAAGGACAGTTGATTCAATTGAGACGGTGGAAGCTTCTCTCGACGTTGCACGAAAGCGTAGAGCAGCGGCTTGTGGTCCGTATAGATGGTTACATGCTGGACCTCGAGTATGTAGCGGAAATGCTGTACGCTTTCGTACACCGCTAGCAACTCTCTATAATACGCTGGCCACTGTGTCTGCTGGGAAGTCAGTTTCCTGCTAAAGAAAGCAAGGGGACACCACTGGCCATTCGTATACTGCTGGAGACAAGATCCTATGTGGATGCTAGATGCGTCAGTGAACAATCCGAGAGGTGCGCCGTTAATGGGGTGTTGCACTAGAGTAGCCTTTGAGAGGCTCTCCTTACATGCCTGGAAATGTTGTAGAAGTTCAGGTGTCCATATGAATGGTTTTGCACCTTTACCTTTTGTAGCAGCGACAGCGTCGATAAGGGGAGCTTGAAATCTCGCGGCGTGGGGTATGAATCGGCGATAATAATTTATCATGCCGAGAAATCGTCGTACGCCCTGGACGGTCTTCGGAGGGGGAAAATCGACTAGTGCCTGGATACGGTCTTGAGGGGGTTTAGTACCTTCTGGACTAATTTGAAAACCCAAAAACTTGACCTCCCTAGCGCCAAAGATGCACTTAGACGGGTTGATAACAACACCGTAGTCCTGTAAGCGTTGGAACAAAATTTTTAAGTGTTCTTTGTGGAGGCTCTCGGTTGCTGAGTACACCAGAATATCGTCAACATAAGGGAAAACAAAGTCGAGACCCCGTGTGACCTCATCGATAAACCTTTGGAAGGTTTGGCCGGCATTCCTTAGTCCGAAAGTCATAAAGGGAAATTCGAAGAGGCCAAATGGGGTTACAATTGCAGTTTTTGCGATGTCTTCTTCAGCCACAGGTATCTGATGGTATGCCTTAACTAAATCTAGGGTTGAAAAAATCTTGGCTCCAGAGAGATTGTGGGCGAAATCGTTAATATGCCGAACAGGGTAGCGATCCGGAATTGTTCGGGCATTTAAAGTCCTATAGTCGCCGCACGGACGCCATGACTCATCCTTTTTTAAAGCCATGTGTAGCGGTGAGGACCAGGCGCTTTGGGAAGGTCGCGCTATGCCGCTTCGCACTAGATCCTCAAATTCTTTCTTGGCAGCTGTTAACTTTTGGGGAGCCAAACGACGCGGGCGGCAAGAAATGGGTTGTCCTTCTGTTGTCCGGATGTGGTGCACTGTATTGTGCTTTATCACACGTGGAAGACCGGGTGGTTTAACGACATCTGGAAACTCAGTAAGCACTTGTGCGAATACCGAGCTTGGGATGTTTATGGCTTTAACGCTAGAGTGATTGGTGATAGCAACTGAGGCTGCAGCATTCAGACCTGTAGTACCATCAACTAATTTACTTTTGTGACAGTCGGGTAAAAGGTGATAATATGCCAGGAAATCAGATCCCATAATAACAGTGCTGACATCAGCTACTACAAATTGCCATACAAATTCACGCCGCAGACCAAGATCCAAAGTAAGCTTAATTGTACCATAAGTCTTTATACTGCTGTTGTTTGCTGCACTGAGTTCCCAGTCCGTTGGTTTCCTATATGCTCTAAGCCAACGTTGAGGGTAACAGCATAAGTCAGATCCAGTGTCTATTAAAAACTTTTGATTAGTATGTTTATCCCGGATAAATAAACGGCGGCCTTTACTTTTCAACAAGGAGCAATCAGTAGCCGCACTTACTGACTGCGGTTGGAGTTTTCCACCCAGTTGCAGGGAGGGGTACATTTGCTGGCATTGGTACCATATTTCTTATGGTACCAGCATCTCCTAGAAGCTGGGGATCCATTTCGGCTTCTGGTTCTAGAAGATGACCGGTTACGAGAGCGGCCTCTAGCATGAGAACCAGCAAGGCTGGCTACTTGCATGGAAAGTTTTTCAAGGCACTCTTTAAGCGAGGTCATCTCGCTTGATGAACATGTGTTGTCAATCTTGTTGACCTTTGAGGGTCCGGGCGACACCTCCATTATGTTATCTGCCAACCCTGCCAGCTTTTCCAAACTGAGGTCGGTGTGAGCAGCTAGGATTGCTTGTGCATTTGTTGGTAAGCGCCTCATCCAAAGTTGTCGTAGGAGGGCTTCGTCCTTTGTAGTTCCAGCTAGAGACTTGAGCCGTCTCAGGAACGCAGATGGCTTGCTGTCCCCAAGTTCCTCCTCGCCGACAAGTCTGTCTACCCGTTCCTGCTCAGAAACTGCCAGGCGACGAATGAGCTCCTTTTTTAAAGTTTCATACTTGTTCTCTTTAGGAGGATCTAGTACTAGATCTTCAATCTCACCAATAAGCTTTTGGTCTATTATACTAATCACATGACTAAATTTGGTAATATCACACTTTATTCCTGCAACACGAATTTTATTTATAATAGCATATAAACTATCACCTGTTTTAACTGGGATGCAATGGTCATTTTTATTTTATATGTATTTTATGTGAGATAATTTTTAAGAAAAAAAAACCGACTTCAATGGGGGTAGCCGGTAATATCACACTTTATTCCTGCAACACGAAATTGGCACTCCGCCTGTGCAAACCATACTTTAGGTTTGTCAACCCAGAACGGAGGTAATTTAACTGAAACCTTTATCACCAGCAGGTACAGATGCATCGCCATTTGTGTGTTCTGCGGGCTCCTGCAGTCCTTGCAGCTGTACCTGCAGTGCCTCATGCCTACTCTGCAGGTCCGCTAGCTGTTGTTTGAGTTCTTCTGCCGACATAGTCTAAAATATTGAATGTGTACCCAAACGCAAATGCCACAACCCAAATATACATACACACTATTTCACAGTTAGTATAACAGGCGGATGTTAATAGACAGCATTAACATTCACAGCAATAAAATTCAGGTTAGTTTTAGATTAACAAAATTCTATAGAAATGTTAGGTAACATAAAATATGAAAAATTTTCTTAATGTATTGCCAATTAATTATAAATATGGTGTGAAACAAGCTATTGTGTTCAGTTTAAGGGGACAAAAATAACATGATAAGCATGAAAAGGTTATGTTAGCTTAGATTAGGCCGCATGAGATTTATAAATTATTAATTGTCCGTTAATCACCAGTTTGACATGAAAATAGTCTCAGCACTTATCTTGAATGCACACAAAGGGAAGTATTGTAGGTAGTATTAGTTTGGTTTTTTTACTTACAAGTTCTGTTGGTTAGTAGGTAAGGTTGACACTATAGGTAAGTACGCAAAGTCCGGTTCACTTCTTGGAATAAAAATAAAAACGCTCTTACGTGTCTTGTTCAGATAAATTCACTTCACCACTCACTGTACTTAAACATTCATAGAAGACTGATCTGTAGTTTGCACGGCGATACCGACGACGGCGAAATTTGGAATGCTTTTGATATTGATATGGACTGCGTCTTTAGGCGGTCGTTGTAACAATTGTTCTGCCAGAAAACAACCGACGACACGATGAAATGACGCCAAATGATGTGCAGGTCCAAAATTCTGTAGAAATTGTACTCGTCGGTGCACTGAGTCGCGTGCGCAGGCAGGTTGATCAGAGTTCCGATGCAACGTAATCGGTGGTCGGCAGAACACATCTACACCTTGCCTCAAAGAGATAAGCGACCCAGAACCCGACATACTACGTTCTGAAATTGAAGACTCGATCCGAAAGCTAAAAACAAATAAAGCCCCGGGACCAGATAACATCACAGCGGAAGTACTTAAAGCTTTGGGACCTAAAGGGGTCACCTGTCTGCATAACATCTGTAACGCAATTTGGAAAACCGGTGTGTGGCCATCTGACTGGATACACTCCTCTATACTTCCCCTACACAAAAAGGGATCAGTACGCGACTGCAACAACTATCGTACAATAGCATTAATTTCACATGCCAGTAAAATTCTCCTTCACGTCATTAATGCAAGGCTAAGATCATACCTCGACTGGCAAATTCCGCAAGAACAAGCGGGATTTGTTAAGGGGAAAGGGACTCGCGAGCAAATTTTAAACCTTCGGCTCATAATAGAAAAATGCTATGAATTCAACATCCCGATGTACATGTGCTTTGTCGACTATCAGAAGGCGTTCGACTGCGTAAGGTGGGAAAAACTGTGGGAGATATTAACTGAACTTGGGGTCCCACATCACCTGATATCATTACTCCAAGGCCTCTATTGTTCTGGTTATGGAACGGTGACAATTGGAGACGTCACGTCCAAGAGTTTCAATTTCCAGAAGGGTGTACGACAGGGATGCATCATATCTCCCATACTATTTAACATATATGGGGAGTACATAATGCGTCACACCCTTGAAAGCTGGGAGGGTGGTGTGAAAGTCGGAGGAGTACTTGTATCCAACCTTCGCTACGCAGACGACACTACCCTCCTTGCATCGTCCGAAATGGAGATGGCGGAGCTTTTGGAACGGCTTAAGATAACCAGCCGTAGAATGGGGCTCGAAATCAACGCAGGAAAGACAAAGCTGATGGTGGTGGACCGTTTTGGTGTTGAACAGCGTACAGATGCACTGAAAGGTTTCGAGACCGTGGATCGTTTTCAGTACCTCGGCTCAGTCATCACCAATAAAGGGGCCTGTGAACCAGAGATACGCAGACGTATCGGCATGGCGAAAACGGCGATGACCCAACTTGAGAAAATATGGAGAGACAGGAACATCTCGAACCGGACCAAAACACATCTCGTCCGCACACTTGTCTTCTCCATTTTTCTCTATGGAGCCGAAACTTGGACGCTAAAAGCCGCCGACAGGCAGAGGATCGATGCTTTCGAAATGTGGTGCTGGCGTCGCATGCTGAGAATTCCTTGGACAGCCCACCGAACAAACGTCTCGGTCCTCAAAGAGCTAAGAATGGAGAACACCCAACGTCTGTCCTCGATTTGTCTGCACCGCGTTGTTGCCTACTTTGGCCATATTGCACGAAGGGGGGCCAATAACCTCGAAAAGCTGGTAGTGACGGGAAAGGTTGAAGGACCGAGAGGACGAAGTCCAAAGAGATGGTCGGATCAGATCTCCGAACAGCTGGAGCTCCCTGTCAGCACCGCCCTTCACCAAGCTACAGACAGAGATAGTTGGAGGCGATTTATAAGCAAAAGGAGTCACGATCCTCAGCAATGGGGGACCGACTAAGAAGAAGATAAATTACAGTTACAATCATTATATTTATGACGACGTGAAAATCTCATCTTTATAATTTTCTTCTGTGTGACATGACAGGCAGTGTTGCTACTTGTTTTATTATTAAGGCGACTATACACTTATAAGGCGGTCGCCACATACGTAATTTCCCTGTTTTAAAAAAAGTTGCAATCGGTGAACATTTTGAAAAAATAGTAAAAATAAAGATCCTGACGAATTGAGAACCTCCTCCTTCGAACTCTTGAAGTCGGTTGATAACATTTTATGCGTTCAAAGTCACGCGCGTTTAAATAAGGTAAAGGCTTACTGTCATAGCTTGTATCTCCCGGCTCCGATGGCATGAACCGTAAGCCAGGAACAAATTTCATGACAAATCGCAAGGCGTCCCAGGCGATGATAATTTTTGAAGTGGTTAAGGACGAAGTATAATTATGACTCGCGTAGGTCAGCTGTCGCTCCGTTGGTGGGTTGCGGAAAATCAGTATTTGATGCTCTTATTATCAGGAAAATCGTCAGCCGGCTGTATTGAGGTAGAAAGACCGTCTGCTGATACCCTATATACCATATATTCATGTGACTAGTTTACGGTCTTTTCAGTGCTATACAGAGCGCTGATGATTTTGATTTTATTTATAATAGCATATAAACTATCACCTGTTTTAACTGGGATGCAATGGTCATTTTTATTTTATATGTATTTTATGTGAGATAATTTTTAAGAAAAAAAAACCGACTTCAATGGGGGTAGCCGGTGAAGGATTATTGTAGATAGATGGTGCACTTAGATTCCATACAATGAAATAACTTGCTTAAAAAACGCAGCGGAGAGGACCAATCGCCAAACGTGAACTATGCGTCGTTGAAGAGTTCCGTTCTGATTATCATCAACAGTTCCACTTCATCAAATGTCACTCTTTTGAATGAAAATGCTTGATTTGTTGATAAAAATACAAAAGTCACTTTATGTATGCCTTTAAGATTTGAGGAATTCCCTCGATTCCTCGTGGAACTCATCATCAGAACTTGAGCTTGACGAAAATTGGTCCTGACAATCTAACTTGCTTAACAAACATAGCGAAGAGGAAGAATCGCCAAACATGAACTATGCGTCGTTGAAGAGTTCCGTTCTGTTCATCATCAGCAGTTCCACTTCATCAAATGTCACTCTTTTGAATGAAAATGCTTGATTTGTTGATAAAAATACAAAAGTCACTATGTGTAAGCCCTTAAGATTTGAGGAGTTCCCTCGATTCTTCATGGATCCCATCATCAGAACTTGAGCTGGACGAACATTTGTTCTGACAATTAAACTTGCTAAACAAACACAGCGAAGAGGACGAATCGCCAAACGTGAACTATGCGTCGTTGAAGAGTTCCGTTCTGATCATCATCAGCAGTTCTACTTCATCCAATGTCACTGTTTTGAATGAAAATGATGGTTTTGTTGATAAAAATATAAAAATCACTATATGTATGCCTTTAAGATTTGAGGAGTTCCCTCGATTCCTCATGGATCCCATCATCAGAACTGCGTTTTGACAAAAACGGGACCAATCTGTATATATATACTTACAATCAAAAAAAGAATTTTCAAAATCGGTTCAGACATGACGGAGTTATGGAGTAACAAACATAAAAAATAAAAAACAAAAAATAAAAAATAAAAAAAACATACACGCCGAATTGAGAACCTCCTCTTTTCAAATCTTGAAGTCGGTTAAAAATGGCTGCCGTTCCTCAACCCACTCAAGGCACAGCAGCTGACCATCACGAAGCTTAATTATTGACCGCCCTTAAGGGGCTGACAACAGCAAATTCCCTCCCTATCTTTTTCAGCGCGAGTGAAAAAGAAACACTGTGTTACGATTAGTATGGGAGCTCATTGCAAATTTTGCAAAATGATGAATTAAAATAAAGCTACGCATTAATTGAGAAATATAAAACAACGAAGTTTTTAGTATTAGTGCGATGGAATTTTGTCCTTAGTTACAGACGTATAAGTCAAGAAACTAAAGACATACGACTGTTTAAAGTAAATTTTAAGATGTAACTTTGGAATTATTTTCTATCGAGCCGATTTCGTCCAATCGTGTATCGGAATCAACGAAGTTCTTCCAAATATAACGAATAATAACATATATTTTTTTTACTTTCTCAAAACAAGGAGTTATAGCTAAAACACTGTTTGAGTAAAGTCAATTTGAAGGTCATCGGGTGTTGTCAGCCTCTTAACCACTTAAAATTTACCGCTTGGGACACGATGACCAACGAAAATTATTCCTGGTTTACGGCCTAGCAAGCATATTAAACACCCACAAAAAGTAGGGTAATTTTTCAGAGCTAGTACGATTTCTATGCTTATTATTGTTCACTGCTCATATAATTTTTCTACAGTTCTAAACCTTCAGATAAAGTGTACTCAGGAAGTAAAACCTTTTTGGCTTACCTACAATCTGTTTCGGTTGGTGTGAAGGATGTGACGTTTGTCACGTCACGTCACTTTGTAAAGTATTGAAATCTACACAAACGAAACAAACCATCGAGCTTTCGTAAGCGAATTGCGTAATTTTTAGTTCTATAAGTGACTGCTAGAGGCTCTGCACAAATTCTCCATACAAATAATTTGCAAATTCACGAATATCCCGAATTGGGCTTATTTGTCTGACTTGTGGTAGAGGTACTGAGTGTCTTTTTAAATGTAGAAAACCTATTTTTGGTAATTTTCAGTCTATACCTCATGTTTTCTCTTAATGCAGTTTCGTTTAGAGACAATGTACCTACTTAAAACTAAAGGCTAAGAAAAACATGGTAGGTATTAAGGATGAGTGCAATTATTATTTTCCCAGGACCTATAAACAAGAACATCCCTATCATCGTCCGCAACCGCACGACATCGGAGTCCCAAGCCGTGTCGTACGCGGAGCAGGAGACTGACGAGCTACTGTCGATGCTTCGCGAGACCGAGAGCTTGGACGAGCAAGGCGACATACTGCAATACTTGGTCGACACGCACGGACTTGAATTCAATTCCGGTAAGCACGAGACCGCATCATCACTTACCATCAGGTGAGATCGCGGTCAAACGTCTGCCTATTCTCCATAAAAAAAAACATAAATCAATTCACAAACAATCTTAAAAAAATATACCTTGTTTTCTAACCTCTATGTCTATGGTTGTTACAAATAGAGGCAAACAGCGAAATTGTAACTGGTTGGGTTGTAAAACACGTTTCTAATATTCACGCACGATTTTTATGATGCTTGGTACTGTAACTTATCTATTTTTTTTGTTCTGGCGTCAGGGACACGACGTATTACTTCGCCAGGCTTCGATCAAAAGGTTAATATTTATGATTTTACACAAACAGGCATGACAGAAAACGGTAAAGCGGTAACAGTGAAGGACCTACTGAAAGCGCTATACGAGAAGGCTTGCTCGCAAAAGCTGTGGGGGCTCGTGCGCCACACCGCGGGCATGCTGGGCAAGAGGGTCGAGGACCTGGCCAAGGCCGTGACGGACCTGCTGGTGCGGCAGAAGCAGATCACGGTGGGCATGCCGCCCAACAACGAGCACACCATCACGGCGCCGCTGCCCGAGAACGAACTGAGGCAGCTGATACATTTGGTAAGTGGGAAACTGTTACCCCCTTATTCACAAACGTCTTACGAGCCTCATTTAGACAAATTATGTTTTGTTTGTCTGTTTCTAACTAACGTAACTGTCAAAGTGACAAATAAGGATAAACGATACGAAGAACAAACAATAAATGAAGCTTGCATATACAAGATATCTCTATACTCCGCATAGCGCGTTATTTCTTTGAAACCTAAGCTGTCAAAAAGAAGGGGTGCGGGAGGGGAACACGCACAGGGAACGCGCGATTGTTCCGTGGGACGTAAGCGAGAGTCAGACATTAATGGTTTCCATGGTGACGTACTAAGTTTACTGTCACTTCCAATATTTAGTGTCTTACTATAGAGTGAAATTACTTCGAGTCTGGCAGCGGGGATCGCCCGGCTATGCGGGGTCTTGGGTTAATTAGTCTATGGAGGCTTGTAACACATGAAACGGTAAGAAGTTAAGCTAAAGGCCTTTTAATGTATTGGCCTTAAGTATGTTAATGAAATTCTAGTATTGGTATTGGCTTTTAAAATAGGCATGATGATCTTTTTTCATGTATGATATCAATCGATTCGTATTGTTGTGAGGATCAAATGTCTATATGGGGTCAATTGTGTGCAATGAGACTTGGAGATTTGCATTTGTGTCTCAAACTAGGACCGTTTGCTGAAAATGACGTGCAAAAGTGACGTCACGATCAAATTTAGTCTCCTTGATTAAAGTATTTTTTAATTTCGTACTTTAAAAAAATCGTAAAATTTCGAAATTATGAAGCGTTTCTTTGATCTTTGAACCATTTGTATAGATTTTTTTAGTTTTTACTTTATTTGGATGTATTGATCATTTTGCGTCCTACCAACTAAATTTTATTGCATAATTCAACATGTGTCAACATTTTTATTTCCTATACCCAAAACTTTTTGCAAACTTCCTAAACCACGTAATCAAAAACTCACGGAAACGTTACCGTTTTAATTATATATCATACTCTCGTAAGAATTAGACTTATTAAAGACCGAACCCTTATATGTTTTTAAATTCATGAGAGGTCCTTCGAATTGGCTTAAATTTTTTTGTTTTGATATAAATCCAATTTACTTAACTTGATTGGTACTCGTGATCAGCTGATCGGCTACTTAAAGATTATCAAAGACTAAATAAAATTAATTTTACTGCTGAAAAAAGCATACGCGATTTCTTGAATTTGTTTTTAATAAATTATTCAACTATTTGTTACACGCAGACATTTCGCAATGAGAAGAACGATCACGAACAGAAGAAGGTAAAGTTTTTTGTAGTTAGACATGTCTTTTTTAACATACACAACTTGTGTGGAACTGATTTCATGGGGTATAAACTAGAGTATGTTCTATGGATTTCATTATTTTTATTTTAAGAATCAATTGGAGGCGGACGTTACCGACATGTAAAAAATAGTTTAATGTTTGATCAAAACTGAATGAAAGTTCAAAGTCACCTAAGTGTTTCATTAGTGGCTGATCGATGTCCGATTGATTTAATATTTACCGTTATGGATATACAGGGGGTAATCGTTAAGTGTGGCCAGGCCATAATTCCGTAAATGTAACAGATATCAGAAAACTTCCAACTGATATCGAAAGTGCGTTACCCAATGAGTAAAATTACATTAATAACTTTTTTTAAATAAAATCAGAACTATCCCAAACATAAACTTCAAACCCGGACCGACGTTCGGATAAAGACTAGTTTGTACGGTCTAGTCATTTCACCGTTATCAAATTATTCATGAATTGTTTTATTTTATTCCATATCAATCAATTATCATGTTATTACAGTTTATTCGTGCAAATAATGAATCTCAAGCAGTTTTATCTCTTACGGCACCGACGTTCTTCTTTAGGAGTGAGTCGTCGTAGGTACTAACTGTATGGGAGCGTTTAAACTTAATATTTTTAATATTAATACTTTTATTTAAAAAAAGTTATTAATGTAATTTTACTCATTGGGTAACGCACTTTCGATATCAGTTGGAAGTTTTCTGATATCTGTTATATTTACGGAGTTATGGCCTGGCCACACTTAACGATTACACCCTGTATAATACGTATATGATGACGAAAGGTCGGAGGTATCTTGCTATCACCTCACCTATGATCGCCGCTCGACGCAGCCGCGCGAAAGCGTGGCCGAATGTCTAAAGGTTTTTGTAAAGTAATAATAAAAATAAACCGACTTTACTTAGGTTGCTCCTCCTTTCCAAGAGCAAATGCCTGAGCTACTGTAAAAATACTCAAATCCTATGTTACGACTTTCCTCGATTTCACCAGGATCCCATCGTGAGATCCGGATCAGATGACAATGGGACCAACTGTCAAGTATACTCTTAAAAAAAAAACAAATCGGTCCAGCCGTCTTCGAATAATTGGTAAACATACATATAAAAATAGCAAGGACGAAGATCCCGACGAATTGAAAACCTTCGTAAACTTGAAGTCGGTCGAAAATGATACGCTACATGAATATAATGGACTAAGAGCTGGCCACGTCATATATGACACAATGAGAGCAACAAAATCCGTATAGTTAGATTGCTATACTATCCTTATTGTTTGATCCGGGCATCTGGCAGCTTTTAATGGGTGGAGGTCAGAGTGACAGACTAGCAAAATTTTTGAATTGAAAAAAAGTAATACCAAAATAGGTATAAACTGCCGAAGTTAGTTCAGTTATAGAGGAAAGAGCCTATATTTAAACATAAGAACAAAAAATATTGCGTATAACTGCGGAAACAATAATATTAGGCGACAAACTATAAATTACATTATCCGTCGTTTGGCACTACTTTCCGCCCACAGAAACTTTTGGCAATGATATAGTCTAATTATTCATATAATTTCTCATAATATTGCATCAAACCCAGAACTCTAGGATTTGTTTTCTTGGAGTTGTTTGCATTCTTTGACCTCCACCACTTTACAGCTGCCAGATGTCCAGATCTAGAAATAAGCATAGTATAGCAAACTGACTAGAGGGGTTTCGTTGCTCTCATTATTGTGTCATACCTGACGTGGCTAGCTCTCCGTCTATAACAAGTTGTTTCGTGGTAGGCATACGGCGACGACGAGAGTACGGCGATGTTGACGCAGGAGCTACTGGTGTACCTGGCCATGTTCATACGGACTGAGCCGCAGTTGTTCCTGGAGATGTTGAGACTGCGCGTTGGACTCATTATTCAGGTTTGCCCTCATACTATTAAACTAATAAACTTTATCTACACTCATATTGTAAGTTCTCTAAAACGTGTTCGAAAACGGTAGGCAATGGCTAGCATTACCACGACCGATTTTACTATGATAAGCTTTTTATCTATGGCAGTACATAATAAGGGTTCTTAAGATTCGAGGGTCGAAGTTACAAAATGAGGCGAAGCCGAATTTTGTAATAACAGACCCGAGAATTTTAAGACCTAATTATGTACCGTTGCACACGAAACTTTTTCTACGACAGTAGCAAAAACGTAATTAATAAATAATTTTAAAGTTCTTAAGTATCACGAGTACATAAATCAATTTTGTTTTAAGATTTATTTTTCTATCAACTAATAACTTACTTTTGAGCCGAAGTCTTCGGATATTCACTGTGAAGTTTTCTTGTCACTTATTTTATGAAAATTAACATAAACTTCTTGATATTAACATAATATACGAGTTTAAATACAAAAATTAAGCCGTACATTGTGTTGAAACTTTTTAAATATTAACTTTTTGACTAAATGTCATAGACAGATCACGAGTTGGTTTTCAATTGCAAAAAAATATGGCTTCGTTCAAGTAACTCTCAATGCAAAAGCTTACATTAAAGTACTATTATGCTTTTCATAAATATGAAAACTAAATTATTTAAGATATTAATACTTTAAAAAAGACGTGATAATGTTTTTATCATAGTTTGTGCAAAAATAATTTCAAGTATAAAAATATAATTTATATTGTAAACAAGAACGAACCCTTTTTAGACATGGCACCTGGAAGTCAGTGTATTAAAAAAACAAAAACAGTTGCACAATATGTTTTGTGTGACTGCTAGCAGTTATAGAAAGTACCTATAGACAAATAGACTTTAGCGCCTTCACTTAAATGATGTAGTTTTAGATACCACTATCAGTCATTTAATTGGCATATAGAAGTGCTGGAGTAGAAAAACGTAATTTTAACGTTACATGCTCAACTATTGATGTGATATGGGTTTTGATGACATAATGTACACCTGCACCCTCCCGCGCTACCGCCGACAGCCCGACACGCGCCTCCCCGACCGCCGGCACAATCGAGTTGGCCATGGCGGTGCAATGGCGGCCATTCTATGGTTTCCGAATACGGCATTTAGAATAAATAATATGAGTGTAGATAAAGCAGTGTATGCAACTGTACGTAATTAGGCCTTAAAACACTCGTGTGATCTTATTATGACACTCACCTGCGGCTCGTTTCATAAAACCACACTCATGTTTTAAGGACCCTTATTACGTAACAGTTACATAAACTACTATTATCTACACTCACATTGTAAGTTCTCTAAAACGTGTTCGAAAACGGTAGGCAATGGCTAGCATTACCACAACCGATTTTACTATGATAAGCTTTTTATTTGTGGCAGTAACGTAATTTTAACTTTACATGCTCAAATATTGATGTGTTATGAGTAGAGAGCGGATTTGAAGTAGCGATCTCAATATGAATATGGATATGACTAGTGTAATTTGTTAAATACATGTCATGTTGTTTATATAATGTCTTACAGTCTATTATTATTACACATCACACCATAATCTTAGCTAAATAATTAGATTAATTTAATGTTATTTTTGCAACAAACACCATTTAAAGAAAAGTATTTTATTCTAAATAAAGGAGTTTTTATACAAGGTATTTACTTTTTTACTACGATAGGTTACATTATTTTTGTGTGTAGAAAAAATAATAAAATATCCAGTCATATCCATATTAATATTGAGATCGCTACTTCAAATCCGCTCTCTAGTTATGAGTTTTGATAACATAATGTACACCTGCACCCTCCCGCGCATCCGCCGACAGCCCGACACGCGCCCGCGCGACCGCCGGCACAATCGAGTTGGCCATGGCGGTGCAATGGCGGCCATTCTATGGTTTCCGAATACGGCATTTAGAATAAATAATATGAGTGTAGATAAAGCAGTGTATGCAACTGTACGTAATTAGGCCTTATTACGTAACAGTTACATAAACTACTATTTCAATTTAATAACACATCCAAACAATCCTATGTTTAGGTGATGGCCACGGAACTGTCCAGAACGCTGTCGTGCGACGGCGAGGAGGCATCGGAACACCTCCTCAACTTGTCTCCGTTCGAGATGAAGAACCTTCTGTACCACATCCTCAGCGGGAAGGAATTTGCCATCAACAGTAGTAAGCAATCAAAAGTTACTCATTCTTGTAAAGATCTGAGGACAAACCTTTTTGTTTATGTCTATGGGACAAACACTCCTTCAACTTTATCGATATGTTTATAGATCAATATGGTTTGTTTATATGCATATTGATGCTTAAGTGCCATCTTACATGATACTACTTAGATGCCTAATGCCTATATTATTATTATTATATCTAAGGTTATACCTAAATACCTTTTCTAATCTTCATATTCTTTTTAATAAAAAAAATGCGGTTCTGATATCTGAACGCGGGCATGGCACTAAGCCGCGCAATAGGGTTGTGTCCACCTACAGAAGCTAGGGTTGAATTGTAGCGCATTAACCCTTTGACCGCCAAAGACGTCAAATCACGCGCACGGGAAGTCGTGCTTTCAGCGCCAGCACGTGCTATCACATCCAAAATATAACCGGTTTGCCTTGGCGGTCTAAGGGTTAAATTCTTGTGGTTTATAAGAACATGTAAAATTACCTTTTGTGGACCTGATATTTTAAATTACCTTTTAAAATATCCTTCTAATGAGGATATTTTTCAAAATTACAAATTTAAAATATCTTGACTAGCGTCACGTGCCCCAAGTCGAAACGCCATTGAAGATTCTGATGACGTCACAACTCACGGTTTGACATTGTTGACAGTTAAGACAATGACTTACAATAGTTGCGTTTCGTTATAACCAAATAGTTTTCCACAGAAAGGAGTACGCTGATAGTTTACGTACAGTGACTTGCAGAAAACGAAAAATAGATTTAATTTGCTAGTACTAGACTAACCAAGAATAAAATAGTTCTAGGCAATCTGATTTATCATATCGTGATTTAGAAGAAACGGTGTTAGGATATTTTCATAAGTATCTGGTTATATCAAAACGCACTTATTTAATTGCAGTTGACAATTCAAATCTTCTATGTGTGTGTGTTACGTGTGTACCTACTCGTAATGCGTGTGCATGTATGTAGTTAATGTGTTAAAGCGTGAGTTGTGACGTCACACGTTTTTCAAAGAGCGTTTTAGGCGCAAAGCATCTGTCCAAATAAATTTTGTAATGTTCCCGTATTTAAAGCCCCATCCGAGTAGACGGAGAGCTAGCCACGTGTTATATTACACAATAATGAGAGCAACGAAACCCCTCTCGTTAGTTTGCTATACTATGCTTATTTCTAATTCCGGCCATCTGGCAGCTGTAAAGTGGTGGCGGTCAAAGAATGCAAACCACATTAAGAATACAAATCTTAGAGTTCTGGCTTTCATGCAGTATTATGAGAAATTATATAAATCATTAGATCATATCATTGCCAAACGTTACTGATGGGGGAAAGTAGTTCAAAACGACGTATAATGGAATTCATAGTTTATCGCCTACTGTTTCTGTTTCAGAAATATTATGCAATGTTTTTAGCTCTAATGTTAAAATATAGGCTCCTACCTCTATAAATAAGCTAACTTCGGCCGTTTTTACCTATTTTGGTATTACTTTTATCCAAATCAAAAACTTTGCTAGTCTGTCACTCTGACATCCACCCATTAAAAGCTGCCAGATGCAATAAGCATTCATTGCTCTCATTATTGTGTCATATTTGACGTGGCCAGCTCTTAGACCACGGAACGGGTATTTGGTCAATACAAAACGTTTCAAAAAATTGGAAACAACCCTATTTTGAACTTTATTTTTTTCAGGTAAGTCAGTTGCCATAAAAATTAAATAATTCAAAATGTAACTTGTGTATAATATAGGTATATATTTTCCTTTACAGCGAACTCTTTATGTGTTATTAAGGAGAAGTTCGCTAAGAGCAAAGGCGAGTTCACGTGCACTACGGAATTTTGCTTTTGTATATGTTGAGTGAAATTCACTTCCCCTTGTTACAAGCTTTTGATATGGAGTGTTATGTTCGTTTATGTATGTATATGTGACGTCATTATTGCGGTTTTATGTAAGAATGCCCCCCAATCCCTGTTTCTTAGCCTTACTTTTTATATAGATACCTATATCATTCCATACTAATTTTCATATTTGGATGGACCATATCAAACCAGAGGTGTTTTATAGGATTTGTATAAAACAGCCGTTATTGAATTTTGAATATGATACATAATGTATTTGTTTGTCTCTAATAAATAAATTGATTTTTCGAATGAAATACGTGTTGGATATTTGTGGGTAAAAAGGTAGCTGCTCCTTTTACCTACATTGGTAACTCATAAACTGATGGATTGCTCTTAGTAATAAAAATGAACTACAAAAGAGTTCCACTAATGTAAGATTCACATCAATTTGAACCTTCTGCACAGCAGTTACGTTTTATATTCTAATGGCAGCAGTAAAGGGTCGGCCAAACACTCAGCGTGACGCTGCGCTGCGTCCGCGCCGCGTGACGTCGACGCGATGACTGTTCAAACAGGGCGCGCGCGGATCGCGCCGGCCTCGCGCACACGCCCTCATCGCGCGCGCGAACGCGGCGCGGCCGCGCGCGATGCGGGCGTGACTCCCGCCCGATACAGCATGCGCGCGCGGAGGGTCGCTCATTCCTTCCGAAGCCAAGATTTAATTTTTCTATATCCATAATCACAATCACAGTATATTGCTACGCTCGCACGGCGCACCGCGCTGCCTAACGTCCGACTGATGTGACCCAGCGCGGCGCAGCGTGCCGCCGCGTCCCGCCGCGTAGCGCTGCGCTCGCGCCGCGTGGACGCGTGGGGCCGCGCGGCGCGGGGCGCGACAGAAGCGGGGCGCGGCGCCGGCGGGACGCAGTCTGTTTGACGTCGCTAACCTGATAACATGTGCGGCGGTCGCGCCGCGCGACCGCAGCGCAGCGCCACGCTGGGTGTTTGACCGACCCTTAATGGTCGCGAGCATGCGGGAGCACGACGCATGGCGCGAAGCTGTCATTCAAACATGGAACGTAACTTCTTACATGGAAGATTCAATTACCTTTGGTTCTACTAAGACGCGCGTCTATTTCAGCCGTTTGATGTGAATCATACATTATATTTATTATTACCAGCTTTTGTGGAACGGGCCGCTAACCTTTGATTTTAGTTTTAGAGTTAAGACCTAAATTGCTTATGTGCCATGTTTTCTTTAGTGGGCCGCGGAAACTTCTCAATCGTGAGCAACAAGTCGCACCGCTACGGCAAGAAGTCGCAGATTATCCTAGAGTCGGGCCAGTCACTGCAGGGCAACATTGAGGACAGTATGTATTGAACCATCGTCGAAACAGTTCACTGTTTCCAGTTAATATCGTCACGATATGAACTAGGGAGCTAAATGTTGTATGAAGACGCGTTTAGTTTATCATCGATCGTACACGTTCTCGGTAAATTAAAAACATACAATCTCGTACATTTTGGGAGCCAAAAGCATAAATGTCAAATCTATACAGAGTCCCAGGTCAAGACCTGAGAAAAATCAGAAATGGTTCCAAAATGGCGGTTTGAAAGCACCATTTTGTGGGTTTTTATCGAGAAATATGAAATCGCCGTACAAAAAATACTGACTTGCGCATCAATAAAATCCGATTGCACATCAAAGCAATGTTTTGGTGTTAGTTTTGGATTTTCTTTGATGCGTTAGCTAAGGCTATGGTTATTTTTTGGATGTACCATTAAATAGTAGCCGTTTTTATCATTTGTCAGTCGCGCCGATCGCGGAGCCCGACCGCCAGGGGCAGTGGCTGCGGCGCCGGCGGCTGGACGGCGCGCTCAACCGCGTGCCGCGCGACTTCTACCAGCGCGTGTGGGGCGTGCTGGAGAAGGTAGCCCGAGCCGGCCAACCATACACTACCTTCATATTCATATTCATTTATTTCGTAAATGCACATACAGTGTGTAAATTTTATACAGGCGTATATTGTAATGGCGATTAGTATTGGACCTAGGGAACCTATTTACATTTATTTCTTTATGAAAATAAGATTTTTGTTTCATACATAATAATTCAGCCCGCAATGAATTGCATCCATGACAATTAACTGACCGGTGCGTCATGTCAGTTATGTCAGTTTTAAATCAGTTGGATAGCGTACATTGGTGCCCGGTAGGACTTTAAAAAATCATTACACATAATTAATAACACTATTTAACAAAATGATTATACTATATGAGTCCTATTGCTGGATACTATAGGTGGATAAAGTATACACCCGTATAAAATTTACAAGCTGTATACAGTACATGCGTTGAAATGTATGTATGTTAATTTTGTTTATTGTAAAATCACTATAACTTGCTGAATGTAAGTATTATTCTTGAATTTTTATCCAGGTTAATATTGACATCGATCTCATGTAATTTGACACTGTATGTTTAATACAAAATAAATGAATATGAATATGAACATGTCAAAAGTAAAATTTATACTAGTGAGCTATTATATAATAATAATTCGCAATTTATAGTAATAAGTATTTAAAAAAAAATATGTTAATACAAAAGTCAAACGTGTTAATTGTGATTACAAACCACACAATTAAAATTAAGTTAATTTTATGTCACATAATTCCCTAATGTCAACGAAAGCATTTTCAATTAGCCATTTTTTCAATTCCTTAAAAAATGAGTTATTATTTTCTAGGCTTTGTATATACTTAGGGATGGCGTTATACAATTTTAGTTCGATTACATATGTAGGTTTACTAAGACTTGGTTAGTCTACCAAATTAACCTATGTAATCGGACCAAAATTGTCATCATTTTGCCTTCATTTCGTTTTTATAATATCTTAAATGTTAACCTTATGAGTAGACCCCGTTATCTTGTCGCATAGATTTTGTTTTTCAGTAGAGCGTGAATGATTTTCCTATCGACTATCTAAATGTCGATACTGTATGTCACTGATAATTTCAAAGAGGTGTCACTAGGTACTACTTATTACTTTTGTATAAATATATATATAATAATAATAAACGAAGAAATAAAAGTCTAGGGTGTTCGTTAGTTAGGATTAATCATATTTTTTCCACAGTAATTACAATCAACTTTACACAACTGTACATCGTCAGTGAAACTATGGGTTATATAGGGATTTTCGTGATGACAAGTTCCACATTGAGCGGCAACTGTAAATCCTGCGGAATATTCATGCGAAAGACGCACTGACCAGCCCCACAACACGTCAAAAAACAAATGCTTTTTAAAAGCTGCTGGTAATGGTAATACAAAAATAGCTGTTGTTGTACATTCCATCTAAAACTAACAAATAGGTACTTACAATCAGCGTCAAAAGTAATAAGTAGTACCTAGTGACACCTCTTTGAAATTATCAGTGACATACAGTATCGACATTTAGATAGTCGATAAAAAAATCATTCGCGCTCTACTGAAAAACAAAATCTATGCGACAAGATAACGGGGTCTACTTATGAGCGCCATTGACGGCCAGTTACGCCATCGAAAAGTCGGCCCACTGACGCCATTGACGTCAATAGCCGTCCGTTCAATAACTATGAACTATACTTACTACGAACTTAAATAGATGTCATATACAAAGGAAAAAGTGACCTAGGCCTCCGGTGCCAAAATATTTATTAAAAATAATTTGATTTGTTCTCCAGTTGAACTATGAACTATTTAATTCACTCCTCCTCTGATGTTTAGCATTATTACATAGCTTATCGTTTTAGGGGCACGGCGTATTACTTCGCCACCTGGCGGTCAATTTCTTTTTTAGTTAGAGACTATGATATGATTACTTATAGTAAAAAATATTTTCTAACAGTTTTTGACGTCGCGCTAGGTATTATATAGATATTTGTTAAAAACAACAAGAAAAGATTATACAAGAAATATTTTCCTTTACCATACTATTGCATTCAACTATTTCAACATCATCTGTCATTTTATAACAGTTTGGTCAATAGATTATGTGAGCATAGTCAAAACAATTTGTCAAAATATAAGTGACCTTGAATTCTAAACGAATTACAAATGGCTAAGACGACATATGCTCTTGTCAAAACCGTTATAAAATCTGAAGTTATGTTGCAATAGTAAAAAGCGATAACCTGGTGGAGAAAAATAAAACTTACATAATCTTTTCTATGTGTAGCAAACAAATACATGTATTATACCTAGCGCAATGCTAACAATTATTAGAAAATATTTTTTATTATTAGTATGTACTTAACGTATTCTAACAGGTCACCAAATAAAATCGGACTTGTGATTTATGTCATTTTTATAGCTTAAAAAGCCGTTCCCGTACTCCACTAAAGTACATTATAAGAAAATTATACAAGCTGTATAATTGTAAAATAAACTATAGTACTTTTCCCCCCAGTGTCAAGGCCTAATCATCCAAGGCAAAGTGCTGCAACCGAATTTGACCCAAGAGATGACGTCCGGAGAGTTGAAATTCGCACTCGCGGTGGAAACGGTGTTGAACTCCATACCGCAGCCGGAGTACCGGCAACTCGTGGTGGAGGCGCTTATGGTGTTGACGTTGGTGGTCGAGTACAAGGCGGTCAACCATCTGGGCGGGGCTATCACTGTGGAGCATCTGGTGCACAAGGCTAATCAGATCTTTTTGGAAGATCAGGTGAGGACAGATTATATTATAGGGGCTGTGGTTCAATTATCATACAAACATAATTCATATTTTTATATAGCATACTTATAAGAGAGGTCAAAAAAGACTCCACGAGTATTTTTTGACTTAGTTATACAACGTTGCCTACAATACTTTTTCTACGACTGAGTGCATACTCAATTTTACAAAAAATATAAAATTGTATAAACAATCAATTTTCGCTTACCTCTTTGGCTATTGCAGATATTTTATCAACAATAATTTGAGTTTCACCCTTTAAAACAATGTGTTTCAATTTCATAGCTGGGCACCGTTAATCAAATAGTTAACTTCGTTAATCGTTAATCCGCTACAAAAAAAGTTAGCTTCGTTAAACGTTAAAGCGTTACATTTCGGAAGAATTAACGCAAGTTAACGTTAATCGTTAATCCGTTAATATGTATAAAATTGCTAAGTAATGAAATAATCAAACGAAACAAATCTCTTCGCAGTTTTCTCACTCGCACGCTGCCACGCGCCGCCCGGCACTTGTCGTTCATTTCATACTTGTCTGAACCTGTTTTTCGCGCCGCGCCGCGGTACCGTGCGGTAAATAGTAGGCATTGGATTAACGATTAACGGACTTCTGCATATTAACGGAAGTTAACGTGTCCGTTAACATTTTTAAAAGTTAACTTAAAAGTTAATCCGTTAATCAAAATGTTAACTTCGTTAATTAACGATTAACGGATTAACGAGTTAATGCCCAGCTATGTTCAATTTCAAGTACCTATACTAATATTACTAACACTTGCACATGCAGTTATTATTAAATCAAAAAATCTTAATCTAGCTCAAATACAAAGAAATATTTAACTATAACTAAAATTTTCATGGGGTTAAAGCGGACCTTGAAATCAAAATTAGATAGCGTCTCTTTCACCCAAATGACTAGAGAGAGATAGAGATATCTCACTGAATAAGCGGGAGACGTAAAATCGGCAAAGTGTGTCAGTGGTTAACTTTGCAATTTGTTCTTTAGTTTATTTTTCTAATAACGCTGCGTTTATTTAGGTTGTTAGGTTGTAAGCAACCCAAGTAACACAGGAAGCATTATAACATATGAATAGTTAACTTATTTCGAACTTAAGGACCGTATAAACTCTTATATACGTTCACCGAGCAACTTGTCGCATTATATGATGCTTTGAGCTGTATAACGGTTGTATAATGGCATATCTAAATGCTTTTTTTTGTAAATCCTTTAGCTTTAGTGCAGCAAACCACAACGCAACTGTACAGCTTTCGACTGTTTAAAAGCACTTAAGTGCTTTAGGTTCTACAATAGCATTATATAATGCTTTAAGCTGTATAACGGTTGTATAATGGCATGTATAAATGCTTTTTTAAAGCCTTTAGTTTTAGTGCAGCGAACCAAATTGCAACTGTACAGCTGAATGCTGTACAGTTGCGTTTTGGTTTGCTACACTAATGCTTCGGTTTGGTTTAGTGCCTTAGGTTCTACAATAGCATAAATAAATGCTTAATGCTGTTTAAGAGCATGAATATTAGCCATTATAATGCCACGTAAATTCGCTATACAGCTTTCAGCTATTATTAATGCCTTAGGAGGGTGTACAAAAGCTTTTTAAGTAGGTAATACATTCCTAATGCTGTATAATAGCAATAATATAAACCATTATAAAGCCAAGTAATTCACTATAAGGGGCTGTTCATAAATTACGTCATTTCAAATGGGGGGGGTCTGGACATCGGATGATGGTAGCATGACGTAGGAGGGGGGGGGGGGGGCGGTCATTCCGAAGATCACATCATCAATGTGTAAAAAAAGGAATGAAAGTCGTGTTTCTATAAACTTTTAATGCTATAAAATATTATCTACTAAATAGTTTTTTATTTTACACTTAAAACGCATTTTTTTTAAATGACGTCACTTTATTTGGCAGGGGGAGGGTTGGATGATTTTAGGCGGGGGGGAATCATCAAAAATTGATGACGTAATTTATGAACAGCCCCTATACGGCTTTTAGCTGTTTTAGTGCCTTAGGGTTTACAATAGCAATTTTAAGTAGTATATAATGCTTAATGTTGTTTAATAGCATAATTATTCACGTGTAATGCTGTAGGCATAAATTTTAAGGGTCACTGAGCTGCTATTGGACTAAGAGAGCTAGCCACGTCAGATATGACACAATAATGAGAGCAACAAAACCCGTCTGGTTAGATTGCTCTACTATTCTTATTGCTAGATCCTGGCATCTGGCAGCTCTTAATGGGTGGAGGTCACAGTGACAGACTAGCATAATGTTTTAATTGGAAAATAGTAATACCAAACTAGGTAAAAATTGCCGAAGTTGTATCAGTTATAAACAGTACCTATATTTTAAGGGGCTCCCTGGCGCCAACCACCTTAGATCTGATTCCCTTAGTTTTCTAATGATTTATATAAGCTTATCATGTTATCATTAACAGCTTTAAACAATATAGTATCCTATATTTACTTCAATATTAATTGTCTTCGAGATATTTGACATCAAAGTCGAACCGGTTTAGGCTAAAAAAGTGGTTTTATGGTCATACATTTTGTTTTAATTAGTTAAAAATTAAAATCTCTCTACAGTTTTTAGAGACATCAAAGAGGAAACCTAATATGTAGATTACGTATATGTAAGATTCTTTACACCATTCGAATATCGATAAAAGTGTTTTTTTAGACCATATTTTAAAAATATCATAAAAAAATAACGGCTCATTTATTTCAAGATCCGGCTGTACAGAATGGAGATAAAAGATTCAAGAACCGATAGTCGTTTGCCTTATAATTCTATCTATAGTGAATATGTTGGAATATCGACTCAAAACTGGTCAAAAATCGATAAAAAAAACGTTAGACCAAAAAATATTGTGTATTATTACCATACATCGGGGTTTTCGGTGCGGGAATGTTTGACATTAGCCAAAGAGTAGGCATTAACTTAAAAAACAGAATGTACTCTAGCAGGTTTCTACCTAATGAATAATTGATCGAAAAAATCATAGGTATATATAATTTATATGTAATAGCTGACTACATAGGCTGCTATTTATATATCCGGAAACCGGGATTACAATCTTCTTAAATAGCATATTTGACCTCCATGGTAAAATTTGAACTTTTTTAAGTACTGGCCGGTATATTTTTTCTTTCTTATTAACGCTCGTGTTTTGTTTTTGACGGGTTTTAAATGTCATCTCGCAGCAAGAATGGAACTCACTCGTGAAAATATTCGTGCTATGATTTATTATGATTTTCGGCGTGGTTTAACGCAACAACAGTGCATAGATCAACTAACTTCAACTTATGGTGATGAAGCCCCATCTAAAACTACTGTGTATCACTGGTTTAGTGAGTTCAATCGTGGACGTAGTATGCTTACGGACGAAGTTAAGGCAGGTCGCCCGAAATCGGTCGTTGTACAACAAAATATCGAGGCTGTGCGAAAACTTATAATGGACGACCGACATGTTACGTACTGCGAGATAGAGGCGACTCTGGGTATTTCTATGACCAGCATTAATAGCATATTACATAATTATTTGGCTGTAAAAAAAATTTGTTCGCGTTGGATACCCCACAACTTAACAAAAGAGCAAAAAGATGCTCGCGTCGAATGGTGCAATAAAATGTTAAAAAAATATAACCGTGGTGACTCAAAAGCCGTTTATAACATCTATACAGGTGACGAATCCTGGATCTATGCATACGATCCCGAAACGAAGCAACAATCAACGGTATGGGTGTTTCAAAATGAGCCGAACCCTACGAAAGTTACTCGTGCAAAAAGTATATTGAAACAAATGGTGGCCTGCTTCTTCGGTATTAATGGCCATGTAGCTACAGTGCCACTAGAAAACCGTAGAACGGTTAATTCAGAGTGGTACACGACCATTTGCTTACCGGAAGTATTTGAACAAATTCGTAAAACTAACCAGCGACGAAGAATCATTCTTCATCATGACAATGCCAGCTGTCATACGTCACGCGAAACAACTCTATTTTTGGAGGGTCAAAATGTGGAATTAACGGGTCATCCGCCGTACAGCCCTGACTTGGCACCCAACGATTTTTATTTATTTCCAAATATAAAGAATAAATTACGCGGTCAACGATTTTCGACCGCTGAAGATGCTGTCGACGCATTCAAACAACACGTTATGGAGGTACCTCAGGCGGAGTGGCAGAAGTGCTTTAAAAATTGGTTCACGCGAATGCAAAAGTGCATAGATCATCAAGGGGAATACTTTGAAAAACAATAAAACCATTTTCAGCCGTGTACGTTTGTTTGTTTTTTTGTTTCCGGATATATAAGTAGCAACCCTCGTATTATGTATAGGGTGGGGCCTCTAACTAAAGCAAAAAATTAAAACGTAGATTCTAGTCCTCAAACTAGACAACTTTTGTGTAGCAACTTTTTAAAATCATAAAGTTTTTAGATTGTTATTTTTTCAAACAAAGTAAATAGTATTTTCAATGTACTTAAAACTCCGTCTAATTGACATCGCCTGTCAGTCTAGTCACTCTACAGACATAATCAATTTCATAGTACATTGCGTGTTCGAATTAACTTTAAAATGTAATAAAATTCAAACCGCAAGTTTTTTTTCAAAGTCGTCAAACAAACGTTGCGTAGTTTGAGGAGAAGAATGTACATTTTAATTTAGATCTAGTTAATAAATTTCGGATATGCAATTGCATTTTTAAAATACTATGTAATAGTCAATACAAACATGCCTCAAAGAAAAAAAGCTCGTATCATAGTGTGTATGCTATTCACAGAGAGGTAGTTATTCATTAGGCATAATATGATATTTTCTCAGACTAACGTACTCTTTCTCAAATCGTTCCCGCACCGAAAACCCCGATGTATGATTATTACGGAAACAAAAACAGTAGGCGACAAACTATGAACTATATTTTATTATACATTGTTGGCACTACTTTCTCCCAACATAAACTTTTGTATAATTTCTCTTAATATTGTATAGTATTTATATAGTTTCTCATAATATTGCATCAAACCCAGATCTCTAGGATTTATTCTCTTGAAATGGTTTGCATTCTTTGACCTCCACCACTTTAAAGCTGCCAGATGTCCAGATCTAGAAATAAGCATAGTATAGCAAACTGTCTAGAGGGGTTTGGTTGCTCTCATTATTGTGTCATATCTGACGTGGCTAGCTCTCCGTCTATATAGACCAACGCCATTTTGTAAATAATTTATAACCTAAAAATAAAATCATGCGGACCTATTTATACAAGGAAAATACCTATATAATAATGAAATTACTTAATTTAAGACTGCTCAACCAACACTATTATGTTAATAATGCAAAACTCGTTCTATACGAGGATTACACAATTGTTTTGTTTATTTGACGCATATCTTTTTATAATATTTTATAGCAAAACCACAATAAATCAAAGGCGCGTGAATATTTTCAATGAAACTTATATACACATTTACAATAAACTACATTGCGCAGTAATATTTGAAGGATATAATAACGTAAAAGAGTCAAAAACTTTTATAAATTTTGTTAGGATGCAAACAAATATGACGTGTCACTCATTCAGTTTTTTGTACCGTCTTCGTCCATTTTATATTGCGAGACAAAGTAATTAAATCACAACGTTCATTGTATTATAACATTTGTTCCGTCGGTGTTAGAGACGTTTTTGCATTGACGTAAGGTTTATTTTACTACACTCTTATGCTAGTATAATGCTTTTGTATTGCGATTGGCAAGTTAATCGAGAGAACTAATGCTTCTTTACTGCGATTAGCAAGTTTTTTGGCCGTATTAATGCTTCTTTAATGCGGTTGGCAACTTAATAGAGCGTACCAATGCTTCTTTAATGCGATTGGCACTTTCCAAGACAACGATAATGCTAATAGCGCAGACATAATGCGCCTGTAACGCTATTAAATTACCTGTATAGGATCTCTGGATCGCTGGGTAATTTGTGCCCATTTAAGACCTATATCAGCACTATAAACATTTATAATGCTACTATAAAACGAACTCAAAATGCTAAAAGCATACAGATATGCTGTAAGACGGCCGTTATACTGCCTTGATGTGTTACTTGGGAATTTATTTAGTTGTTAAGTGTTATTTACACGAAATACGTTTTTACTACCAAAACGATATGTCGTGTAGGCACCAATGCGGTTTTGGGGAATAGATTATAGACTTATCTTCAGTTCAATTATTCATGTTCTTATCTATGTCATCATGAACGTATAAATTACAAATAAAAGTACTGGAGTAGATAAAATATTTTATCTACACCAATATCATAAATCCTCTATTCCGCGTTCGGAAACCGTATGTAAGTACTACCATTATTGCAACCAGTAACGTAACAGCTCTGACGATGTGGTAAAAACGTATGAAAATCCATAACCCACGGTAACGTTACCAAGATCCGCGCTCTCCCCGAGCGTCGGCACGCGCCCGCGCGACCGCCGACACAATCGAGTTGGTCATGGCGGTGCAATGGCGGCCATTCTACTGGTTTCCGAACACATCATTTTAGGATTTATAATATGTGTGTAGATAAAGCAGTGTATGCAACTGTACGTAATTAGCAGAGCTCGGATTTTTCACGGCAAAACAAAACACTAGCGTAATTTAGGCAGTGCTTGAAATATTATTTTATCGATATCGATAATTCAGAACTAGAAGAAATAAAAGTCACCAAATAAAATTAAGATGTAATAAAACTAATAAAAACATTTGTATAAAGTTACTACGTAGTCTAGCCATAAATTCTGTCCCAACTTTTTCATCATTTTAAATTTAATAATGGAATGTTTGATGTACTTTTGTTTCTTGGTTATGCTTAAATAGACTTTTGGCTGTCAGAAAAAATACATTTAGATCCAGGTATCGTTTCCCTAAAGATGGAGTGGGGCATCAAAGAGAATCGTGTCGCAGTGATAGCGTTATACAAGTGCAACAAGCAAGTGAGTGACATTTTCAACCTGCTGAAACCTTTGAATATATTAACGAAGAAATTTATTTATCGTACTATCAAGCGATACAACGACATGGGTTTAGTCGACGACCGGCCCAGGAGCGGTCGACCACGTCAAACAAGGACACCGGCAGTGATTAAAGCGGTAGCTGAGGTAATTCGGAGAAATCCGCTACGCAAGCAGAAAATCATGGCTAGGGAAATGAAAATTCCCCCTAGAACTATGTCCCGTATCATAAAACAAGACCTTAATCTTGGGGCTTATCGTCGGAGCACAGGACAGCGATTGACAGCGGCCCTACGGAAAATAAGAGCGAAGAGAGCTAAAGTGTTGTGGCAGCGGCACGCAAAGGGCGGATATCGTAATATTCTGTTCACAGACGAAAAAATCTTTACCGTGGAGCAAAAATTCAACCGCCAAAATGATAAAATATATGCTCACAGTTCCCAAGAAGCTTCTGAAAAAGTTCCAAGGGTAGAAAGGGGCCACCATCCTGCATATGTCATGGTTTGGTGGGGAGTATCCTATGAAGGCGTCACAGAGCTTCATTTTTGTGAACAAGGGGTAAAAATACGTGCTACGAACTATCAAAACGACATTTTGAAGAGAGTTGTTAAGCCGCTAAATGATACTTTATTTGCCGGTAAGCACTGGATATTTCAACAAGACTCTGCCCCTGCACATAAAGCTAAGACAACACAACGATGGTTAACGACGCATTTACCCGAGTTTATTGCGGCTGAAGATTGGCCCTCAGGAAGCCCCGATCTCAACCCCTTGGACTATGGTCTGTGGAATATTTTGGAGGAGAGAGCCTGCTCTAAACCTCATCGTAATGTCGAGTCTCTGAAGGTAGATTTAGTGCGGGCAGCAGCTTCAATACCCATCGATACCGTCCGTGCCGTCATAGACCAGTGGCCGGACCGTTTAAGGAAGTGTGTGAAAGTAAAAGGTGGACATTTTGAATAAATATTTTATTTTATAGAATCTTTATAATATAATTAATAAAAATAACCCTGATTTATTTATAAGCCTTCTTTTATTTTCAAAATAAATGTAATTTCATGTGGGACAGAATTTATGGCAAGACTACGTATATATTAGAAACAGACGCAATTTCTTCTTCAAAATCTACGTCAGTACACACAGCAGCACAAGACATTTTATTTGGGTAATAGTGATAGGAGTAGATGATCATTATCTTTTCAACATTCTCTGGGAGTAAACAGTTGCGTTTATCACTATAAATCCATTTATGTACACTAAATGTACGTTCAACTTCAGTTGACGTCAAGGGAGCAAATTTATAGAATTCATTATCAGTTCGGGTAATATTTTCAGATATGTCTCTTAAAATTTCGTAATCAGGATTTCGTTCGAGCACGGCTTCAAATTTACGTATCACTGGTAAAAGTTTACTCCAGTTTACGTAGCAACGAACAGTATCCAGAATGAGGAAGGATTCCGCAATGGATAAAGTCGAACATTGCAATTGTTCTATTGAAGAGGCTATTACTTCGTAGTTGTCGCGAATGAAATTTAACTCCGGTCGTAGTTTGCGTGTTTGAAAACATTTTTTTGCAGCTCTTATAGCTGCCGAGT
This sequence comes from Pammene aurita, assembly GCA_947086415.1. Classification (NCBI taxonomy): domain Eukaryota; kingdom Metazoa; phylum Arthropoda; class Insecta; order Lepidoptera; family Tortricidae; genus Pammene; species Pammene aurita. The sequence continues at coordinate 27,226,876 of OX352292.1, read as the reverse complement.
CATTAGCAAGTATGGAGACGACATCACGTATTTGCTCATAGTATTGAGCGTAATATACCGCAGCAGATATCCAAGTTCCCCATCTGGTGATAATTGGCTCGGGAGGTAGGGGAATGGACGGATATTTTGCCTTAAAAAGGCGTACACGCTCTGGAGATTTTAGGAATATCTTTTTGAAATTCGATATCAACCCATCCACACCTTTGAAATTATCTCGCACTTCTTCGGCAACCCGGTGCAGACCATGAGCTAAACACGTAATGTGTTTCATACGAGGAAACGTTGCTTTTAAAATACGACCGGCTTTAAGCATATATGCGGCACTATCTGTGCAAAGTAAAAGCAAATTGTTTACGTTATCATTGAAAGAATTTTGAAACAAAAATTTTAATTGGTTTATTATTAGGTTTGCTATTGTTTCCCCATTTACCTTCTCTAAAACCTTCGACCCCAAAAGATAAAATTGCTTAGAACAATTTTTTTGCAAAGACCGAATCACCACGTTTGTCACACATTTTCCCATGAAATCTGGTGTTTCGTCTATAGATATCCACAAATAATTGGTTTTGTTTACCTCTCTTATACCCTGTAGTTTTTTTGTACACGAGATTTAAATAAATTTTTCGCAGGGTCGATTCGTCCGGTAAAGAAGTCATAGAGCAGTCGCAACATAAATACTTGTTAAAAAAATGACGAAAATTATTGTTGTTGACTGTTGCCCATGGTATGTTGCATGAAATAAGAAAAATAATTAAATCGAAATAAAATTGATGTTTCCTATTTGTGGTAATTGTGGCGGTTGCTTTTCACATGATTCTCAATATTGCATTTCTTCAGTTTTAGATGCATATCGCACATAGAGCAGTATATAGTGGAGGTCACTTCATTATAGACTAACTCAGGGTGATTTTCAATCCACGTTTTGATCCGATCTTGTACATTACTCATTTTTGTATTAATTGATACCTTGCAATATTAAGTTATTATACGTATATCCAACACGTCGGATTCAATGCGTTGCGAAATAAATAATACCTAGATGCAATTTACGTTTTATACGTAATGAAATGACAGTTAAAGTGTGAATGTCATATGTCATGTGAGATGAAATTTGCAGTCGTTTCTATCATTTTAAATGAGGTGGTATAGTTACTTCGTTCTAAGTTGTACATGCAGACCTACCTCTTTGTTGCTCGACTATGGCAAAGCTAAAATGAAAAGTTATTTTATTACTTATACAGGATGTCCGGTAATTAATGCACAACCTTCTAACCCCCAGTAGGTCACCTTAGACTGGTCAAAAATATTGATTTTGAGCTCTAGTAAGTCTCCTGTTTCTCGAAATTTTCGCACGTTTGTTAGTTTTTAAATTTTGACATTCACACTGATAGGTGTACCATCGAATAAAAAAAGAAAAAATGTACTGAGGCAATACCTGTCATATACTCTAGTAAGACTCGATAGGTGTCGATAAAATAATATTTCAAGCACTGGCTAAATTACGCTAGTGTTTTGTTTTGCCGTGAAAAATCCGAGCTCTGGTAATTAGGCCTTAAAACACTCGTGTGATCTTATTATGAAACTCGCCTGCGGCTTCGTTTCATAAAACCACACTCGTATTTTAAGGACCCTTATTACGTAACAGTTACATAAACTACTATTCTAATAATTTATAGATGCGCTGCAACGGCGACGCGACCCTCTGCTGCGCGAAGGCGGGGTCGGTGGGCGCGGGCGCGGCGGGGGCGGGGGCGGGGGCGCTGCTGTGCGGCGGCGCGGCGGGCGTGTGCCAGCACCTGTACGACTCGGCGCCCAGCGGCTCGTACGGCACCATGACGCACCTCGCGCGCGCCGTGGCCGCGCTGCTGGCCGAGCGCCTGCCGCCCGACGCGCCCGTGGAGTGCGCCATCTCGTAGACGCACCCGGAAATAGGGAACGTACCCTGCTACGTACGTAGTATGCTACGTGACCAGTTTAGGGGGGGGTCGTCAGGTTAGGTTTACGTCACGTAATCAATAATTATTATAATTATGCTCTAGGGAAATCTCGCGCAATTATTTTTTTCACTTTTTAATTATGGTTTGCACGCACCTTGAGGAGTTACGCGGCAACCGCCGTTTTAATAAATATAAATATGCGCCAAATTATGATATTTTTTACTTTCTGTTTGCAAAAAAACAATATTAAGAATTACTACGTGACAACCAGAGGGGGAGGGGGGGATCTTGGCATATATTACGGTTGGTCACCGAGGGGGGGAGGGGGTGAAAATTGTAAAAAAATTGGTCACGTAGTATGGGTACGTTCCCATACCATTCACGCACCTTTCAAGACGTCAGTGGCCCGACTTGCCGATGACGTGACTGGCCGTCATTGGTGCTCAACAGGTTAACATTGGACATGTAGGACGGCACGAATCTGTCTCATTGGGGTAGAAGGAATCGGATGTGCTCCGTTGAATATAGTTTAGTCTCGAGAAAATAATACCATTTAAGAGGCCTTATTCCCAAAACGCGCGAATTTCACGAAATGCTTCATTTTCTTCGAAGGCTATGGCGAAAATACTAAGTGTTTTTAAATCAACTATTGATGCACATAATAGTTAATTTCTTTATCTAGACGGCCATCGGAGCAAATATTACATTTTAACGAGTGAAATGTGAAAAAAATTGGAAGGCCTTTCCGGATTTTCCAGTTAGGTGTACCGTTCATTTTCAGATTACGCAAAAAAGGGTAAAAATTCTTATTTAATTTGAATTAAATTCAATTGAGTATATCATGTATGAGACGGCCATGGAAATAAAAATCGAAGATTCATCTTGGATAATCGACAAAATACCTTCTGATTATATGCCAGTTTTTTGATGAAAACACGGTTACATTTCATTTTTTCCACGAAAACCCTATGAATATTTTGCCCTAAAAATATTACCATTGCAAAGTTAAACTATATTTCTATCACGATAAAAAAAAACTATACTATAGCAGTAAATTTCAAATTACTATGAATTTTTAAAAATGACACTTAAATCACACTTCACAGGACACTTTTTGTAAGAATCGTATTTTTGGGTACTTAATAATAATAAACATGGTTCAACATTATTTTTTTGTATTACTAATACTTCAAACTATCTTATAAATAGCATTTTATGCGGCTTTTTTCATTAATAGAGTTTTTCGACCTTTTAGGGAATAAGGAGCCTTAATATTATAAATGGGAAAGTGTATGTGTGTGTTTGTTTGTTTGTCCGTCTTTCACGGCAAAACGGGGCGACGAATTGACGTGATTTTTTAAGTGGAGATAGTTGAAGGGATGGAGAGTGACATAGGCTACTTTTTGTCTCTTTCTAATCCCCCACTTCCTTAAAATGGGGGGTGGAAGTTTGTATGGTTTGTTACCCTGAATTTAACGCGAGCGAAGCCGCGGGCAAAAGCTAGTTAACTATAAAAAATATTACCACTTTGTAAAAATTCGTTATAAGGTTTAACAGATTATCGACTACACATATTAAATAATACCAGTACGTGCTTGTAACCTTACAAGTCTGACAGTACGAGTGCGGCGTGCTCGCGATGTGTATGGCGTTATTTCACATCATTACATATTAGTAATATACAGTCTACTGAACGTGACCCGACATGTGAACGCAACATGTATTAGCAAAGCGGCTTAATAGTTCATAAGGAAAGTTTTATCACTGACGTCACTGTTTTCATAGTAGCCAGTCTCTTTGTGTAATGGTGCCCCCACAATCTTCGTGTCCTGAGAATTGGCGTCTAACTTTATGTAAAATAGCATCGCAGTACCGCGATATACACCGTGGGCTCGAATAACCCGACAGATCTTAACCACGAATTTCTGAGACCAAAAGAAGGAAAAAAAATTATGTGACTTTGTCAAGTTCGCCAAAAAAAAAAGAATTTCTTTTTTTTTAATGTTATTAATAAATTTATCGCCTAAAACAAATTGGTACATTTTCTGCAATCTGCAAACAAAATTTTTACAAAAAAAGTTTTCCTTGTCACTTCGATATCTGTCAATAAGGCCGTGTAAACTGTGCCCACTAGTACAACAACGCCATCAGAAAGGCGTTTTGTGCTGAGTTATAATAAAAAGTAAGTATATAGACCAAATTAAAAATAATGTTAATGTCAGGTCGTACCAAAAGATCAATGAGGAGGCCTGGGACCGAAGCAAATGGAGAGCCCACTTTGAATTGCACCGACAAGAACATGGTTCTTACGTGTTTGATTAATAATAAAAAGTGTATTTTTTTTAATTGGTATTATATCTGAAACTAGACGTATTCCAGAAAAGTTTATAGGACATTTTAGTATATAAATATGATCAGGGGCCTCGATTCGACATGCCAAACTGTGAAACGTGGATGTCACACGCGTATCGCTAGTGGATAGAGTGATATCCATCTGTCCACACGTGTCCACACCTAACTTGTCAAGCTGTCAGTAGGTCTCGCGAATAAACTGTTAAAATCTTTCTAGTTATAAGGGCCGGTCAAAATTTGAATGTAATTGAAGTATTGGTACTTATGACAATCTAATTGGTCATTATCATGGACCAATAGAGAACCGGACATTACTTTTACTTTATTTCCTTAACCACAGTTGAACCTTATTACCGAGCAAAACGGTCTTTCATAGGTGACTAGAAAAAACGGTCCGATAGAGAGCATAGGGCGCGGTGTCTCACTCGCACTCGTTACAAAATAGACATTTTGACTTGTTGTCATGTTGGTATTTTTGTCTGATGACGTCGTTATGGTGCTCCCACACTAGCTGTTATAAATGTTATATAACATCAACTATATTTCTTTAACAACCTAGTGCTACTTAGCCTTGTTACACTATGTTATATAACATTTATAACAGCTAGTGTGGGAGCACCATTACCTCCTTAATCAAAACAAGATGCAGCTCCCTCTATTACGCTCTCATTCGGCATCAAATTGTAGCCGAAGAGTATACTCCAGTCTCCAGTTTAAAATAATATTTAAAATCTAGTTGGCCATGGAGGTGCAATGGCGGTCATTCTAATGAATTTCAACACGTTATTGAGGACCTGTAATATATGTGTAGATAAACGAATGTATGTAACTACATAATTTGGCATTAAAACACTTGTATGATATTATTATGAAACTTACTTCGTTTGTTTTATAAAACCACACTCGTATTTTAATGCCGTTCATTATGTAGCAGTCACAAACTACTAATAATTATCTATTTTGAAGATGAATCCACGAATGCAACCTTCATTATCATTATCAATGGTTTTTAAACCCAAAGGATTGTTTATATCCGTACTTGTATGCCATAACATGTAATTAGGTTACTACCAAAATGATTGATTATTAAAATAGTATATAGTCTCAAACATAATATTTTTAGACTGTTTAAATTCTGACATTAGATTTTATTTATCAATTATCATAGATGATATATTTTTAATTATATAAATCGGAATTGTTAAAAAGCATGTTTTTGGATGAGTTATATCTGATTGAAGCTATTGGAGAGATTTCAATGTCCATATCAAACATTTATATTTTAATTTAAAACTAATAGCCTAGACAGTATATCACTGTATCCGTTGTAATAGCAATATTGCTATTATTATATTATAAGGCAGCTCGCGCTGATAAGTCTAAATCAGTTATTACAACGAATTCTTTTGTTTTTATTTTCAGACCTATTATGTCCCTAACTAACTTATTATACTTGAACGACCTGCTCTATATAAAGCCCGTGCCGAAAAGTTTTTTTACAGAGTCTGCATACCAGTAAAATACTGGCTGGTAAACGATTTTTTTTTTTACTATATTCCTCAGTTCATCTTGATCATATTCATCTTGATGTATCGATTGGCATAATAATTTTACGTTAAGTATTGTTTTAATTTAAAATGCAGGACGAAAAAATAAAACGGAGAGAAACTGTTTTGCGAACATACCTTGAATATCCTAATTCAACTTTTGCAGCGATTGGAAAGATGGTGAATGTAAGTCGTGCGACGGTGCGAAATATTGTTAATCGGTACGTAAAAGAATATAGAATCCAAGACAAAGCTCGAAGTGGACGCCCGACGGGTCCTTCAAATAAAAAATTTGAAAAGAAAATAGTGTCTACTTACAAGAAAAAATGTAGTTTATCAGTGCGGGATGTGGCAAAAAAATTGAAAACTAGTTCATCTATGGTCCAGAGAGCCAAAGTGCGTTAAAATTTAAAGACTTATAAAAAAGTAAAAGCCCCAAAACAATCGGTAAAACAATACAATAGTTCTGTTTCAAGGTCGCGAAAATTGTACAAGCTTCTCTGCAACTTGGACGGAATATGCGTTCTTATGGACGATGAGACTTTGCCAGGTGACCAATTCTTTACAACCGAAAATAAGGAATATAAGTGATCAGAATAAATATATTTTTATGGAAAAGTTTGGCGAAAAATATTTAATCTGGCAAGCAATATGTTCCTGTGGAAAACGCACTGGGTCATTTATCACGCAAGGTACCATAAATGCAGATATATATGTCCAGAAATGTATAAAAGGTTTGATTTTACCATTTATAAGGCAACATGAAGGGAATGTGTTGTTTTGGCCCGATTTGGCTACTGTACATTATGCCCGAGTCACACAAGAGTGTCTGGCTTCAAACAACGTGCAATGTGTGTCCAAAGATATGAACCCCCAAATTGTCCCCAGCTACGACCCATCGAGCGGTATTGGGCATTAGTCAAAGCAGAGTTGCGTAAAAGCTGTGATCCAGCAACATCAGAGACAGATTTTAAAAAGAAGTGGAAAAAACACGCCAACAAAGTCACTGAAACCACTGTGCAAAACTTAATGGCAGGCTTGAAGAAAAAAATCCGCTTGTTCAGCCGCAAAAACCTCAAACCATAAAATGTATATATTTATTGTAAATAGACATTATGTATCATATAACTAAAATTAAATATCCTTGCTGTTCATTGTAGTTTGATTGATATCATAAATATACTCTGTAAAAAAACTTTTCGGTGCAGGCTTTAATTGTAGCGAAGTGAAGTTCTCATATTTAACTTGTTTCTTTGTTAGTTTTTTCTTCTTGTTTAAATTTCTCCTATTTAGTTGTAGACCATGTCCTTAATAATTTTATAAATATAAGTATCAAATGTTATTTTTATTGTAATAAAAATCAATCTCAAATCCCCATTGTATTTTAATAATCGTTACTAGTTCCTTTTAAATGAGGTTTCAATTAAAATAAAAGAAATATGCGCAAATAAAACAAAACTATATTATCTTCACTAGACCTATCTATTTTTGAAATGATACATTTACATAACATTTATCATTTTTCTAGATAAATTCACTATGCTTGTTCGTCTTTCTTCCCAAACAGGTTCATTTTTGACAACCAGGAGGTGGTGTTCCTGAAATATAAAAAAGTTTAATACTTTTAATGATAATTTTCAATCTTAGAGAATTCAACCAACCGGATTCGCCATTGACAGGCGTTACCCTCTGCCGAAAACATATGACCAGTGGTCATACACAGGCATGGACTGACGTTTATCTGACGTGGTTATTTGTATGTTACGTACCAATAGCCATACATTTGACGTTCCCCTACCCCGCAAAAATCGGCAGACTTTTATTGTATAGAAAATGACAGCCATGGCTACTCCACAGGTTGAATTCTGTAAGTTTTCAATAGACTTACAAAACAAAAAGTGAAGAAGGAACCAAACCAGTGTTTTCAATTTTTAAGCAGTGTGGTTTAAATACTTAAGAACAAAATGTTTAATTAAGTAATTTTATTGGTAACTATCAATAAAATCATGTAAAAATAAACATACATTTTCTTGACAATGGCAAGACTATGCATAATTGAAGTAAGTTTAGATTCCATATGTAGAACCTACCAATTAGCCTTTAGACAAGCAATTCTCCAGTATAAGAACTAATAAGAAGTGAACTAACTGTTTATTTCTTAACACATTGACATCCCTTAGTGGTGTATGTCACATGTTCAACCATGGCAAGTTTTGAGCAGACTGACAAACAGGTCCACATGGGTGCGTCATGTCTTGCCACGCGTAATCTCGACATGGCTTAACAAAACAATACTCACGAAATTTCTTCTGGGGAAGTAGCGCTACCATCAATTCCAGCGGCTTTTAATTTCTCCACTAAATTCTTTCTGTATAAATTCTTTAAGGGCACCGGTCTAGAGGCAGCTTCCTTCTGCTTAGCCACTTTACACAAAGCCTCGTACCATGTCAATCCATACCATTCTATCTCTTCCGGGGTGAACTAAAAATAAGGTGAAGGTGTATAATCCTAAAATATCACTTGGCTCATTTCTAGTACTATTAAAGATATAGATTGTTGTTTTGTACTCAAGTCCATACAACTTATTAACAATCTGATATGAGTTAGTATAAATATCACAATAAATAAAAACATTTAACACATTCATTGCCACCCAGCTCAACAAGACATCCGTGCCAGGCCACAAAAATTTCGTCATATAAAGCTGTAGTACCATGATCCCGACTATCGGGTCGTCCGGCCTGGAAGCGAAATAATAAAATACTCAATAGTCGGGTTTTCGGCACTGAATGTGTTAAAACATTTGCTGATATTAAATTATATTTAATCATATATTGGGATTAAGAGTCATGAATGTGTGCATCTACAATAATATAATTTTAAACAAAATAGAACCGACTTCACTTGGCCTCCAACTTTCCAAAAGCAAATGCTCGAGCTGCTGCAAAAAATACTCAAATCACTATAGGTGTGCCTGTAATAGTTGAAGAGTTCCCTCGATTTCTCTAGGATCCCATCATCAGATACCTGGTTACAATGAGACCAACTGTGAAGTTACTATACTCTTTCAAACAAAAAAATAATTTTCTAAATTGAGCCGTCTTCGAATAATCGGTGACCAGACCATACATTAAAAAAAAGCAAAAACAAAGATCTCGACAAATTGATAACCTTCTCCTTCGAAATCTTGAAGTTGGTTGAAAACGGTTTTAGTTAATACTCACGGAAGTCAAGTAAGTTTTATATTCCTCATAAATTAGTTTTTGTTTGGCAGGATCATGTGCATATCTTGGGCATCCATTCATCAGTTCCGTCAGTATGTGTTTCTTCAATTTCAGGGCTAACATAGAAACAAGGTCACAGGCTGGGGTCTTCAGCAAGTAATGGTCAAATCCATAGTGGTCATTGATGAGTCTAATAGTCCGGTCAGTGACTGTCACTGAGAGATGAGTGTTGAGTACTTCAGACTTGACCACAGTGCGCTTCAATACTGGGACCCAGTAGTGTGGTACTCTGCGCTTATGAGGATCCCGTTTTTGGAAACCTAAAACAAGAATTAATTTCAAAAATAATAACAATGGATTGAATAATAACGTCACAAGCTAAAACTACGCAGTAGTTTGGACTTAGTAATGTTGGCAAACAATGATATTACATAAACACAATAACAACCTTTTATCACAGCTTCACCACCCCAAATCCCATCATGTATTTCCGCTGGATGTTTCAGAGGAATAGGAACGTTTTGAATAGGCAAAGTCTCCCCCGTCAGCTCATCTCGTTTCCACTTGCCCTCCTGGGGGACGAAATGAACAGCAGCAGGTTTCAGAACCTTCCATTCTCTCCAAAACTTCTTGTAAGCTTGAGGTAAATCAGCTGCTATTCCCGCATCAAACCTGCCTTTTTTCTTGAACGTCTTAGCTAAATGCCGCGCAGTAGCCTAGGAAAACATAAAATAATTATAGATCGTGGCAATGAATGAGTATCTGAAGGATGATGAAACACATAAAGAATAGTTACCTGAATGCGTGACGAAGCCATTTATTTTTTCCTACAGTATCAAATCAAATCTGGGATCGTCATATATTTGAGAGTCCAATTTATTTGAGATTTATGCCCATTCAATTTTATGAATTTTTGCCAGACAACTATGATAAGATGTGTGAATTGTGTGATAATGTGATTCTGGTTGACGTGCTTGACGTTTAAGAAAAAACATTTGAGTTAACGCAAAACACGCTGTACTGACATGCCATGACGTGAAATACCGAAAAAACCGGAATCCAATTGACAGCAGTCACTGAATCGGAATTTCGACATTTTCGACATTTGACAATGACACGTCAGTTCAAGAAATAGCAAGTGGTGGTGGTGGCAAAAATATTATTAAGCTTTGTTTATCGTTAATTATTAGATTTGTTCATCTCATTTTTGTTATTTCGGGTCTATCCGAAGTTTTCTATTGTTCTGGTGAATTATACGACATTTCGGTCATTAATGTTAGCAGATCGTAGTGAGCTATGTCTGACAATAAAAACGTCGATAAGATTCCTGAGAAGGGCCAACTGGAGGCCCCTGATATCAATATAGCAGTAGCAAGCAGTGAGGTGTCCAGTGTAGCAGGAAGTGTTAAAAGTGTGAAGGTACGTCATACTATAATATTTACTTAATTTGCAAGTGGTATACGTCCTTGACATAACTTGTTTCAATATCTTGCACGACTGTTGTAGCACCTACGAAGCATTGATATCAAACATTCCATATGTTTCAGTTATTAATTACGTCGCAAATGTTTGTTTTTAGGTTATTTTTTATACTGATTAGCAATTTACACTTACTTAGATAAGAAGTGAGTAGATGAAGGCTACTGGTAGAATAAAGAATAATAACTTATTCTCTAGCTTTAAATTGACCCTGAGATTACATTTGGCAAGGAATAAAGACAAATGTTCTGTTCTGTTTTTCTAATTACATTTTTAAATACACAGGTCGGATTTTCCAAATGGGGGCAACAAAATGTCAATCATTGTTATTTTAAAAGTTAGGGAAGGTATCCTAAGATCATTTTCGTGTAGCATCATTGGACCTGCTTTCTGCCCTCATTAATCCATTTGGCAAATCCACCTTGTATGTGTACAAAAAATATATCATTATTAGTAAACATCGGTATCAACGTTCAAATTTCGTGGCACTTGGTAAGGGTCGCAAAAAAAGAAATACATAGGTATCATTGTTTTATTTATTAGTAATAAATAACATTTAATTTATTTTTATTCTTAATCGTACTTTGGTAAACTGTACATATATTTAAAGAGGTTTATATTCTTAATACGTCATAGAACCTCAATACTCATTTCATTATCCATTTGTAAAAAAAATTCTAAATGCCAAATAGGCAACAAATGTCAATTTAATTGTCATGCAAAATAATATGTGGTAAAATCTTCAACGATAATAGTTCTTAAAAACACTTACAACTACAATTTAGCATTGATAAATCTTTACCCAACTCCCTATCAGACTTGAGAAAATGGATTTGACGCAGTATACTGATTTTATATTCACTAACGAAGGTGCTTGCTGTACTATTTGCGAAATGAATATAAAAAAGAAAAGGTACAATATAGAGAAACATTTGAAATCAAAATCTCATCAAGATAAATTATCTGATTCACGCTGCCATTTACAGGATATAATACGAGATAATGCTGATTTCGAAATTAAAGACGATATCGTATATTGCAAATTGTGTAATTCGAAATTATTTCCCTCTAAATCTAGTATCGACCGCCATTTAAAAACAGATTTACACAACAAAATTCATAAAAATAATGCACAAGAAAAATTTAATAAAGATTTAACAGAGTTTATGATTTGTTCGAATATACCGTGGTCAAAATTAGACAATCCTAAATTTAGAAATTTTGTAGAAAACCTTTTAAATCATAAATATGGAAACGATATTACTGTGCCGAGTGAAACAAAAATACGAGTAAAATGCTTACCTGAATTGTATGAAAAGAAAAAAAATGAATTGAAAGAGAAATTACAAAATAAAATGATTTACCTCAGTGTTGATGAAACATCAGATTCCGTGGGAAAAAAAGTGGCAAATATTTTGATCGGAGCTCTAGATGGAACTAGTACCCCAGCCACATTTATTTGCTTCTAAGGTATTGGAGGCGACTAACCATTCGACAATAACCAAACTCGTTGAGGAAACCCTTGAAGATCTTTGGGGCGATGAATACAAAAAAAACATGGATAAATTATTATTTTTTATAACGGATGCCGGTTCCTACATGGTAAAAGCAGCTAAAAACCTTGTTCAGAAATATAAAAATATGACTCATGTAACATGCATAGCACATGGATGTAATCGAGTCGCAGAGATAATTAGAAGTCTTTACCCGACCATAAACAGTTTGATTGACTGTATCAAAAAAATATTTCGTAACGCTCCTTCAAGGACAAATTTATTTCATCAAATGTGTGTAAATATTCCTCTACCACCCCGACCCGTGATAACAAGATGGGGAACATGGTTAAATGCTGCCTCATATTATCACATGCATTATGATAAAATCAAATCTGTCATCGATGCCTTAAATCCGCGTGAAGCGAGTGCAATTTCTAAAGCAAAAAAAATTTTCCGTAACCGGAATTTAAAAACTGAGTTACTATTCGTCGATACACACTTTAGTATAATTGCTAAGTCAATAAAATTATTGGAGGATCCAAAACTGAGTCTAGCAGAATCATTAAACATTGTTCATGGTTTGCAAAAAAAAATATCAACGTTAAGGTTACATCAAAATGCCAGAAAAGTTTATTTTAAATTAAAAAGTGTATTAAAGAAAAATCCTGGTTATAAGACTGTACAAATAATTAACCAACTATCTAAAAACAACGAGGCTGAAATACCAGAAAGTGTAAATAAAAACTGTGTGCAAAATTTTCAATGCTTGACATACCTTCCTATTACCTCAGTCAGCGTGGAAAGATCTTTTAGTCATTTAAAATGGATATATTCTTACAGACGTCAATGATTGACAGCAAAATCTATGGAACAAATTTTAGTGATCTATTCTAACTCGTAAAATATTGTATGCCACACCTGGACATAAAGTGGCTTTTTCCGCACGCTACGCGTACGGATAGAGCCGCTTTCTGGCCAAATGTGCACATATTTTTCCAACACGGGAGGTAATAAAGAAAGCCCTCGATCGCATAATTACGTCCCTCGCTTGCAGCTTGGGCCGCAACAATTGCGATTGCGCGGCCTTTCTTTGTTTTACCACCCTAATTAGGAAATGTACTATTTAGGGGCTTTTTTATTTACATATACAAAATAAAGGTTAAAAATACTAAGTGATTTGTTTGTATTTATTTTTCTGCCAACCGTACATTGCCACGAAATTTGAACGTTGATACCGATGTTTAATTATTAGTAATAATCATGAAGTTATCATTTTAAAGTGGAGTACTCTTTGGTCACAATGTGAGGCCGAAAGAGAGGGTTATCTAGGGGTCTGTGTCTCGTTTTGACTAAGGAGGTAATGACATCATCAGACAGTCAAAATGTGTCAAATATGACAATTTGGTGAGTGAGACACCATCCCCTACATCATACTATAGGACCGTTTTTACTACAGTCGACTCTCGTTAATTCGAAACTCAAGGGACCTTCAAAATATTACGAATTATCGAGAGTTTGGAATATCAAATGGTTTGAAATATATTGAGAGTAAAAAAAATGAAACTTGGAATTATTGAGTAATAATCAAATATGTATTTTTTACTAACAACATTGCTGTAATTTAAACAAAATACTCATAATTAACACAATTTTTTTATCTGTATACGTACAACCAACAAAAAAGTCACTGTAACTAAAATAACCAAACAAATAAGACGGCAGTGTGTGTCAGACTAAACATTACAAAAACAAATGCTCCTGCAACAATTAATTGTCTCAAAATGTAGGTAGGTCGACAATTCAAAGTTATTAGAGATTTATGCAATAAACTTACTTATGACTTACTTTATGTAAACTTCGAATTGTCAGGTGTTTGATACCAATGAGTTCGGATTTTGTTATGCAGCGATGAGTTTTTTGTTCGAATTACCAAGTGTTTAAAAATGTATAGATTTTCTAGGGAACCCATGATAAGTTCGAATTATAGAGATATTCGAATTATCCCTTGTTTAAATTAATGAGAGGCAACTGCACTTTTTACTAGTCACCTATGAACAACTGTTTTGCTCGGTAATAAGGTTAAACTGTGGTTAGGGAAATATAGTACGAGTAATATCCGGTTTCTCTCCTGGTCTGTGGTAATAATATGTAATTAACTGATGAATAATTAATTACTCTCTAATCAAAATAGAGATATTTCAGTTTTTTCTGTGTATTATGCTTACTAGCTAGGTAGTGTAAAGTAAAAAATACTAATATCGTATTTAAAATTAAAATGGCGATGGGCAGCACATATCGCGCGGTATAAAGACAATAGATGGACAAAATTGGCAACGAAATGGAAAGGCCCTATTGGCAAAAGGAAAGTGGGTAAGCCATATAAACGATAGCTAGATGATATCAAAGAAACTCCAGGGAAAGACTTGCTAAACAAAGCGGAAGACAGGCAAAAATGGAGAGAGTAGGAGGAGGCCTACACTCGAAGGGGGGTCCAAATTAAATAAATAAATAGTAAATAAACATAACACTAACAACTAGCTATAAGAAACGTACTCATCAATACGCAAAAACTCTAATGTAAAAAAAAAAATGGGATATTTGGAAATAAAGGTTTTTTTATTTTATTTATTTATTTATTTATTTTTAATTGAATACAGTAATCTGACAGCTCTTGCCGTACATTGTAAATCACTTTGTATGGAGGGAACTTTCAGATTACTTGAATTAAAAATACGATATTAGTTGATTTGACCATAAATGTGTAATTCTTCATTTACCATTTATATGCTTTTAGACACTTCAGCGAGTATCATCATCCTCTGAAAGACAGATAAAGTTTGAAAGAGCTCAGAAGTGCCTCGAAAATGCTGCACTCGTGTCAAAAAGGATCAAGGAACATCGCAAAGCTACTGCTGAACTCTTGGGGAGACCCTTCGGTTGGTGATCTTTATATAAATTGAATTAAATAAATGTTTATTTCAGGCATTGGCCCATATTGTTGTTAGTAAAGTACAGACTTAAATATTAATGAATGTCAGTAGGTATACCGGGTGTGGCCTATAACACTTGCAAAAAATTAAAACGTAGATTCCACTCCTTAAGCTAAACAACGTTTGTTCAGCGACTTTTAAAAATAATTTGTGGTTTGATTTTTAATACACTTTAAAGTTTATTTGAACCTGCAATGTATTCCGAAATTGATTATCTGTAGGGTGACAAGACTGACAAGCAATGTCAATAATACTATTTAGTTTGTATGGGAATGAGACAATCTACAGACTACATATTTTCGTATTACAGGCCACACCCGGTATATAATTATTTACTTCACAAATAAAACGCAAAGAACAAGACCCGATGATCATTAACTTATCGCTACCACTAAGGATATAATAAAGAAATAAATACTGATATAAATTTATAGCAGAAACTACAAATATTACTCAATTAACATTAAAATAATTTATATATCTTTATGAACAATTACTTTATTTGTATTGCCATACCATAAGTTTATATTCTCAAAGTTATTTTTGGCATTTTATGGAGAAACTCTTAGTAAAGTATGACCCTCATCCCATCATACTCATCATGGTAGGAAATGGACTTGGCAATTTATCAATGCTTTTCTTTATGTTATGAATATTCAATTAATGAAGAATTGCCTTATGCTGTCATTGCCAATTCAATTAATTAAATGATTGGAACTAGCACTAGTATTCTTCATGCAAGTGGTTTTATAACGGGTGATAACAAAAAAATGAGAATTCTTTCAGAGGCGAAAAAAAAAATCTTCTCTACCTTTTTTTGAGTTTTGGATGTTCTTAGGCAATTCACACATAATAGTTATTTACAAAACCATCAATGGACATAAGAATAGGGCCCGTGGTCAGCTGTTCGTCAAAGTACAGACACAATGTCCGAACAAGATCGTTGGACGGCATGTTTTTCCCTTTTGTGCACATATGACCTTGATCCCTTCTATCAACTGGGTAACATTTTCAGCTTTCAGATTGTTTAAATACTTAATTACGACATGACTAAAAAATATTTAGCATCCAGCCACGTTGTGAAAAAAATTTGAGGTATCGGATTTTCACTCGACGTCTAAAATTAATGATTTTCATGTGTGATTTCGAATCGTCCAGCGACACTGTGATATAAAATGTATTTTTGCTGATCTATGTATTCTAGTAATCTTATCTGCTAGCGGCATTCTAGACCTATCTTTTCAAACATCAACAAATGTAGGTACCGTTGGAAAACTTGAAATTTTTCTTGGCAACTCGTTGGCTGGTGGAATCATCATCATTAAAGATACAATTCTGTTTGTCCAGTCTTCCCTTGGTCATTATGTTTGCTAATCTCCCGCAACCATTTCTGTAAACTACAGTCATGGATGTAAGAATTCTACAAATAGCAAGATACGGGTACATTTTCCTTTACTAAAATGACATACACAGTGGTTTTTGTCCATGTTTAAGTTTGAAATATAAAAAAGTACAAGGGATTTTCGCATGGCTTCTTGTTTCGACACCATTTTTTACTAATACAAGTGCTAGAAAAAATAAAATAAACAAAATTAAAGAACCTCTAAGACATCGCCACAACTTCATAAACAAACGATTTTGTTTACGTAAATAGTTAAATTTTTATGTCTAAAGAAAATGAGTCTCATTTTTTTGTTATCACCCGTTAGTTTGCAGTCAATCAATACTGTAACAGATTGGGTTGCCATGGTGCTATCGTAAATAAGCTCTTAAGGGGAGTGTATAGAGAAATAGTCTTTATTATTACTATTATATAAGGTTTTAATTTCAAAAAGTTTTTTTACGAAATGCCAGAAGTTCGTTGGTGAACAATAGAGAGCTTCTTTTAATAATGGGTTACTATTTTATTTAGATAACAATTTTGCTTGTAATATTTTCATAAAGTTTATCCTTTTTAACTTTACAAGTTTTAACAATCTAAAAAAAGGGTAAGTATATGTATGTAACTAAATGACTTGATTGTTCATTAACAGAAGATGACGATCTTGATGACTCAGTGTCAGAGATGGCGTCCACCGTGAGTGAGAGAACAAGTTACTCGGCTACCACTGACACATCCACTACTCTCTCGGTTCAAGAGGCCTTAAACAGTAAGAAAAACATTATTAATATAGAAAATTCCAGAGATATTTGCTTGTGTTCATTTCTATCTTCAGCTGCTCAACCAATAAACCGAAAAAGGTCCTCAGCTATATTGTTTTGTGATTTGTTTTTGTTTACATTACTACTGTAGCATTGTATTCACCCAATGTATTTTCAGTTCCAGGCATCAGTGAAAGTTTAGCAAATACATTAAAGCAGAAAGAATTACTAATGGAAAGAATAAAGCAATATAAGGAGATAAGTAAAAAACCTATGTATAAATCACCAGTTAGTAGAAAAGAATCAGTTTCAGAGTCCAAGTTTGAAACTAAAAAGGTTAGTATAAGGTTTATTAAATTAAAGTTCTATAACATAAACATAAATACTCTTTATTGCACACCTCAAAATAAAGAAACACATAAAATACAATCCTCTATCCATCTATTTTATCCTTCTTAGGTTCATCTAACAAGAAAATGTTGAATAAAATAGTAAAAGAAATGAAAGTGAATAATTAAACAAATAAAAAGAAATGCAACTGTGCTCCAAAGTCCAATTCAAAATGGTTTGAATTTTTAAAAGTAATTTGGGGTAGGATCATAGGCTTTAAACGGCTATTATAAAGGGTGATTCATGAGACGTGAGCAGGCTTAACACGACGGATTCAGTTAAAAATAAGCTATTGTTTGATATCAGTATTAGTGTGATAAGCGCAAAATTTTTTTTTTAATAAAAATAAAACGTTTGAAATTATTTACGACACGCATGGTCACTCTACAATTAGAATACTCCGTCGAGTACTGATATTCTCTTGTTTTTCTGTGATATGTGTCAAATTGATGTCTGGTTACTTTTGAAACATCGTATCTCCACGGATCAGAAGACAATCCGGATAGTACTTTTACTATATTTCCCTAACCACAGTTGAACCTTATTACCGAGCAAAAGAGTCGTTCATAGGTCACTAGTAAAAAGTAATAAAAACGGTCCGAAAGAGAGCATAATGTAGGGGGCGGTGTCTCACTCGCACAATGCTGCCAACTTATGAAACTTACCAATGTGGTTTTATTTATATACATTTATTTTAGTAACACACTAGAAGTTACTTCCTACTTATAATAATTTATTGCAAGATTTGAATTAATACTTTGTTCCCTTTTAGCTGCTTTGAATTTTTTTGCGACGTAAATATTATTCATTCATTAAATTAAAGAATTGCAATTAATATTGCAGACACTAGTAAGTTTTGTAATATTTTAAATACGGTCTGTTATCCCCATCCCATCAGTCTCATCACTGACATAATATGTCACTGATATTATTTCAAATGACGCCGCTCAGCTCAACAACATTTCGTAACAACATCTTTAAGTAAAAATGGTCAAGATATGTTGCGTAAAAGGGTGCAGGGGTGAGACTTTACAATAAAGTAGACTTTCCTTTCACCGGTAATCCACAATCATTCAATTTTACGATTTAATAACAAGTTAAGATTGTCAAACAATAGGGTGACTATGATGTCGGCAAGCTGCGGGTCGGTTTTGTTGTTTTTACAGAAATGTACATTAGTACATGGTCTTTTCCTAAGTATTACTTACACAGGACAGGAGTGGCCCGCGGGTCTTTTTAGGCCCTTTCGAAAGGGTCCTAAAATGGCACAAGGCCATACAAAAAAATTTAGTAGTGGCAGTATAATAAATAAATAAATAAATATTAAATAAATATTATGGGACAATCTTACACTAATCAACCTAGTCCCACAGTAAGCTCAATAAGGCTTGTGTTGTGGGTACTAGACGACGATATATGTAATAGATATATACATATAAATACTTAAATACATAGAAAACATCCATAACTCAGGAACAAATATCCGTGATAAACACACAAATAAATGCCCTGACCAGGATTCGAACCCGGGACCTCCTGCTTCATAGGCAGGGTCACTACCAACTAGGCTAGGAGGCCGTTAAAATATACTTTATTGTACAACAAAGAAAAATTACAACAAACAGGAAGAATATACAATATTTGTACATGGAAGAGATCTCTTCCAGTCAACCATTGAGCAGTTTGATGTATTGATGTTTTCTTTATTTACCTTTAAGTATATTAAAGTCGGAGAACTGTCCACATTAGATATGACGCAATAGTGAGAGCCACGAACCCCCTGTACTTACTTAGTTTTAGTTTGCTACACTAACTATACCCTATTTTAAGACGCGGACATCTGGCAATTGTTCATCGGTGTTATGCAAACGAGTTGTAAGAAATAAATATCTTACAGTTCTAGGTTTGATGCCGTGCAGTATCATGTAATTAATAAGATTATATCATTTTCAGGAGTTTCTGTTGGGGGAAAATAGTGCAAAATGACGTTACGTTAATGTATTGTTTGTCGCCTACCTACTGTTTTTTTTCCGTAGCGATACGCAATGTTTTTACTTTTTTGTTATTATATTAGCGATAGGCTTCGACAGTTTTTACCTATTAACTGAAATATTTTGCTGGTCTGCTACTCTGACGTCCTCCGATAAATAGCTGCCAGATGCCTGGATCTAGCAATAAGTTTAAAATAGTAAACTAATTAGAGGGGTTCTCTGCTCTCATTATTGCGCCAACGTATCTGAAGTGGCCAGCTCCTCAAGTCAGTAGAATGTATAAGTTCCCATATGAACTATGAGACTTCTCTTTCTGGACAATACTTACTAGACGACAAGCATATTTTATTTTATATTTATCTTCATATTATCCCAATCCCACATACATCATAGTACATATGGTCACTCTACTTAGAATGGGATGCAGCCCCCCACATTACCATCTCTTTCGGCCTCACTTTGTGGTCGAAGTATGACCTCCAGATTGTATTTAACTTCTTGCGTATCTCACTTAATTTTTTTAAAAATTTTTCATAATCAAAGTGCTGTCATGATTATCAAAGAGGTTTTATCTTTATTGATTTGTTTATGTGGGGTGACCATGATTACAGAGAATAAAATTTCTACGAAACAAAAAGGTTAAAAAAAATTGAAAGGCGTTATTGTTTCACTTAAACATGATGGCGGTGGATTCATTATCGTTAACTAAGTGTGTAGGGTTGTTCCTGCTCACGTCTCACGAATCATCCTGTATAGTTAAAGGTGAAGTTTGTTAAAATGATTTTGTATGAATATGTATCATTTATTTTTAGAGCTTAGGTACCAGTGATATGACGCAACTTCACAACACAATAAAGGAAAAGGAAAATGCTTTGAGTTTAGTCCAGGTAAAAATGAAAGCAATGGAAAATACCATCCTAGATTTACAAGAAAAGATAAATGAAAAAGATCAAATTATTGAAGCAAAACACAAAGCTAATGTGCTTATGTCAGAAAGTTTTCATAAAAAAGGTATGGTCAATCCTTAGTCATATAATTATGAACAGAACATGTATATATATATATATATATATTTGTTAATATTATTTAATGTTTTCCTTTGCTTGCCCTCTATCCCATCATTTGGCCATATCAATTTTAATGTAAGGGACTATTTTTTACTTTTAGAAAAAGAATTGCAAGATATACTGGCGGACACTAGGCAGCAAATGTCTAAAATGCAAGAAAATTTCATTGAAATAGAAGGGAAATGGATTGAAGAAAAAAATAAATTTACTGAAGAGATTAAAGAAAAAGACGAAAAAATTAAACACCTGGAGGAAGCTAAAGACATCTTAGATGATTCTAGATTTGAAATCAGCGTCGATCAGTCAAAGCTCATTGAAGAACTCGACTCTAAAAATAAAGAAATTTTGTCTTTAAAAGAAAAAATTGAGCTATTGGAACAAGTGCAAGACTCCACACCTGACCCAATCCAAACAGTTGAAGTAGAAAAGGCAACTTTGGAGACAACTGATGTAAATGAGCTTATGAAAAAAATAGAATTTTTGGAACAGTTGAATTCCCAAATTAGGCGAACTAACAAGGAATTGGAAAATAACTTGTTGAAAAATATTCCTGAATCACAATCTGCTGCTACAACTTCTCCTAGCAAAAGTACCAAAAGTCCTCTCCCTACTCGTAAAGGTGGTAGAGCTGCTAAATCTAAGTCTCCTTGGAGCAACATGTCTTCTGAACCAGGCTCTACAGAGCCAGAGAAAAAAGGGACCAAAACAGATATATCCAAGCTAGAAACCGTTATCCGGTCACTCAACAAAGACATTCTAGATAAAGAATTTGAAATAACGAAACAAGATGCATTGATTTTTGAACTTCAGGCTGCAAACACTAAATTTGAAAATACTTTGAAAGAACTTCAAGAGACTATAGATAAACCAAAACAGCCTGTTGTGACACTTGATGTTGGAATCTTGACGGATCCTACTGAGCCTGTTTCAGTGTATCTAGAAGCCCAAAGTGAAGAAATTAGTTCTGAACCTGTGAAAGACCTGCAAACATTACTTAAGGAAGCAGAAGAGCAGATAGCAAGTCTCACAAGTGAAATTGAAGCTGCTAATAAGAATATGATTAAGGTGAAATCAAACCATAAACTAAAATTAAAACAGATGCAGAAAACCATCGACAATTTTAGCAAAGTATCTGACTCTAATGCGGAAATAATAAAACTTAATGAAGAGATGCACCAATTGACGCAAAAAGTTGCAGAGTTGGAAGAAGAGAAAGGAAATTTGCAGTTACATCTTGTTGACTATGATAGTGGAAGATGTGAGTTCAATTTGGTTTTAAGATGTAGTTACTTTATTACTATAGGCAAAATATGCCAGTTTGGTGGCAAATACGTTCATCAATAAGCGTACTTACACCTGACGCACCGCCTCGCGAGGGAAATGCCGCGCGAGGCAGCTCGGCTAGTGTGGACGTGCCTCGGCTGAGGCAAACGCACGCGCGGCCGCAATGCCTCGGGCGAGGCACGTCCACACTAGCCGACTCGCGCGGCAATTTCTTCGCGAGGGGGTGCGTCAGGTGTAAGCCCGCCTAATGAAACTTTGTTTATAACTTTATCTTCACACTAGAAATGAGGATCTGCTGAGTCCTAGGAAAATTTAGGGGTCTTACCCCTTTACGGGGGATATAGGGGAGAGGAACTTAAAAACCGGCCAAGTGCGTATCAGACCACGTATAATAGAGGGTTCCGTATCTTCGACGAAATCAAAACGAACTAATACCAAAAGGTCGTATCTGCATATGGAAAAACGTTTAGGAGATCTCAAAAACTCAATAATCGCTCAACCGATAATATTTAAATTTAGTTTATAGAAAGTAAGTGTTAAGGCGCATCTTCTTGATTTTTTCATATTTTTTAACTTATGGTTCTAAAGCTATAGGGGGAAAACACAATTTTTTTGACTTTCGAAGCGATTATTTCTGTAAATATTCACTGAAACAAAAAATGTTTTAAGAAACCTCAATAAATAAGACCCTTATGATGATAAAGAAATAGTTGCATTTATTTCAAATTATTAACATACTATCCATTGATGTGCAACAAGTTGATATTTTAATAGAGATACTAAGCAATAGTTTTACAATATAGGTGACGATATATCAAGATATATTGATAGTAAATTCCTCCCGTTTTTCACCCTATATGTTCTCAGTTGATATTTAGTTTTTTTTTTAAACTCTTCATATCTCGCAAAATATTGATCCTATACGTATGAGTATGGTCCCATTCGATTCGACGCAAAAAAATTACATAGAAAATGACAGTTCATTAGCCCATTTAAAAAAATTTGGGTTTTAAAAAAAATTCCTTCTCGACTCGACTCATCCTCATTTCTAGTGGCAAGATAAAGTTAATAAACAAAGTTTCATTGATTGATTGATGTACATGTCTTGCCTCGAGTTTGATAAGGTCGATTGTCAGGAAAGTCAACTTTTTAGGAGAGCCAAATCAAAATAGAAACGGTTGTTTGCCAATATTTCATGAATTATAAATGCTATAGAAATATTTTTTTATGTTAAACAACTGTTATTATTATGCAATATTTATCAGCTCCAATCTAACGATTTTCTTTCTCCTAGTTGACCAATACACAAAATCATAAAATCGTATTTTTACTTACACACTCTTCCCTGCAAATATTTGAGCTAATTACGGTCGGTCGGTAAAAGTTTGAGGCAAAACGTGGCATCTACTGATACGCACCGCACCTCACAGAAGGCTGCATTTTAGGTGCATAACGTCACAAGTCAATTCTCGCTATCCAAAAAATATTTGAGAAGAAAATGTCTGGAAAAACACGAATGTTAAATTAATACATTATGCCTTGCAGATATTTACAAAATCTGCAAATCTGACCTTATGTACTTTCTGTACCTCAGAAAATGATCGTAATACCAGAGTCAGCTTGTCAGAAAGAGATTACTCTATTTATTACCTTCATGTAAAAGTTACATTTTGGTCGGATGTTCACATCCGACGTTAGGGAATTGGAGTCGAGATGTAACTAATGGCACGATTTTTTTCCAGTGACAGAATCGGATATTTACAAAAAGCTTTTGGAAATGGAGAACTTAGCTGAAGCAAGATTGAAATCTATTAGTGTTTTAGAAGCGCAGAAATTCGACTTAGTCCAAGGTAAGCTTGTGTGTGCTCTTTCTTAAAATGATTTTCAGTAAGAGGGCAATGTATTTGAAGCAAGGAGCTTGTTCAGTGTAAATCCTTCTTCAACCAGCTCCTAAGAATCGACTTGTACTTATTAACTTAGTTTTGGAACTGCAGTTACAAGCACAGTTTTATAGGGATTCTATAAACCTAACGAGTATGTACTGATTTAGTATTTGATGTTCATAATGATAAAAGACAGTAATATATGATTGACTTCCACATTCAGCGCACCGCCGGGCGCATATGGCCGATTTAATATGCACAATTATGAGCGCGGCGGTGAATATGTAATACTATTTTTTTTTTCAGAATTACATATTTTACAACAAAAGAATGCTGAAATGGAAGACAAATTAGAAGACATGTCTCATTTACACAGCGAGCAAGTTAGTTCAGAAATGAAATCTGTTCAATTAGAAGAGCAAGTCGATGAACTCACAGCCTCGAGAAAAGAACTAGAGCTTGTGGTAGAGAACCTCAAACTTGACAAAGAACATTTAAATGATACAATTAAGTTGTTACAAGACGAAAAAGTGGAACTGAACCACAAATTACAACATTACGCACAAGAAAATATCGAATTAACCGATAAACTTGAAAAACTTAGTGTTGAAAAAGTCAGTTCAGCTGAATCCATAGAAATTGTTGAGTCACTGACTACTCAAGAGAAACTTGAGCTTGAGCAATACAATAAAGGCATAACTGAGACAAAAGGTGATTCGGACAATACTGATGAATACAAGGGAACATTACCACCTGAATGCAATGAGAGTATAGAAAAACTAGTCGAAGAAAGTGCTGAATTAAATAAAAAAATCGAATTGTTCACTCAAGAAAGACAGGAAGTCATGGAGAAAATGGGCCACATTAGTTCAGAAAATGAATCACTTCACAAGACACTAGTTGATTTAACTGAAAGGTGCAACTGGTTAGAATCTAATATTAACGAATTGACTAAACAGAAAAACGATTTTGAAGTTTTGAATGAAGAGCTTAATCGCCAAATCGAAGAGCTGAATCGTGAACGCGCTGAACTGGTTAAGGGAAGTGTAGAGGCCACTAAACCATCTAGTCTTGAGGATGTTGCTGAAGCAATTGCATCTGATCCACAGCACGATGACAAGTCGACTGGGGATAAAGCAATTAGTAGAACCAAATCTGTTAAACAATTGACCAAGGAGATATTAAAACTCAAAAATACGATTAAAGAAAGAGAAGCAGAAATTGGAGATTGCCAAATGAAAATCTTGTCATTAGAAGAGCAGCATCAGAAACAAAACGATCTTATTCAGAACAATGCGGCTTATGAAAATAAGATCAAAGCTCTAATTGAAGAAAACAAACAACTAAGGGAAGAATTGGGTGTTGTCAAAAAAGACACAGAAGCTGAACAACAACTGTTAAAGTTACAGGAAGCCAATACTTTGTTACATCATGAACTACAGAACATACAGAAAGAATACGCGAATGCAATAAAAACTCGTGATGCTAGGATCAGTGAAGTGGAAAAGATGTTACAGGATTATGAGAAACAAATAATAAATTACAGTAATACTTTGCAACAGAAAGATAAGGAGATTTCAGAATACATTAATCAAATAACTAAACTAAACGATGTCTCTCAAAAATTAAAATCAACTGTCGATCTACTTGAAGAAGAGAAATCAAAAGATCAAAATGCAGAATTAATAAAGTCGTTGAATAAACAAATCGCAGTTTTCCAGAGGAAGCTAGCTGAATATGAAGAAAAATTGAGGCTATTCGAAGAAGAAAAAATGCAATTACTTAATTTGAAAAACACTATGGAGGCTAAAAATACAACTCTCGAAACAGAATTGCAAAAACTGCAGGAAATATTGTCTGAAAAACAAACTCTCATTAAGGAATTACAACTACAACAACAAAAACACACAGAAGAAATGAACTTAGTTACTCAGGAAGTTAAAGAACGAGACGAAGAAATTCATGAAATTAAGTTACAGTTGAGAAAAGAGTCAATCGAGAATGAGAAGTTACGCAATAGTTTATCTGAAAAAGAAAATGCCACAACAAATTTTACGAAGGAACACGACGAAACTAACGCAAAACTTGAAAAGCTGATGCACGAAAAAGAAGAATTGATCGAAAAGTTTTCAACCGCGGAAAATAAAAATAAGGAGTTAATGGAGAAATTGAAAAAGTTTGCTGTTAATTTCAAGAAAAAAGCAACCGGATATGCTGCGTTGGAGGCTGAGTTTGGCGAAATTCAGAAACAACTTCAGGAGAAAAATTCTCAACTAGAGGACTTATTGACTCAAACCGAATCTCTGTCAGTAATTCAAGATAAACTTAAAAATACCGAAGATGAATTGATTAGGATAAAAACTCAAAACCAGGCTTTAGAACAGCAAAACTCAAAGCACATTGAACATTTGCATGCTGAGTTAAGAATCACCCAAGATCGTTTGACGAATGCTGTTAATGAAATCTCTGGTCTAAGTCATTCAGTTCATACCCTAGCAAGTGAGCGAGATTCTATGCTAGAAGAAAATAATTTACTTAAAAATCAAGTTGACACCTTCAATAAAAAGATGGTTGAATATGAAATAGAACAAAAGAATAATACAAATTTTGTTACCAAAATCAGCACCTTAGAAATAGAATTAAATCAAAAACAAAGTCAAATAGAAGAGTTAACAAATTCTCTTAATCTTCAAGAGCAACAGATTAGCCAATTTAGGTGTGGATATGAGGCTAAACTGCAAGAAAGAGAATTATACATAGAAAGTCTAGATTCCGAAATAAGTAAATACAAAAGTCGCATTTGTCGCCTCGAAGATACTATCTCTACCATGGAAGATAGGCGTCACTCGTTAGAGCGGAAAGCTGACCAGCTAGGCAGTCAATTACAAGAAAAACATAAAGCATACACCGAATACACTAGTCAAGAAGACGAGCTAGTAGGAAGATTAGCTGTTTTAATGGACCATGATAGGGTAGTTGAAAAACAATTACATGAAATCGAAAGTGAAAACAAGGAATTACAATTTAAAGTACAACATTTAAGTGACGAAAATCTTCGCTTGAAAACGTCACTATCAGACATACAAGAGTATTGTAATACACTTACCGATAAAGCTAGTAAAACTGATTCTGCTGAGTCTGATAATGTAAAGTACAGAACGCAGGTCAACGAGCTCGAGAATCAATTGAAACGGATTGTTCAGGATCATCAGACACTTACATTGCAAAGAAAGCATGACGTTGAAGAACTAGAAACAGAATTCAATACACAAATTGAAAATGCCATCAAAGAGAAAAAAATACTCAGTGAGAAATACGAAAAAACTTGTGAGCATATCAATCAACTGGACAATAAATTACAAGAGTATGTAAGTACCATTCATTCATTAAATATGAACGTTGAAGAGCTGACTAAAATCAATCAAGAATTAAGAGAAAGTTCTGCTAGTAAAGAACAAGTTCAACCTGCGGATTATACTGAGCAATACATCAGTGAAATTAATAGACTGAATTCCGCCCTTAACAATAAGAGCCAAGAAACTTTGGATCTGAACAACAAAGTAAAATCACTGCAAACTAACAACGCGGCAGCAATATACAAATTACAGAATGACATATCGGATTTAAATACTAAATTACAGAATAGTTCAATCGAACTGGAGCAACTTGCCAATAAAACGCAAGTTTTATCACAAAATAATGAACAGTTGCAATCAATGCTCATCCAAAAAGATGAGCAAATCAAACAACTGTCCGAAAATAAGAAAATGTTCTTCGAAATTAATGTTCCTAAGACCGAAGGAATGGTGATATCATCTACTATTGAACCTCTGAAGGGTGAAGCTAAACCTTTCGATATGTCATCGCTTGAATCGCAAATTCTTCCTGATGTTCCTACAGATGGACATAAAACTGAAACAAAATCACCGAAAATTTCGAAGGAAACACAAAAAGAAGCAATGATGCTCGTTGGTACAGAAATAGTCACTGAGCCAGAAATTGTACCTAAAAAGTCTTATTTGTGTTATAAGGGAGATGAAGATATCTCACAAGAGTCTGATCCGTTCAATTCTGATGAAGGTTGGGGTCTAGGGGAGGGTGAAGAAACACTTGATGTTACTCAAGGGTTGTCCCATTTGCAAGAACAACTACACCAACTTCAGAAAGACAATGCCTCTTTAAAAGCTGAAGTTCAAGCAAGCAATACGAAGCTACTTAAAGCAATGAAAAAACTAAAAGAACTTAAATCTGCTAATGAAATGTTAACAAATGAACTTAAACTATCTAAGCAATTATCTCAGTCATCGTTTTTGGATTCAGCCATAGAAGATGAACTTAGAATCAACATACAAGATTTAGAGAAAAAAATTGATGAAATAAGTACAGAATTAAAGAAAGAAAAACGAGAGAAGGAAGCTATTAAGAAACAAAACGAGGTGATTCAAAATGCAAATGAAAAGTTAACCGAAATTAAAGAGAAAATGGACAGTGAAATAGAACTTTGGAAATTTAAATTTAAGGAAGTTAATGATAAGATGTCGACGTTGCAGTGGGGAGGAGATACCAAAGATTCCCCAGATCACAAACCTGCTGCTTCTGATTCTAACCAAGCTCATTTTTATGATGAGATGCAAAAACTAGAAAAAGAAAATGACGAACTACATTTGATGATTGAGCAGTTAAACAGCCAAAATAAAGAACTGAATTTACAACAGGCTAATTTGAAGGAGGAGTTATCTAAAAAAATAAAAGAGATACATGTGATTTGTGGTAACTGCGATACTCTTAATACACAATTAGATGAAATGAACAATGTTAATCTCGATTTATCACATCAATTTGAAGCACTAAGAAAGCAAGTGGTTGATCTTGAATTAAAATTAAGTGAAGCAACCAAGAACGCCGAATTAATTAAGTCTGATTACGAGCAATTGCAAAACGAATTAACTACGAAGAATATGACGCTGGAAAAAGTAGTTAACTCCTTGAAAACAGAAGTTAGTAACGCAACTTCAAAATCTTCTGATTTAATAACAGAACTAGAAACAGCCAACGCTAAATTACTTTGGTATGAAAATGAACTACAGAATAAAATGAAATCAGGCGAATCTAATAATATCGATCTAAATCAGAAATGTTCTACGTTAGAGCAACAATTATTGCATTTACAATATAATTTAGAAGAAGCCAATAAAAAGGCAGCAGACTTGGAAACAGAAAAGAGAAATCTTTTACAGAAAATACAGGGTTATGAGCTGAAACTCAGTGAATTTAATGAGAAACTTAAAAATCATAGTGCAGAAAATGATCAAAATGGCGACTTGGTTCAGAAAATACAAGAATGCGAGTTCAAAATAAAAGAACTGAATGCTAAGATTGAAAACCTTAACACAGAAAACGATCAGTTGCTGTCCACTGTTGCCGAGCTGCGTGCCTCCTTGTCGACGGCGGTTGACCAGAGGGGTTTCGAAATAGCGGAACTCTGGAAACAACACTTAGCACAAAGAGAAGCAGATTTCCAAAACACGGAACACGAACTCAGAACTCAGTTGAGTGCTTCGGAAGCCAAATATGAACAGCTTTTAGACCATGTCCAATCATCCAGTCAAGAAGAAACTAACAAATTAGTTACTATGGAACAGGTTGGTTCATTGCAAAGTAAATTAAAAGACAAAGAGGAACACTTAAGTAATCTACAAGATAAATATGGAGAAGTAATGAATCAATTAGATATATTACGCTCAGAAATGGAAGACGAAAAGCATATGCATGAAAATAAATTATTAGTTCAACAGGAAGAATATGAGAAACAGTTACAAGAAATCATAAGCAGAAACCAAGAAAACACAGATGGATTCAAACCAGTTATTCAATCTCTTGAAACTGAATTGGCTGTGACAAGAGAGGCTAACGTTGAATTAAAACAGCAACTATTGCAACTGAATGAAAAATTACAGCAGGCGGAGTCTTCAATTATTGAAATAAATAATCTATTGCAATTAAAAGATAGTGAGATATACCAAAAAACACATGACTATACTATTGCGTTCGCTCAAAGGAACGAAGAGTTTGAAAACGTTAGAAAGCAATTAGTAGATTATGAAAAGAAGTTCGAAGACTTGACCTACGAGAAGGAGTCTGAATTGGCAATTCTTAGACTTAAAAATCACGATAACAATCAAGATTTCGATAAACTGCGAAACGAGTATAAAGTAGAAAAAGCTAATTTGGTTCAGGCTCTGAACGACAAAATTGTAGAATGCACCAATCTAAATAAACAGATAGTAGATCTAAATACAATTTTAGAGGAACATTCCGCTAAGGCTGCTGAAACTCAGGAAGTTTTAGAGAACCAAGAGTATGAAATAGTAACATTGAAAGATGAAATAGCTAGCCTACAAGATGCGTTGCGATCCACGAGTAGTAAAATAGAAAAACACGTCAGGTTTGCTTCGGATACTAAGCCTGCAGCTGAGGGCGAGGCGGCTGAGGACATGAGTGGTGATTTGTTAGATGCTGTGCCTAGAGCGGAGTTGGATTTAGCATTGTACATGCTCCACCAGAGAGACGTCCGTTGCGAGGAGTTGACGATGGAACTCACGCAGCTGTTAGAAGAGAGGGACACGCTTCAGTTGCGTTTGTCAGACAGCCTGCGGTCGTGCGAGGAGATCAAGTCGAAGTGTATGGCAGCCGGGCTCGACGTGTCGACGAGTTCTGTTCAGGAGGGTATGGTGGAGTCGAGCGTCAGCATGGAGAAGGAACAGCAGTTCGTGGACACCCATCGCGGCCAGTCTCGAAACAGCAGCATAAGCGATCCTGATGGAGAGAAACCAAAGTTACAAGCCAAGTAAGTAATTTTTTAAGTATTTCAGTATTTTGTTCATCGTGATACTTTCCGTGTTCGCTGCTAGATGGTGATGTAATATTTGTTTAGTAATCAGTGTACTTTAAATTAATAAAATTGTGCACTAACTTAACTTTCACCTTTCACAGGCTATCGGAGCTTCGCAGCGTGAAGCACAGTCGCGACGTAGTATTTCGGCACGAGAGCGAGGCGAGAGAGCTCGGCATGCGACTACTGCAACGCGACGTTGCCAACCTTCCTCCCGAGGCCGTGCACCAGCTGACGCAAGCGCACCACACGCTCTGTAAGTACAGTATATGCAACACGTCGTGGCATGAGAGCAAGACGAGGCAAAGCATGCGACGTCTGCAGCGTGGTGTTGCCAACATTACCCCTTTGGCCGTGTAGCTTTAGGTTAGTGTACTAAAACGTTTACCGTACATTGTTTATAATTCTGTGATCATCAACTTACCGTACAATGTTTCAGTTTTATCAAATTTAAATTTGAACATTGTCACAGTGTCACTAAGTCTAAATTTAATTACCCTGAAAATGTAACATAGAACCCTTTAATATTGGGCCAGCGAACTGTCTTACTTAATTTTAAACTAACTTCTGATACCTATATCTTCTAGAATCATTTTCGCGTTGGGACACTAGCGATATTGATATAGTAAACAACACTGTATATACAGAAAAATAGTTATACTCATAATATTATTTTTATATTCCAGCCCGCGACTCTCAAAGCACATCTACCGTCCTCCTGAACTGGCTACGAGGCAAGAGTACACCAAAAGTCGTTCACATGTGAGTCTGATGTGTTCCACAAAACACGGTTTTAGTTATAAGCTTATTATCGTATACCAAACTTACCGGGTCGTAAAGGCAAAGAACATAAAATCACCAAGGATGAGAACACTCAACAATGTATACATTGGCGTTCTCTATAAGAAAACATTTAATTTGATTAAATCAGAAAAAAATAGATAATGTTTACATGTTAGACATGCATTTATATTAAGATTGTTTTTGCCACCACTAAACCATCCTAAAAGTATGATGCAAAACATTTTCTACTGAAATGTACTTTTTAATTTTGCTATCGAATTACTCCATAGGGGACTTATATTTTAAATCCATAAGCTCTTTCAAGTTCTTTAATGCTAAGGTTTTGTTTTCTGATATTGTGAGTACTCAAAGATTTTTTAAATATATGTTAATTTTTGTTGACTATATGATGAGACAGATATTGGTATCAGGCTATTTCTGACTACGAAATTGTAAACGAACGACTGTCGAACGGTTTAGTTATTAATTTATCATTACAATATGCATTCCTTTTCTATAGATTTCATTCTCTCGTTTTAAAAATACTGACTTATCTCTTTTTCATCTGTATGCTTATATTTATTGTCTTATTTTAAAACTTCTCTGATTGTAGAAAATTGACGTGTTAATCATAGTCAAATGAAAAAAAAGCACTAATTGTAATAGCTATTTTACAAGTAATCTTGGCATTACTTTCCATTTATACCTACGGATTAATTTATTCAAGTGTATCTAACCAATAAGTATTATTCTGACTACATGTAGAATCTGTATGATATATGTATATAAACCAGTGGTCCAAATGGAATGCGGATCGTTGTATATGAATAATATAAACGAACTTGTAAATTTGTGTTTTGATTAAATTGCATTTCATTAATTGTTAAACTGTTTTTCATTTTATTTCCCTGTTCAACTTTCAACTTAAATAGAGTAGGTACTACCTACATATAAAACAGCACAATAGATAGGCTTGTGTCCTAAAACATAATCAGTGCTACAGTTACCTAGTAGGTTACAAAGTTCTGTTACCAGATTTCTGATTGATAAAATATATAATAAAGTTTTAATTAAAAATTTAAAGTAATTATTTAATAGCCTAATTTCTAATGAACATAATATGAGGTAGGATAAATCAGATGGGAAATTTATTGTAAATCCTTGTAAAGCACAAGATTGCCTGAAGACGCAAACACGCGGTAAATTTAAGAAAATTACACTTTACAAAAGTGCATCAAATAAATATTGCACCTTTGTTTAGAAAAGTTCCATTGCTTGTTTGTAAGAAACCTGTTTACTAGAGGTAATTGCGTGACTACCATTTAATTTTCTTGCGATTTTATCGCAATATCCCACAGATATTCCCATTTGAAACATTGCCTATTTTTAAGTTTTGCACAAAAAACATGGATTTAGACTGCTATGGAACAAGCAGATTTGCAACGTATAGTCTAGTATTTTATCGGATAGACGCACGTGAACAATCACGTGAACGTCATTTACCAAATTGAAGCTAAAGAATATAGCTACCGAATTGTGCAAGACTGATGCGTCTTAAACATGATTAAAATAAATAGGATTTAAAATCAACATGAACAAGAAGTGTAATTTTGACGTATATTTTTCACGTCTATTTCTGAGTGTTGTAAAGAATTCTGAAAAAATGCGACAATAATTTTTAATTTAATATATTGACTGTTAAATAAGCTTTTAAATTATGTACAGGAATAATTAAAATATTGCTACCTATTCCTATTTAGGGGGCGTCCATTAATCGCGTCATATTGTTTAGGGGGGGAGGGGGTCAAGAAAAAATCACCAATGATCACCACAGGGGGGAGGGGGGTCTGAACACATATCACGTGTAATTTTTTGTTCCTTGTGCTCTACTGTATTATGGTCAATAAAATAAAAATTATCAACTTTTAAATGAATCAATCTGTCAAAAGCAGAGTAAAATTGCACTAGCACTATGATTGTAAATAAGTTTTAATGGCATTGTACATATTATTTTGTGAAGTAGGTTTTTAGGGTTCCGTAGCCAAAGTGGCAAAAACGTAACCCTTATAGTTTCGTTATGTCCGTCCGCCCGTCCGTATATCAGTTGTCAGTGAAGGTGTCATTTTACTCGGAAACTATAAAACATATATCTTAATAAATATTTAAATACAAGGTGTGTTTTTGTATGCGGCTACTTAGTTTTGAAGTAAAATTGCTGAAAAACATATTTTAAGGAGGGGCACTACTCCATACATGTAATTATTTGACAAAAAAATTTTTTTTTTACCAAATATCGACATGATGCACATCACTCGATAGTTCTTTCAAAATAACTCTTGTCTTCCTGAACATCAATAAAAAAAAACATTGAGGTCTGTTTGAATTGTTTTTTATTTAGTGAATATTTTAAGAAAATATCGTCCCGTAAGTCTAAAAAACTTGTGTCACTTTTGAACCGGAGATCCAAAAAATATGAAAAAAATTGAGATCATTATCGGTTTAGGAATTATTGAGTTATCTCCTAAAAACTCATTTCATACGCAGATACGACCTTTTGATATTACTTTTTCGATAGTAGGTACGAAACCGCGTGGTCCGACACGCACTTGGCCGTTATTTTCTATTAAAAATAATTTTATTTTATATGTATACATGTAGTTTAACTTTTTTGCCCTTTACGTGTACGTACGTTACGTAAGTAGGTTCACGTGTTAGAAAACTGTACTTACTTTAGTTAGCAAAAAATTACACGTCATATTGGACAGGGGGGGAGGGGTCCTGAAAATATCACCAAAGATCACCATGGGGGAGGGGAGGGGTCTAAAACAAGCCAAAAACGTATGACGCGATTAATGGACGCCCCCTTATTTAGTGAACACTCTAGTATCAGAACTTAGTAACCGACATAGGTAGGTTATGAAAAAGTATTTGACGCGTACCTATTTTTAGGGTCCGTACCTCAAAAGGAAATAAACAGAACCTTTAATGAGATCACTCGTCTGTATGTCTGTCTCCCAGAGCGAGTGTAATTTTCAATATCTAAATGATGTGCCAACTTTGTTGGATATTTTCAGCCTGAATAGTACCAAATATGATCTCATGATTTGTGGATGAGCCCCGAATGGTATGGTAAAAAAACAGACTATGTAGAGTTCTTTACCTATAAATTACAGGAAAACCTATAAGAAGTCCATGGTCAAGCGTATGTAAGTCGGAACTAAAAAAAATATGCTATACGTTAGCCCGACTCGCACTTGGCCGGTTTTTTCTCATAAATTCATGATATAGCCCGTTGAAGTATCGCGTAACGTCATCCTTTTCACAACGGCGTGACGTCACGGGCCCACTCCTTAACTTGGACATTTTTAGCTTGATTGACAAAAATACGTGTCACGTATTTTGAAAAACAACTGACGGATTAATTACCAATTACCATCATATTTGGGCGAATCAACTATTTAATGTTGTTCAGTCCGTCCTCTTTGTCCGAGAGATATACGAGTATTTGTTTGTCCAAGGAACGTAACTATTGCAACAGGGGGGCAATAAAAAGTTGATTGATTCATTTATTTGCGCAGGATAACACCCTATTCCATATAGCCCAAATATATTCACATCTGGTGGTGCTACACTGCTGTTATATAACGTTACTCCTATAAAAGGTTAAGTAAAAGTTCTCCTCATTATTATTATTTATTTTTTTCATAGGAAAACTAACAGTTAGAGTAACAAGACTAACAAGGTAGGCAGTAATGTAGAAACAGTGAGCCAATTAAAAGTTTCCACAGGTAGATTTAATATTGAATTCATTAATAATCAACCTCCTGGATAAGTAAGTACCTACAAGCGTAACGACTAGGAAAAATAATAAGAAGTTATAATTTTGTATGTATTTATTGTTTTTATTTACATTTCAGTATAGGTAGGTTACCTATACGAGTACTACTAGGTAGTCGGAACGTTCAGGTAATAATAAAACTACCTATACTAATTACAATCACTGCTTCGGCGCTCATTTGCCATATCTTAAATATTACTTTTGATTATTCGTCAACTGTATGATTTCATACATCATACGAAACATAACTTATTTGGAACTTACATCTTCTTACAATATAGAAAAAGGAAAAACGTTTCCTCGTACATTTCATGTCAAATGTAATTACATTTCTTAAAATACTTGAAGCTAGTCCAAAGTCCCAAGCATTTAATAAGACTAACTAGGTAATGCGTATTATTTTCCCACATAACTTTGTTTATTAACAATATAAACTAAATAATAATGTATACTTTCATTTATGTCAACTGAAATACTTTCTATATGTGTAACGTGAATTGAATTCTAATAGTAAAGCAATGGCGCGTAATTACAGTGTTTGAGAGGCAACCGGATGGCTCGCGGTATTTAAGCTCTCTACGTGTGGTGGAACTACCCTGTGCAACCAGAACTGACCCACATTGGACTTTGTTTTTCATCTACCCCCCCCCCCCCCTCCCGTTTTTTTCCGGCTTTAAACTCTGACGGATCGATAACCGACTAGCCGGTGTGAATGGCAATTTGCATGCTTGTTCTTCATTACATAAAGCTACTGGGAATGGAGGGGGGATGAAAAATCAAGTCCAACGTGGGTCAATTCGAGTTGCACAGGGTGATTCCATTGCCATCCGGTTGCCTCGCGGACACTGAAACTACGCGTCATTGCTTTATATTTAAGTGCATGTACTGAATATACGGAACACTGACATTACCGGTACATTTTATACGATAAAGTACTTTATTAGTGCTAATATTTTATACAATACTTTTTAGAAGTGTTACTATGGCACCAAATGCTTACAGCATAATTTTATAAAAAAATCTACCTATTTACATGGCTATAAAATATCTACGTTAATAAATGGCTTAATCTAGTTACCGCTGTATTTATGTATAATTTATTTAAAAAAGAAACAGCCTGGCGTCGTCGGTCGACACCGTGGAGAGCCTGCCTGGTTCTTTAATAATATCATGGAAGACACTGGACTGAATGTTGACTTAATAATCTATCTATAAATTTAGTGAGCACTATTTTTAATATATACAGTGCAACTATCGGAGCTTGGTTATTTTGCACATTTCTTGATTAAATATCTATTAATAGTGCGATAAAAAATGAACGACGTTTGTATCCTTTTATCATAGACAATAACGAATGCCAGTGTCGGCTTACGTAGTATTATCGTCCCTTCACTAACTCAAATATTTAAAATGCCAAAGTAAAATTGTCCGTGCAATACAATTATCATTGTTTCGTAGAAATAATATTTAGATAGTTACACGGATTATGTTATTTACAAATTAGAAGAGTTAGAATCTTTAGTATTTTAAATCGAGTTAGCGAACGGGTCTAACTCAAGGGCACGCCGTTCAAATTAGGTACAACTGAATATGTAACTCCCTTTCAGCACGCGAAATAGAAATACTAACGGAAAACCTAAAGAACTAAACATTAAGGTCAATAACAAGGTAGGTATAATATCACAATTATGAAATAATAGTAATGTGGGCTTGGACGTGACTTAATGCTGTTTTGGTAATGAAATATTAAGTACATAGTGGTGGAGCTCGACTATTGCATGTGTAGCACTACATAGGACTTGACAATGCTAACATAGGAACGTAACAAACATTATGTTCTACCTTTTACACACCTAACCTAGTTAAATTACAATTTCTAGCAAGGATATAAATCACATTTTTTTTCTATTTCCCTAATTTATCCAACAAAATAGTACCTCTAAGTTTACATATTATGACTTGAAGTGACTATGATATGAAGTTCAATCATCCTTCGACACTATCACATTAAATGTTAAAATTAAACCTACAATTGATGCCTTACCGCATACCTAATTAAATGCTAAACATCACTGTTATTCTTACTAGAGGAACAAGATTTTATTTGCCTACACATAGAAAATTAGTCTTTAAGAGAATTTTTGAGAGAGCGGAAACAGAAAATACAGCCCATTGGATGCGCTTGCGCGCGTCTCCTCCCTCGACCAACATCCGGTCTGGTCTACTACACGGTATCACTCAAATCAAATACTACCGATCTATGAATTTGTTTATGTGCGGTGCCTATAGCATATTAATATGATAAAATTAATGAACGTAACATTAGGTTTTACAATATAAAAGCGTATTTTATTGCCTTCCCCCGATATAAGTAGAATTTGATGGATATCGCGATACATAACAGGTTTATCAACTTTATGGAATTCACTTAATGTAGATACTGTTCTCATCGTCTAATCAACCCTTTTACGACTATAACATTAATGATTAATTAATTAAACATAACAGTCATTCTATTTATTGTATATCAGATCATTTTTAAAACAAAATGATGCTTTGGTCCCATGCAATCAGCATGAAAATGTAGTCAGCGTGTACCGTGCTTCATATAATGTTATTACAGCTTACGGCCCGATGAAACTGAAACTTTTATCTTAAGTAATAAGAGGTAGATTGTAATTTCAAGAACAATATTTACTACAACTGGAAATTGCGTTTATAAAGTAAACTCACTGAGTGCGACGCCTCACGCCCGGCAAAACTAGAAGCAAACGAGAGTTCGCACGGCAAACTTATCTTAAACTTACCTATACATGTACTATACTTATAGTAAGCAGGCATGGGCCTACGTGTAGACATGTGCTTGTCAGTCTTGGTATCAGTCCTGGATCACTATGCACCCTAATAACTATAGGTTTAGTTTAAAGTATTTTCGTACTTGCACCTTTTAAGAAAAATGTATCATCATGACGTTAGAAGTGAACGTCTCTCACGTCGGTGGGGGTGGCGGCGTTGCTATGCACCTTGTCCTGGGAGGGCGGGGGGGTCCACCCCGCCGCCTCCCTACTCTGCCCGTTTGGGGCTGAGACCGGGCGTTCTTCTATCATGTGCTGCACCATCTCCTCTATTTGTTCGAGGCAGGTGTGGAGACATTCCTGTAATGAGAGACTTTGTTAGACTACAGTATTGAGCACAATGGTAGCGTTCCTCGCTCAGCACTTCACCTAAATTTGATGTTTAGTTAGGAGACATGTATTTAGGTACCATAAAGAGGGCAACATTGGTGTGTCTTCTTGTCAACACGGGGATGTTTTTACAGTAGCAAATGTGGTTGTTTAACTTACCAAGTCGATGCCCGTGAGGTCGTGCAGGCGCGCCAGATGGCCGTCCAGGCTGAGTCCGCGCAGCGCCGCGGCGATGCTGCACGACGCCAGCGTGCTGGCCGAATACAACGTGAACACGTAATCTGGAACAAGAACAAACATCATTGTACCACTTTTTCTGAATAGATAACGAACATGCAGATGACTCCTGCTACAGGGCGTTGCCAGACAACAGGCCGACAACAACATCTCCAGCATCGCCTGAGGATGCCTCGTAGAGAGGCGAAATATGTGTCGAGATTTGGTATTGTCGGTGGAGGTTCGTTATTGTCACATTTATTTGCGCAATTATTATTGCAATGCTATATTATGTTTATAGGTTATGCTGTATACATTTTATATATGTATACTACGACTGCCCAGATATATGATGCTTAGGTAGGTACCTATTACCTTCCTACATATGCCACGTCTTTAGCATTTCTAAATAGGTATAGGTACCAACGAAAACAATCTGCATCACCATCATACGGTGGTACCTACAGGTTGTCAAAATAACGAAACGGGTTAGAAATATTCAAGTTGCGAAGGACACGGACACGACCAAGCCCAGGTTGCGTTCACATATTTTGATATTGGAGAACTCGACGGTGCCAATATTGCAATGCATGTTCCGGATGCGAACATTTTCCTGAATGAGATAAAAGTTATTCCTGTACGTAATGATTGGATTCTGGAATATAGAACTTGTACGCACAATATAGTCCTAATTTAAAATATTTGGCATTGTTTTCTCTAACATAGGTTCCTTCGTACCAGTATCTAATATTATGATATTTATGATTCTGTAAAATTATGATTAATACATCTCGTTTCTAATAATTTCCCTGAAAGATGAAGTCGATTAAAGCAGGCTCAAGCGCGTGGGTACATCCGGTGAAGAAATGGCGCTTCTCGCTCGCGCGGTCGTCGGTCCCTCTCGAAGGACTCAAAGGAGCCGGCACCCGCCTTCGGCCACATTCCACAGCCTCGCCCGAGACCGATTCACTCGAATATTTCTCACGGACTTACTTTGGCGAAACCATTATACGTATATACTCCAGCCATTTTAGGTCCGGACGTGTTGAGTATTATGGAGCGGCAGTGTGAAAATTGACGTGAAATGCAAATAAAACTGGCCAGCCTCTGTAATGTGCCTTACGTAATGCGCTCTAATTAAGTTTGGTCCAACGTGTTATTTACCGGTAAGCTTTTACAATTTAAACCGATGTGGTCCGGTGGTCGCATAGGTACGTAGGGGAGCTTGGGGCTTAATGTAACAGGGGTAAGTAGTAACACTAAATTTTTCCTAGTAGATGAAAACATTTTCACAGGATTTTTAACTTTATGCGTTATTTAAAACGTGGTCTATTACATAGGAACTGCCAGTGGCCTGTCTGACGACTCGGTGAGAGGACGTGTGCACGCGCGTCGATTTTGTCAGTTATTGTAAAATATCGTATCCGGAAATAGTTGTTTTTTGGCATTTCTTTATTTGAATATTATTAACGGCCTCCTAACCTAGTCGGTAGTGACCCTGCCTACGAAGCAGGAGGTCCCGGGTTCGAATCCTGGTCAGGGCATTTATTTGTGTGTTTATCACGGATATTTGTTCCTGAGTTATGGATGTTTTCTATATATTTAAATATTTATATGTATATATCTATTATATATATCGTCGTCTAGTACCCACAACACAAGCCTTATTGAGCTTACTGTGGGACTAGGTTGATTTGTGTAAGATTGTCCCATAATATTTATTATTATATTTATTATTATTATATTATTAGTATATTTATCAAACATTTTAAAGAATTAGTTCTAGTTGATGTTAGTAGTTTTAATTTTTAGTAATTTTATGTGTTTTTAGTAATCCTAGTGTTTGCAAGAAAATGTACCTTGGGGCAATTTGTAACGAAACCGTGGGGTTAGTTGTAACATGTTATAACTTACCCCGCTTTATTTTTCATTGTAAAATGTGGGCTCACGTGAGATGTGCGACGAGAGACATTATTTCGTTTATATGTTTAAAATGTGATTCAGATGAAGACTGAATATTTTTTCTTTATTCATCTATCAGTACGTACTTATTTTGTATATGAAATGCATACCATATTGCAGTTATATGTAGTATATATAAATATAAGTATTTTTTTATATATATAACTGATCTATGATTCAGTTCAGAACGTCTGACTATTTTTCATTACAAATAGCTGTGAGATTAAGATGCCTAATTACTTTTAAGAAGAGATTTTTGAGATTTTAAGTTGAATAATTAAGAAACATTGTATTATTAAGTTTTTTTCCAATTGAAGTACATTTTTTTTGATGGATTTTTTTCTGAATGTTGTCTTAAGCGTCGAATATTTGTAAAACATTAATAAATACTTTAAAACTAAAAGAAATTAAATGAGCGTTTTATTGTTACTACATGCCCCATGGCTGTTACAACTAGCCCCAACAACGGGGTAAGTCGTAACAAGCGACGTTTTTTTTTAAACAGCTCTAGTTTAAACATGAATAACAATTTATAACATTTGATTTACTGAAAAGATAATCTTTTGAAACATTATTTCACATTCAAAAAATATTCTATACTTTTCTTATTATATGCTTTCTTCCACAAAATGTTACAACAAGCCCCCGGCTCCCCTACCGAGTTTAAATCTATAACGTGTGTCAAGGTGTGCGAATAGCTACGTTTATCATAA
The DNA here is from genome assembly GCA_947086415.1 of Pammene aurita. NCBI lineage: Eukaryota > Metazoa > Arthropoda > Insecta > Lepidoptera > Tortricidae > Pammene > Pammene aurita. The sequence continues at coordinate 27,185,505 of OX352292.1, read as the reverse complement.
ACCTAGCGGCTGATTAAACAAGATAGGTATGTAGTTGTATGGGTAAAACCAACACGATTGGACCTATTTGAAACTTTTAACGATTAGAGGCATGGATAGAGTGGCTGCCGACATATAAACTTACCTATTTATTAACGTCAACGTCATACCTATTTGTTCTCTAGCGATTAATAAGTAAATAGGTGACTGGGGTAGGAAATCAAAACAAAAGCAAAAAAATGTTTTTTTCGAAATTGACCTAAATTCATTTATGACCTCAGGAATTCGTGGCTAAAAATATTCGCAATGCTCACGGACACTGCGTATATTGGGTACGTGGGTCGTGGGTACAGTGACGGACTTCATTGTTGAGCCATTTTACGGTTCGTGCTATTTTCTTTGTTTAATACTTCCTCTACGAAATGTCCAGTATAAAGTGAACCATAATGGCTCTACAATTATTACAGTCCGAGACCGTACATAGTTGTAACCTACTATATAATCTAAATGGTAGTAGTCATCTGCCTATACGAGTACATGAGATAAAATGGCAGGAAAACACTAATAATCGATCAATTAGTTGGGTATACTATACTGCCCTAGTTCCACATCAGTATACCCATGTCCTAGGTGATCTTTTTAAATACCGCGACGGTGGCAAAAAAGCATACGGCCCGCCTGATTGTAAGCAGCTACCATAGCCTATGGACGCCTGTAACTCCCCAGGTGTCACATGCGCGTTGTCGACCCTTTACAAAAAGGAGGATTCACTGTGTTGACGGCTAAAGGAACAAGAGTGTCCCTCGTTGTCAACACAATGGGTCCTCGATACCTAACTGCAGGTTAAAATCTACCGTATTTAATGGGTAGGTAAGGTATTTATTAACGCTATACGAGTATGTATAATGGGGCGAAGGATAGCTGCCGATCTAGTACCTACCTAGACGTCACAATTTGTGCAGAATATGCTTAGCTAAGTGGGTGAGAATGAGAAACTACCTAATTTAAATGAACCCGTTCCCACGCCTCAAGAGATCAGTATTGAAAGCCGGGCGAAACCACAAATGGCCAAAGCCCGAGGACGCTCACAATGAGCGAACCTCAAGGGCCCCATTCATCATTAAGTAGACTCCATTATTCCGAGCATAGGGATATCGAACACTCTTTCAGCTCATTTAAAAGATTTATTTTCATTTTTTTTTTATTTGAATGTCGGCATTCCCGAGATAAAGGGAGGCAGAAACCGAGCGGAAAAAAGATGAAACAACGAGAGCCACCGCTCACTCGAGGCATTTGCATAATCTGATGTTAATCAAACAGCGACAGCCCTACCGCCTCGCCAGCGCTCGAGCCGGCCGCCGGCACGGCAACCGGTTCCCTACAACGAGGCCAAATCACAAATCTCTGCCCCTTATCATCTACATACCTACCTACTCCCAGTTTCGCACACTAACTTAATACTCCGCTTAGAATATCGTACGTGCCCTACTATGGTTATTGCATCGTGTCAGACCGGACGGCCGGAACCCACACGCGGCGGATGCCCCGCTCGTACTTGGTATCTTCCTTATTAGTTCTAGTAGTGCCGCATTCGCCTTGCATCGTAGAGGAAGTGCCGAGGAAGTTTGATACTAGCTTTTATACAACGGCTAACTAACGCCAACGACCTAAAGTAGGATTTTATCGTCGCGCGTTGGCAGCACACAAATACAATTCTAATCTACCGCGCGCCGCAGCATGTGTTAATTTTAATTTCCAGCATTCTATTTAGTCATTTATATTAAATTTTAGTATTCCCAGAAAATTGTATGAACATGGCAAGAAACCGCAAGTGGCTCGAGCCGAGCCATCAGTGGTGACATAATCGTCGTTTTGCCCTTGAACGTGGAATGAATGCGGCAATAGAAGAGGTGCGGGCTCGCGCTCGACTATTCGCGAGGTGAACGCTCGGCCGAGGCCACGGGCGCGAGCGACGCCGGCGTCGGTGCCTAGTGCTCGTGCCCGCGCGCACCGGAACGGCACCCGCGCGGGCCCCCGGCGCGCGATCCGCCCGCAGATAACATCCACTAAGCGGTATTACAAACTTAACAAACCGCCTAAAATATGTCTCCCCTGTAGGAATTCAAAGACGAACCAAAATTGTAATTAACTTGATTGAATTCAACTTGAAATAAAACTTTTCGTCGCTACCACATCAGAGCGCATCGTCAATAACCCATTATAAATTTAATATCCAAACGAGTTATGATTCCAGAGTAAATTGTGCCATTCAAATAATGATACATAATGCGGGCTCTCGGTCGCTCGCGCCAGTCGCGCCAGTGCAAGTGTGCATCTGCAACGGCTCGAACTATGCGCGCGATTATGGCCTGGTCGCTCCAGGGTAGCCGTATTGTTCAAGATGCAGTTTTATAATAATAAAAGTAGTGTGACATTATAATGTATAAAATAAATTTCTCATCTCAGGCCTCGTTCATAAATGTCATACCACGACTGGAGGCGCCCGAAGAAAACTTTATTATGGCAATCATTCTGTAAACGGAATCTGCCATGATTGCGCGGCGTTATGTTTAATCATCTGGCGCAAAGGGTTATAAGTAGAAAGTACGTCCGTGAGATGATACCCGAGAGGACCTAGTAAAATAAAAGAGCTGGAGCGTAAACTTTTTGAACAAAAACAACACGACATCGGCGGCGAACAACAAAAACCGTTGCATAAAAACATATGATCCCATGAGGGCCGAGGGGGCCAGGTGGGGAGGGCGAGAGGGGAGCCCGAGGCGTGCTGGAATGCGCTCTGGCGAGCGGCGTGGGAGGCGCCGGCGCACCACACTCACGAGCCACACACACCGCCTGTCTCGCGCCTAACAGCGTCCCAGTCCCAGCAAACAAACAACCCCTGCGAGTGAAAACCATACTTCTCTTAGATCATCTATCTTCGCTATTTATTCTTGAGCCATTTAGATCGCGAATATACACGTTGGTAGCTTAACTCTGAACGCATTATCGTGTTTACGGTTTCTGTCCAGCATTCTGTGTTAATGGCACAAATAACTAAATGCAATTCATCATAGTCGTCCAACGCTATATATAAATACATTCATATTTCTTGTGAGTGCAAAATTCTCATAAGTTCAATGACATCTAACGCAAAGTGTCGGCAAAGGCCAAGAGGCGCGACATCGTGACGTGGTATCTCGCTTGATGCTAATTACCGTCTGCCTAATACGAATATAATATAACCGAGATCCTAATGCAATTAGGCGTGGACGTCCGGATCGAATTTTTATTCCGTGCGTCTACCATGAGTACTTCCAAGCTTACAATTGATAAGCTGACCAGACACTATCAGTAATGTAATGATGACATTTTTCTCTACTCATGCATCCTTCTCATTCTTCATATACAGAAAAAGACGGTTACAAATATAATGACATTATTACTGACAGTGTCTGGCCCGCTATTGATTTGATGGCGATGAGTCACATAGGTAAGTAGACACGTGCAACATCGGAAACTATCCCTTCAAAAGCTGGTATTATTTAAGTGTGAAACTCACCTCTGGCAGCAAGCGCAATGAAGGTTTGGGCATGCCGGTGCACCATGTTGGTGTCGACGATCCCCCGCAGCGGCAGCCGCGACAGCAGCAGCGGCAGGAAGTCGTGCGCCGTCACTCCGGCTACGTCCCACTTGAGCTTCGACAACACCAGCAACTCCCAACTCTGTAGACAAAGATACGATTCCGATATATCAAGTGTCATGTCAAACATCATGGCTGGGGTAGGCGAGAAATCGCTATAGGTACTAAATTATTATGGTGTCCTAGCAAAAACTGATGTCGTGGCCATAGTAAAATTCTTAACTGCCACATGAGTCGCATAAACGTTTTGAAGCTTTCAACCCTACTAATCTATTTATGTTATTTTAAAATAAAGCGTAATAAGAACCTTAAAAAGCCGAAAGCGGTGGCTGTTCAAACAATAAAATGGCATGCCTGCCACATCCGTCGTATAATCGTAAACACGCCGAGTTCGCTCGGCTTCCCGGAACGGGCTGTAGGTAGCATTGTTGTTACGTTACGTTCCGTCTAACAAGAACAAGTAGGTATTATGCACACTAAGCTCACTTCCCTTCTAAACCTAGAGGATCTGAGTTAGACTGATAGAGCCTTTCATAGTTGGAAACGATAGTAACTTTTATCTTTCTTTCTTAAAAAGTAACATAATCGGTAACATAGAAGTTAAGGTATCATTTAACCTGACCTAGATTCATTTAATTAATATAAATAATAAACTTCACAGTTCTAGTGATACCCCTGTCTGAGTTATCTGAATGGTTCAAGTTATGAATAACTTGATTATTTCGTTTACACATGCACGCATACATGTAAGCGATGCATGTCCGTTGACAGATAATACTCGATGTTTACTTAACTCAATCGACGGGGTCGGCGCGGTGCTGCTTGACAGCGTTCCACTTGCAAAGGATTGTGGGTCGCTTGCCACTCACTTTAGAGTCGGGAGTCGCTTGCCAGGGTCTACGGCATAGGCCTTATTAGATCTTAATAGAGAGATTTGTGAATGAATGAACCTCATCACAGGAATTCGAAATGAGAATGTTAGTGTAAAGAACAACAGTGTATGTTCGTCGGGTCAAAAGTGGTAAAAGTAAAGATTTTGCATAAAATAATTGTTTTTGTGTATTGTTTCATTGTTGCTGGTCTATGTCTGTTTTTTTTAGTTGAGCCCGCGGCCGATATGCGGGTCGACCACGAAGTGGAAAGATTGAACCTCCCGACACAGAGCCAGATAAGGTTTTCGGAACAATGTGCCCATAAAGCATTCACCGCAGACCGGAGCGCTTTATACGTAAACCCAGCCAAGGTACGGTCGGCTAGTGTGCTTACCTACGTTATTGCAGAATGCAAAGTTATTTACGACAACGGATTCGCAGATCGTATTAAAAATCTTCTCAGAATTAAATTTTCATATTGCCATGCCATACCTACATTTAGATGAGAGCAAACCCGACTCATGGAATGCCGGATCGTAAACGCGCGAGCCCGGGTGTTCATTAGAGGACGCGATGCAGGCCAGGCGGGGGAAGCATGAAGGCGCGAGTATAGGTGCTTGTGAGAACGTTTCAGCCAATAAAGCAAGCAATGCAAACAGACCTCGATGACGGTACGCTTAATCCCGCCGCGATAATCGAAAAGTTCCATACTGATTCCAATTTCCATAGCTCATACGCCCTTTTTAAATTGTAACTGCGAAATTCTTCGTCGGTTCCCATGCTTTATCCAATTTCATCCAACGGTGTGTTAGCGAGCTTGAATCGAACAATGAGCTCGGTGTCGCGTGACTCCTGAGACTAAGCCACGGAATTTTCCGAATAGGCTGCTACCAGGCACCGTGGAAGTGGACTTTATCGACCGGGGCACTGTGAAAGAAAACCTAACACGGCGAGTAATATGATTTAATGATACTATAATAGTGAAAAGGCGGTTCTATGTGAGTGTAAGTTACCGCGAGCGAGTAAAACGTGACACGCATGCCGAATTCAATCTTACGTAACGACCCAACATCAGCGAATTCCTACAAACTGGACGACTAGCAGTCTAAAACTGTTGAGCGGAATTTGACTGATGTTGAAATGTGTTAAAATTATCTTTGTCGTCTGAACGCAGACCCTACACTGCAATTGTCTTCACCACAAAATTTTCATTTTTCCTTCCCTCAGGGTCGCAGCCCGCATGCCAACTTGTCAGACTGGTATCGAAGCAATTTTATTACCATTTAGCATCGAATTGTTCAATTATACAAAAGAGCAAAAAATGCCAATTTAACAGGTAGAATAAGTTCGAAAATAGTTGGCGATTAACTTGTTTATTGCTTAAACATCTTATTTGCACTCACGTTATACAAACATTCGTGTGAATGAGATATGCATTCTTACAGCACAGAACAATTATTACAGTATTACGCTATAAATGTTAAGAATCATGCGGCGATCTAACGTTTCATATGTAGCAATCGAATGATCGATTGCTACATATACTTAGGCACCTACCTACTTGATACTATAAAGTTGAACTTCGAGAATACATTCGTATAGCATGGGTATGTTTAACATGAGGCATGAGGGCCCGAGATGAGATAGCCGCGAGACGGTCGGCGCGGGCGCAGGCTGAGACAAGAAGGCCGCCGACTGGAATGCAACTGGTTCCAATCCTGCCTCCCTCGCCCTCCGAGCGAGCCAATTCGGTACAGCTCGTGGGAAACAATAAGCCAATGGAACATGCGAAACTGCAGTACGACTACATACACGCAGAAAGTATCCAATAATAAATGCTGTTAGTAGTTTCAGTTTTACGAGAATGTGTGAATATAGCTTGAACGGAAAGGCGTGAGATCTGCAAACAGTGAGGTGATTTGTACCTAAGAACTTGATTCCTCAGTAGCAGACATTCACGCGTCACAAGCTTAATATACACACACATCCATAAGCTTTTTCTTTATCAATTGTTTCTATTAGCGAATGCATTGTAAGCATTCATTGTGCGCGTTCCCAATCGAGCCGTTGTTGTAAATCCGATATTGCAAGGAGTAGGTCCCATACAAACACCTTAGTTTATCAGAATCGACCGAGAAAGATAAAAGGGACGCCGTGGCACGAATTTCTTCGTAACTGGAACCTGAAGCCGATAGTGTTAACGAGTATGGTTCTAGTATTAGATGGCAGACCTAAGCAGTACAATTAATATCGCGCGTTTTCGCGTATGTGTGTGTGTGTGTGTGTGTTTGGTATTGGTGTACCGTGTTATATCTCGCCGTGAACAGTAAAATCAATTCCAAGCGAGAGAAGTATTATTCATCGTTTTGACAGGTACGGGTTCGGGTCGTAAAGTTGTGCTTTAATTATTATTTATACTGGTTTATGGTGCTGATGTAGGAAGGTGCGATATTTTATTGTTGGGCATTGGTGGCCAGCGGGCACTGGGCAGTGGGCTGCTCTGGGTAGTGGCCAGCTCGGGAACGACGACGTCGAGTGCCGAATCTGCGCCGTTTTTGCTTGCCTTTCGTTCGCCTGCGAACAACCGGATTCGTCGCCCTTGTCGCAATCGCATACGTTATAAGAATAACTTGTAATTCCTTTGTAAAAACCTCTTATTATATTCTACAACACCTCAATACTAAACACACAATCGATTGAGGGAAGGTCTTGCCTTCCGTAGATTAGTTTATATAAAAAGTTGATTATTGGCATCATTAAAGCAGGGGTGTTTAATATTCGTTACACTCGGATGAGCCGCTGTAAGTAAGTACTAGTTTATTAAGCAACCAGCGGGACAGCACCGTTACGCCTCCTGAGGATGAAACTAGGGACTGGGAAAGATAGAGCAGCGCCGGAACAGTCAAGAATCTAAGCTACAGAAGGTGTACGCAGAGCAGATTTGTACATGACATTTATTTTATTTTTAGGGAGCCAGCGCCGCGGCCACGGTTTCTTATATATCTGACACGATCGGTGTACCTACTTTATTATTATATAGAATACGTTTCTAGTAGGTACATTTGTATTGAGAAAAAAACGTAGATCGTTATTAAATATTCACCTTGACTTACGAACGTCTACGAGTCTCGTAGCTCCGCTACGCGCCTGCTACGAGTGGCGGTTTTCATTTTACTAATAATAAGGCTAAGAGATACTTAACAACAAAATGTTTTGCATTTATTTTCCTTGGAAACTTCCATTGCATTACGATATCTTGTTTTTATCGCCATGTTAGCAAAAATGTTTTTATCACCGGTTTGAATCTTTGATGATAGGAATTTCACACGGAAAATGAAGTGAAATTATCGAAAATTCGTAATGCATTTATAATGTTATGGTTATGACATCATAATGTTACATTTATTTTGCCAGAAATATTACATCCAAATAAGTGCAGTAGAAGAGCACGTACCTACCTACTACCTATAAGTAGGCACTAGCCTAACACAAGTCGGTTACAAACAAGTGAAACAACAGATATCATCTAATCGCAGTAGTTTGGTCGGGAGTGGCCGTGTGACAAGGCTGGTACCGGGGCAGTTAAAAATAGTTTTATGGCGAAAACGAAAATTATTTAAATGAACAGTCACGATTTCCATGCGAGAATTCGCGCGTCTCGATACCTGTCGTCAGGCAAGGTCAAAGCGGTCGCAGCGTGAGAAAAAATATGCGGCATGTTTCGTCTGTAATTGGTCTGATTGAAACGCGGGGCTCGTTTCGCTTCCGAGAACAGGGGGCACTGTCAGCCGCGCCCTGCGCTCCCGTCGCCACCGACCACCCTGCCAACATGCCTCGGCCAAACCAGCACACGTATAACCTCAATAACCACATTTGAGTAACTGATCGTTAGGCCACACTTACACTGGCTGCACGCGATGCGCTCGATCGCTGAGAATAACCTGAGCCCTCGTACCGCATTTCGAGACCCGTCTGCTTGTACATACAGCCTCCATTCCACCTTTGCTCATTACGGCAATCGATTATTCTTAAATTAACTGCGCAAAAAACAACACATATTTATTGCCTTCACAACGGTCACAATACTTAACTCCAAACAATGAGTGTTAAAAACGAGATAACATGAAAGAATGCGTGTGAAATTTTTTACTGATTTTATGTTTCTAACTGTCCCAGATTTAACTGTCGAGTTGTGTCTAATCTCACTATTCACACGTCAAGGAATGCCGTAAACCCGGTAACGCTTCCGTCATTTGTCTCGAGCGTTGCATGCGGAATGCATTTTGTGCACTTGTAGGTAAAACGGGTCGCCATGCATGACGAAGATGCCTCATTACCTACGGGACGGCTGCGGGGCCCCGCGGGTGGCGCGCAGAATGCACCGCTGCCAAATACCTACTCACACTCCAATAACGTATGCTAACTGAATTAACTAAGTACGTAACTACTTATTTATTTTTTCATTAACAAAAACATGTATAGTAAGTAGGTACCTACTATTTATTTATTTTAAACAACAGACAATCACTAACTTTATCACGAACAGTAAGTAATATTGCATAACTTAAAACAACGCAGACAGGTTATTCATAAAAATAAAATATTAGCTTTACAAGAAGACCTACTATGATAGCTCTACTTCCGATGTCTAAATATCCATTTAGAAGTTAGGTACCTAATAGGTACTATGTTAGTACGTCAATAAACGTTATGATACTTATGAATATGATATGTCCCGTACCGGTATCGTGTAATACGACATTCACCTGTTAACTATGCAGAATTGTATTTAAAAAAAATAACTATGTAAGTACTAATGAGGTACCTACTTAGAAAACACTTAAGACAATGATTTAAAACCGCTTTATCTAGTGCACATCGAGTGCATCTAGTGTTAACACAAGTTAACGGTTTGAACTAAATCTGAAGTGCAGATAAGCCCTATTTAGCCGTAGTACTTGTATGTAGTACAAATGTACCCATCTGACGTTTATTTCTGACTAAAATGTCTCTTAGTGGGTGGGTAGTGGGAAAATCTCCGCACCAGAAATATTTAGGTGTTCGTGTCATCACGACCGCACTATTAAATATATTTAGATAGATATCAAAGGCTAAGATTACCCATCTATGGTTGAAGCAAATCAGGGTATTTGAGAAGCAAGGACGATTAACAACCTCTTTGTTGAGAAGGCACGCGAATCCGATTTAACCATGGGGACATGAATTCCTACGTAGGTATATCTTCTCATACTTAACGCGCGAATAAGAGTTAGGGGCTTAGGGGTGTTTTAGTTTAGCTATCCTTAATGAATGGGTACCTATACACAAAACACATACATACACACATATATACATATCATACACATACATAATAACTTATTTTAAATATAAGTATGAAATACCAAGACATGTTATGTAAATATTTATATTTTTTTATTTGGTAGCCATAGCCACTTGCCAGTTTTATGACAACGTCATAGCTCTTCCTATCTCGGACGGAGGTCAGACGACTTATGAACCAGTAAACAATGAATGATCTAAGTAAGTATTACTGCAGCATAAGAAGTGAACATGTTATAAACATCCCTATCAAACTTTTAGCTAGAGATTATACAGAATCCATCCTTACTTCTCGTATCAATATCGTATAGGTAATAAACGTGTGTCAATCTACTCAATCTAGACATCGTAATGTCATTTATTTTTCAGGTTATTCGTTCGTTTGAAGTGCCTAACTATTAGACGGAGAGCTAGCCACGTCAGATATGAATATGACACAATAATGAGAGCAACGAAACCCCTCTAGTTAGTTTGCTATACTATGCTTATTTCTAGATTCGGACATCTAGCAGCTGTCAAGTGGTGGAGGTCAAAGTATGCAACTACTTTAAGAATAGAAATCCTAGAGTTCTGGGCTTCATGCAATATTATAAGTAGTTATATAAATAATTAGATTATGTCATTGCCAAAAGTTTCTGTTGGGTGAAAGTAGTGCCAAACGACGTATTATGTAATTCATAGTGCGACTACTGTTTTTGTTTCCGCAATAATACGCAATGTTTTTTGTTCTTATGTTAAAATATAGGCCCTTCATATATGCCTTCAACAGCTAAGACAACTTCGACTGTTTTTACCTATTTTGGTATTATTTACTAATTGAAAAATTTTGCTGGTCTGTCACTCTAACCTCCAACCATTAAAAGCTGCCAGATGCCCGGATCTAGCAATAAGGATACTATAGCAATCTAACTAGATGGGTTTTATTCCATGTTCCAACTCTTAGTCCATATTATAAAATCGAAGAATTTTTGTATTAATTAGACATCATATTTTTCAGTGGTTAGGTACCTACTTGGTTGAATTTAATACTTTGTGTGTTTCTAAGTATATAACAACACTTGAAGTGATAATCCCAGAGAAAAGTGCGTGTAATGTGTTTGAGAAGTGTTTGTTTACATGATAATGATAAGACAAGGATGAATTCTGTATAGCTTCCAACGAATGTAATTAGGTACTCTGATAAAATTGATTTAAATTAGTTAGTAATCATAAATTCCAATTTCTCGCGGATGTTCGAACGGTATATGCCTCAGAACCAGCGTGAGAGACACGAAGCGTCTCGAGCCAGTTGCCTCGCCGCGCAAATCAGTGCGCGTGAGCACGACAAAAAGCGGCACCGTATGACTAACGAGATCAGCTGTTTCCGCAGAAGAAGAAAGTTAATTGTCTTCTCATTACTACATTCATTATATATTCAATAACTGCAAGCAGATTGAACATCGTAATGAAAAGATACGTACCTACCTATAAAACCATATTATTATAGTATTAATAAACCGCGATTAGAATGGGATTGAGATAGTCGTCATTCAATCAATATTAATTTTGACGTAAGTGTATGGCAAATCTGTCAAGTCTAATCCCATTCTCATCGCGGCTGCATAATAGTGAATGCGAATCCAAATATAGGTATTGCGACTGGGGGCTAAATTAAAGGTGATCTGTACAGCATTTCTGCTCAAAATGCACTAAGTTTGGTGTCACTACAAACTTATTAGTGATTGATAGCAGATCGAAAACAATGAGCCGATAAAAAAGCGAAACACTTACGCAAAGGTCGGCGAGGGTGATGCTGTTAGCGGTGTAGAAGACCAGAAGGTCGGCGGGCAGGCACCGCGAGCCGGGCTCGCGCAGCTTGGACGCCAGCAGAAGGCACGCCGTGCCCAGGAGTTGGACCTGGCTCTTCCCCACCGGACAAATGCTCAGGAAGCGATCCAGGTACGACACCGCTAGGGGGAACACCTCCTCTTGGCATCCTTGGTCTTCACATACCTGAAAACAGGATTTGTTAGCACTGTGTTTCTAATACCTAGGCGATAATAATTAGGTAGCCTTTACATATTTTATTTAAGAGAAGTGATAGCGCAATTTGTCCTATTATATAATCCATAGGTGTACTCAGGTTCTTGCCTGAACCAATAAGGTACCTACCCAAGTTCTTAGCTTATGATTTCATTAGTGGGAAGTAATAACACTTATAATGCACGCAAGCTCTTTGTTTATCGAGCGGAATTCCTGATAACCTATATTTAAAATAGAAATACGCATAGCGACAATATCGCGTCGAATATTGTTCCCAGCCAATATCGATGTTAGTGTTATAGGTAGAATGCAATGTCGTTACATTACCTACTAACAAACTGCCAACCATGAGAAGTATTATTCAGTTTTATTATAAAACGGAATCTTACAAGACATCATTATCTAATAACTGTAGATGTATATATATTTCCATTAGTCGGTTCCCACAGGAAAGTAGCGTGCACTCGGGCGGTGGGAATCAGTTTTATGGAGAGATTGGCTAAAGAGTGTGAAATGAAAAGCAGGGAAAGCGAAAACGGATGAGAAGAGGTTTATAGTGGGTGTCATGGGAGCTGTGATCCTGCCCGCATAGTTTCGCACGGTGTAACACGAGGCGCCAGTCCGGAGGTGGATTTCAATCGCTTTCCAAGCAAGAGCAAGTCGTAAGCCCAAAAGAACTACTATACGCGTGTGGCGAAACTGGCGAAAACGTTACGGATCTTAGGGTCAAGTTGCACTGGTTAGTGGGAGAACTCGACAAGAGCAACACGCTGCCGGGCGGTAATGTGCTATGACACCGACACTACCAAAGACGTTGATAGACATACGTGTCACAGCTGACTGACTGTCCCACGCTCGAGAACGTCAGCTGATTCTTCTTGGGACATCTTTCTTGGAAATATATATTACTTTACTTTGCCTTATTCCATCCATAAGGTCTAAAAATTATTGCTCGTCGCAATGGTATTACCACATAAATAGGTAGGTAGAGTAGGATATGAGAGGTAGAATAGGAGACTCAATTACAGTTCTGAAAAGGAGATGTCAGAATATTTTCCTTGTAAGGTGATTGTGCTAGTTTTCGTCCACTCTTGTCAGTTTTCCGTCCATACTTATTTATATGTTTATCTTCAAGATCTTCCCAAAATAAAAGCTTAAAATTAAAAAAATCTACTTAAGAATAAACTATAAATATAAACTATATTGACCTTAAAAAAAATTTCCCATTTATTTGCAGCAGTTTAATCAAGTGGACGATAAACTGGACCTGGACGGGAAACTAGCACAATTACCCTACGTTAAATTCATAAGTTTTACTGATGTTAAAATCGGAATGCACTACTGATTGGCATATATTACATTTACAAAACATAATTCAGCCCCAGCCTGCATAAATTTACTTGAAATACCGAGGTACCTATGTACAGTCGCCATCAAATATACCGGAGCGGTCAAGGTATTCAAAAATATCTGAACATGCGCCTTATCGCCTTAACGATAGAGACGTTGTTCAGATATTTGTGACCACCTTGGGAAGGACTGTACAATATGTAACATCGAGTTCAGGCTTCATATTTTTTTTGTAGCTTCTACTCGCCAAAAGACAACTCCTCACCAAATTTTAAGTTGCGGAAACGCTTGGTTTGCGAAATAAAAAATAATCAAAGTTCCATATAAAATCCCGATTTTACACCGCCATGACACAATATTTTGCAGAGGAGAGGGGGGGAGTGTGATAGTGTTAGGTTCTCTGTTCGCAGTTCTACCTAACACTCCTCCTCGCTTCGCTCGTCGTCGTACCTACACCGACCTGCCTTAGAGTCTGTCTGAAACTACTTTGAACTAACCTAAAAAGTTCCTACAAAGTGTCATATCTTATCCCCCGCCCACAGACCCCGCCAATTCTATTTGCGTTTTGTTTTACGCGTTTTAGTAAAATCGTACCATTTTTGATAATTATTAATCAACAAATTTCCACAAAATAATGCTTATAAATTAAAAGAATCGTTGAATAAATATCATGTAACTATTATTGTACACAAATAAGTCGAAAAAACTGTATTTATGTAAAAACTGAACATAAAACAAATCATCACGTTTTAGTTTTTCTCAACACGTTTAACGAAACGCAAATTATTGTGTCATGGCGGTATAAAATTGGGATTTTATATGGAACTTTGATTATTTTTTATCTCGCAAACCAAGCGTTTCCGCAACTTAAAATTTGGTGAGGAGTTGTCTTTTGGCGAGAAGAAGCTACAAAAAAAATATGAAGCCTGAACTCGATGTCACATATTGTAGTTGAGCCCCACCTTGGCCGCTCCGATATATCTGATGGCGACTGTACTATTAAATTTTAAGCACTTCGATTTTACTCGTAATGAACACGTTCCATTTTAATAACGACGTCCTACGTAGGTACATGCTTACTACTCATTTATTTTATAGCTATCAATGTAAAAAATATATACCAGAGACTAAAACGACAATTTGATCTGCCCTTCCGACTCAATTTGGCCAATCCTACTGTCATTTGAATACCTAGGTAGGTTAGGTGCAAAATCAAAACTTGAAACTTACAGATTTAACTGAGGTACTACCTAATATCTACCCAATCCAACAGTTTTCTTTAAGCCCAATTTGTGACACCAAATTTTAATCACCTCGCACAATATGGCTAATAGTTATTGAAAGAACATTCTGTATACATAGATTACTTAAGTATACCTAAGTAAGTAGGTAAAGTTTTAGAATTTATTTACAGAGGTAGGTTTAGAGCATACCTAGTGCGATGCGAGGCGGGCGGCGGCGCCGGCGTATCGCACTCAGTGACGTCATCGCGAACGTTCCGCCGTGCGACCACGTGGCCGCTTCACAGCTGACTGCCTTCCCCATCAAACTACACGACTCGTTGCTTCTGCTCATCCAAGCCTTGTATATACACTTCCAACTTCATTACGACCGGCTCTTTCAAACTAATCCGTGCGGTTCTATTAAAACATTGGATTTGTAATTGTAAAAAGGGCTTAAAATCGTTTAAACTCACGTCATTCGAGGCCAGTGACCCGCTTCGCACTTGTATTGTACGCGAGATAGCGATTGTGCCTATGTAATTTACGTAAACGATAAAAGCGCGTCCGGCATCAGCTGTGTGCGTGTGTGTCAAAATCAGCTGATTATTCAAATAGAATGTCGGCGCCGCGCGGGGCCCCTCGCTCACACAATACCGACTGCAGTTATTATTCGTATTCAAAGAAAGTTCTAACTATTAAACCTATATGATACAAAAGATACCTATTTGTAGTAGAAACAACGAAATATATTCAAAGATATTCTAATAAGATTCTATAACACTGCTACGAAAACAATAATCAGCTGATCTTGTAAACAGAGTCACTAGATTTACTTTAATAGATTAGATGGAGCAGATTGTGCGTATTATCGTTACCATAATGTCACCGAGCTGGAAATGAACACATTATCGCCGGTGAGGGGTTGAGGGTTCGAAGTTCAGAGACGGCTGCCGGGGGGCAGACAGTGGCGAGGGCATACGGGGGCCACTGGTACCACCGGCACCGCTGGGAACACACGTGGCCGGCGAGCGCGACAAGATGGCGTACGGGGTGTGGGTGCGGCATGGTCGTCGCGCTCACCTCTAACATCCACTCGGCGACGAGGCGGCGCATGTGAGGCGTGATCTCCGTCTGCACGGTGCCGAAGTAGTTGGCAGTGACGGCGTAGCGCTCCTCCGTGCGCAGCAGGTTGTCGAGCACGCGGCGCCGCAGCAGCACCGGGTCCGGCACGGCGGCTCGCGGGCCCGGCGCCGGCGCCGCTGCGCCCTCGGTGCTCGGGCTCACGCGTTCCGCACAAAGCAGCTCCATGGCACACCGCACTGCGGCTTATTACAGGGCTTCGCCTCGCCGTGCGGTGCGTATCGGTCGCGACAGCTGATCCTGCGCGGGCGTGTACGTGGAGCTCGTGACGTTGCGACGACGGCGAGTGCCCGAGTCGCAGTGAGCGGTTGCTGCGCGCCGGCGCGCCGAACATATGATCGGCGGGGAGCGGGGCTCGGGGCGGGGCCCTTGAGGCCCGCACGCAGGTTTCTCCCGCCCGGCTCGACTCGACTTCAAATCCAATACACACACAACATTATTTTCCCACCTGCTCACTCGTAGGATTGCTTCATCTTATTTCTCATTCACGTATTTATTAAGAAAAGAGTTTGTCCAACTTTGGATGTAAAATTTTAATTGAACCTAGCGTACTTATTATTATTTTTTGATTACGATGGGGTTCCAAAACCTACCTACTTACCTATCTAATGTGATTATGATTACAGTAGCTATCGGCAGGAGTATAAATCTATTGAATATATACAATTAAAAGAATAGTTACGATACCTAGGTACTTAATTCATTTTTAAACCGTGGAATATCCTAAATAGGTAATTGAATGCATTCCTAATTATTTTACAGACCTAATAGGTAAATAAATATGTCGGAAAAACATTGATGACTTGAATGATAAGTGTAAATAGTTGTGTACCTATGTACAGTACATTAAATAGAGATACTTGTACTTGTCGTAAAATGGGGCTATTCGGCACAAATCAACCTAGTCCCACTAAGCTCAATAAGGCTTGTGTTATACTGTAGGTACTAGGCGACGATATAGTTAGGTAGGTAACAGATAGATATACATAGTTAAATACTGAAATACGTAGAAAACATTCATAACTCACGAAGAAAATATCAATATCCGTGATAAACACAAAAAAAATGTCCTCACCCGGGACCGATATGTGACTGACGTCAGTGACGTCACACGGGGTAAGGGATATACAAAACAAAGTGTGACAAGGTGACGTAATTTGTGGATGAACCCCAACTAAGTAGGGACCAAAAAGGGCACTTTTTGAGCGATTGTTAAGGGATCAATGAAATAGGTACAGGGTACAACGAAATAGCATTGTTATAAAAATAGTTAAATTAAAACTAAAATACCGGTTTAATAAAATACATACACTTAAACCCGGCCGCTTAAGACGATTTTGAAGGGACCCAGCCAAAAACGCGTCTTTAAGCGGAAAGCGTACTTACAGTCACCATCAGATATATCGGAGCGGCCAAGGTACTCAAAAATATTTGGACATGCACTTTATCGCCATGACAATCTTCAGATATTTGTGACCACCTTTATTGTCACTCCGATAAATCTGATGGCGACTGTACCTAATGAATGACCTATTATGCGTAGTGTCGCCATACGTCCCGTGTATCTACGGGACTACCCCCATATTTAAGTATCGCGTCCCGTATTGTTACTTGTCCCGTTTTTTCAATACCGCTGTAGAATAGGTACATACATAAATAGCTACAAAAATTCGATGCCGTCAGCTGGATGTCTGTCAAACAAATTCCTGAGTCGGTAATAGAAGTCGAAGTGACAACTTTATAAAAAAAAATCATAAATATAATCAATAAAGTAAAATCTACGTCAAAATATGAATGGGTGAAGAAACAAGGAACCTCTTCCTGGTGGTTCTTCTCAACAGTAATTAAACTGGTTTTTTATTAATCTATTATGAATATTATGATTGCAGTACATTGTTTTTGTAGTTGTTTTTCATTGATTTTTAAGTGTTTTGTACCAATCTTGGTTGATGGTTCACGGAACACTTGTGGGATCACCTCGGTCGTCGAAATTGGTAAAACGTGTCTTTCTTGGAAACACTTTTAAGTAGAAAGGTAAAATCCATACTAATATTATAAATGGGAAAGTGTATGTGTTTATTTGTCCGTCTTTCACGGCAAAACGGGGCGACGAATTGACGTGATTTTTTAAGTGGAGATAGTTGAAGGGATGGAGAGTGACATAGGCTACTTTTTGTCTCTTTCTTACCCCCACTTCCCTAAAATGGGGGGGGTGGAAGTTTGTATGGAGCATTTCGGGGGGGCAAAGGGGAACCGTGTTACCCCGAATTTAACGCGAGCGAAGCCGTGGGCAAAAGCTAGTTTGGAATAAGTATAGAAAATGTCGGTTTTTGAACAAGTTACTGCTTAACTGCTAATTTTTTATTTTAGGAACTAATTTAGGGGGATGAAGCGTGCTCCCTTGGAAGTGAAATTTATTCAATATAATAAACCGTTATTACCCTAATTTTCAGTGTTTATTTGTTTGTCACTAATAAGTCCCGTATCAGCTCCCAATAATTATGGCAACCCTAATTATGCGGGACTGTCCTGCAGGGATTCAAGTCGTTACAGGGCACTGATATAAAATGGAGTGTTATGCGAGAAATCGTATTAAACGTGATTGTTTTAAGTGGGTTAGACTGTAGTGTACAGAACGCGAAACTTATGTACCTACTTAATGATTTTATTCCCATTTGCTCATGCACGCAGTGGAAAGCTTACCTATTTTTGTAATAAATTGTATTTGCTTTATGTACTTACTACAAACTAAATATCCTTACATATGTTTATATTATGTATTTTCGGTAGCATGCCACAGAAGCCGCTTTTAGAGTTTTTTTGCTTTTAAACCGACTAATGACAGTAATGACATCAATTAATTGCGGTTATGCAATATGAGTCATATTGCATAACCGCACTTAATTGACGATCTGAATCTGTCATATTATATGACAGATACAGATAAGTTTAATATTAGTTCTCAAACCACATTACATATACCGTAAGTAGCCTGCAAGCCTCGGAAAAACTTCGGTCATTTTGAAAACATAGCCCTGTTCCGAATACCGGAGACTTCCATATATTAATAAAAATATTATTAGCTATTTTATAAATTTATTATACTATAATTTACACGTTTACAGCCACAAATTTATTCATTAATGATATTCCAATATCCATTCCCTGTTCCGGTTATGGGGAACATCACTGTCGCCAATAAAAATTAATGACCAAAATATTTTCCAAATTTTCACTTGTGAGGCCATAACGACGTGAATTTAGCACCCATTTATGAGTCAAAAAAGTTCGTTCACAGTCTACGGATGGCATTGGAGCATATGTTTTTTTATGGCATTAAGTCCGCCTTTTGTATATGTATTTTTAACTGTGCAATAAAGTTTTAAATAAAAATAATAATATTTTGTGTAGGTAATCGTAATATCATAACTAATCATAAGGTAGTCTCCGCTGTTCGGAACAGGGTTATGTTTTCAAAATGACCGAAATTTTTCCGAGCCTTGGTGGCCTAAACACGAGCAATAAATTAAATCGTAGATTCTACTCCACAAACTGGACAACGTTTGTTCGGACAGCGAATTAACTTGTGGATTGATTTTTAATACTTTAGTAGTTAGCGAAATTGATTGTCTGTAGGGTGACAAGACTGACAAGCAATGTCAATTGTACGGATTTTAACGTACATTGATAATACTATTTAGTTTGTATGAAAAAGAGACAATCTAAAGACTCCATATTTTTAAAAGTTGTTGAACATAAGTTTTATAGTTTGAGGAGTAGAATCTACGTTTAAATTTTTTGGTCGGGTTACAGGCCACATACTGTATATGACATTTATTGTGGTATGGTACTGCATGGGTACTAGTGGTATTCCTACACGTGTTTTTCGCTTTCATGTGGGTGCAGACTTGACATGGGCCGACTACTCGCATAATTTACTTTATGAAATTAACTGAACGTGAATGGAAGACATGCCTCTTAAGTACCTATTTAAATTTGTGTGACGTCTTTTTATAATGAAGTCAGGAGCATGATTCCTAATAGGAAAGAATGCATGACCACTTGACCACATTAAGTACTTACATGAAATAGGGATATTAGCCACTGTTAGGGCTTGCCACCATGTCACCTTATAGCATTTTGCGACGCATACGCATTTACTCCACTGAGTAGTTGTTGTAAGCCAGCAAGCACAGGGATAAGGCCTGAGCCTGGCTTGAACTGGCCTGCCCTGAGCCTGAGAGCTTGGAGTCAGCGAGCGCAGGAAGTACGCTATAACCGCACGCGGCACGACATTAATCACCGCTCGGCGGCTTCCTTCGAGACGGCTCTAGCATAACCGCAATAGCATATTTTCCACCACAAGAATGAAAAAATTGCGCTTACCTACACACTTACAAAACCTACTTCCCATAGACCTAGAATCGTGAAAATTGGTAAAAAGGTAGGTCTTAGGTACAGCGTAATTAAAGGAAAAACTTCAAAATTATTTAAAAAAATACGTAAAAAAAGAAAGATCCTCAATCCAATTTTTCTTTAGTATTGCTTGAAAACAATGAATATTGAATCCGTACAACGTCCTACGAAAACTACGGCCTCCAAATGGAACCTTTACCACAATAATGGCACGAATTTTCTGAAGTGATTCATCATAAATATCATAACGCATTTGTTTTCAAAATGCGTCGGTCTATCGTTCGTTTAAAGACCTACCTATCAGTGCCTGTCAGTCACATTGCCTGTCAAAGTTCAAGCTCGGAGACAATAGACACAAACACATCCTTCTTGACAATAGTAGCTAAGCAAAAACTACGTAATATCTGTACGTATGTACGTATGTAGTACCATAGGCACTGATCAAATAATACTAGGGATACACAATCACCCTAAAAAATGCCCCCACGCCCCACAATAGTACCGCAAGACCGACTCGAGCGGTACTTTCTCTGACAGTCAAGACTGGCCGGTTACAAATTTTCGCGAGCCATATATTTTCAGTAAATCTTGTTTGAATCTGTACCTCCTTAACATTGTTGCTCGAAGACTATAGGGTCCATAGGTAATGAAAGCCCACTAGGCATGGGAAATAAGAAAAGACACACAATTTTTTAATAAAGGATAATGTCCATAATATTAATATTCCTCAATTCCAAAACATTTAGCGTTAACATTTTTCTTGGCGTCAAACTAGTTGTGAAATCAACGGCATGCTCCTACAATATTTTTGTAAAAACATGGAAGATTTTGTCTAATATGCCCCAAAGTATATACGGTAGTACTATTAGTTATTCTGTGGTATATACTCGTACAAGACAAAACAATGTACTTAGTACATAAGTTCATATAGTTACATAAACCTGTTTGTTACTTGTAGAGTAACTTTTTCTGTTTTAATGATATTCAGTTGATACTCTGATTTTTTTTCATATATAGTACCTATCAATCGATTAAATGATTTATTTCAAAGGTTGAAATTTTACAAATACTTATAAATAAACTATATACTTATAGCACTAGACCCTACTCATGGTGTTGTGTTCCTGCTGGTGAGTAAGGTTGCCAAAGAGCTCAAAGAGGACCCAGTGTGTTGACGATGAGGGACCCTCTTGTTCCTTTAGCCGTCAACACAGTGAATCCTCCTTTTTGTAAAGGGTCGGCAACGCGCATGTGACTCCTGTGGAGTTACAGGCGTCCATAGGTTACGGTAGCTGCTTACCATCAGGCAGGCCGTATGCTTGTTTGCCACCGTCGTAGTATTAAAAAAAAAATAATAATAATAATAATATTAATAAGAAAACTTAAAATTAAACGAACTATAAATAAAACTACTAAAACTAAAAATAAAATAATAAATTTAAAATGTGACTCTAAATTCGGCCCTCTTGGCAAGGTGCCCATCACGCAGGCGGCATTCCCGCGGTGATTTGCAATAGCAAGTCTTTGCGCAAGAAAGCCGCCTGCACGAAGGTCACCTGTAGCCTCTCTGAGGCGCTTGCTGAGCGCCTCGTGGAGCCCTCGCGCCCCCCTCCCCCACGGACCAAGTGTCTCGACGCCAAAAGCTACGAACTCGTAGTTGGCGCCGAGACAGCTATATTTATTAATTTTTATATTCTCTCGGGTGTCCGCCGCCGCCCCGGCACCCCTGCTTGTCGCTGGAAGATAGGACGCCGCCAGCGTGTCGGTACAGGTGGCATCCCACACCAGCGCGCGGCCCATTCTCCAGGGGATCAACGACATCCCGTCGGGGCGCTTGCCATCGTCCCGCACGATCTGGGGTTCCAAAGCGGCCCGACGTTGGCGCTCACGAGCGCTCTCCTCAGGATGTTGTTGAGTGCCGCATGACGGGACAGGCGGCCGGCTCCCGAAGAACAACTAAGTCCGTGGTGGCCGAGGCCGTCTACGGGGGCCCCACATGAGGCACAGCTGTGGTCCACACATACATCAGCCCCAACCCGGAGACCAATAGCTATACGAAGGGTTCCTGGGTCAATGTAAGTGCCAGTGTTGGGTGAAGGATACGCGTGGAGCCAGTGTCCAGACTCTGGCCTGGAAACTGCCAAAAGCCTTGCGCGGTTTTTGCCTGAAGAGTTGTCCATAAGATATTTTAGAGCTGCAGTGGAAACTATGGTATCCCAGGCATTTGCCTCTTGGGTCTGGATGGGAACTCAAGGCCCAAGCCGGTTAGCCAGGCATTCTTGGCTTCATTGAGGCACGCGATCTCGCAGTTTGTAGCCGATGGGGCTTTAAGGATTTTACCTGCGAGATCTGACGTGCCGTGAATTGAAGACAAAAATGCGGGCAGAGCCACACTTGAGATCTTGCGAGTTCCCAGACCACCAAATCTTATTGGCAGTAGTACTATTAGTTATTCTGTGAAGGAAGCCTGGGACCATGCTTCCTCATTGATACCTACTCTTATTATATTGGTGAAAATACTTTTTTTTACCTAAGTCGGTACGTACACACCTAGTTACGTGTTAGTTGTTGCCAATATTGTTCAATTGTCAGGATCATAATATATCTATTGCACCATGTGCACCCACGGGCTACCGGCCACGGCGGCCACGGCGGGTGCCCGGCTGCCCGGATCGCGGCGCGGCGCGGCGTGCGTGCTAGCCCGGTACGTGCATAAGGGCGACACATTGTTTCATTTCTTTTTTTCTCCGGCGCGGCGACGCGCATTCTGCGGTTGTGATGCTGATGAGTGATGACATTTGAGTTTTACGTACTATTACCTACTGGAAACAGCAGCATCAGTGGTCAGCAGGACAAAATCGGTCTTAATGTACTTATAGATTTGGACTTGGCAAAAACTGTAAACGAACTAATTCACTTACCATAGATAATACTAGTAAGTCTAAAATCTACCATAAGTACTTGTAAAGAATGCAAAATAGGTTATTTTTGTGCAGTCGGATCCCTATTCACTAAAAATGTGCTATTATCAATTTAAAAACTAAATTAATCTTTAAAAAACACTATTAGTGTTAATAACAATAACAACAGTATGAACCCCTTAGCAAACCCTAAACGCAAAACAGCTGGAGAGGATGCAACCGGGATATCTACACACGAATGGGAAAATCTGGTTCGAGGGCGAGAAATTTCAAATAGAAAATGTATAATTAAATAGTGTAGTATTACCTGCATACTACATAATTTAATTATACATTTTATAGTAAAAATTGTTTGTATCTATTATTCAATTTGTCTTTTTCTTTGTTTGTTTGATGCTGTATTTCCCAAATTGGCAAATGATTTAGGTAAACAGGAGATTTACATAGTTAAGTAGGGGCCGTATTTAATACACGTTTAAGAAACACTCCCAATTCAAAACAACTCCAATGCAATGCAATAACTACGCAATATGGTTATCGCCTACACCACAGAATAACTAATAGTACTACCGTTCAGAAAATTCACTCCTTTACAAAAGTCAGATTTAGGTATAAAATTATACCTATACTCGCCGCCTGCAAACAAAATAGAAACTTATAACCGCGCAAGAACCGTGAATCTTCTTTGCGCGCCGCAGTTTTATGACCGAGCTGTGAGGGTTGTCACTTGACAAGTTGTTGTACCTATACCTATTGATTTATTATTTTTAAGATAAATATGTAGGAATTACAAACGTTGCTTTTTTTTTTTTTTTTTTTTTTATACCACGACGGTGGCAAACAAGCATACGGCCCGCCTGATGGTAAGCAGCTACCGTAACCTATGGACGCTTGCAACTCCAAAGGCGTCACATGCGCGTTGCCGACCCTTTACAAAAAGGAGGATTCACTGTGTTGACGACTAAAGGAACAAGAAGGTCCCTCATCGTCAACACACTGGGTCCTCTTTGAGCTCTTTGGCAACCTTACTCACCAGCAGGAACACAACACTATGAGTAGGGTCTAGTGCTATTTGGCTGTGGTTTTCTGTAAGGTGGAGGTACTTCCCCAGTCGGGCTCTGCTCCAGATTTGAGCGATGACATTCGCTGAACGTGCCCTACCACACTTAGCGAGATGCCATTCGCAGTGCCCATACCTCTCTTTTTGGCGTAGTTTAAGGACATACCCAGGTCCGGACGTAGTTTAAGGACATACCCCGGGTCCACTTGCTTATGTAAACATGAAATTTTTATACGGAGATACATATTTTTATAGAGTTATTATGTCTGATTCTCACGGAAGTAGGTATGCCATATCCGTATTCCTTTGAAAATATGTCGGTCAGTTCCTAATATTGTTTCTGAGCAATCAATATTCAATAAATTAAGGATGTTTATTTTAACTATTACTATAGTAAGGACTTCGGGACCTTTCAATATCGTCCGTATTTAAAAATGTTATTTCTGCTTCCTTGTTCTTCCGTTTATTCAGACATCCGTAAATACATCTTTTATACGGATTAGATCGAGCTTTAGGTTTCGAAGCCATTGTGTATTTTTAATTTTGCGCGGGACCACGTGACACGACTATCGTGCGAGCCGAGCGGCAGCCCACTGCACTGCCATACGCCTGCCCGGGAGGCGCGCCGGCCAAATGTACCTAATCTGCTTAGTGAAACCCCCCTGCCTACACGTCTGTTATGTCGAATCGACGCCCAGCAGTTATGTCGAATCGACGCCCAGCAGTTATGTCGAATCGACGCCCAGCAGTTATGTCGAATCGACGCCCAGCAGTTATGTCGAATCAAGGCCCAGCAGTTATGTCAAATTAAGGCCCAGCAGTTATGTCGAATGTAGGAAGTTGAACGGATAGTTGGGGGGGGGGGGGGGGGGGGGATATGCTGAGAAGACTCTCCTAAGTTTTCGACCTTGGGTCCTGTGGAAACTTGGTGGGGGAGGGAGACCCTAAAATTATTTGAATTTTGTTAGTTTATTTTTTATATCTCATGAACTAAGCACATTTTGTGTATACGTTGTATGACCCGGATGTGGCACAGTTGATCCAATATTTGCCCTCAGATCTCTGACCGAAGCTTATAGGGATAGTAGAAGGCCACTTTACATGGCATTTCTTGACCTGCAAAAGGCTTTCGATTGCATCCCTCGTCAGATGATCTGGTGGGCACTAAAGGTGAAGAACGTGCCACAAGTCTATGTTGACATTATCCGGGATATGTACCGTAACTCGGTTTCTCTAGCGAGGACCGCCGTTGGCGACACTAAACCCTTCCCGATCACAGTTGGCGTGCACCAAGGCTCGGCCCTGAGTCCTTTTCTGTTTAGTGTTGTGCTTGATGCTGTTACGGCGGAAATCCAGGACCCGCCGCCGTGGCTGCTCATGTATGCAGATGACATTGCACTGACAGACGAGGACAAACAGGAACTAGAGCGAAAGGTGAACCTATGGAAGGGATCGCTAGAGAACGGTGGTCTAAAGCTAAATGTCTCGAAGACCGAATACATGGCCTGCGGAAGTACTGATCCCGTTCCAATCAAAATAGGGAACGAACTTGCCGTGAAAACGGACAAGTTTAAGTACCTGGGATCCGTACTGCATGAGTCCGGGTCCATTGACCACGACATTCGAGCCCGAATCAGTGCAGCTTGGTCTAAATGGCGAGAGGTCACAGGAGTCATCTGCGATCGCAGAATTCCGCTAAGACTGAAGGGGCTAGTGTACAAGTGTATCATCCGACCGGTCTTAATATACGGAAGCGAGACGTGGCCGGTTCTTGGAAGGCATATTCAGGAGCTTCGCGTTACAGAAATGAAGATGCTGCGGTGGATGTGCGGCGTTACACGTGCTGATCGCATTCGTAACGAGTACATACGCGGCAGCCTCGCAGTTCGTGACGTAGCGGAGAAGCTCCAAGAATGTCGCCTTCGTTGGTTCGGTCACATTTCTCGCAGGCCAGCAGACTACATAGGGAACGTATGCCTTGATCTAGCCCTGGACGGTCATCGACGCGGTCGCGGAAGACCGAAGAAGCGCTGGCTGAATGTCGTGGAGGCCGACATGAGCGAAAACGGGCTCATAAAAGAAGATGCCCAGGACCGCGCAAAGTGGAGGAAAGCGAGCAGGAAAGCGGACCCTGGCAATAGCCGGGATAACGCTAGGTAGAAGAAGTTGTATGACAAAGTTAAAGAGCAAAAATACGTTTTCTCAATATAAGCTGGCAAACCAGATTTTAAGTACATATATCAATGAAGATAAAACGCAACAAAATTAGACAAATTTGATTAAAATGTAGAATATAGTATTACGATTTTTGTACTGATTTATATGTAATTTTGTTTATGAGTCAATGACATTTTAACATTCAGCTAACTTTCAGGAAATTGATTGCTCTTTAATGCCATACAACGTGTGCCTACACTAAAAGTGCTAAGTTTATGAGATATAAGCGAAGAACAGAATAAGCATCAGATAATTTTGAGGTTTTCCCCTCCCTCCAAGTTTCCACAGGGGCCTCGGGGTCGAAAACTTAGGAGAGTCTTCGTAGTATACCCCCAAACCACCCAAACTATCCGTTAAAGTTATATTGAGTTCGGATTACTTTTCAGGTGAAATGTACATAACTGCTGGGCTATATCTATCTAATAGCTCGTTAAAATAGATTGTATGGAATGTCACTACAACAAGGAGTTGAGTTAGGAGATTTAAAAAAAACAAACAGTTTAAATAGAAACAGAAGTCGAACGACTTATCAGGTGCCGTCAGGTCACAAAGGCCACTTCAATACGGAGGTCTTGGGTTCAAACCCAGGTTCGTACCAGTGAGTTTTTCGAAACTTATGAACGAAATGTCATGTGATATTAAGGTACCTACCAATCGCTTTACGCTGAAGGAAAACAACCCGAATAAACCTGCTTACATCCGCGAAGAAATTCAATGGTACTATGTGTAGTCTCCAACCCGCTTTAGGCCAGCGTAGGGACTATAGCTCGAGCCCTCTCGTGTAGACCTGTGCACTTGTGCAGCATATAGACCATGAATCATTGGGACGTATCTATATGGTCTAACAAAGGTAAGTATTTATATAAGAAACAAAAAAAACTTAAATTGAAATCTCAGTAGTTTGAACTCGCTCCGAGCTCGGGATAAAAGTCCTCAAACTTTCATATACATAGTTATTAAAACAAACCGGGCACAAACAATGAACAGCATTCCAAAACATAGGCAATATCAGCGGATACGATGTGCGAGCGGGACATCACTCTTTCTCGGAATCACGAGGCACGTAATGCAACGCGGCGAAATGGAATGCAACCGGCCTGCCTCCCTATTCCGACTCCACGGATCGGACCACACTTTCAAATGCGGGATTTTTCAGCTTAAAATATATGCTCGGAGAAAGGGAACGCGGTGAGCGTGATAGCTCTCGGTTAAAGCTTCGGCTCGTATGGTCAGAATCAACCTGCCGTTTCCCAAACCCCGCCGAGCAACCCATTTCTGCTCGACACCGGCTACCTAGTTGGCCTGCTAACCGTTCCCGAACAAGGAATCTGTCGTCTTTGTTTAAGTAAACATTGAACTTTATTTCACAAACAAAATGCTGATTAGTTAGGTAGGTAGGTGTACTTTAAGCAAATCCCAACATTCCCAATCCCAACTACCTAGGTAGTAAGCTCTTTTTTACTCATGGGCGGTTATCTTTTATCTATTTGAGTTTTAACTTTTATCTTAGTTGTTATGAGCGGTTGGTTTAAAGACGTTAGTGCTTGCCTTGAGGACAGAGGTCGGATAAAGATGTCTTATCTACAAATATTATATTACGAAAGTCCCAGCTGACCCCCGAATCATCGGATTTTTAAAACATTGTCATTATTGTGACTGTAATATTGGAAAGCGCATAGGTGTAGAATCTCTTATGAAGTACGAGTATGTAGGTATGTACTTGTAGATAGCAGAGTATGGCTGCATAGTGCATCCATCCATGTAAATGGGCCAAATATGTTGGTTGGTACCGTTTATCCACTACATTTGCCAGTTTGCTGAATCAAGTACATTTAGGTAATTTAATTACATATAAAAAGATAACAAATAAAATAAGGAGATTGCGTCGTACATAGATAGTTTAGATATACAGTGTGGAAAAATAAGTCGGACACTGGAGGGAAACTACCTTAAAACGTTGAGATAGCTCAATTCGCTGAAAGGAAACATTATTTTATTTATCCTAAAAACTAAAACTAAGTACATTCACAGCTTTTTTCTTAATTTTCACTTTTTTCCATACTAATTGTATGAAAAATCTTTTTATTATTATTTATGGGTTCTCTTGTGCCTTAAACTTGGTTGGTATTAAGAAGTTTTTATCCTTGTTGGAATTGGAAATATTTACGAATTTAAAAATTATTTAAGTATGGCTAAAATTACAAAATAAATAGTTTTTTTGAGAACTGTACTTTTTTACTAAAAATTGTTTATGCAGTTATGTCTCTTTCAACAAATCAAAGAATGTTTTCTTTCAGTAAATTGAGCTATATCAACGTTTTCAGGTAATTTCCCTCCAGGGCCCGACTTATTTTTCCACACTGTATAGGTACCTAAATACCTATACTGCGAACATATACAGGATGAAATATTAACCACCGTTCATATTGAGCGAGGTGATTAGGTAGACCATACTGAACCACTTTTACTATGGGACCAACTCCGAAATCGCAAATATTTTTGGTTGTTTCATACATTTCGACCGACCACATGTTGTCGTTTTCTATGGGAAAGCCAAAAATTTCTTCGCGATTTCCTAATGGGCCCATAGTATATTGTATATTGTTCAGTGTAACCTCCTCATTAGTATCATTACCCCGCTCAATATGAATGGTGAATAATATTTCACCCTGTACAACATCACAATAAGGCTGCGTTTCCACCAGAGATGAGCGAGGATGCGTTGCGAGGAATGTGTTTGTTAAGCACCAATAGAATCACTTCATTTGTTTATCCTCACACAGTGCAACTCTAGGATTGGTTCTTAAAAACACATTCCTCGCAACGCATCCTTGTTCATATATGATGGAAGGAAACGCAGCCTAAATCGTTTCCAAATCTGTTTATAATTTTTGTTGAAGGGTACTTATGCCTTAATAATCTACCCAGTTACGCACTTTAGATTTGCCTTATTAATATTTTATAAGAAAAAAAAACCGACTCATTCGGGGAAGCCGGTGAAGGATTATATTGTATTAGATGGTGCAATCTTAGACTCCATACAATGAAATAACTTGCTTAACAAACACAGCGAAGAGTACAAATCGCCAAACGTGAACTATGCGTCGTTGAAGAGTTCCATTCTGCTCATCATCAGCAGTTCTACTTGATCAAATGTCACTCTTTTGAATGAAAATGCTTGATTAGTTGATAAAAATAAAAAATCACTATGTGTATGCCTTTAAGATTTGAGGAGTTCCCTCGATTCCTCATGGATCCCGTCATCAGAACTGCGTTTTGACAAAAACGGGACCAATCTGTATATTTATACTTACAATCAAAAAAAGATTTTCAAAATAGGTTCAGACATGACGGAGTTATGGAGTAACAAACATAAAAAAAACATACACGCTGAATTGAGAATCTCCTCTTTTGAAATTTTGAAGTCGGTTAAAAAACAAGGTGTCTTTGGGGTACTTACGGATGAATCGTTATTGCAATTAATATATTTGGTTCATAATCAACCGCCTTTAGGATTTCGAAGGAGGAGGGTCTCCAGTCGTTGGGATTTTTGTAGTTCTTGTTGATTTCTTTTTTTGCAATGTTTTAGGGTTCCGTATCAAGTAGGAACCCTTATAGTATCGCCATGTCCATCTGTCTGTTCTTCTTTCCGTCCGCGGCTTAGTTAGCTCAGTTATTTGTTAGATTTTGTTAGCACTAGAAAGCTGGAATCTGTTATGAGTACGTGTATTAATCACGCGAATCAATAGCGGAAAGGGTCAGGGAACATATCACAGCAGTCAAAAATCGGCAAATAAACAAGTCTGCTGTAGCCGAACATTTGTTAGAATCTTAACCAAACCACTGGATTGAGCTCCATAATACAAAAATCCTCTCCACAGAACGTCTTCGTTATAGCAGGAAATTACGGGAGGCTATTGAAATTAGGAAGCATAAGAATTTCAACCAGAACGAGGGACAGGGGATCTCGTCTTCGTGGAATCCAGTGATCAGCAAATGTAAGCGTGAAAATACTTGCCTTTCCAAACCACCAGATGTCGTGAGTGTTGTGTGTAGGCAAAGTGACAACCCTAGCGTGAATGTGCATAATCGAGACCAACTGCGGGTAGTTCGAAAAACCCGCGCAGCTAGGAGATCCTGATACAATTCCTCGCCAGTCTGCCTGCGACCACGAGCGTTACGGCACGCACGAAACGTCAGGGAAATAATGAAAGGAAGTGTACGCGATTAAGTCCCGTTTTTGACAAAATAATTAGTGTATTAATCACGCCGATAAAACGGTCAAATAAAACTTATAAAGACTTTTTAGGGGTACCTCCATATACACGTGTACCGGGGGGCGATTTTTTTTCGCTTCATCCCTATTGGCGGGGTACCTATCGTAGCTCGTAGGATAGGTCTTTCAAAAAGCAAGCAGTTTTGGATAATATTAATAGTTTCGTAATAATTGGAAAAATTCATGAAAGTGAGGCCTATTTAATAAGTACTTTCAATGAAAACTATCTTGAATAAAATCGGTTCACTACTTTTAGAATTATCGCAAAAAGTTGTCATTTCATAGCAAAAGGATTTAAGTGCCGCAAAATATCCTATAGAAAACGACGCTTTGAGTGGGTGTATTTGTGACGGGCCGGCAACTACGGAACCTTACACTGAGCATGGCCCTACATGCTCTTGCCGGTTTTTATATGTATGTTTAATACTGATTATTCGAAGAAATTCTTTTATTATTATGACAAAAACGGGACTTAAATTTCATAGAAGGAGGAGGTTCTGTATTCGGTTTGGGCTTTTTTTTTATGTATGTTCACTGATTACTCCGAGACGCGTGGTCCAATTTGAAAAGTTCTTTTTTTGTTTGAAAGGGTCTACTTCCAAGGTGGTCCCATATTAATCTGGTGCTGTTCTGATGATGGAATCTATGAGGAATTGAGGGAACTCCTCAATTTTTAAAGGCATATGTATGGCGATTTGGGTGTTTTCTTAAGCAACTCGAGGGTTTTCTCTCGGAAACCACCAATTTGATGATGTGGACCTGATAATGATGATTGTTTTTATGATAATGATAATGATTTTTTTTTATTTAGGATGTTCAGCGATTACTCCGAGACCCGTGGTCCGATTTGAATAATTCTTTTTATGTTTGTAAGGAAGTACTTCCAAGGTGGTCCCAAATTAATCTGGTGCTGTTCTGATGATGGAATCCATGAGGAATTGAGGGAACTCCTCAATTTTTAAAGGCACATGTATGGTGATTTGGGTGTTTTCTTAAGCAACTCGAGAGTTTTTTCTCGAAAACCACCAATTTGATGAAGTGAACCTGATAATGATGATTTTTTTGATGATAATGATAATGATTTTTTTAAATGTAGGATGTTCAGCGATTACTCCGAGACCTGTGGTCCGATTTGAATAATTCTTTTTATGTTTGAAAGGATGTACTTCCAAGGTGGTCCCAAAGTAATCTGGTGCTGTTGTGATGATGGGATCTATGAGGAATTGAGGGAACTCCTCAATTTTTAAAGGCATATGTATGGTGATTTGGGTGTTTTCTTAAGCAACTCGAGGGTTTTCTCTCGGAAATCACCAATTTGATGATGTTTTTTTTGTAAATGTGGGATGTTCAGCGATTACTCCGAGACCCGTGATCCGATTTCAGGAATTCTTTTTTTTGTCTGTAAGTAACTACCTCTGAGATGGTTCCACATTAATCTGGTGCTGTTCTGATGATGGGATCCATGACGAATTAAGGGAACTCCTCAATTTTTAAAGGCACATTTATGATGATTTGGTTGTTTTTTTAAGCAACTCAAGCATTTCCTCTCGAAAACCAGTAATTTGATGGAGTGGACCTAATTATGAAGACCACATATGATAAGTGGAACTTTCCTTACATTGAGTTACGTATTATGAATTTTTTCTTATATAAACTTATACTTTTCCTTACGTGTAAACTATGTCCAATAGTGGCAACAACGCCATTAGAAAGGCGTTTTGTGACGAGTTATAATAAAAAGTGTAATAATAAAAAGTGTATTAAAAAAAATTGGTATTAACTCTGAAACTAGGCGTATTCCAGAAAAGTTTATAGGACATTTTAGTATCTAAATATGATCAGGAATACACTGTTAAAATCTGTCTAGTTATATGGGCCCACGGTGTATATCTTCACCGATTATTGCGAGATCCGTTGTCCGATTATGATAATTATATAACCACTAAAAATGGAAAAATAAAAACTTTTTACAAAAAAAAGATAAACCGACTTCAAAAAGGATAAAATAAATTATTATATTATTTATATGCGTTACAAACTGATATGTTTGAAGTCGGTGCCAAGCCAAAAAGTTACAATACCGGTCAAATCAGCTTCAAGTCTGAAAATCACAAAACATATCGATACCTACTTATATTGAAAAGGTGAATGTGAATCTATCTGTTACATTTTCACGTCTAAACTACTAATCCAATTTTGATGAAATGTGGTACCTATGTATATTCTCTGATACACGTCTACTTTGTCAATAATCAGAAAAAGGCGGCAAATAAAAATAAAAAACACGTATGGTCAACCATAGAAAATTTAAATATCGTGCCTTTTTCTACTGAAAAGGTATGACCCACACACCCAGTGTGTCTGACTATAGAAAAATCAATCTAGCCATTGAATTCTTTTACACTTCAATAAAACACCTTAGATGAAGTAGAATAAATAATTCAAACCGAAGCACGGGCTCCGTTCAAGATATGGTTAGGCCGACAACTAGTAAACAAATTTATTAACAAACATCATTATACTTTCTTTCTGTACTAGAATGAAAACCTACGTACAGTCAAGACCAGAATTAGTTCTATAGTATGAAGAACAATTCACTGAACACATACGCCTCGTTCGTATTAACTGTTTTGTGATTTTCAGACTTGAAGCTGATTTGACCGGTATTGTAACTTTTTGGCTTGGCACCGACTTCAAACATATCAGTTTGTAACGCATATAAATAATATAATAATTTATTTTATCCTTTTTGAAGTCGGTTTATCTTTTTTTTGTAAAAAGTTTTATTGTTTGTAAAAGGTATATTTGACAGTTAGTCCCATTGTCATCAAGTCAGGATCTGATGAGGGATCCTGGAGAAATTGATTGCTCATGGTAAAGTGTAGCCTAAGTGAATACGCTTCTTTTTACCATAAAGTTATTTTAATGTTAAAACAGACGAACCGCAACTACTTATGACCGCAACTCAGCTGTGAGCAGTTGGACTGCACGCCAACGCAGACTGTGCAAATAAGTACTACCAGGTACTTATACATACCTAGTTATACAACAAGTCTCATACAGGTTATTGCTGGGATCCAGGTTAGCTTTCAGGCATTTCCGCTCTATGTAACAGTTGGAAACCGAGATTCCACAATGTATCAACATAATTAGCCCGCTGGGTACATCATTTGACACATTTAACCCAAAAGTGCCACTAACTCAGTAGTTCATGCCCCATAAATCACTTACTACATAGTCTACACACGCGCTTTGATCCATCAGCAGCCAGAGCACCACACGATAACAAATTATGAGTGACATATGACGTGTAAACTAATGAAATTACTTTTTAGACAAGGCATGAAAACTCGATAAATCTCAATAATTAATAAACAATTCAGGTCCCTAACTAGCAGTTGCAGTGGTGCTATAATAAATATTTTTCTTCTTGTCGACCATAATGCTTGAATTGAGACTTTGTAGACCGCGCATATTTTTCGATGGAGCTTTTATGGTCGCATATTTTGGCATCGTCGACGATGCTACGACACAATATTACAACATACAATACACAGTACAATACTGTACACAACAACACACAACACAATATTACAATAATACAATATTGTAGTATGGTCGTGGAGGAAGACGTTGTCCTCATCCACCACCGCCGGCACAATCCACCGGGAGATTGAAATTACTAAATTGTACAGAGGGAGCAGGTTGTAAGGCATTCGTCGAACTTAATTCTTACTGGCTTGCCTATTTTGAGCGTACTGTAGAAAAAGTATTTCATACAATAATGAAATAATAAAGCTTTTAAATATCGTACTTGGCTGAAGCTCTTCGTCATTATGTCACAATTGTATAAAATACTATTGTAGGCAATTCGGTGCTTATTTGGCTTTGTTATTCTGCGTGAGCTGAAAAAAAGTGCCCAACCGTCAGAATATTTGGAAAACCTGTTGGAAACGAGTTCTATGGATACTGCATTGCTGCCCAGTTATTAACCGACTCCAAGATTTTAAAAGGAGGCTCTTCTCAATTCGGTTGGATGTTTTTTTAATGTTTGTTACTCCATAACTCCGTCGTGTGTGCCCCGATTTTGAAAATTCTTTTTTTGATTGTAAGTGAGATTTTGTCAAAAGCATTTCTGGTGATGGGATCCATGCGGAATTGAGGGAACTCAAACCTTACAGACATACATATACCTAGTGTTTTTTGTGTTTTTATCTACAAATCAAGCATTTACATTTTAAATATTTGATGAAGTGGAACTGCTAATGATGATCAGAACGGAATTCTTCAACGACGCATAATTCACGTTTGGCGAGTTGTCCTCTGCGTTTGTTAAGCAAGTTATTTCATTGTATGATATGAAATCTAAGAGTGCACCATCTACAATAAACTTTCCCGGGCGTCCCCCATTGAAGAGGTTTTTTTTCTTAAAACATATTTAATGAGTTGGATGGAGGGAAGGTCCACCCTCTGCAGTGTTTTGTTATGTCACGGGAAGCGCGCTGCTATTAAACGCGTTGTGCGGCGGTAGCCTACGTGTTGTCTTCGGATGTGTTGTTGTGCATTACTTTACTAATACAAATGTGGGGTAAACGCGCCTGTGCTACTTACTTTCATCAACATAATACCTACTTAAAAGACAGCGCCGGTTTCCAGACCTGAACTATTTCTTTGATTTAAACACTTCCCATAATACAAGGGACTGCAATTTCTGTATAGTAGATAGATACTTATACCTACCAGACAATAGTAAATACAATGCTTATTAACATACGTTAATGACCTCTATTACGCGAGTTCGTGGAAACCCCATTATTTGCCACAGTAGAGATAAAAACCATAATTCCGATCAGATCAGCTGATCGCAGCGTTATGAACTGTTAGCGGGCAAAGCCGGCGTTGCGCTTGGCCGCACCTGGTGCAGTCGGTGCACCAGACTGCATCTAGTGTTGCGGGGGAGTTTAATGACCTCTTCGTCGTATATCTAACAACAAAAATTTCTCATGTTCTGTATGTGAGTCATTTTATATCTAGAAAGCGGGTGGAAAGTCATTAATTATCGCCCTCAACTAGGAACCCTTAGTCTCTGTCCGCGGCCTCGCTCAGTGATCGTTAGTAGATAAGGTACTAGTTAGATTAGAAATACTGAGTGATGAGTAAGTGTATTAAGCATACCTACCGTCAAAGTGGTAAAACATGAACTGAAAAAATATTGTATTTTTTTCGCTACAAAAAGGGTACTTCATTCAAAGGGGTCTAGTTGGATAGATCTTTCAAAAAGACTACGGGGTATTAAAAACTATTTTTTGGTAAAGTCTAACACTTTCAGCAATAATAGCTCCGAAAGTTCCAAAAAATTTGTCCCCCTCCCTCCTCTAACTTATGAACCGTGGGTATGAAATATGGAAAATGAAAGTCAGGTTTAATATGAGAGCTTTCAATAAAAAAAAAATAGGTAATGAACTTAATGAATAAAATCGGTTGAAGTTACCTACCTATCGGTAAAAAGTTAGCTTTCTTAAAGGACGCAAAAGGGACTAAATATCTGATAAATAAAACCGTTTAAAAACACGTTAATCAAGAAATAATAGTGGTTCTCTTCTATACGTTTTAGTTTACCTTTAGACTCAAAAAATTATTTGTGATTGGGGTAACTGGTATGGCATCCTTACCATATATACACATACAAATACATATATGTGCTAGTGTGTATATATAGGATTTCCTACTCCCGTGGCACTCCAGTATTTTTGAATTCGGGTAATATTGCTTCGTAAGCAACACGAGGTAGAGTAGGTGGGTAAATACGAGTACCTACATTAAACTTCCCATACATTTTGCGAATATTTAATAACGGTAACAGACTGTTTGGTACAACTCTACTTCTTTATTACAATTTGTCTGTTTTAGCTAGATACAATATGTTAATTCACATGAATACATTATGTACTTTTGTATGTGCTTTTGTAGCGCTGGCAGTCTGGCGGTAAGACGTCCAGCTTTCAACCCGGAGGTCTCGGGTTCAAACCCCGACTCGTACCACTGAGTTTTTCGGAACTTACGTACGGAATATCATTTGATATTTACAAGTCGCCTTTCGGTGAAGGAAAGCATCGTAAGAAAACCGGACCTAATCCCGATAAGGCCTAGTTTCGTAGTCGGAAGGTCAGATAGCAGTCGCTGTCGTAAAATCTAATGCCTACGCCGATTCATGAGATTAGATTGTCAAGCGGACCCCAAGCCGGTACAAACGCTAGGAGGAATAACATATGTGTTTTTGTGTATTTTTTATGTTATTAAATTAAACCGTTGACTTTATTATCAATATTGATCGACATGCTTATTGTATTCATAATAATTAATAATATATCCTTCTTATTAAAAGGTATCCCGTTTGCGTAAAATCCAGTATTGGAAGCATATGTTTTATATTTATTTTTATGCGTGTGGATGTTATGAAGAGAACATATTTACAGTAGGATTTACAAAAATATATAATTGAGTTCTGGTACAGTCACGGACTTTAATTGTTGACCCATTTACGTTTCAAGCTATATTCTTTTGTTTCATACTTACTCTATGAAACGTCCAATCTAAAGTAAACCCTAAATGGCTCAACAATTAAAGTCCGTGACCGTACTATTAGACTCCATATAGATGCACAGAAAAACACTTAGAAAACTGAGGAGTAAAATATCCGTGTTAATAACAAAAATAAAATGTCATTTAAATACATTTTTTTTTATAAAACCGTGGTCATTTTGCATAACGCTTTTGCTTATAACTGTGAACTGTGAGTCAACTTTAGGTACTACATATCAACTTACACTACTTTTCAACCGTTTTCAAAATTACGAATGACCTCTTCCTTTTTAATTCGTCGGGATCTTTATGGCCGATTATTAGAAGGCGGCTATTAGAGAGATATGAATATTTTTGGTAATAGAAAGGGTATATACTTAACAGTTGGTCCCATTGTCATAAGGTCAGGATCTAATGATATAATCCTGTAGAAATCAAGAGAACTCTTAAAATACAAATGGCGATGGCGCACCTAAAGTGATTTTAGTACTTTTTACAGTAGCTCGGGTATTTGGTCTTGGGAAGGTGTAGCCTAAGTGAAGTCGGTTATTTTTTGTTAAAAAATATCTTTGTTCGAGACGGTTTTGTAGCAATCTTCCACCTTGAATGCTACGACGTAGCACTGTTGGCCGTAGCGGCTGCCCATGCGACAACCAAGTGTTGGCTGACAATGACAAGACTAGACTGCACGGCCGTTCACCTGCAGGTAGAGATGGGTAGGGGTGAGTAAATACTGAGTATTTACTCAGTATTTATCCAAAGCACCCTGTAAATACTCGTATTTATATACTCATTTCGGCGGGTAAAAACTATTACTAATAAAATATATAAAAAAAGTGAGATTAAAGCACTAAATTATTTTGTATTGAATATTTCTAGCGTGAATAAATAATATTTTTGTTATAAGAAGCATATTAGATGAAAAAAGCCGGCCAAGAGCGTGTCGGGCCACGCTCAGTGAAGGGTTCCGTAGTTTTACGCCCGTCACAGAAAGTGTCCCCACTTAAGAGTTAAAATAACACCGCCATGTAGGATATGATATGAGCGTTCCACGTACAGCAACATCTATCGGCAAATTAAGTAAACTATTGCGCGCGAGCTTAAAGTATGGAAGATGATTTTTATGGGATAATTCTTTATTGCGTGAACCGATTTTCACCGTTTTTACTTCATTTGAAAGCACGTAATTTCATTGTGATTTTGTAGAAATTACAGGTACAATAAACACCTGCTTATACGGTTAAATTACAAACTTAGTTCAGAAATTATTTTGTAATTTTTTTTTTAAACTATTCAACCTATCAAGTTCAAAATAATTTTCCTAGAAAGTTTTTATAAAGTTCTACTTTTATGATTTTTTTTATATTTTTAAAACTTATGGTTCAAAAGTTAGAGGGGGGGGGACACATTTTTTTTTACTTCTGGAGCGATTATTTCCGAAAATATTTACATTATCAAAAAATGATTTTAGTAAACCTTTATTCATTTTGAAATACCTATCCAACAATATATCACACGTTAGGGTTAAAATGAAAAAAAAAATCACTCCCCACTTTACGTATAGGGGAGGTACCCTAATAAAACATTTTTTTCCACTTTTTATTTTACCACTTTGTCGGCGTGATTGATATACATATTAGTACCAAATTTCAGCTCTCTAGTGCTAACGGTCACTGAGATTATCCGCGGACGGACGGACGGACGGACGGACGGGCAGACATGGCGAAACTATAAGGGTTCCTAGTTGACTACGGAACCCTAAAAAAGGTAATTAGCAGTGAGAATAAATTTGGAATTCAGGGAATGTAGGAATGTAGACGTGATAAAAACATAGTCAACTATTTTGTTTCAAATACGAAGGTATTTACTTTGAAAACATGGGACTTAAGTCGTTTCTGTATTCTAGATAAGTGCATTTCGCAAGCCGATTCGAATATTATGTTATGTTAACAAAATGTTTACAAAAAAAAACTGCCACGAAAATACTTCACAATATTATAGGATTGTTAGCTAGTGCTAATGAACAAAGAATATAGAAATAATGACCATAAAGGGTCAAACTGCGAACAAAAGACCACCTAGTTTGCGGCGTGGACTTAAACTGCATTCTCTATTACATTTGTCTACTTCTTATCTTATCCTTATCTTGCAAAATGCGCGTTTCGCTTCCCTTATTTTGATTGGGTGATTAGCGGACACTAACAAGTGTAGTACGATTAGTATCCAATGAAAATACAGCTAGGCACGCTGGCGCGCCTGGCGCGTTTGGCACGCTCAGTTGCTGTTTGTCAGTCAACCTGTTCGGAGGACTAAATACCTACTTGCTCATTTTACGTAAAGTGCCTCGTGTGATTTTCCTTGGACCCTTGCTTTGTATATGGACTTTGATGGTGTTTTCTTTGTGATTAAAGTTAACGTTTCTGGACTTTTGATTTTTGTTAGTGAATATCTTTGGATAATCGATATTTTTGGTAGCGTTCCAGTCTCACGCTAAAATGTGTGGCTCTGAGGACCGCGACAGAAATCACATGCTCGCTATTGGATTACAGCACGGTTAGCACAAGAGTGAAGCGATAGTATCTCGCGTATAGTACTACCCGTCTCTTTTTAAATGATACAGTTAGAAAAATATGGATAGACTATCTCGCGCGCGAAATACTGTCGCATCACACTTGTGCTTACCGTGCTGGGATATCCAAGTTGTCGGTACATCGATCTTGTGGAGCTAGGTATCGCCATTAGCAAACCTGACCCTGTTCAAAGCAAAGGTGAGTGTTTACGTGGCACTTACGTCATTTTATTAAGAGTTTTTTTAAAGAAAACTCAAAGACGGCTCAACCGATCATGTTGAAAGTAATTTTATTTTAAAGTATTTTCTAGTCCCTATTCAGCCGATCATTTTCATATTTTTGTACTTTGGTTTAAATGTTATAGAGGGGTAAACATAATTTTAGTCTTCAGAAATGATTTTTTTTCTACAAAAATATATTCAATATATAAAAAAAATATTTAGAATCATTCAAGTTATTTTAATGCCTTATTTAATCATGCAGACACGTTGATGGTTTCTGATTTTTGGTGTGACAATTAGTTACATGTATAGAGTGCCCCTCTTAAAAAAATGTTTTTGCGACTTTGACTAGTTAATTTAGTAGCGGGTTAGAAAATACACCTAAATTTCAAAATGTTATATCCCTTGCAGCACTCTAAATAGTTTATACCCACCAATTTGCGTATTGAGTCGAAAGCGCAGTTAGCAGCAAAAAAGCTGGGCATCCTTAACAATGTGAGGCAGTATTTTACACCTAGGCAGCTGCTCGACCTTTACCAAACACAAGTCCGGTCGTGTGTAGAATACTGCTCACATCTGTGGGATGGTTCAGCAAAATACCAGCTTGAGGCGCGCGAGTCAGTCGAGAGGAGGGCCAAGAGAATCATCAATGATGACAAGCTGACGAATGCTCGACTTCAAAGTCTGGAGCACCGTCGCAAGGTTGCCAGCCTATCCATCTTTTATAGGATACATTTCGGAGAGTGTGCCGAGGAACTGCACAACCTTATTCCTCCGTCTCCATTTTACCATCGGACTACCAGACAATCGGCACTCCGGCATCGCTTCATGGTAAGTATTCCACATATACGCACGAAGCGTTTTGCTTCAACATTCTTTATGCGAACTGCCAAGGAGTGGAACGGCCTGCCCGAGTCTGTGTTTCCACTTGAGTACAATTTGGGTCTCTTCAAAGCGAGAGTAAATAGGTATCTCATAGGTAAGCGTGCTCCACCGTAGACCGCATCATCACTTAAACAGGTGAGATCGCGGTCAAACGTCTGCCTATTCTGCATTAAAAAAAAATATATATAAACGAGTAAATACGGGTATTTTGAGTAAATACTGTGTATTTACTCGGTATTTACCCTTGAGTATTTACTCACTACCCATCTCTACCTGCAGGCGGTCTCTCCATAGCACGTGTTAATACCAGCGAAAGAGATGCAGATATACTTAGTGGAAGGAGTAAGCAAAAAAAAAAAACGCAAATCGATGTACAGTTTAGCCGTTTGGCACACGCATACTAGAGGACAAAACAAAATTTTTGAGCCGCATTTCTAACAAAAAATTCTCTTATCTAGGAGGGAAGTGCTGAGTCATAATTTATTTGTATGGGACAAAATAATAATTCAGAAACCTATTGCATGTGGTATCCTACGAAAGGACTTTTAAAGGCGATTCTAAAAATATACAACATCATTACATCTCAGGCATATTAATTAAATTAGAACATAAATAACTTTCAAAACATACCAAGTTTGGGCTCATCCAGATACGATATGGCTGATTTTTTTGTACAATATACCACAAATGATACGTGATATCCTCATATCTAACTCCAAGAAAGCAATTACAAAAATAATTTCATTAAGTTTCTTTTTCAATATTACCTACAAAGTGACACAGTTCTACTTCAGTAACTATGTTACTAGACTTATGGAACCGGCGCTGTA
Source organism: Pammene aurita (assembly GCA_947086415.1). NCBI lineage: Eukaryota > Metazoa > Arthropoda > Insecta > Lepidoptera > Tortricidae > Pammene > Pammene aurita. Next base: position 27,143,961 of record OX352292.1, on the reverse strand, counting down.
GCCAAGATGCCAATCGTTTGCAGAAAACAAAACGAAACGCTACACGCTCTCGCTCATTCTCATTCTTCCGTATTAGTGCGATAGAGACGGATAGCGTTTCGATTCGTTTTCTACAAACGATTATCATCTTGGCTAAGCCCCGTGTACTGCAGATACGGTCCATATTAAGTGATATTTAACTGAAAACCAAGTTCCTTCTAAGCCCCTTAGATAAAAACTCCTGTTGGCTTGCTTTGACTTTTATTAACTGCTTAAATTTATTTGTTAAATTATTTGATTCTGAATAGTGCGACTTTTTGCCTTACGAATGCAAGGCATATAAAAGTTGGTTAGTTTGGAAAGTCCGATGCCAAAAGAGATATAAACTGTGTGAAAAGACCCCTAAGGCTGTCTTGTTACTCGGGCAAAGAATAAGGCATTGCCATTCACCGAGGGAATGTAGCCAGCCTAATGGGCATCAGGGAACAGAGGCGCACTTAGTTATTAACTTTTATGGGTAAGCATGTATATTGTTTGTTTATAAATAATAATAGTATATGCAGTTTTTAATTAAGGTTATATTTAATATTAGTATATTTTTAAGTTTATTTTTAATATATATTAGGTATATGTGTGTAAAACAACGTAACAAATATTTGAAAAACGAGAAAAATGTTGTTTGCTAAGTGTGGTAGGGCACAGCTCAGCGAAAGTCACCTCATACTCAAATCTGGAGCTGAGCCCGTCTGGGGAAGTACCTCCACCTTAGAGAATACCACAGCCAAACAGCACTTGCCTAGACCCTACCCAGAGTGTAGTGTTTTTGCCGTTGAGTTAAGATTGCTAGAGAGCTAAAGAGGATCCAGAGTGTTGAAGCCAACAGACCCTCTTGTCCCTTTAGCCGACATCACGGTGAATCCTCCTCTATATTAAATGGCCGGCAACGCGCATGTCACACCTCTGGAGTTTACGGCAACTGCTTAACATTAGGCGGGCCGTATGCTTGTTTGCGACCGTCGTAGTGTAGCGACTGTGTCCTACATTCGCCCAAACTAAGATGCTATACAATTTTGTATTTTAAATATGCACGTGCAACATGTGCACGATTTTAGCAATCAACGTAAAAGCTGTATGGTCTTTTCTAGGTATCACCTTAGGATACATCTGTTGCATTGAACATGCCGGCACACTATTATTTTGTATTGTATGTTATTGTTTTGTCGGTACGCTCAGACAAAACAATGGATAAATTCTTTTGAAATAATTACCAGGTATTACCCTAGGATTTAGCAATTTCACTTTGTTTCTTTGTCGGTATTTCTATTTTGTTTATTGTTTACAACGCCCAACTAATATTGTTTTATTTAGGATAATAAACATATTTTCTTGCAGCGTGAGAAAATCTCACCATCTGGCTGGCCATTATCGGCCCTGTACTTCGATGCCCCCTGAGCTCGCCAGGTAACGAGCCAGAGGGATCGCAAGACAGTAGGCAGTTAGTACCCAACTGTCGAACCGACAAGTCATCCTAGACCGACTCACTGGTCCAGCTCGTGTAGTACCGATACTCCGAGTAACTTGTAATAATTACTGACTCCGCGTTAAGTTTCAGTCGAGTTTCATTATAGTTTAGTATCGCTCCTGACGTACGTGTTAATTTATAAGTGTTCGTTTAGATAAGTTAATTAAAGTTGTGTAGATTTAATATAGACTATTTAACCTCGTGTGTGAACTTTTATTTACAAGCACAATCCCAACACAGTTGTACCTATAACGTACCAAATATATACTTAATTGTGATTAATCCCTCTAAGTGCATGTTTGGCCAGGACCAAGTACATACAGTTCTTAGGTATGCTAAACTTTTATAGACGTTTTATACCTAACGTTGCAGCGCATCAAGCCAAAGTAGTATTCATAAAAGGGAGAAATTTAAGTATCTGGAATTCAGGAATATAAAAAACCTGCATTGCAAATAAGTAACGGATATAGTGTAGGTACTTTATGTTCGCGATAATTTTTATCTCAGACATATTGTTTCCGATTCCTGGAACTCATGTGCAACGTAAGCACTACCAAACAATGCTGTGCTTATTCAACCGTCGCGGTTTGCTATTGGTCGATTCGAAACCACCTCGGTAGTGTGTGTGTCGGGTAAAAACATGAAGGAATCAGGGGAAGCCCCAGAATTTTCTAAAAACATAGTAAACATAGAGTTCGTTATACTTATAAAAGCCCAATCACCAGTAAAATGTAAAATGACTACTACCTAATCATCTCTAATTGATGATAGTCGTGTACACAAATTCTGTTTTAGGTAGTTAGCGTTATTAACATATTTATCTGGCCGACTTTTTTGTATAGAAAATGACAGACATGGCCGCTCCTGTTGGTTGAATTCTCTAAGAGTAGTCTCTTAGAATCTCTCTTCTTATCATAAGATAAACGTCAGAAATGGTTCGAAAATTGCGGTTAAAAAGCACCATTTATAATCTGTGGGCTTTTATCCTCATTCGATACAAATAATCATCACTGAGCACGTGTGTGTTAAGAAATATCTACAACAGCCTTTTTCCTGAAGATTCCAAATTACGTTGAAAAGCCATTGCGGCTTTCACACTGCTGCGGTTTCCGCCTGCGGCGCCGGTGCGCGCGCGAGATAGCGCTCTGCATAGCCTAATTATACAGGTCAGTTAAATTTTTGACACCTCGTGACGTCAGTGACCACACTGACGTCATCAGGGAACGATGCGGTTCTCAAACTTTTAAAATAGGGAAAAATATTTAATAGAGGATTACCTCTATTATTAGTAATTATACTATACATTATAATAAGAATGCAAATTAAATGCCGTGCCATTAAAAAATAAATCATTGGGTATATCTAAACCACGCCATACCAAGGGTGTGTAAGTGTGCATCTCTGTCAAAAAATTTGAGTTTGACATTTAGTATCCGATACGTTTCCCTAAGTGAGAAAGAGAACTTGCCATGCGTTAGGAAGGGACAACATGATTCGTAACGTCAGAGAAGGAGCTCTGTGTCAGGGATATTACGGATACTGATTTTTTGACATCCGCGGATGCGGATATTAAAAGGCTGACATCCCTGGAATACGGATGCGGATGCAAGATAAGTACACAAAAAAAAACAAATATTAAAGTTTTGTACTACTCACATCATACAAAGCCCTTCGCCCTACAATAGCATTTCAACACTAAAATCAAAACAAAACAAACTAGTCATTTCTTGTCGCTATCCGTCAAGGACTTAGAGCTCGATCGACGAATCACGAAAATGTAACAATATTCCAATTGGGTAATGGTGAAATTACCTACGTTACTTTACCTAGCACGTGCGCCGTCACAGAGACGTTCCTGTACCGACTTGTTTCACATCTGCATCCGCATGAGCTCCGCATCGATTTGATGCGGAGGCGGATGCAGATTTTGAAAATGATGCGGAAGATCCGCGGTTTCCACAAACCACAATTTCCACAAACCACAATTTCCACAAACCATAGACAATTTTCCCCACAGTATTGAATATTATCTACTTATGGTGTCCCTATGACGGAATTCATGGCCGGCCATGCACTGTTATAGTTTTTAAGGGGCACCACACATTAGAGCGGAATTTAGCTATTCGTAAACAAAAGCGGAAATTGGGCTATGGTAGCGGAAACTTGTCTATGGCCTCCATACCAAAATTCAGCCTACCATAGACAAATTTCCGCTTTTGTCTATGAATAGCTAAATTCCGCTCTAATGTGTGGTGCGGTGCACCTATGGGATATTCTTCATTAATGGGTCAATCCAAAAAAAAAATATCATTATTCTATGTAAGCACGAGTACAATATTACCAACGTTTGATTTATTCCTATTACTTATAGTTTCCCCGTTATACAAAGTTAACGACATGCCGTTATACTGTTAAATTTGCGTATTGATTTCTACTAAACGGCTTAGTCCATTGAAAAAAGAAATTAAACTCATAAATATGTTACTAAAGATTACAATGTAATTCCATTACAATTACAACGTAACTTATAAAATATTTTAGCGTAATTCCACATTCAGTGCGTTGGTATGAAGTTTTACACGCAGTTACACTACACCAATATTTATTACGAGCAACTATTATTATATAAGTACATTATATATTTACATATATGTACATTATAAAGGTTGTCTGGAAGAAATCGCTCATTAGCGATAAGACCGCCTGTTGTTACCTCTACCTAAATTTATCTAATTGTAAAATTTGTGCTTGTAACTGTATGAGGTGTGCAATAAAGAGTATTTATTATTATTATTATTATTATATATCTATCAAATATTTTGGGAATCTCAGACAAAAATGAAACGGCGTGATAAGTTTAAAAGAAACAGAGATAATACAATATGGCCATCTGTCAGTGTAATACTCACCAAATAGTTGTATTGCCACAATGTTAAAAAAAAGTCCTCATTAAATTACATGCCGTAAATGAATTGCCAACTAAAAGTATTATATTAAATTACCTAAAATTATATGAAGCTTATTTTAGGTATAAAATAATTAAAAAACACAAAATAAACTTAGTAACGGCACGCTAACTTTTTTGAACATGAATAGTGTATTAATTAAACTCCCTGACTGAATTGAAGATGTCAACGAATTGCATCATTATGTGACGTAGGTGAGGTCTTTTCGGACGAGCTGTCAAAAATTTAAATGACCTTTATAATTAGGCTATGGCGCTCTGCATGTGTAAAGCGCTGTCACGCTTGCACACCGTCGCCGCACCCGGTTGCGGCGCCAGTGTGATAATCGAATAATGCTAAAATATGGGATCATAAAAGCTCCATCGAAAAGTATGCACTAGTAATTCTGTCTACAGTTACACAGTCTTAATTCAAGCATTAAAGTCGACAAGTAGAAAAAAAGATATCTAAGAGGCCGGTAATAAAAGTAAACACCGCATTTTCCCGTGCGATAGGTAACCGATAATAGCCCATTTCAAACTCAACGGTCCATCATGTGAATTCGTTACGCACACATCCTGCGGATCGTCACTAGCGGGTACTTTATGGGCAAATTAAGCTGTTGGGCTAGCGATAGCAGCGTGCGTTGACCTGGCGAATGTTTACTGTCCTTGTCGGCGGGCTCGGCGGCATCCGGAGCTCAGTGACGTCACGGAGGTACCGATGGGTTTCAGCGCTGAGGCCGAGCGCCTGCCGAATTCATACTAGGTATACGTTCTTATAATTGCCTACACTACATCTTAACAGAAAAGTGTATTATAAATAAATAAATAAATGTTATAGGACAGTCTTACACAAATCGACCTAGGCCCATGGTAAGCTCAATAAGGCTTGTGTTATGGGTACTAGACGACGATATATATAATAGATAAATATGGATAAATACTTAAATACATAGAAAACATCCATAACTCAGGGACAAATATCTGTGATAAACACACAAATAAATGCCCTGACCAGGATTCGAACCCGGGACCTCCTGCTTCGTAGGCAGAGTCACTACCGACTAGGCTAGGAGGCCGTTAAGGCGGAATCAGACGGTTCACTCGGATGAACATTCATCCGAGTGAACCTCGGGTGATTGTTCGGCACTTTTGGTTCACTTTATGATCAGACGTGTCACTTCGGGTGAAAGGTGCGGAATGAAACATAAAAATGAACGAAAAATGAACCGTCTGATTCCGCCTTTAAAATATAATAATTTTACACCTACCCCTTCTTCTGAAAGTTTTTAAAAGACTCCCAAAAAGAAGGGTTATCGACTAGCTTGTCTTTTCTATGTTGTTACTTCGGAACTGATTTCACCTTTAGTTATTCGTCAGCGAAATTCACTTTCTTAGGGTTCTTGAGCCACCAACCAACCAGGCAAGTCCATCAGAAGTAGGGACTACATACCGGTATTTCTTGATAGAAATTACCCGTAAACTGGTAAATAACTGGTAATTCTCATACTGAAAATTTATTAACATAAGTCCTAAATAATAGGAGCGCAGCCATGCCAGCAGTAAAGAAAGGCCTTAAATAACAGAAAGCATTATGAAATTCGCTACGACTCGCATGTGGTTTTAATATTAGGTACTTAGTACCATTTTTATTATTGTGACGATTAAAAAAAGGGATTGGATAGGAAGGCTAGTTATTTCATCAACATAAATGATTAAAAGTGCTTGATATTTAGGGTATACGTCCGAGGGCTTCTCGCTGTCCTGTAGTAGGTACAAAGGTGACGGGATCCACGCACCGAAGTGCTTTGATTTCATCACAAAATTTGGACAAAAGCTCCTCAATACGTGTTTGCGTATCCCGTGGGAGGATGTCAACTAATGAGTGTCGTGCACAAGGGCGTTTGGCTGTCGAGGTGGATAAGTGCTGGAATGTGTAATGCTTCTACCTACACTTAAATAATATTATGATTATGGACTCCAGTTTTTGCACCCAGCCCAGTGGGCTCAGTGAGGTCAGATAGGGACTAATATTTACATCGGAAATAACTATAACCAAGGTAGGTACCTGAAACGTCGATATATATTACCTAACCTGATTTTCATTTTTCATTACGTATTTATCTAGGTACATAGTATCACGACACGACACGATACTTATCATGCAATTTACCTACTTCACAGGTAATTCAACTTTGTTAGCAGATCGAATTAGGTACGACAAATGTATTAATAGTGACTAATGGACTAAGAGCTGGCCACGGCAGGAATGACACAATAATGAGAGCAACGAAATTGATATAGTTAGACTGCTATACTATTGTTATTACCTAATCTGGCAATCTGGCAGCTTTAAGCCGGGGGGTTCAAGAGTAGCAGTCCAGTAAAGTTGTTTATAAATCTAGGGAACGACGCAATACTGAGAGTTCTTGCTTTAGTACGATATCGTGGCATTTGATGTATGTTATTGGAATATAACGTGGAAGCTGTCGCAGTGGGGGGGAAAAGAGGCAAGTTGAAGTTAAATGCATTTATACCGGACGCCTGCAGTTTATTTTATTCTGATCTGTGAAAACTGTTTGTAATTAATCAGGCGCTCGAATAAAATTTATTAGTTGACAGTTTTCGATGCCAAAACGATATTACCGATAGTTATTTCTAAATAGGAAATCGACTTTAACAGCCAGGATTCTCGGTTCAAATTGTTATGAAAAAATATGTTACATATTAGGTTTTGTTCTGATAATGAACTTAGCTTACAAAGCCACATCATAATACAGCTACTCGTTACTAGATTGCGCTAATATCTACTAAACATAGACAGGGAATGACATTTGAACTCCAACTGCTGACCTAGCACGGGTGAGCAGTAGAATATAAACCAGTATAAGTGTGCTGCATTGCTACGAATCTCGCGGTCATGTTACACTGGTAGTTTGAGCAGTTGGCTCGCCAAGGTGCGCACAACTATTGGTGGGAATAAACGGCACAACGTATGTACATATTAGATTGAGCATACAAAACGACTCGAGTGATCACTACGGGTACATATATTAGCGTTAAAAATTTAAGTCCAGTCGCCATCAGATATATCGTAGCGGGCAAGGTGGTCACAAATACCTGAACAACGCCTCTAATGTCAAGGCGATAAAGTGTATGTTCAGATATTTTTGAGTACCTTGGCCTCTCCGATATATTTGATGGCGACTGTACCTACTAATTAAAAATAATATATTGTTTTAAAGAGTAGAAAATTGAGTGCAGATACTAGGAAAACAATTTTTAAAATGGCTAATATTTTTTCTGAAAACGATCATCTAAAAATATTAGGGCAAATGCCCCGGTTTGGGCCACTTTAAGGAGAGTTTGTTTATTCAGACGTCTGTCATTTTGTATCAATAAGGAATGATGAAAATATTTATTTAATGAGTCTTTGATAATATTTTGTAGTGACTAAACACAAGTTTTTGGACCCGGGGTATGTCCTTAAACTACGTCCGGACTTGGGTATGTCCTTAAACTATGCCAAAAAGAGAGGTATGGGCACTGCGAATGGCATCTCGCTTAGTGTGGTAGGGCACGTTCAGTGAATGTCATCTCGCTCAAATCTGGAGCAGAGCCCGACTGGGGAAGTACCTCCACCTTACAGAAAACCACAGCCAAATAGCACTAGACCCTACTCATAGTGTTGTGTTCCTGCTGGTGAGTAAGGTTGCCAAAGAGCTCAAAGAGGACCCAGTGTGTTGACGATGAGGGACCCTCTTGTTCCTTTAGCCGTCAACACAGTGAATCCTCCTTTTTGTAAAGGGTCGGCAACGCGCATGTGACTCCTGTGGAGTTACAGGCGTCCATAGGTTACGGTAGCTGCTTACCATCAGGCAGGCCGTATGCTTGTTTGCCACCGTCGTAGTATAAAAAAAAAAAAAAAAAAAAAAAAAAAAAAGTAAGTACAGCCGTTTGAAACTTATACAGTGTTACTATGTCTCACGAAAGTTTAAATTCAATAAAATACTATGACTATATTTATATGAACTTCCGCTGTTAAGATTCTGATCTTTTTTTCTTTTGAGACATATTAAAAAAAAGCCCAAGAGTCACTTTTGGCCATTTTTTCCATGGTATTTTATTTTTTTTTTATTTTTTTATTTAGCCATAAATTGTATGTGTACATAATGATGTTAAGCAATACAGATAGTATCAATACAATTTTATCCAGTGGGTGTAGCTACATATTTATGTACTTATGAACTAACATTTTATAATATGTATATACATACTTATTAACTAACAGTGACCAGTATTCTAATATTCACTTAAGCTGTAGGGGCATAAGTCAATAACATGTTTTTAAGTGCTGTCAGAAATTTTAAGTAATTGAGTGATTTAATTTCTACGGGTAAATTATTAAACACTTTAGCAGCCACATAGATAGTGCTACGCTGACAACTGATACATGACAGATGACAGGGCCATCTGTGCTGCCATAATTTACTCTTATATCAACTCTATAAACCATAGACTTTTAAATTTGTCTATGCCTTAGTAATTTTGAAAATGGCCAAAACCGGCACAGTGGCCACAACCGGGGCATCTGCCCTAAAATATTTTCCGGAATTGAGTAAATACTAAAAAAAATAGTTACTAGGATGTTATACGTTTTTTTTTGTAGCATCACGTTTACTGTACGTATGTACGTTTACGTATAAATTGGGTATGCAATTACGAACCCGATGGTACATTAGGTTTGGGATAAGTATCCCATAAATAATGTACATTTTATATTGTTTGGTATTTGGTCATAAACTATGCAAAATAACTCTGCAATTGTAACAAACATTACTACAGATGCATCTAAATATGCACCCAAGAATTTTAGTTATTTATTTAAACTTCATTGCACAGTAAAAATAAGTACAAATGGCGGACTTAATGCCTCAAGGCATTCTCTACCAGTCAACCATAGGGCCAAACAGAAATTCGTTGAAGTGGGTGCTGTAAGAGAAAACTTGCTGATTTATCCTATAACTTATTTGTACCTACTTAAATATACTTCGATATATGCTACATAAACTTCACAAATACCAATATATATACATACTAATAAACATACGTATATATTATAATGCATATGCGCAAAGGGGAAAAAACTCATTCACGCTGGTCATGATCCAGCAGGTGCTTGTGAAGCAAGCGTTTGAAAACGAACTTGCTTGGGGCTTGTCTTATTGTCAGGGGAAGTGCATTCCAGAGACAAATAGTCTGGATTGTAAAAGAAGAAGAGAGATAACCGCTATGGGGAGGATGTACTAGAAGCTTAAGAGACTGGGAGGAGCGAAGTTCACACCCGGGACGGGGGTTGACAAAACTGAATTTGGACTTAAGGTAGCCTGGAACAGAGAGATCAAACAAAATAGAGAAGAGAGTACTTACAGAGAATTCTAAGAGTCCTGCGTTGACGTGCAGGCAGCCATTGGAGTTGGTAACGATAACCTGAGACGTGATCGAATTTACGCAAGCCGAAAATAAAGCGTTTGGCATTATTTAATATACGATCGAGTCTGTTTAGGGAAGCCTGGGAAATGTTAGTAGTGCACACATCAGCTTAGTCTATAGGAAAAATTAAAGCCTGCACAAGCAGCTTCTTGGTACTCACAGGCAGGAAGTTTTTAAACCTATGCAGAGTCGGCAGTTATCAAAAACACAAAAACTCTCTTTTCAAGGAAACCAACAGTGTTAATGTTACCATTCTTCGAGAGTATTTTAAGCGTATGAGAAGGAATCTTCCATAAGTACAAAAATAATGTGTCAGCGTGTTTTTAAAATCGAGATATGGCCAAAGTATGATAGTTCCCGCATACGAATGGCGCCAATCTTTCTTATAAAATGAGAAATGAATCGAGTTCATTGAGTACGCGTTAGGTTTTGTAGTTTCAAATATTGTCATAACCTACAATTCACTGGTGCGACAGGCGGCTCAATATTTAATAAATAAAACAGCATATAGATAACGACTGCAAGCCTTCATAAACGCTAAAGTGCGGGATCTTAGTGAGGTAATCTATGTTGCTCATTGGTAGTACCACCAAGTAAATTATTATTTATCTAGAACTTTCTATCATTCTGTCACTTCAAATACTCGCTACTCAAATGCTGCGCAAAGTCGATATTTATATCGATACAAGTTCATGATTAATAGGCAAGGATAAGCATCGACATATAATATTAAAACGAGTAAAGTTAAACGATGCTCATGTGAAAACTTAACCCATTTTTAGGTTTACAAAAATAAAATGTCTCATGTCTTGTTAACCAATAAAATACACATTTTTGAAGCGTCATTTCTGTAAGACCTGTACCTCTGTTTGTACTATATATATATACCTATGTTGTACAAATAAACTATTTGACTTTGACTTTGACATTTATTGTGTTAATCTTCATTCCGCAAAGGTTTCATGCCATTCCTCTTCAATCTTCCCTACAAAATCAGTGTTTGACAGAACTTTGACATATGAACGGTGGCACATGACGTCTACATACAATTTTTCCTGTCGATTATCTAGGGTTGACAAGTACGCGATTAGTTTGATTGCTGGACCTGCCCTAATACATCAGTAATTTTAATACAAAAATACATTAATGTAAGATTTATTAGTTAATTTGCCCAATCTAACCGTTATTTTAGAACGAAACTACTACAATAAAGTACATAAATATTTTATCTTACCTGTGGTCATGCAGCAAATAAACAAAGGAGATTTTGACAACCCCGAAACGGTATCCGATACGTTCCAAGGCCGTAGCTGTCACTTCGTTCATATGTACACCCTTGTTTAAATCTTACTTAATGTTATTAAAATGAATGGGGAAGGCAACTATCACAATGACATTTCCAACATTACTTTTATATTGATATTGTAATAAATAAAGAGAATATAATAATAAAATAATAACTTTTATTTTCATGCTGATGGCTATCAGAATCGGTATTCAACTTAGATATTTCAACCCGGACGGGATGATACGTCAGACAAACGTCAGTCCATACATGTGTATGACCACTGGTCATATGTTTTCGGCAGAAGGGAACGCCTGTCAATGGCGACTCCGGTTGGTTGAATTCTCTAAGTATTTAATGATCAAAATATTGCCAGGTATGGCTAAGGGTTAATATTTTTATCGACAAATTAGGCAGCCATATATCTGTAATTTCCTAATGGTTGTGCGCCCCTTGGCGAGCCAATTTCTCTCACTGCCAGTGTAACATGGCCGCGAGATTCGTAGCAATGCGGCACACTTATATTGGTTTATTATCTACTGCTCACCCGTGCTGGGTCAGCAGTTGGAATTCAAATGTAATATTCTGTCTATGTTTAGTAGATATAAGCGCAACCTAGTAACGAGTAGCTGTATTATGATGTGGCTTTGTAAGCTAAGTTCATTATCAGAACAAAACCTAATATGTCACGTATTTTTTTATAACAATTTAAACCGAGAATCCTGGCTGTTAAAGCCGATTTCCTATTTAGAAATAACTATCGGTAATATCGTCTTGGCATCGAAAACTGTCAACTAATAAGTTTTATTCGAGCGCCTGATTAATTTCAAACAATTTTCACAGATCAGAATAAAATAAACTGCAGGCGTCCGGTATAAATGCATTTAACTTCAACCTGCCTCTTTTCCCCCCCACTGCGACAACTTCCACGTTATATTCCAATTACATACATCAAATGCCACGATATCGTACTAAAGCAAGAACTCTCAGTATTGCGTCGTTCCCTAGATTTATAAACAACTTTACTGGACTGCTACTCTTGAACCCCCCGGCTTAAAGCTGCCAGATTGCCAGATTAGGTAATAACAATAGTATAGCAGTCTAACTATATCAATTTCGTTGCTCTCATTATTGTGTCATTCCTGCCGTGGCCAGCTCTCCGTCTATAATTAAGATTCCCTCACAAACAGCGATAATGAGGTCAGTGACTGGCTCCAGCCGCCACCAGCCGCCTCGAATCCCGACGAAAACGCTCAAAAGCCGCCGCCATAATGCCCAATCACAATAATGGTTACGTGAGCGCGATGCCGGATTCATACACTGGGCGAAAATGTTTCGTAGCCACTGCACGTACCATGAAATCAGAATATGTTCTACCTCCCTGCAGTAAAGTTGAATAATCCTCGTCTTACCTCGAAATGTAATTAGGTATCTGTGCTAAAGGCTGTTCATACGTCATTCCTCACTGATTCGATTAGGTACGCAGAATAAAAACGAACAGGTCGCATCATATACATTCCATCCACCTACGCTATCGCCATTTGGAAGGTACCTATTACATAAAACAATTTAATAAATGTTATTGTAGTAATAGTATTCCGGCGACTATTAGATATTTTCTAGAAAATTTGTCGCTCTAAAAGAATTAATTTCTATGTAGGTGGAAATAACGTAGTAAGTAGGTAAGTGTCTATCTATATTTCCTGCAGATCTGGTGATTAGTTCATGCATGATCTTGTTGTTGATTACTTGTAAGTACAGACAGTACTTGTAAGTACAGTGAAGGTCTACAATATCAATCTGGACATTGGGACAAAAATTGTAAACACTTTATTATCAAGTGTACTTATACATTCTTGTCCCTTTATGAATGTAGTCACATAGGTACTCGTTATGTAAAATCTAATAGCAAATATGAATTTTGCGCATACATATATGCTATTTTAAGTCCACAGTGAGCAACAATTCCATACAAACTCCCACCCCCCTTTTCACCCCATTTAGGGATGATTTCTGGGATAAAAATAATTCTATGTCCCCGGGACTCAAGCTTCATCTAAATAAAAGGTAACAGACAGCCAGGCAGGCAGACACACTTTCGCATTTATACTATTAGTATGCATTTCTCACAAGATTCAGTAAACTAGCTAAGTAAAGAAAACATGTTTTAAGATTGTCACATACAATCAGCTTTTGTTTATCGATGAGAAGTAAATGTAGGCAGTGAGAGTAACGCCCTGTGATGAGATGAGTGCAGCAGCGCCGGCGCGGGCGCATACTTGGGCGCGGCTGCGCAGGGTACTCGGCGCTCACACAGTTTTTGCCGCACGTCGGCGGCGAAGGTCGGTCGAGGCAAGCCACGAGCTATCTAGAATTCCAACCGCTATGAATGAATGAATAGTCGCTCGACTAGTCCACGACCGCGCATACTAAGTGACTTCAGATTAATTTGACAACAAACATTTAAAAGTTGGCAAAAACCGGAATGGCGGGCGGCACCCGCCCCGTGGGAAACGTCGGCCGAAACGTTTTGTCTCCGATGATTGTCCGATCGATATAATTGTGTTGCGCCTGCGCCTCGTGTTCGCGTTTATTTTGCGCTTTGTAGCGTGATATGCGGCCAATTTGGCGAGCTTTTTTGAACACGGAATCATCACGGGCGGAGCCTACTTCAACACGCAATCGTACTTATACTGCAACTATAAAGGATGTTACCGGCATAATACAATTGTTGTGCAGGTTTTCGCTGATAACTTAAACTACCTAATATTTTTTTTAAGTTTGTAAGACAAGCCATTGCTTAAACTTTACTTTACTAAGACTTAAACTTACCGCAAACGCAAACTTATAACAAATGGTAACTGTGGGCCACTCAAAAAAATATCAGCACTCTATTCTGGGGACTTGTGGAGTACCTACTTATATTTCAGTTATTTACTATCATAGGGTCATGGTGGGGAGGTTAGAAGGCAAAAGGAAACAAAAGTCCGTCGCGGTGGAGTAACCAGGTTAAGAAGGAAAACAAACTTTATGTGACACGGTTCGAATGGCCACGAATAGGAGTCGATGAAGCAGTCATACGATCCAGAAAGGCACGATGATCACGATCTTCAGTTTAGATATGAATGAGCGACTAAAGAGAGAGAGAGAGGGGCCTAATACGACAACCCCAAACTGAATCGCTAATAAGACCACTTTGGACACATTCCAGCAGTTATATGTGTTAAACAAGTACATAGTGTAGTGATCTTGCATGGATATCCACGACACGTCACAGTTTACGATTTTGAATAGGGCTCCTTATTTACATAAATAAAATACAAGCGTCGTAGTCATTCAGTCTAAACTTACGAAGCAGGAGGTCCCGGGTTCGATTCCTGGTCAGGGCATTTATTTGTGTGGTTATCACAGATATTTGTACCTGAGTTATGGATGTCTCCTATGTATTTAAGTATTTATCTATATCTATTTATTATACCGTGTGTAAATTTTATACGGGCGTATATTGTACTCGCGATTAGTATTGGACCTAGGGAACCTATTTACATTTATTTCTTTATGAAAATAAGGATATTTTTTTTCATATATAATAATTCAGCCCGTAATGTATTGCATCCATGACAATTAACTTACCGATGCGTCATGTCAGTTATGTCAGTTTTAAATCAGTTGGATAGCGTACATTGGTGCCCGGTAGGACTTTAAAAAATCGTTACACATAATTAATAACACTATTTAACAAAATGATTATACTATATGAGTCCTATTGCTGGATACTATAGGTGGATAAAGTATACGCCCGTATAAAATTTACAGGCTGTATATATCGTCGTCTAGTACCCACAACACAAGCCTTATTGAGCTTACTGTGGGCCTAGGACGGTTTGTGTAAGATTATCCTATAATATTTATTTATTTATTATTTATTTAAACTATGTCTAACTATTGGTCTACCACTTCGATAAAATAAGAGGGTCTACTATATCAGCCCGGGCTCCATTTATTTATGTATTATTTTTAGGGTAAGTAGTTGTATAAAAACAATACGAGTACAATACAGCCGTTTGAGCCTTATTTATTTCCTAACACTTAGCAGGACAATCAACACCTAATATTTATAGGGTGCGACCTGGACCAAGAAAATGAAATTTCGCAAGAAGGAAGCTGCTCGAGTAAAGGGAAAAAGCCGAAAATCGTTGATTTGTTGATTTTGTTGTTCCATCACAATTATTTGCAGTTATATATTGATACAATATTGTTTCAAAGTTTGTTCCATAATCCAATTTTTCCTTTCGTTACAGCAATGTTCGGTGATTGTCAAAATTGTGTTATGTAGGTACATACGTGTTATAGGCGCGAGTCTGACTCTCACTTGGCCGGTTTTTTATTTATTTAGGTATCCTTGTCTGAAATAAGTACAGTTGCTTTTGTTTCTCATGTATATGCCATACGATTAAATAAATAAGTACATTGCGTGCTGTGCAATGCGGTTTAAAAAGGTAGTAATTGTGAGTATTTTGTATTTGATTTAAATAAAATAATAAATGATTGAGCTGTCATAGACAATTCAAATCATGGAAAAAAAGTAGGCAATTCGCCTATGGTACCTGAATTTTTGTGTGGAACCACATTACCACAAACAATTTTCAGCCGACTGATTTTTCCTCTATGGTAGCTGAATTCCACGCTGAATTCAGCTAAGTGTGTTTAGCGCCTTAGCGGTAAGGTGTTTCAAATGACCTTCACACTCTTATTCTCCTAACAATATAATCGTGCCCAGATTATCATTTTGAATACAGGAAGGCAGCTGAAAAGTGGTGGAGGTCAAAAAATGCAAACCGCTCCAAGAAAACAAATCCTAGAGTTCGAGGTTTGATGCAATATTATGAGAAATTATATAAATAATTAGATTATATCATTGCCAAAATTTTATATTGTGGGAAAGTAGTGCATATACATAGTTTGTCGCCTACTGTTTTTGTTTCCGTGATAATACGCAATGATTTTTTGTTCTAATGTTAAAATATAGGCCCTGTCCTTTATAAATGAGACGACATTTGCAGTTTTTACCTATTTTGGTATTACTATTTTCCAATTCAAAAATTTTGCTACTCTGTCACTCTGACCTCCGGCCATTAAAAGCGCCCAGATGCCCGGATCTAGCAATAAGGATAGTAACATTCAAACCAGATGGGTTTTGTAGCTCTCATTATTGTGTCTTATCTGACGTAGCCAGCTCTTAGTCCAACATAATGTCAATGTGTTCATTGACTTGACACACAGCCAGAGGCAAATAAGGGTGGCCGGCTCATTGTAGGCATCGTCAAGGTTTTCAGCTCACGTCGGGAATGTTTAAGCTTTTCAGAATTAATGACCTTAGGTACTTAAATATTAAACTGAAACGTATAGTCCTTTAAAGTGCAGTGACTTGTTACTTCATGCGATCTTAAAATCTTATATTGAATAACAGTTTAACTACGTACATAAAAAAGGTACCTAACCTACTTTGTTTAAGTGTATTGTATCTTAATATGGTTATTTATTTATTTATTTATTAGGATATTGTTTTGTGATATTAGGTTTTTTTCCGCTTTTCTTCACTGTTTTGCAACCCCTACTGACTTAGTTTATTTAACACAATTCCACTGCCTAAAGGTTGTCCGGGAGAAATCGCTTTTTAGCGATAAGACCGCCTGGTGTTTACCTCTATTCTGACTTTATGCATTTTCTGTACTGGTTTTCTTTTTGAGGTGTTCAATAAAGAGTATTTGTATTGTATTGTATTACCTACTACATACACTACACTACAGTACAATTTATGTATTTTAATTGACCCATACAGGGTGGTCCAAACCTTGACGTCAAAAAAATTTTTTTAGATACCTCTCGCCGTGGGCTATCAGAATTATACCCCATGTATGTTAGCCGATTGTTCGTAGTTTTCGAGTTATGATTTTTTTTATTTTTAACTCTTGTTAAGCAATTCCGGGTGAAACAATTAATTTATAAAAAAAATTGTTGAACTTTTTTGATTGTTTCTTTTTGTAGCCCAATCCTTAATAAGCGGCGCAGTTACAAAAAAAAATCAGCATCCTCACTTGGCTACGAGTCGTAAAAAAAAGCCAAAAGTGAAAGTTTTACGTTCAAGCATGTCAAGCTTAGATTTTGCGCTTAAATAAAAAAATACAAGCGATTTCAAGGACTTTTTGTTATTTTAGAAACTTAAGTTTTTTTTTAAAGTTAAAATAAATGACACTTAATACTCATAATTTGACAGAGTCGCCGGTCAAAGCAACTGAGGTGGAAAGTTCGCAAATAAGTAATTCATTAAAAAAATCCTCTTTTGTTATTTCTAACGTTAAACAAACACAGAAATTACCACGAGAATTCAATGTTGTGACATGTGATTGACCAAGCATCATTTTGATTAACTTCTTAACTTTAACTGAGCCGCGTCGCGGCGGGTTGTTATCTACAAAGGGTTCATTTTTACCTGCTCCAGTTGACTGTCATCATCAATACCTACTGTTATGTTATGGGGCACTTACCCACCGCTGTGTTATCAGTGCAAATACCACAAAGCATGAACGTAAGACAATCTAAGCATGAATGTAAAACTTTCACTATTTGTCTTTTTTAGGGTTCCGTACCTCGAAAGGAAAAAACGGAACCCTTATAGGATCACTTTGTTGTCCGTCTGTCTGTCTGTCTGTCTGTCTGTCTGTCTGTCTGTCTGTCTGTCTGTCTGTCAAGACCATCTTTCTCAGGAACGCGTGGAGGTATCAAGCTGAAATTTATATCAAATACTCAGGTCTATTGTCCCTTGAAGCTGTGAAAAAATCAAACTTAAAAGCCAACGTAATCAAAAGATACAGTCGTTTATGCTGCAAATTTTAGAGTTTTTCGGGGTAAAACCTACGGGGTACTTCCCGTGAACTCAGAAACTTGAAATTTGGCACGAAGCAACGTCATATAGCATAGACAATGGAAAAATTACGAAAAGTGGAAATTTTTAGTAAAATCATACAAAAAATATTTTTTGAAATTTTAAACTTACTACCTTATTCCTCGTAAACGCGTGGAGGTATTAAATGAAATTCATGTTAAATACTCATGGCTATAGGACCTTTCCGATGTAGCAAAACCAAACTTTATGTGAACGCAATCAAAAGAAATAGCAATTTAAGTCGCATATTTTGAAACTGAGTACTCGCAAGAAACTCAAAACCTAAAGGGTACTTCCCGTAAACTCAGAAACTTGAAACTTGGCACGAAGAAACTTCATATAGCACAGACAAAGGAAAAATTACGAAAAGTGGAATTTTTTAGTAAAATCATACAAAAAATATTTTTTGAAATTTTAAACTTACTACCTTTTTCCTCGTAAACGCGTGGAGGTATTAAATGAAATTCATGTTAAATACTCAGGGCTATAGGACCTTTCCGATGTAGCAAAACCAAACTTTATGTGAACGCAATCAAAAGAAATAGCAATTTAAGTCGCATATTTTGAAACTGAGTACTCGCAAGAAACTCAAAACCTAAAGGGTACTTCCCGTAAACTCAGAAACTTGAAACTTGGCACGAAGAAACTTCATATAGCACAGACAAAGGAAAAATTACGAAAAGTAGAAATTTTTAGTAAAATCATACAAAAAATATTTTTTGAAATTTGAAACTTACTACCTTTTTCCTCGTAAACGCGTGGAGGTATTAAATGAAATTCATGTTAAATACTCAGGGCTATAAGACCTTTCCGATGTAGCAAAACCAAACTTTATGTGAACGCAATCAAAAGAAATAGCAATTTAAGTCGCATATTTTGAAACTGAGCACTCGCAAGAAACTCAAAACCTAAAGGGTACTTCCCGTAAACTCAGAAACTTGAAACTTGGCACGAAGAAACTTCATATAGCACAGACAAAGGAAAAATTACGAAAAGTAGACATTTTCAGTAAAATCATACAAAAAATATTTTTTGAAATTTTAAACTTACTACCTTTTTCCTCGTAAACGCGTAGAGGTATTAAATTGAAATAAGTAATAAACATACTACAACTTTTGCTTGTTATAGGTTTGTACGGAACCCTCGGTGCGCGAGTCCGACTCGCACTTGGCCGGTTTTTTTTCCATCTCGCAGCCATTGAGGATGCTGATTTCTTTTTTGTAACTGCGCCGCTTATTAAGGATTGTGCTACAAAAAAAATCAAAAAGTTCAATCGTTTTTTTTTAAATAAATTAATTGCTTCACCCGGAACTTCTTAACAAAGGCGAAAAATTTAAAAATTCATAACTCGAAAACTACGAAAACTCGGCTAACATACATGGGGTATATTCTGATAGCCCACGACGAGAGGTATCTAATAAAAATTTTTGACGTCAAGGTTTGGACCACCCTGTATAAGCCCAATTACAGTTTATGGTCTGAACTGAACTCCTTGAGGTTTCCATTACAAAGCAGTATCCCCTACACTAATATTTTTAATGAAGCCCAGTATACGGCCTTATGTGGGTAGCATTTATTTTTTTATGATAGACATTTGGTTAATATCATCACATACAGACAGTATATAAGTCAATCGTCAGCAGATACCAGGGGATATTTGTAAACAAATTTTAACGCATAAAGATAATGGCGGATTATCTAAAAAAAGCATAGCAAGCTAACTAAATGTTAAACACGTGATAAAATTCAACGTACATATTGTATGTATAATAAAGTGTTTTTACGAATCCTCTGAATAAGAAGTCCACATGGGGACTAAATACGTGGTCGCAGTGGATCGCGCGGCCGTGAACCCGCGCTGGTTTATCTGGCGTGGCCCGCAGCTTGCGACTCCAGCAGATGCTTGCCAAAACGACACTGATAACATAATGCCGGAGGTACTTAGCCCTTTGTTATGTAGGTATATCGATTAAACGTGGAATTTTGGTTTCATAGATGCTAGTATTTAGTTACAATCAACTAATTTCTGGGATATGTATGTACCCGAAAAGGAACCGTTATATTATAAGATCTTCCCAGCCCTGGGCACCGGAGGCTGGGTCACTTTTTCCTTTGTATATGACATCTATATAAGTTTATAAATTATATTATAAGATCTCTTGTTACTTCGTCTGCCCGTCTCTAACTATAACTGAGGTAAGTACCTATATCAAGACCATTGTTCTCCAGAATTGAGGGGCAATTAATACCAAAATCTCAGATCTGCCGCCCCTTTTAGGCGCGAAACAAATTAACCCCATATTTTTACGCAATCAAAAGATACGTTCATTTATGTCGCATATTACATACAAAACTCTATAATGAAAACCTATAAGGTACCTACCTACTTCATTGACCTAGCTAAAAGGATGAAATTTGGCACGAAGCTATTCTTGAAGTAAAAGAAAAAATCCGAAAACCGTTAGTTTTCATGCAGTTACGTACTGTATACTCGTAGTGCTTGTCGTGGATACCTAAATTATCGAGAAGCAATGTTTTATTAATTAAAGTAATCATTTTAGGTGAATCACAAAAATGACATTTTTTTATTTTAAAAAACCAAAAACCCTATCAGGTAGGTAGGTCTCTACTTGCAGTTGTCCAAGGAACTTGAAAGTAAGGGATTTTTTGAATACTGAAATGTTTTACGACATAGGTCGTCAAATAATACGTGATTAAATCCTCTGCTCCACAGCAGGTACATTTTGTTGAAATATATATATATACACGGTGGGGCCTGTAACTAAAGCAAAAAATTAAAATGTACATTCTTCTCCTCAAACTACGCAACGTTTGTTTGACGACTTTGAAAAAAAACTTGCGGTTTGAATTTTATTACATTTTAAAGTTAATTCGAACACGCAATGTACTATGAAATTGATTATGTCTGTAGAGTGACTAGACTGACAGGCGATGTCAATTAGACGGAGTTTTAAGTACATTGAAAATACTATTTACTTTGTTTGAAAAAATAAGAATCTAAAAACTTTATGATTTTAAAAAGTTGCTACACAAAAGTTGTCTAGTTTGAGGACTAGAATCTACGTTTTAATTTTTTGCTTTAGTTACAGGCCCCACCCTATATAAGCTACTATTTTACAATTTCCCCAATTTATTGCACATTACGCCATTCTCGGGTACCCGGGAATTTTTCCTATAGTTCCCAAATGTATGCCGCAAATATAAAATGTATGTTGTTGGTACCTATAAGTCCTATAACGGAGGCTAAAAATATTTAAGGATTCTTTATGTTAAACTGCTAATTAGTAATTTATAATTGTTATATGGGGCCCTTATTGATAGACATGGATACCGATCAACCTCTCTCTTGAACTAGTTGCGCCTTATCTGAAATGAGGCACCAACTCACAAAACCAGCTGGAATCGGCTCGGCGAACATTGATTTATTATGTATTCTACTATTTCTACTAGATGTGACATCTAGACCAAATTTTGTGCGCCATGTTTGGCGGTTTACAGCTATGACAGAATCAAAGAGTAGTATAATAGACATACTTGTAGTGATTTTCACTGCAACTTTTTAACGAAGTACGGGAACGCCTATAAAAATGACATAAATCACAAGTCCGATTTTATTTTGTGACCTGTTAGAATACGTTAATTACTAATAATAAAAAATATTTTCTAACAATTGTTAGCATTGCGCTAGGTATAATACATTTATTTGTTTGCTACACATAGAAAAGATTATGTAAGTTTTATTTTTCTCCACCAGGCTATCGCTTTTTACTATTGCAACATAACTTCCCATTTTATAACGGTTTTGTCAAGAGCATATGTCGTCTTAGCCATTTGTAATTCGTTTAGAATTCAAGGTCACTTATATTTTGACAAATTGTTTTCGATTATTCTCATTTAATCTATTGACTAAACTGTTATAAAATGACAGATGATGTTGAAATGAAATAGTTGAATACAATTAGTATAGTAAAGGAAAATATGTCTTTTATAATCATTTCGTGTTGTTATAAAAAATATCTATATAATATCTAGCGCGACGTAAAACTGTAAGAAAATATTTTTTACTATAAATAATGATATCATATTCTCTAACTAAAAAAGAAAATCGCACTTGTGAGTTATCGAAGCTCAAAACTGTTCGCGTACTGTATTTGGGACAAAGAATTTCTTAGGGATGTCATCTCCTGTTACTCAATGTCGGCGAATGATAAAAGTGGCCTCTATTTTGGGAACGAAGTGCGCGCGTCCTTACGGGGCCTCTCGCGCGCCGCCGCCGCGCACCCCGGTGAACCCCATCACTGCCGCAGCCTCAATTCAGTTTCCATTGATTTCCCATATTCCATTCGGAATTCCATAACTCACGCCGGCACCTGCCTGTTTGCGTATGGAAATTGATTCTACGAATACGTTTATTTCCAGACATCCCGTAATCAGATTCAAGATATCCTAAATTGTAAGCAAACTTTAGCTAACCGTAAATATCGAAATTGTAACATTTATTATTTTAAACCAGCTTTAGCCCGCGACTGGATCTGCGTGGATTTAGTTATCCACTCCTCTATTTACCCTCTTAAGGGTTAATGTATATCCTTCCCCAGAATCCATAACAAATTTCATCTAAATCGGTTCGGTGAAGAGAATTAGTAATCCGCCTCCCTTTTTACCCCGTCAAGGGTTTATATGGGGATAAATAATATTCTATACAAGGTTTCATTCGTCAAGGTTTGGACCACCTTGTATATCCTTCGCCAGAACTCAAACAGTATCCATACCAGATTTCATATCAAATTCCCAGACATTAAATTGACAACGGATTTCCTGATGGAATAGTCAAAGTGTAAGGTCGGACCGATTTTTGACAATCGAGCGCTTGAATTTAAAAAAATTAACCTCCAATATAATCGCACACAAAAGTTTATCTCCATTATTTACGCATGAAATTAATAGTATTAATAATCATGATTTTAAATTACTATCGCTGTTATTTTTAAAACATCACTTCTTCGTTTTATTCAGAGGTTTAAATGTCATATTCGAGCGCTCGAATCTCAAAAATCGCCCCCCTGGACTGGAACGTGGCCACAGATACGCTTTACGTGCGCACTAAGGATCTCAAGTCCTAATATCAAAAGAGGAGTGTTAAAATGTATAGATATACGACCTTTGCGGGTACGCTGGGCCTATCGTCTTACCTGCAACTGTTCCTACAGGACTTGTGAAAAAAAAATCAAATGGGATAAGCGATTACTCGAACCACTAGCAGAAAGATGGAAACTTATACAGGAAAATCTGGACACCTTGAAGGAAACTTATGTCCCTCGATATTATAAAAGAGATTATTGACGAAATAAATATGCTTTACAATTGCTTTAAAGATTGATCAACTAATGCTAAATTACGCCACGGTAGTATATATATGTAGTTCAAGATATATTAGGCACATGCTTTGTGTTGGGTAAATGCCGGCTAGTCCCTACAAAGGACTACGAAAACTTGAAGATCCCGCGCCTTGAAATGCTGGCATCTCTGATAGGCAACCGATTGATGCAATTTGTCAAGAGATACTTGCCTAACAAAATCTTACATCAGATTCTACGGATCAATAGTCAAATAGTATTACTCTGATAAACTCTTATCCCCCTTTATCTCACGGAGGATCCAAGAAATGAAAAGGAACAAAGACCTAGAAGTTGAGACATGTTCCCACGAGTTTGAACCCCGCTGATGATGATGAAAGAGTTTTAATGGCGCTTGAGTAATATACACTTTTACACAGACACTATAAACAGTACATAAATTACATAATATAACTATATCGCAGCGGCTCAGGTTCAAATAAATAAATAGATGAACTCTTTTAGGGATGTAAAATAGGATAAACTAACTGTTAAGCAAGTGACAATAATCGTTAAGGGATAAGTAAGCATTTAGTCACGTTTGATACAATATAGATACTAATTAATAAGACACTTAGCTTGAGATGAACTTGTAGAGAAACTGTAGTTTCCTGGTTGCTTTTTGTATCACCACAATATTCACTCCTATCCTTCGACTTTCACTCCCGTATCTGAAGATAACCGCCATTTCGGCACGACCCCCAGGCCATCGACTCCTACCATAGATAAGTAATAGTCTTACCTTCTACATTTCACCGTCCTGTAGGGTTGCTAGTCAGACATCAGACAATACCACAATGCTTAGAAATAAAGGAAAAGTAGAACAAAGAAAGAAGAAAAGAGAAAAGAAAGTAAAGTAGAAATTATTTTGAAGTTATAATAATTCGTGGTTTCAGTCTTATCGACGCTCTTGTCCGTGTAGGTACCTACTATTAATAGATTTGGGGCATTCGTTTACCTTAAGGTAACGCCTTAATCGTTAGTGCGATTATACTCGTAACGCAGGAAATAGAGTGAGCGAGTTCATGACCAAGGCCAGAATCGTGTACACACACACGCGCATATGTTTGACGCTACGGTGTTTCAATTTATAGTTTTCTATATAAAGCGACAAAAATTTGCAGGATGGCGCGGCAGGGCCCCAATCGACGTGCCGATGACTCGCAGATTCGCTACAACTTGCTGTAAATCCAATTCACTACCTCTCTGTCACTGCTCATCATAATTTTTCTATGTACAAGTATTACTAACGTCACAGATTCACTATGAAATCGAGTAAGATTAACCCAGTCTTGACTTTTCTAATATGTAACCCCATTCCAAGCAGGCCATTGTAGCTGTCAAATTGATTTTATCGCTCGATTATAGTTTATGGTACATTCCTTGTGAGTGAAATTAAGTAAGTAAATAACTAATGCCCAGTATCCGTAAAATGAATGCTCGGGCAGGGTAGATATATCCATTAGTGGACACATGTCAGCATCAAAAATAGCAAGTAGGTATCAACTACCTAGACATTATCATAATCGTGGGCGTGTGGGATGGAATCATCAATCACTGTTAACAAATTCAGATGTTTTTTTTATCAAAGTCGAGTAAGTGTATCGCTTTAGTTTGTAGTACTAGCGGGGCTTATCAATATCGGTCAAATGCTTGACAAACGCCCATGGGGGCATTATCTAGAATACAAATATGTATAACACTTTATAACGTGACATACGAGCCATTTATTAAATAAATGCAATAATCGTTACGCTAATAAGAGTGTCTTTAACGGCCCAGCTCGAACAAAACCTGCGCGGGTCCAATTATTATCGACCCAGAGTATTATTATCGGAGGAATGCAAGTAAAGTAAGTTCAGTGCGAATCCGCTGCACGGCAGCGGCGGGGCCGGCAGGTCCTCCGATGCTCGCAAAAACTTATCGAAACGATCAAGGGAATGCGTGCAAGGTAATTAATTAAGAGCTATTAATTGTTGATTCTCCTTAACCATTCTGTACGTTTCATTTGTTTCCAGCTCAACTATAGAGAAGTTTTTCCCAAGGCTTCGATTTATGTTATGGATACTGCACTTCACATTACTCTGATGGCGACTAATAATAGACTCAGCATGTAGTTAATACTGGCGCATTTCTCGGTGACAAATATGGAGTGGGTGAGCACGTAAGCACGTAACACGTTTCTTACTTTGTATCGGTTTTTGATGGAAAATAAATATTTACCTTTAAGGCCGAGGAAGTACCTATCAATTATGTACCAACCTTTTTTTAACAATTTAACGTCCTTTTAATACCAACAAATAGGTAAAATTTTATCGTTACTAAATTAAACTACGCCAGTTAATTTAAATGCAAATACAAATGTATACACGACTTCCCTATTTTGATTAACAATTATCCTGCTCCTACATGCCGTACAAAACTTAAACGGCACATAATGTAATTTGTACCATCTCAATATCTACGCTATTATTTGTTAGAAAGGTATGTACACAATGCAATCCGAAACATGGTCAAAGGTACAAAATTTCCTCTTATTGCACTTGCAAGAGTTCCATAAGCACCCATAAACAAAACAATTTGTCGTATGCTGACAGCGACAACTGTTAGCTCGCTGTGACAACCCTACACTTTAATAACTATGGATGGTATAATCACCGGAGTGCTGAGCGGTCGGCTGCCGACCGATTGAAGAAGTCCCCGGGTGCTGAGCGGTCGGCTGCCGACTGACTTAAAAAGTTCCCATCTGCCGGCGGTCGGTAGCCGACGGATTGGTGGACGCATATTTGGCGGGAAAATTTGCCTTTTGCGCGCGCAGCTAAACTGCGTAAACTTTTACAATGGCTTACAGAAAACACAAAGTTTTACAGTGTAAATAGGTTTCCTCCATTGAAATATTCCGAGAAATTAATTAATTTAATAGCGTCTGGCAACCGGGCAGTCGCCAAATATTTGTCTCACAATAAATTTCGTTATTTAGTATAAATTTGTATAAAAAAAGTGTATGCGGAGTAAATATAACATGCCTGGGTAAGTAATAAACAGTATACAATAGTTTTATCGTCATTTTGTTAAGTTTTTACATATTGTTTTCATATTTTATTTCAAACTAGCTGTGCCCGCGGCTCCGCCCGCGTGGAATTCGGTCTGTGTCAGTAAGCGGCTAATTCACCCCTAATTTCTCTTCCGCTACCCTGCAGGCGCAACTTAGTCGTAGTCCTGATAAAATATTTTACAATTACCACTAAATGAAATACACTCAAAAATCAATACTTTTTTGTCCTTATAATTTTTTTGGCAAGATTTAAACGACGTAGAGTAGTAGGTGTATATTGGATACAGTACCACTTTTCCAAATCGATCCTCTCGTCAAATCAGTCAAAGCATGAAAGGTAAGAACAGGCGCGGTTGAAATTGGGGGGGGTCACGAATGCAGAAATGATTTTTTGAGGGGTCCGTAATGTTTTTTTTCTATTTGAGGTGTACTTAGGGGGGGGGGGAGGGTGAAACGTTAGATGGAAGAGACGCCCTTTTTTGAACTTTCAAATCTAATAGTTACGAAACTATCAGTTTCATCCAAAAAATGTATTAAAAAACCTGTATTCTTTTTGTAAGACCTATTCAATAATACCCAACACGATAGAGTTGGAGCGAAAAAAAAATCACCCCCCATTTTATGTGTACCCTAATACACTGCTTTATCTACACACATTAAAAATCCTAAGTGACATATTCGGAAACAATTAGAATGACCGCCATGACCAATCTTATTGTGCCGGCGGTCGGGGAGGAGGGCGGATTTTCATAACATTACCGTAGGTAATGAATTTTCATACGTTTTTACCACACTATCACAGATAATACACTGATGTTACGTTACTGATTGCAATAATGGTGGTAATTACATACGGTTTCCGAACGCGTAATAGAGGATTTATGATATTGTTGTAGATCAATTATTCTTCAATGTAAGCACATTACAATGCACTAATGAACGTCAGAGAAAAAAAAATACCTGAGTGTCGTGGAACGAACGAAACTTCGGTTGGAACGAAGTTATGTTATTTAATTTTTAAACATCGGTATCAACGTTCAAATTTCGTGGCACTTGGTAAGGGTCGCAAAAAAAGAAATACATAGGTATCATTGTTTTATTTATTAGTAATAAATAACATTTAATTTATTTTTATTCTTAATCGTACTTTGGTAAACTGTACATATATTTAAAGAGGTTTATATTCTTAATACGTCATAGAACCTCAATACTCATTTCATTATCCATTTGTAAAAAAAATTCTAAATGCCAAATAGGCAACAAATGTCAATTTAATTGTCATGCAAAATAATATGTGGTAAAATCTTCAACGATAATAGTTCTTAAAAACACTTACAACTACAATTTAGCATTGATAAATCTTTACCCAACTCCCTATCAGACTTGAGAAAATGGATTTGACGCAGTATACTGATTTTATATTCACTAACGAAGGTGCTTGCTGTACTATTTGCGAAATGAATATAAAAAAGAAAAGGTACAATATAGAGAAACATTTGAAATCAAAATCTCATCAAGATAAATTATCTGATTCACGCTGCCATTTACAGGATATAATACGAGATAATGCTGATTTCGAAATTAAAGACGATATCGTATATTGCAAATTGTGTAATTCGAAATTATTTCCCTCTAAATCTAGTATCGACCGCCATTTAAAAACAGATTTACACAACAAAATTCATAAAAATAATGCACAAGAAAAATTTAATAAAGATTTAACAGAGTTTATGATTTGTTCGAATATACCGTGGTCAAAATTAGACAATCCTAAATTTAGAAATTTTGTAGAAAACCTTTTAAATCATAAATATGGAAACGATATTACTGTGCCGAGTGAAACAAAAATACGAGTAAAATGCTTACCTGAATTGTATGAAAAGAAAAAAAATGAATTGAAAGAGAAATTACAAAATAAAATGATTTACCTCAGTGTTGATGAAACATCAGATTCCGTGGGAAAAAAAGTGGCAAATATTTTGATCGGAGCTCTAGATGGAACTAGTACCCAGCCACATTTATTTGCTTCTAAGGTATTGGAGGCGACTAACCATTCGACAATAACCAAACTCGTTGAGGAAACCCTTGAAGATCTTTGGGGCGATGAATACAAAAAAAACATGGATAAATTATTATTTTTTATAACGGATGCCGGTTCCTACATGGTAAAAGCAGCTAAAAACCTTGTTCAGAAATATAAAAATATGACTCATGTAACATGCATAGCACATGGATGTAATCGAGTCGCAGAGATAATTAGAAGTCTTTACCCGACCATAAACAGTTTGATTGACTGTATCAAAAAAATATTTCGTAACGCTCCTTCAAGGACAAATTTATTTCATCAAATGTGTGTAAATATTCCTCTACCACCCCGACCCGTGATAACAAGATCGGGAACATGGTTAAATGCTGCCTCATATTATCACATGCATTATGATAAAATCAAATCTGTCATCGATGCCTTAAATCCGCGTGAAGCGAGTGCAATTTCTAAAGCAAAAAAAATTTTCCGTAACCGGAATTTAAAAACTGAGTTACTATTCGTCGATACACACTTTAGTATAATTGCTAAGTCAATAAAATTATTGGAGGATCCAAAACTGAGTCTAGCAGAATCATTAAACATTGTTCATGGTTTGCAAAAAAAAATATCAACGTTAAGGTTACATCAAAATGCCAGAAAAGTTTATTTTAAATTAAAAAGTGTATTAAAGAAAAATCCTGGTTATAAGACTGTACAAATAATTAACCAACTATCTAAAAACAACGAGGCTGAAATACCAGAAAGTGTAAATAAAAACTGTGTGCAAAATTTTCAATGCTTGACATACCTTCCTATTACCTCAGTCAGCGTGGAAAGATCTTTTAGTCATTTAAAATGGATATATTCTTACAGACGTCAAAGATTGACAGCAAAATCTATGGAACAAATTTTAGTGATCTATTCTAACTCGTAAAATATTGTATGCCACACCTGGACATAAAGTGGCTTTTTCCGCACGCTACGCGTACGGATAGAGCCGCTTTCTGGCCAAATGTGCACATATTTTTCCAACACGGGAGGTAATAAAGAAAGCCCTCGATCGCATAATTACGTCCCTCGCTTGCAGCTTGGGCCGCAACAATTGCGATTGCGCGGCCTTTCTTTGTTTTACCACCCTAATTAGGAAATGTACTATTTAGGGGCTTTTTTATTTACATATACAAAATAAAGGTTAAAAATACTAAGTGATTTGTTTGTATTTATTTTTCTGCCAACCGTACATTGCCACGAAATTTGAACGTTGATACCGATGTTTATTAATTTTATTTAATTTTTGACTTTTTCGTAATTTATGTGGTTTTAATTTTTTTAGTATTTTTTTTAATTGAAATTTTTGATTTTTTTTTAATTTTTTAAATTTATGAATTTTTTAAAATTTTTGAGCTTTTGGAAATTTTGGAAATTTTTGAATTTTTAGAAATTTTAGAAATTTTAGAAATTTTAGAATTTTTTGAATTATTTGAATTTTTTGAATTGGTTGAATTTTTTGAATTTTTCGAATTTTTTGAATTTTTTGAATTTTTTGAATTTGTTGAATTTTTTGAATTTTTTGAATTTTTAAAATTTTTTGATTTTTTGAATTTTTTGAAATTTTTGCAATTTTTGAAATTTTTGAAATTTCTGAAATTTTTGAATTTTTTGAAATTTTTAAAAATTTTGAAATTTTTGAAATTTTTGTAATGTTTGAAATTTTTGAAATTTTTGAAATTCTTGAAATTTTGACATTTTGGACATATTTTACTTTTCGGTTCTCGACTTTTTTCTCTTTGTCACTTCTCACTGTCACTTTTCACTACACTTCAGTTCACTTCACTTTATTCTATTTTTTTTTTTTTTTTTCATTACATTTTACCTCTTTCTCGATCGTATGGGTATCGCGTTTTCGTGACGTAACGCGTTTTCGTGACGGTCACGTGACTTTTTTTCGCCTAGCCCCCCCATCCGCGAACCGTCAGATAAGGAACTTCGTTCCAAAACTACCACCGGTTCTAACCCTACACCTCTGGCCCGAAAAGTATTATGTTATGACCGAAAAGAAACTCGACGGGACTTTTTTTTTCAAAACAGTAATACATTATTAAATCTTAAAGATACAAAATAATGCGTAGTTCTCAAAGAAGACATATCAAAACAGCTTGAGAGACAGATAATGTACCTATTGTTTAATTATAAAGAAAAATAAATCTTAATCTGACTATTTTAACTATAAAACCTTCGTGAGACTCTAACATATTAAAAAATCAAAAAAAAAAAAGCAAAAATCGACTTAAATTACGTGAGTAACCCGTTATAAATATTTTTAATATCTTAATCTGACTACTTCACAAAACGTTTGATATGTTTTCCTACCTAAACGGTGTCCTATAAATGTTAGATGAGTTTGTAGTAGTTTCTGGTTTGGGCCATGCACCTTTGTCCGTTATATACGGTCCTCGAACCTGCAATAACCCTTTGACATTAATGACATTTTCAAATATTTCTTAAGAGCGGGTAAAGGTATATTTAAAGTATTGACGGGTAACTTGTTATAAATATGAACACCTTGACCAAAAAATTACAAACTATTTCAATACCAAATTTCATCCAAATACGTACAGCGGTTATTGGTTGTTTCTTCCCCATGTAAACTTCCACCCCTTTTGCATCCGCTTAAGGCATAATTTCTGAGATAAAACTATTTTATTTCCTTTTCCATACCAAATTTTATCTTAATCGATTCTGCGGTTAATAATTCCCTATACAAATTTCCAACTCCCTTTTTCCAATTTTTTAAAATTTTTGAGCTTTTGGAAATTTTGGAAATTTTTGAATTTTTAGAAATTTTAGAAATTTTAGAAATTTTAGAATTTTTTGAATTATTTGAATTTTTTGATTCCTTTAGGGTTGATTTTCGGGGTGAAAACTATCCTTTGCCCTTTCTTGAGACCCATACTATCTCTATACCAAATTTCATCTTTATCAGTTCAGCGGTAAAAAATCCTCATACCAACTTCCAACCCCCTTTTCACCCCCACAAGGGTTTGAAACCTATCCTTTGACGTTTCTCGAGACTCAAATTATCTCCGTACTCATTTCTATCTAAATCGTATCAGCGGTTAAAAATTCTCCATACAATCTTTCAACCCCATTTTCACCCCCACCAGGGTTGATTTTCGGAATTAAAACTATATATTATCCTTTCCCGGGACTCAAAATATCTCTATACAAAATTTCATCAAAATCTGTTCAGCCGTTTTCACGTGATGCGCGGTCAAATAAACAGATAAACAGACAAACAGATAAACAGACAAAAATTCTAAAAATTGTTGGAACGTGTTCTGTTATCGATTCTAAGTATCCCCAGCCAACTTTTTTTCGATTATCTTCCATGTACAGACTTTCGACCCTCTTCAGCTTTATTATATGTATAGATAGATGTATAGATAATCGGGTTATAAACGAGTTTAGTTCTGAGGAATTGGGCGCTTATTTAGCTATATATAATACTACTAACGTAAAGTAAAACTAAAATCGCTTTATTAACTAATTGGTAACGAGAGTTAAGAATATTTTAATTGTAAACTCATTAATATTACTTGCAAAAGAGACAATCTCGACGTACCGAGACTCAAGGTTCAAGGTCGCGAGCGTGGCCATTTTGTTCAATTGCAAAAGGTAGAAAAGTATGGATACGACTTCTGTTTATTGACTTTATTATCTCGATGGATTTGTATAATTATTTTTTTCGTCTCAACGGTAAGTCTTAGTGGATATGTATGTGTTTTCAACTAACGCTAAAGGGAAAACAATATTTTGAATTTGTATATTTGCATATTAACTCATTTTTTCTTATGAAGATAAACATCTGACGTTATAAAATATGTTATGAGTACACAACCGTATCTTTCTACCGTTAACCCATTGTTTTATTTTTATTTGTGTACTAATAATTTTTTTTGTATCATCATCATCATCGTTATTTTACGTTCTACTGCTGGATAGGCAAACTGTACTTCCTTTACTAAAGACAAACTGTACTAAACTAAAATACATGTATATTTATTTGCTTTTTAATCAAGTGTACGTACGCGAGGAGGAAGAGGCAGAGGTCAAGGTGTGCGTACTCGTGGTGGTACAGGGGGTATCGCATGCAGTGCTAGCACAGTGGCTACGGCGACAACGATAGCTGTCCAAGCAGAGCCCGTACAGGGCCGTGGCCGTAATTGTGGCCGACGTGGCCGACGTGGCCGTGCTCGCGGGGGAAAATGCCGTGCCACTTGCAAAAAAAGACCGTTTGCTGAAGCCGAGTTAGTTTCTTTTTGCATTTTTCTCGGCTTAGGAAATGAAAGTTCGGGTTGTCTGTATACAGAGATGTTTACTTGATTCAAGTGTATTTTTTAACTTGTAAATTTTATTGTTTTAGTACAAATACTACTATACTAATAACTACCATAGCTTATACAAATAGCATATACAAATCAGTGCCTTTCTTGTTTTTTTTCCGTCTGGAATTATTTGGGATAAATTAAATTTTTTACACGCATTATTTTCCTTTAAATACTTTTATGTACTTGTTTTGTAAAATTTAACTCATTTAACTTTTTTTAAGGATCAGAATAGTGGATATTGGCACAGTTCCAAGGGGAGAACCGTTCGAAATACCACTAATAGCAAAAAGACGGCGCACTTGGAGTCCGTAAGCAATCAATACAATTTTTTTACCTTCATTGTCATCATGTGTTAATTTCGGTAGTTGGTGTTGGTACATATTGCTATTTGATGTTTATTCACAATTAAATATTTTAACTACATTGATTTTTTTAGAACTCGTGATATTTCACCGCCAACATTGTTATCGCCTCGAGCCACGACACCTCTTGCTCCACAAACACCACCTTTATTGATGGAGCCAGTACTGGGATTATCTTCGCCAGCGTTGTAAGTATTTAGTAGTCGCATGTACGAGCATATTTGATGAGTAAATATAGTTAATAAAAAATATTCTAATTATATGTTTCTGGAATGTGGTGGTAGTGACAGCAGTTGCAGACCTATGCTTGAACCTCAGTGGTCTGAAAAATTTAATATCGGTGAGTATGATGTAACAGTTCTGACTGCCGACTAACAAGTCTGGGAAAAAAGCGTTGAAAATACTTATTACTATTCTGCTTGTAGACAGCTTACTTGAGCCTTACGCCTTAGTAATTTCCCGACTTCACGTTGAGAGAGTAACAAATTACATTTGATTTAAATTCACCGTGGTTATATTTTATTTATAATTATAAACATCGGTATCAACGTTCAAATTTCGTGGCACTTGGTAAGGGTCGCAAAAAAAGAAATACATAGGTATCATTGTTTTATTTATTAGTAATAAATAACATTTAATTTATTTTTATTCTTAATCGTACTTTGGTAAACTGTACATATATTTAAAGAGGTTTATATTCTTAATACGTCATAGAACCTCAATACTCATTTCATTATCCATTTGTAAAAAAAATTCTAAATGCCAAATAGGCAACAAAAATTGTCATGCAAAATAATATGTGGTAAAATCTTCAACGATAATAGTTCTTAAAAACACTTACAACTACAATTTAGCATTGATAAATCTTTACCCAACTCCCTATCAGACTTGAGAAAATGGATTTGACGCAGTATACTGATTTTATATTCACTAACGAAGGTGCTTGCTGTACTATTTGCGAAATGAATATAAAAAAGAAAAGGTACAATATAGAGAAACATTTGGAATCAAAATCTCATCAAGATAAATTATCTGATTCACGCTGCCATTTACAGGATATAATACGAGATAATGCTGATTTCGAAATTAAAGACGATATCGTATATTGCAAATTGTGTAATTCGAAATTATTTCCCTCTAAATCTAGTATCGACCGCCATTTAAAAACAGATTTACACAACAAAATTCATAAAAATAATGCACAAGAAAAATTTAATAAAGATTTAACAGAGTTTATGATTTGTTCGAATATACCGTGGTCAAAATTAGACAATCCTAAATTTAGAAATTTTGTAGAAAACCTTTTAAATCATAAATATGGAAACGATATTACTGTGCCGAGTGAAACAAAAATACGAGTAAAATGCTTACCTGAATTGTATGAAAAGAAAAAAAATGAATTGAAAGAGAAATTACAAAATAAAATGATTTACCTCAGTGTTGATGAAACATCAGATTCCGTGGGAAAAAAAGAGGCAAATATTTTGATCGGAGCTCTAGATGGAACTAGTACCCAGCCACATTTATTTGCTTCTAAGGTATTGGAGGCGACTAACCATTCGACAATAACCAAACTCGTTGAGGAAACCCTTGAAGATCTTTGGGGCGATGAATACAAAAAAAATATGGATAAATTATTATTTTTTATAACGGATGCCGGTTCCTACATGGTAAAAGCAGCTAAAAACCTTGTTCAGAAATATAAAAATATGACTCATGTAACATGCATAGCACATGGATGTAATCGAGTCGCAGAGATAATTAGAAGTCTTTACCCGACCATAAACAGTTTGATTGACTGTATCAAAAAAATATTTCGTAACGCTCCTTCAAGGACAAATTTATTTCATCAAATGTGTGTAAATATTCCTCTACCACCCCGACCCGTGATAACAAGATGGGGAACATGGTTAAATGCTGCCTCATATTATCACATGCATTATGATAAAATCAAATCTGTCATCGATGCCTTAAATCCGCGTGAAGCGAGTGCAATTTCTAAAGCAAAAAAAATTTTCCGTAACCGGAATTTAAAAACTGAGTTACTATTCGTCGATACACACTTTAGTATAATTGCTAAGTCAATAAAATTATTGGAGGATCCAAAACTGAGTCTAGCAGAATCATTAAACATTGTTCATGGTTTGCAAAAAAAAATATCAACGTTAAGGTTACATCAAAATGCCAGAAAAGTTTATTTTAAATTAAAAAGTGTATTAAAGAAAAATCCTGGTTATAAGACTGTACAAATAATTAACCAACTATCTAAAAACAACGAGGCTGAAATACCAGAAAGTGTAAATAAAAACTGTGTGCAAAATTTTCAATGCTTGACATACCTTCCTATTACCTCAGTCAGCGTGGAAAGATCTTTTAGTCATTTAAAATGGATATATTCTTACAGACGTCAAAGATTGACAGCAAAATCTATGGA
Source organism: Pammene aurita (assembly GCA_947086415.1). Lineage (NCBI taxonomy): Eukaryota > Metazoa > Arthropoda > Insecta > Lepidoptera > Tortricidae > Pammene > Pammene aurita. The sequence continues at coordinate 27,108,107 of OX352292.1, read as the reverse complement.
ACAAATTTTAGTGATCTATTCTAACTCGTAAAATATTGTATGCCACACCTGGACATAAAGTGGCTTTTTCCGCACGCTACGCGTACGGATAGAGCCGCTTTCTGGCCAAATGTGCACATATTTTTCCAACACGGGAGGTAATAAAGAAAGCCCTCGATCGCATAATTACGTCCCTCGCTTGCAGCTTGGGCCGCAACAATTGCGATTGCGCGGCCTTTCTTTGTTTTACCACCCTAATTAGGAAATGTACTATTTAGGGGCTTTTTTATTTACATATACAAAATAAAGGTTAAAAATACTAAGTGATTTCTTTGTATTTATTTTTCTGCCAACCGTACATTGCCACGAAATTTGAACGTTGATACCGATGTTTATTTATAAACTATAAATTTAAACTACCAATCTTGACTTTTCAATCCTTTTTTTTATTACAAAAAGGTAATGAGCCTGAATCAGACGACAGCGACGATGAAGATGTGGCGGTGCGACCGGCTGTACCGCGGGCGTATCGATCGGAACTAGATACGCCAGAGGATGAAGAACTTTTCTCGCATTCTATAGCCTTACTGCCAGACTCAGCTCCAACTGTAATCGAAGAAGGAACCGAGTCTCCTGGTTCTATTTTATCTGACACGGTTGGAACTGGGACACCATACGGACCATTTTTTTTTGATTTTAAGTGGTCATCACTCCCAGATCCCCCAATTTCGGGACGAATAAGAAGAGACATTTTTAACCACGACAATCTCGGTCCAACAGCTCCCCAATACAACATCTACGATACATTTGTGGGGATTTGGGACTTAGAAATACTGGTCCAGATTGCTACGGAGACCAACAAATATGCTCAACAACTCGCATCTCAAATGTTAGATATCAACAATCTCCATCCCAGCAGTCGCATATGCGATTGGATAGATACCACACCAGAAGAGATATATGGTTTCTTTGGCATACTGCTGGCGATGGGGATTGTTGTTAAAACTAGGATATGTGACTACTGGAACATGAAGCAGGATATTTTCAGCACACCGGGTTTTCAGGCCTGCATGACCCTGAAAAGGTTCCAAATTTTATGCAGATGCATTCATTTCCGGGATAACGAGGTCATGAGCGTAAGTGATCGGGAAGATCATGCTACAGCGAAATTGTATAAAATCCAGCCGGTACTAGATCACCTTAACTTCAAATTTCAAACTTCGTATAATATGGGCCAAAATATCGCTTTAGATGAGTCCTTGTTGCAGTGGAATGGCTGGTTGGATATCAACCAGTTTATTCCAAATAAAACTGCAGCAGTGGGCATAAAGACCTATGAGCTATGCGAGTCTCAAAGTGGCTTTTTGTGGCGGTTTGAGGTTCACGCTCATAAGCGAAAAGAAACTGCGGCATCAATCACAGATCCGCTACAGGCACCCACACCTTCTCTAGTGCTAAAGCTCTTACAAGGGCTTGAGCATAAGGGGCATACGGTGTGGATGGATAATTATTATAACTCTCCGGCACTTGCCCGCAAATTAAAAACGCTCGGGTTCGACTGCGTTGGGACCCTGCGTACCAACCGTCAGTTTGTACCACATGAGCTGACAAATTTAACGAAACAAAATATGCGTCGAGGAGAGATTACGGGACTTACGTCGGGTGATGTGGATATCATGGTCTGGAAAGACCAGAACCGAGTTGCAACCATATCTACTTACCATGGTATCGCCACTACCCAGGTAAAAGACGCTCTGAAACCTACAGTCATTCATGACTATAACTTGATGATGGGTGGAGTCGACAAAAAAGATCAGATGCTAGCCTCCTACCCAATATAGAGAAAACGAACAAAGATATGGTACAAAAAACTATTTAAGCGACTGTTAAACGTGTCCGTTTTAAACGCCTACATAATGTTTAAAGCCAATAATGTAATAAATCACAGGGAATTTAGATGCCACTTGATTAGAGAATTAATAGATCGCCACACAACACGTCTTCCGATCCGTGCACCACTTGCCAGCTCTACCAGTACAAAGGTGTACAGCGTGCGACAACACCACCTGGCTGAATACCCGTTCTTACCGAACAGTAACGAACGGCACCGACTAGTGTGTGTTGTATGCAAGAATAAGCGTACAACCTTGTTCTGTGTAGGCTGCGACAAACCAGTTTGTTTATCCCCTTGCTTCCTAAACATGCATTTGTAAAATCTACTTACACAAACATGCACTCAATTACTTTTATATGCGTGTACAATATCTTTGTTCGTTTTTTGAAATATAAATCCGTCCATTCTTTGTTCATTTAAATCCGAATTTGATATAGCCATGTATTTTTTAATGGTTACGTTGAGAGTTCCAGACTTGTAAAAGCTTCGTATGTATTTGTTATTGGTTACTTTAGTGCAATTTGGCTGGTTTTATTTTTAATCTGACCAAGTAGTTTTTTTTATTAGGCCGGCTGGAATTTGTACAGTTTTACTGCTTATTAAGGTAAAAAATTTGTTCGAAATTGAGTAGTCATAATCGTAATGAACAAAAGTAAAATATTCTGATTTTTTATCAGGAGCCGTATCCATACTATTGTAGCATTGGTACGACAGTGTTTGTTATTTAGACGATTTTCAATGGGTACATTTTTATGCATTTTTCTTGGTAGTTATCGCTGATATAACGCATTGTATTTATTTAATTATAAATGGTACTTAATGTAGTTCCAGGATCTACTAATTGTAAGTAATTTGAACAACTTTAGGAATTTGATATTATGAAACAACACCCTAAGGTAATTTTTCGACGTTAGCTTTCGATTACCATATTTGACAATTTTTTTTTGAAATAGGAAGATTTAGTAACTAAATCGATGAGAATATAATTTTCACGAGGCGTTCTTCGAAATAAATATAAAATTTGAAACGCATAATGAATAAATTATATCATAAAAATAATTTGAAAAAGTACTCATTTTACGACTGACATTTTACGCCACCGATTTCAGATGCATCTTGAAAATGCTTGTAATCTATAAAAGCAAAAGCAAGGGTATCATTTTATTAATTTTAATTGTATATACATTTGTAGCACTGTAAATAAAATTGTTTTTCTTCGAAATTATAGTTTTATTTTGTATTTGTAGTCTCTTTTATACAAGATTCCGGAAAAAAATTTGCTTGGCCTAGGTTAAATGAGGCCTAAGAAATTGCACATATATTAGAAACATATTTTTGTCCAGGTGTTTAATAGCCTATTTCATACTAATTTTACTACCATACGTTTTATGTGTACGTTCTATACAAAAATGAACAATAATCGCCAAATTTGTAACACCCGCCAGATTCTCATTGACCATCCGCCCGACCTCTGGCACTCAAGATAATTTCGCGCAAAATGCTTTTTGACATATCGGAGCTGCCACCCGGTGGATGGGTCTCTCTTATAGGTCGAGAAAGTGTCCAGCAGTAACAATAGTTCCAAATATCTCCGGGTGGCGCTAGGTATAGTTAAGTATTTGAAATGAATTTAGCAGTTATTGATGGAGTGGAGTTTAAACAGTGTTTTTCTTCTCCGCAAATAATTATTTTGTAAATATGTATGGATTTAATTTTTTAATATCAAAAATCATAATATAACCGTAAAAAAAAAAAAAAAAATAATGCGTTGACCGGGATTCGAACCTGGGACCCTCTGCTTCGTAGGCAGGGTCACTATCACTACCGACCCAGCTAGAAATGTAGGTATGGTCATGCTATTGTTTATCGCCATCAGTTTATCGCCTTCTGACGGACACTTTTGTAACATAGAGATTTTTAATCCTCCTTATACCAGCCATATTAATAACAAAGCTTATACTTATAGTATAAGTCTTTAAGGCCAAGGCATAAAACTCAACATAATAAATTAGTTTAGTTTTCAGTTGTCCAGCACCATTCTGCGGCAAGGAAACAGTGACCTGCTTCGTAGGCAGGGTCACTATCACTATACCGACCCAGCTAGAAATGTAGGTATGCTCATGCTATTGTTTATCGCCATCAGTTTATCGCCTTCTGACGGACACTTTTGTAACATAGAGATTTTTAATCCTCCTTATACCAGCCATAATTAATAACAAAGCTTATACTTATAGTATAAGTCTTTAAGGCCAAGGCATAAAACTCAACATAATAAATTAGTTTAGTTTTCAGTTGTCCAGCAGCATTCTGTGGCAAGGAAACAGTGACCACGCGTCTATCCCAGGACAATGACTTTCAGAAGTTCGTTCGGTCAATTACATCGTAATCCATTTTAAACGAAATTGTTTTTTTGCGCTTCGTCTACGGAATTCGCTAAAAACTCCATTGGGTTTGAATCCATTGGATACCTACGAGTATTTTCCTTATACATGTTACAGCTTCGCTTAGCAAACCATTGAACGCCGCAGTATTTATTTAATAGTAAAACAAAGTAGTTAACTAAACCGCAATATTTATTTAGTAGTAAGATACTCAAGTACTTATTTCATTTTGCAACATCAAGATGCTACGCTCGGTCGTCTATATGTACTCGGCCGGCAACCCCTTACTTCCCGGCCTCTATAGTAATGTACTATTTATCTACACTACATCCATATCATAAATCCTCTATTCTGCCTTACTTTATGATTACGCGTTCGGAAACCGTAAATAATTACCATGATTGTAACCAGTAATGGTAACGTCAGTGGATTATCTGTGCCAATGTCGTAATAATGTATGAAAATTCATTACGACATTGATCGTAATGAAAATCTCGGCCTCCTCCCCGACTGCGGTTATCCTCCTCCCCGACCGCCCGCACAATTTAGTTGATGGCCATGGCGTTGCATAAATGGCGTTCATTCTAATGGTTCTCGAACATGTCATAATTTATAACATGTGTGTACTCGTAGGTAACAGTAGTTTATGTAATTGTTACGTAATAAGGGTCCTTAAAACATGAGTGTGGTTTTATGAAACGAGCCGCAGGCGAGTTGCTGAGTGGCCTAAGTAGGGTACGAGATTGAAAAGCTTAATTATGTCACAATTGTATACAATACTTTTTCTACTAGTGCTCAAAATAGGCAAGTCGGTAAGAATTAAGTTAGATGAATGCCTTACAATACAACCTGCTCCCTCTATACAATTTAGAAACTTCGATCTCCCGCTGGATCGCCGCTGGATGCTGGCGGTCGGAAGGTAGACGTTGTCCTCCTTCACGAACGTGTTGTTATATTTTATGAAAATCCGTTGTCAGCCATCGTCTTATTGAACACATACTATGAAAGCTCCATCGAAAAGTATGCGCTAGTAGTTCGGTCTACAAAGTCTTAATTCAAGCATTAAAATCGACGAGTAGACAAAAATATCGGGTCACCCTACCATTTGACCGAGTAGGCTTCCTCCGGCCCGACTCAATTAAAACTCATGTGCCGGGTCGTGCGAAATGACCGGCGCCCGCGGCCCCTCCCGGCACCCCACAGGATACTCTAACTCAACCATTTTCGGTCAATAAACTTGCTATCACCTATATTATGGTATAGAAGGTTGCGCAATCAACATAACTTCTCGTCCTTTAGAGACTTTAGGATATTTAAAATTATATTCATGCAAGTTTGGGAGATAACAAATCAATCTAAGTAACTCCAAGTAGTGTTGTAAAGGACTTGTACATTCTGAGAGTCCTTTTAATTTATTACGACTTAAATAAAGCGCCTGAACTCAGTTTAAAGGACTCCATTTATTTCATAGTTTTGTGTTCCTGCTGGTTAGTAAGGTTGCCAAAGAGCTCAAAGAGGACCCAGTGTGTTGACGATGCGGGACCCTCTTGTTCCTTTAGCCATCAACACAGTGAATCCTCCTTTTTGTAAAGGGTCGGCAACGCGCAAGTGACTCCTTTGGAGTTGCAGGCGTCCATAGGTTACGGTAGCTGCTTACCATCAGGCCGTATGCTTGTTTGCCACCGTCGTGGTATAAAAGTCTCGCGAACTAAGCGAGTGTCTCATAGGACATAATAGGACTCAAGCCTCTTTTCTGTGTTCGAGTCCTTTGGTGTCATACCCGAGCCGAGCCGCATTATTGTTCGATACCATAGTACCCTCAACCATGGGACATTCTGTTCTATACGACGTTGTTGACACAGGCCAGACAGAGGGAAGATGGTGCCCAAGTACCTACCTCACCTACATACCATACCTACCTATTACTCGTACATAGCCCATAGGTAGGGGAAGCCCGGGCAATACGCATAGTGTGGGTAAGAAGAATATCTGATTTTACCAAAGCTATACAATAGATAGCGTATCTAGGCTTGCTGAAGTCGGTAAAGTAGCGATACGAGAACGCCATGACTGTTCAATCAAAGCAAATAACTTGTGTTCTTGTTGTGGAGAAATAAAACAAAGTTTTTTACTGTTTTGTTCTGATTTTTGGAAAAGTTGATAGTCTATCAACTTTTTGTATTACGTTTCATATCTTTACGAATACGGTTAGTTAAAACTATAGTATATTAACCTTGGCTTAAATTGTGACTATAACTTTTTATCCACCTGTTAAACGTATTCTTGGCATAAACAATTCGAAATATTTAGTACTTCGGGCAAGACGGATATGGGCAAAACGGATAGCTATGCTTGTATGGAAAACACCAAAAAGGTACTAAATATAAAAATAACTTAAGATTTCTAATTTCTAGGCCCCAGCAAAACTAACAAACAACTAAACATCTCTTAAAACAAAAAAACGAGAGAATAATTTATAGTGTTATTTTTGGTATGCGCTGAAAGATGCATTGACCCACCCACCGAAGACAGACTCAGTGTAACCAGTGCAAAAATAGGCCCATTAGGGTTGTACTTCTTATTCAAGGGTAGACAGCTATTTTTTGATGAACGCGATGCCTAATTCATATATTTGTCATATATGTATCCTTTTTGCCCTTGATGTATATCCCTTTTGCCAGAGGTGGTCGGGAAAAACGGATAATTGGAACTATTTGTTTAAAAAATAATAACACTAAAAAGTTATTTAAGTATAAGGATTTGAGATAGCATTTTCCAAAGTTAACTGTACATAGTACAAATTAAAAATATAAAGTGTTATTTTGATTAACAATTAGGGTGTTTTTTTCATCGTTCCCTTAACATATGCGTCTTGCCCGGGCTTCCCCTATACTTAGTTTGTATGCGGTGAGTCCGAGGTCCGAGTCCAAGCCCTTGCTTTATTGGGAGCCATGACGATACGATCGCTCGAGCAAGTTGACTTTTTAAAATGACTAGCTATCGGATATTTTAGCAGTTCACATTATGGCCAAAGTGGCCAAATTTTGTATAAACGGTCTAATAAGCAATTTACAAACTGAATTGACAGGGATTTTAAATGCAGGCGTAGTTTTTATTCCTTTACACAACAAGTATGAATTTCTTGAGGGGTAACTGAGGTCATTAAATTAACTTAACCAATGAATCATAAAGATAATGATTATCTGGTATTGTTAATTAATTTACGCAAAGTTACTGAATATGCAGATATACTAAAAAATCTACGAATGCAATTTATTTCATTCACAAACATAATCTTTTGTATTTTCAAGCGAAGGACTAATCATGTTTTAATTACAATTACAAGGCGCCTTGCCTTGTTACCGCCAAGCCTAATTTAGTTTTCGGCACGTTCTGCCCGCGGGCGACGTGGGCGCAAAAGTATACACATCTCTGTAATGTTCCGTGTCTTTCAGTCTTACGTAGCTGCAGAATCGAGTGAAAGGGATGAGCTGAGTGAATCTAAATTATAATTTAATCTGTACATGCCAGCAAACGTGTCGGGCGATTCCCGTACCAGTCGAATGATGGGCAATTTTATGACGCTAATTCCAATGTCACGTCACGACCCAAATAGCGTGTTTAGTTTAATGTTTCTTCGCACGCAATGTCTTTTATTAGTAGGTATAATTTTAAAATACACCTAAAGAAATGTAAAAAACCTACGTCAAAGCATACATCTTACATACTTATGATGGATGATGTAACATCTATTAAAGAAATGGTTTATTTTCGAAATATTTGACGGGCATAAGACTAATACGGGAAGCCTCAATGCAATGCGAAATCATTGAGATAGGCATCACGTCTCGTCTACTAAAGCAGCTTTACCAAGGTTAGAACCTTGGGATTGGCTCAAGGTTTGCACGAATAATAATATCCACTAAGCAATCTCGCAAAAGAGGCAAGAAATTTTAGCTGTCTATTCCGTGGAATTAGAGGCTAAATTTAATTAACATGTTACATAACATACTTAACTTTATTTAGTGTTAATTTTCAATTAAAAATAGGGAGGAGGATAATGACGATGTTCACGATGTTATTAAAATATCTAGAGTATAGGTATTAGGTACAAGGTATCTAATTTAAACAATTATAAGTAAGTTCTAAGCGCAAAATTGCAATAAAAACTTAATATAAACCTTATTAAATGTATTATAATAGGACATAAATACTATATTTAACATACATAGGCTTAAGGTAGTGTTAAATATTTAGTGTCAGACGAAGTGAACTCCAATGGGCCTCTGGATATGTTTGTGTAGGTAAGAGGTTCAAGCGGGTTGTTCGTGGTATGCTCGTTTAGAAATGACGAAACTGTGTCTGGGGACCAAGGTTCAAAATCGTTTAGATATTTTTGGAGTCTAGTAAGTGAAGCGCTCGGGGGCCACTCTGGGCTCGTCTGCCGCGAGTCGTGACAGCAGTTTGTTATACTAATGGCGCACAAAAAGACCTCCGTCGAGTGGTTTTGTCCAAGTGCTTGTTGCCTTGAGTGATTTGCACGCGCCAATTTATTGTGTTACTTTTTATTTCCGGTTAGATACAGCGAGCTGCGTAGACGTATCGACGACAATCTGTCAGCTCTTACAGGTTTTTGATTAACGTCGCTACGGTTGTCGTGCCTATTAAGTTCGGCGCGAACGCCCATAGTAGATACCTACTTATGCAGTGACGGCATACTTTTGGAGTTCCGTTGCCAAAAAAATACGAATCCATTTTCATTAGAGCCATCCGTGTCCATTTGTTTATACATACAGTCAGCTGTAGAGAAAAAGACCCCCTCTGCATACAAACTTCGTATGCAGCGTGGAGCGTTGGCCTTTTTTTCTGCAGCTGGCCGTACTAGGTGGTCCTTATTAAATTTTCGCTCTTAGGGTGATCCTAAAGACCTCATTCCTGGCAGCCTTATGCCAATGGGACCTCCTTGGACAAAACCTACCACGAGAATTCTCAAAATCCCTCATAAAGCCAACTTTCAATCCGGCCTGTACCAGGGGTTGCCAGGCCCGAAAACTCTGCGCTTAATTTAGTCGGACATTTCACCCTAATACCTTGTTTACACCTACTGAGTACAGTGACGAGACATCAATATGCCACTCGACCGAGATAGTAAAGTGGCCGAGTGACTGTTCACATGCGTTTTTAAACTTTTAGGCGAGTCAGTCAGTTTGTTCATTAACGACGTGCGTGAAAGCTTAACTTACTCAATTGTAAATAGGAATAAGGTATCGTTTCAGAATATATGAAGATTATTTTTCCTAAAATAGGCATTTGTGGAATCGTGGGAGTAGAAAAAGTGTCTTTTTTGGACGAGATGTCCTGAAAATTCTGAGGTGCTGCGAGTACTGTTTTAAGGTAATTGCAGTCAGAGAAGCGCTGGTGGCCTAGCGATGGCGGTAAGACGTCAAACTTTCAATCCGGAGGTCTCTGGTTCAAACCCAGGCTCGTACCACTGAGTTTTTCGGAATTTATGTACGAAATATAATTTGATATTTACCAGTCGCTTTTCGGTGAAGAAAAACATCGTGAGGAAACCGGATCTAATCCCAACAAGGCCTAGTTTCCCCTTTGGGTTGGAATGGAAGGTCAAATGGCAGTCGCTTTCGCAAAAACTAGTGCCTAAGCTAATACCTGGGATTAGATTGCCGACCGGACCCCAGGCTCAATAAAGCAACAAGCTGGGACAAACGCTAGGAAGAAGAAGTAGTCAGAGATTCGTAGTAGTGAATTTAGAGTCTTTTGAGGATGAATAATTGTCGTGAATATAAAATCAAATGATGGGTAGCATGTAAGTACCAAGGCACACGTCGGTTAGCTGCGAGTGGCGAGTACGGCGAGTGAGTCGGCGAGTCATTGCGAATGCGGGGAGCGAGCGAGTGACTGTCTCAGTCATTCGGCCGAGCACTCGGCGATATGTTTACACTTAGCGAGCACTCGGCCGAGAGCACTGACTCGCCACTGTACTCGGTAGGTGTAATCATGGCATAAAAGCCGGACATTATTTTTTAATAGCAATATCTTAGCTTTGCCTGCACTCCATTTACAACTAGCGCCGCTCGCGCGTCAGTATAAAAAGCCTAACAAAGCCGGACACGCCGGGCGGGAAAATATTTGGCCGGCCACGTCCGTAAAAAGCCAAACATGTCAGGCTATAGCCACAGACACCTGGCAACCCTACTCTCTACCCCAAACAAATGCAGCCGAATTTAACCGTCTTTAATATTGAATGGAATGAGATTTTCCGTCGGACGTATCGTTTTCGAGCTATAAGGAAAAAACTGAAAAAAGAGCAAAAAAATCGCACAACTACCAAATATCAACATGATTCATATCAATCGATAGATCTTGAAAAATAACATTGAGGTTCCTTTGAAAATTTTTTGATTAAAAGTAGATATTGTTGTGTCGTCGTCGTCGTCCCCCGCCCTGTAACTTTTGAACCGTAATGAAAATTCAGGAAGATATTCATCATCATCTTTGAATAATCTTTCGACAAAAAATTATAGATATATCCAAAAAACTACGTACATAGGCAAATACGACCTTGCGATATTTTTTTTTCTATAGCCGGTACGGAACGCTCCATTATGCGTGGTCCGACACGCACTTAGCCGGTTTTTTACAGTACATTATCGAATCAAATAGTGACGTAATGAATTCACGCGATCAAATTGGCGAGTACTAGCGACTAATAAGGTGTCTTGAGTTCACGATGAAGTAATTAGCGAAATAGGCGCCATATGTGCTCCGCGGGGGTCGTGGTTCCGCACATGTAGCCCACGCGACACGACGCGTCAAAAACCGTCGCAGCGATAAAAAGCGGCTCGGAGCGGCGTGAGAACCGCGACACGTGACGCAGCGAGCTCATTCATATATTTGATTCATAAATTGTATGCACGCTCTACTTGTATGTGTGCATCGCGATACGAGCGCACTCGTATCTGTGTGCTAGTAACAAGAGCCCATGGAATGCAACAGGTAACAACTGCTCACATATATGAATGTAGGTAAATACTAGCTTTCCTTTGTGCGGTAAGATCAAGTGTGACTAAATAACAAACTTTGGTGCGCACTATAGCAAAGGAGGACTTTATGCTATAAGGCATTTGGAATATGTGTTTGTAATATTTTTGCCACTTTCACTAACGCATTTAATATACGGAGTAAATTGAATTCAATAAATCTAATTAAGGTATCACGGCGAAGGCTTTTTAGCGACACAGTTCACAGCGGGCAACAAAGGCCAACGTGAATATTTATTAAGCTTCAAACCCTTATCAATTCATGATTAAGATTGGAGGAACACGCACCTTTATAGAGCTTATTGCCGCTTTAAAGTAGGCTTAAGAATAAAGGATCGAGCTAGCGGAGTTGGAGCATGCCTTCCCATCGTTTACTGAGCGTTCATCTGGCCAGTACCATTGTAACTTGTGACCTCAGTCTCCAAAGCAACTTTGGTCAGGAGACCATGTAGCTATGAAGCCGCACTGCGGCCGCAATGCGCGATGGGAATCAGCCTCGCGCGGCGTTTATGGTTATTTGTGTGTGAGGAATGCAATCTTTCGCGGGCGATCGGCGCAGGCGGGCGCAGCGGCGGCGCCCTGCTCGCTATAAATCAGGGCCAATTGAGGTCGGCCCGGACGCCAGTTATTTTTAAAATTGCGTGCACAATATTATGTGTTTAGGTGGAATATGATAATTGCGACGAGAGGCGCCGTAAGCCGACACCGCCTATGGGATTACAGAGCGGTCGCCGCCGACCGTCCGCGCGCCGCCCGAGCCTCCTTAGGCCTTGTTAGTCTTGTTACCCCGTCACCTAAAATTAGTACCTACATAACACTGAACGCAACCAACCTGCTTCATGTACTCGTAGTAACCGTTTGCGAATTAAGCTATGCGGGTTTGACACTAATAAATTAATAATATTGACTCTCATTAAAAATATTAACATACACAGCGCTAAATATTATTTACAAAACAGGGTACTTTAATATCCTAGCGATTAGGTACGGTTATACCAAATTATGACAACAAAGCTATTATAACAACTATGAAAAATGTTTCGATGTTAAAATTTAACATACATAATGTTTTATGTCTGTTTAGAGGTGGGCCGCGGACAGGTATATGCTGAGGGTGCAGAATTCCTTGAATGGAGAGGACGTCAAGGATAAATGCACCGTGATTACATCGCAATAGGTTTCAACTTTGTTTGAGGCGCCCGTATCAAAGAAGATCGATCTTTTACTGCGTTGGTGACGTTAGATGGACTTTTGTGTTTATGGAAACAAGGAGTAGAGTCGCTTGAAAAGGCAAGGTGAGAAGGTCGGCGAGTTGCTATCAATCAGCAAGGCGCCATTGAGGGTTGGCCGGACTCGTGAGAAACCGTAAACACTTACCCGGTTTATCTGATAGGGTTTTTTTCGCCCAGCAGCGGGTCCGGTCAATTAATGGATTGCGCCGTTACTTGTTTATTTGTATGGAAGGATGCTGCTTAGCATTAGATGAGATCTAATTTATTTGGAAAGGTTTGACAGCCAAGGCATTAGGATGATGCAGATCGCCCGCATTACGGAATGTTTTCTACATCTTAGATATGCTATATATTATCATTAATTGATGATAGAGCTAAGTAAAACAGTAATTTATCAAATATCTTATACCTACCTACATACTTAGTTTAGATGGAAAGTCAAATTATAAGGAACTTCAAAGGTGCCACCTCTTTTAGACAGTGAGTAAAGTAGGTAGGTACGGGAGGTTTGTATGTAAAGGTTTGTAAAGGTAATAGGGTTGAGTTGATACACATCCATGAACCCTGAAAACAATACACTTCTTTTATTGGGCTATCGTGTAAAAAGGGCTATGACACCCAAGGAGGGTATTTAGTATAAGTATGTCAAACTGCAACAGTTTTTCAATAAAACATGTAAGTAACAGGTAATAATAAAGGAGATCGTCAATTTTTGTTAGGTGAAATGGCCCAGATTATTTAGGACCGTTTAGGAATGGTTCTTACTTTTAAAGAATCGTCATAATTTCTAGATCAGGATGGTGGTAAAAATATTGCGAAATCTAATGGGAAAATTGAAAAATCATGCATTTAAAACTTGAATCTGACAAGGACAATATTTGAAAGCGTGCTTGCCTATGATTTATATATTAATGTAAAAAAGTGCCGATTTTTTAAAGATAATGTACAAAAGCGGACTTGAAAACAAAACGGGAATCCTGATGAAATAATAAAAAGTCATATTTTGATCGTATTTATAGTTCCTGTATTTTGGTAAACAAAGACTGCTGTCAAACCATCGTTGATACTACTAACTGAACATTCCTAACACCTATTGCGAAGGGATAAGGTTCACCACCGTTAAGTGCGATAGCACTAGCATCTGAAATTACAAAATTGAAAAAACCGGCCAAGAGCGTGTCGGGCCACGCTCAGTGTAGGGTTCCGTAGTTTTCCGTCCGTCACAGAAAGTGTCCCCACTTAAGAGTTAAAATAACACCGCCATGTAGGATATGAAATGAGCGTTCCACCTACAGCGACATCTATCGGCAAATTAAGTAAACTATTGCGCGCGAGCTTAAAGTATGGAAGATGATTTTTATGGGATAATTCTTTATTGCGTGAACCGATTTTCACCGTTTTTACTTTATTTGAAAGCACGTCATTTCATTGTGATTTTGTAGAAATTACAGGTACAATAAACACCTGCTTATACGGTTAAATTACAAACTTAGTTCAGAAATCATTTTGTAAATTTTTTTCAAAAACTATTAAACCTATCAAGTTCAAAATAATTTTCCTAGAAAGTTTTTATAAAGTTCTACTTTTGAGATTTTTTTCATATTTTTAAAACTTATGGTTCAAAAGTTAGAGGGGGGGACACATTTTTTTTTACTTCTGGAGCGATTATTTCCGAAAATATTTACATTATCAAAAAATGATTTTACTAAACCCCTATTCATTTTTAAATACCTATCCAACAATATATCACACGTTAGGGTTGAAATGAAAAAAAAAATCACTCCCACTTTACGTATAGGGTAGGTACCCCAATAAAACATTTTTTTCCACTTTTTATTTTACCACTTTGTCGGCGTGATTGATATACATATTAGTACCAAATTTCAGCTTTCTAGTGCTAACGGTCACTGAGATTATCCGCGGACGGACGGACGGACGGACGGACGGGCAGACATGGCGAAACTATAACGGTTCCTAGTTGACTACGGAACCCAAAAAAAGATGCGTTTCGTTATCGAAGGAGCATGATATTATGCCATTATGAAACCCTCTTTTAATATTCAAACTCCGATCAAAAATACAAAAATACGCATTTTCTATCTTTAGGCGTTTTAATGCAGTCGATTTCTAATTTAAACTTTCGTATTCGTAGGCTTAGATACTATTTTAATATTACAATGTTCTAACTTACCGAACAGTATCAAAACGCAGATTACGTGACGGTATACATTGACAGTGTCAAACCAAAAAACAATCCCGTTTCAGGCCAGGGTGAAGTTAAACTTTATGTCAATGCCATAAGGACGTTAACAACTTGTCTTGCTGTATTTTAATCGCGGAAAAATCAACATAGTGTTTATTTATTTAGTACTTCTAATTCCCGTTTCATTTTTTTGCAATATTTTGTCTACTTTAGTAATAAAATGAGTATTTATTTTACAATGCAGTACAAACTGTATACGGTTTATATCAGGTGGCCCAGAATTGACGATCTCCTTTGTCAACACGTACAGGTTTAAAATTTTCACTCAAATAAATTTTAATCTCATTAAATACCACAAATTCTTCAATTAAGTAAAAGTGTGCATTTTTAGGTATTGTGAAGTAAACAATTTTTCTCCGTGGAGGCCGCAGACCGAAGGCCTAACCCAAAACAAGCGCCGTTGCGTGGTCCGACAAAAATGACAAGTATGTCAGTTTGAAAAAATATAAATATTTACATGTTTTTTACACGAGATTGATACAATGTGTGCATTGTGTACTCTACGAGTGATTTTAATCGTGTTTCCTTATAACTGCTAGCCCTCCGTGTCTCCCTATATTTCTATCAGTGGACCTACACAAGGAGCAAAGTGCACCAACGAGATTTGAGGGTGGAAGTCCATGCTAAAAGGGACTGCAAATAGCAGTAGCTACAGAAGCCCTGCCTCTTCTAAAGCGGAGCTGTGCCTTGAGCAGAAAAAAACCCCGAAATTTGTGTTTATCCTTTTTTACTTCCCTATTTAATTGTGTAGTTTAGTTTTACTGTTTGTGTTTTTTATTAGGGTTCCGTAGTCAACTAGGAACCCTTATAGTTTCGCCATGTCTGCCCGTCCGTCCGTCCGTCCGTCCGCGGATAATCTCAGTGACCGTTAGCACTGGAAAGCTGAAATTTGGTACTAATATGTATATCAATCACGCCGACAAAGTGGTAAAATAAAAAGTGGAATTTTTTTTTTATTAGGGTACCTCCCCTGTACGTAAAGTGGGGAGTGTTTTTTTTTTTCATTTCAACCCTAACATGTGATATATTATTGGATAGGTATTTAAAAATGAATAGGGGTTTCCTAAAATCATTTTTCGATAATGTAAACATTTTCGGAAATAATCGCTCCAGAAGTAAAAAAATATGCGTCCCCCCCCCTCTAACTTTTAAACCATAAGTTTTAAAAATATGAAAAAAATCTCAAAAGTAGAACTTTATAAAAACTTTCTAGGAAAATTATTTTGAACTTGATAGGATGAATAGTTTTTGAAAAAAAAAATACAAAATAATTTCTGAACTAAGTTTGTAATTTAACCGTATAAGCAGGTGTTTATTGTACCTGTAATTTCTACAAAATTACAATGAAATGACGTGCTTTCAAATAAAGTAAAAACGGTGAAAATCGGTTCACGCAATAAAGAATTATCCCATAAAAATCATCTTCCATACTTTATGCTCGCCCGCAATAGTTTACTTAATTTGCCGTAGATGTCGCTGTACGTGGAACTCTCATATCATAACTCTTAAGTGGGGACACTTACTGTGACGGACGGAAAACTACGGAACCCTACAGTACGTGGCCCGACACGCTCTTGGCCGGTTTTTACTCTAGGTTTTATTTAAGTAAGTATTGCCTTTTACTGTATTGTTGATGCCCCTAAACCTTTCATGCCCTATACAAGCTGCTGCATCGTCAGAAAACCACCTCCGCTGCCCTGAATGTTCTGAACCACGTTTTTTTAAAGGCCCTAGAGGCCTCAATATCCATATTAGCAAAAAACACCGTTCAGGTCAGACACAACCTCCATCTTCCATACCGTCCCAGGCCAATGATTCGGCACCCCCTCGCTCTCAGTCACCAAACTACACCAGACCGGACGTTCCATTTCACAAAATTCTTAGCGACCTCAAAAATTCACGCCCGGTATTGAAACGGATACCACGTGGTGCCCGTGTATCGGTTTCTAAATACTTATGTGACACCATCAAAGCAGTCCTTACTGATAATTCGACACGAAACTGGGAACATTTGCTTTCATTTACCTTTAAAGTACTACATATAAATTCCAATCAAAATTTAAAATCACTCACCAAAATAGTTAAAGACAACTGCTGCATGGATATTCCATTTCAGCCCACTCCCGACAATTCTAGGAATCCCAATAATAATTTATTTAAGAAAGTCGAAAACAAAGTTGCTGATGGTGACATCAGAGGTGCCGCTCGCTTGCTCTTTTCCGACGATGCAGTTGCTCCTACTAACTCTGACACACTCACAGCTCTCCACAGCAAGCACCCACCTCCAACTGCAAACCTCTGCCTGCCTGATCCCCCGCAACCCATCGATCCGCATCTTACCGCTACCCCACAGGACGTCCTTGGAGCAGTCATGTCTTTCCCCAATGGCTCTTCAGGAGGCCTGGATGGTCTGATACCGCAGCACCTAAAGGATCTTCTGTGCAGCGGCTGCGGAGAAATTGGGGAAACACTTTTGAAGGACCTGACGGGCCTGGTAAACATCATGCTGGCCGGTCAGGTCCCAGACGATATCAGAGACGTCCTGTATGGAGCTAACCTCTTTGCCTTGACGAAAAAAGACGGCGGTATTAGACCTATTGCCGTTGGCACCACGCTCCGCCGTCTCGCCGCCAAGATTGCCTGCCGCTCCATCCTTACCCAGCTTGGCTCGGAACTTCAACCGGTCCAGCTCGGATTTGGGTCTAAGGGTGGTTGCGAAGCTGCTGTGCATGCCTTGCGAACGTTCCTCGAGCATGATGCAGGAGAGGTTCTATTGAAGGTGGATGTTTGTAACGCATTTAACTCTGTAGAAAGGGGCGCCTTGTTGACACAAATAAAAGAGAAAATTCCCTTGACTTATAAATTCCTTTGGCAGTGTTATAAGGAGTGGTCCGGGAAAAAAGTAGCCGGGCGTTTTCTGATTTATCTTTTTATTTTGTGCCGATTTAGAAGCAGTGTTTATATTTAAATAATCTGTAGACACAATCATACAAAACATAAATACAATCATATTTAAATGAAACAGCGCTTGGAAGTTTACCCCTTTTGTATTCCATCATACACATAGTTTTTTGAACAGCGTCTTCTGACAGAATTTTTGAGGTGTTTCTCAAAAACATATTTTTTCTTATAGTTTGATTTGATGAGCTATTTTATACCTTAATAAATTATAATAATAATAATAAATAATAAATACTCTTTATTGCACACCTCATACAGTTACAAGCACAAATTTTACAATTAGATAAATTTAGGTAGAGGTAACAACAGGCGGTCTTATCGCTAATGAGCGAATAAATTGTCTTTCTTCAATAGTAAACTTTTTTATCTGGCTTCATTTTAAGGAAGTTACAGTAATTTTTAATTAAATGTATTTGCCTTTTTTATAGAAAATTGTCTCTCATACAAAAATCTTTGTCAGAGGTTAGATTAGAGAGGCTTCCGGACTATCCTAGCTAAAATACAGTTAATTAATGTAGCTTCTTGGTAAGATGAAATTCTGAAAAGCATAAAACAGGTTGTGAAAATGGAAATACAATTATGGCATTGTAGCGGATGTCGATTGAAGATTGTCAAATTATGTTGTTCAAAAAGTTACAAAGTATGTTAAATTAAAAACGCGAAAACTTATATATGCTCACATATTTTATTATGATTGTATTTTTATTTATTAGTGTTGTATCTACGGATTAATAAAATAAATATACTGCTTCAAACTTAGTACTAAATTAAAAAATACACAACATTGTACACGACTACATTATTTCAGGACCACTCCTTAGTTCCCCATCTAAATTATTGTATAAAACAAACGTTATGGATTCATCTGTAGGTTGTCAACAAGGTGACCCTCTCGGCCCAGCAATTTTCAGTCTCGCTATACATCCCATCATAATCGACCTAAATTCAAAATTAAACGTGTGGAACCTGGATGACGGGACCCTTGGCGGTGAAGCGATTTCTGTTCTCGAGGATTTTAAAAATATAATCACAAATATGAAAACCTTAACCTAAATTTTTCAAAATGCGAACTTTTTACTGCGTAATTCCTGTCCAAACAACGAAAACACTGTAGACCTGTTTAGACAACTTGCTCCCGGTATTAAAATTATAACTAAAAAATCTCTTCACCTACTTGGCTGCTCCGTCTTAGACCAGTCTTCTGAAAACTTCGTCGACTGTAAAATTCAAAATTTTAGAGCAACATCACATCGTTTAGCCAAAATTAACCTACACTCTGCCTATTCTATCATCAAACATTGTCTCTTCGTCCCAAAATTTACAATGTTCTCCGCGGATCCCATCTCTGGAAATACCCTGATTTGGTCTCAAAATTAGATTCATTAGTCGTAGAAACGCTCACATCCATCTTCAACATCACTTTTGACGCCAGAACTTGGACCCAGGCTAGCCTACCTATTAGGTTCGGTGGCCTGGGTATTCTCAAAACTTCCTGTGTAGCGTTACCTGCTTTCTTGTCCTCGGTGCATGGTACTTATAATCTTATAGGGAAAATTTTAGCCCCTTCCATTGGGTCCCTGGAGGCAGCACACTGCGCCGAGGCCAAGAACGTTTGGTCGGTAAGTTGCAGCGCCGGATCTAGAAATTTTTCGAGGCGGGGCAAAATCTGAAAAATGCCGCCCCCCGCCCCGGCATATATTTGATATGTATTTTAATTTTGCCTTATTATTTTTTTTTTTTAAATACCACGACGGTGGCAAACAAGCATACGGTACGGACCGCCTGATGGCAAGCAGCTACCGTAGCCTACGGACACCTGCAACCCCAAAGGATTCACATGCGCGTTGCCTACCCTATAGGAACCTATACACTCCTTTTTTGAAGAACCTCATACTGTAGCCCACTGGGAAAACCTCGGCAGGGAGTTCATTCCACAGCCGCAGCGTTCGTGGGAGGAAATTCCTCTTAAATCGTACTGTGCGCGACCCATTGGGCTCCAGGGTGTGGGGATGAACACCCTGCCGGCGGCGAGCGGTGCGGTGATAAAAAGCTGCCGTGGGCATCATATCAAACAGTTCTTCAGAGCACAACCCATTGTACAAGCGATAGAACACGCATAAGTAGGCAAAGTCCCTCCTAAGACTCAAAGGTTCAATATCGCTCGTGAGTTTGGGATCGTCGACGATCCGCACAGCGCGCCTTTGCACCGAGTCAAAGGGCCTAAGCTAGTATCCAGGTGCTCCCGCCCAAAGGTGACAACAGTAGTCCATGTGGGGTCTGACTTGCGACTTGTATAGAAGCAGTCTCTGCCCCGGAGTGAAGTATCTCCTCGCTCTATTGAGCACACCGAGCTTTTTGGATGCCAGCTTAGCCTTCCCTTCAAGGTGACTACGGAATTGGACGTCGCTGGAAATGTCGACACCAAGGATCCCAATACTCCCTGACATTGTAAGGGTTGTGCCTTGGAACTGAGGGGCCACAGTAAATAGGGTTTTCTTAGCGGTAAACGCGCAAACTTGTGTCTTTGTGGGGTTGAATCGGACTAAGTTGTCCTGACCCCACACCGAGACTCCAGAAAGAGTGTTCTCGATATCGGACACAAGTTTTTCACGACTCTACCACAACGGATCGAGGGATATTGGCACGGCCCGTGTAACAGGCATCCCCAGTACTGTCGTCCGCATAACAATGAATGTTGCCGATAGACAACATATCATTGATATGCAGCAAAAACAGCGTTGGGGATAGCACGGAGCCTTGCGGGACACCAGCGTTTATCTCCATGCTTTCGGAGCAACTGCCGTCGACTACAGCTCGTATGCTTCTGCCGGACAAAAAGCTGGCGACCCATCTGCACAATCCCTCGGGCAGGCCGTAAGCAGGCAACTTCGATAGAAGACCTCGATGCCAGACCCGATCGAACGCCTTAGCTATATCAAGGCTGACTGCCAATGCCTCTCCCTGACTCTCAATGGCTGAAGCCCAGCGGTGAGTGAGATACACTAGAAGATCACCAGTTGATCGACCGTGACGAAAGCCATACTGGCGATCACTGATCAGGTCGTGCTCTTCTAGGTATCCCAGGAGCTTTGCATTGAATATGCGCTCCATAATCTTGGAGAGAAGAGAGGTTATAGCGATAGGCCTGTAATTCGACGGGTCCGAACTATCGCCCTTTTTAGGCACAGGGTGCACGAGGGCAGTCTTCCATGAAGACGGCACTTGCCGTTTGTGGTAAGAGAGTGTGAAAAGGCGCGTTAGCACGGGACACAACTCAGGAGCACACCGTTTGAGCACAACTGCTGGTATGCCGCCTGGTCCGCTCGACTTGTGAACGTTTAATGATAGCAGCTCCCGCCGGACATCACTTTGTTTAATGATAATTTCCGGCATCGAGGCTGCGCGCCGCGGGATGTCAGGCGGTACGGTGCTGCCATCATCGTTCAAGGTCGAGTTCGAGGCAAAGAGAGTACCCAGAAGATCGGCTTTTTCTTTTGCACTATGGACCAGATTACCATCAGCATTACGCAGTGGTGGTAAGGACGACCGACAAAAGTTTCCCTCGGCAGCTTTGGCAAGTGACCCGAAGGCACGACTCCCGGTGGGGTAGCCCACTAGCTTCCTACCAATTCTGCCGACGAAGTCGAATTTGGCTCTGGCAATGGCTCTTTTACTGGACCTCGAGGCAGTGTTTAATTTGCGTTTCACTTCAGATATGTTGGGATCCTTATCAGTAACGGCCTTGGTCCAAGCCCTGTAAGCAGCCTGCTTACGAATTGTAGCTTCTCTACAGGGCCGATTAAACCAAGGTCGTTTCCTTGCTCCTGCAGATATTACCGAGTTGGGAATGAAGCAGGCCATTCCCTCCAGTATAGTCTCGGCGACTTTAGCTGTACAGGAGTCAGGATCTTCTGATGTGAAACAGAGCTGCCTCCACGGGTACGATGCGTAGAATTCACGCAATCCATCCCAATCTGCTGACGTATACTGCCACACGCGTCGCTAGCCAGTTGGCCGTGGTGGATCAGGCCGCGCGCTAGGTGCCAGCGTCCGGACGAGGCAGTGATCGGACGAGCCGAGAGGTGCATTCACTGAGACGGAATATCCGTCCGGACGTGTGGTCAGCAGGAGGTCCAGTAAAGAGCTTGTATGGTCCTCGATATCTGATATTCTCGTGGGAGAACGCACTAATTGCGAGAGACCATAGGCCAGAGAAAATTCGTAAGCAGACCTCCCCGCATAGTCGGTGGACCGAGAATCAAGCCACTCAATGTGGTGGGCATTAAAATCTCCCAAAATCACCAATTCAGCGGATGGGTACTGCTCCAGAACTCTGTCGGTCGTCACTTGTAGGTGCTCGAAGAGCCGTTTTGTGTCCGTGTCTCCGCTGTGAGACCTGTAAAGGCACGCGTAGACGCGGGTGTGGCCGCCGAAGTCTACACGCACCCATAGGTCCCTGTCTTCATAGGCATGGAGGCGGCGACAACAGACATCCTGCCGAGCGTACATACATACCCCAGCGTGTATCACAAACCTGTGTTCTAGCACATAGCCGGGGTATAACAGATATGATGTATCGGCCGGGCAGGATATCTGCGTCTCCGTTAAAAACAGAAGGGTCGGCTGCGCAGACTCGAGGTGGTGGTGTACTGCGTTTAGATTCGAATGCAGTCCCCTGACGTTGCAGAAATCCACTTTTGTGGAAGGAGACTCCGCTGAAGACCTATTTCTTGTGTTTTTTTTTTCCATAATTTTGGGGAGTGTGTGGGAAATAAAGGAGGATTCACTGTGTCGACGGCTAAAAGGACAAGAGGACGAAACAAACCGACCGAGGAACGATGTGGGAGGTACAATTTGCAGGCACTGCGTACGGAACGGCCCCCGGTCCCCCCCTGTTGCAGTAGCCGGGTCCACTCCGGTCTCCTACACCGGCACGACTACTACACCAGGGATTTTTCGCAGGTTGGCGGTTCAGCCTCCCAGGGTGGAGATTAAGTGACCCCTGGGTTCGGGAACCCGACTGACCTGCGGGCGGCCAGCGGACAACCGTTTCACCGGGTCTCCCTGATCGCCGCACCTGCACTCTGCGCCCACAAAGAACAAAGGCCGTATTATTGGTTCCGTGGGCCCCCCGTCGTCAACACAATGTATCCTCTTAGAGCTCACTGGCGACCTTACTCACCGGCAGGAACACAACACTATGAGTAGGGTCTAGTGCTATTTGGCTGTGGTTTTCTGTAAGGTGGAGGTACTTCCCCAGTCGGGCTCTGCTCCAGATTTGAACGAGATGACATTCGCTGAACGTGCCCTACCACACTTAGCGAGATGTCATTCGCAGTGCCCATACCTCTCTTTTTGGCGTAGTTTAAGGACATACCCCGGGTCCCAAAAACCCAAACTATACGACGTATCTAAATAAAATTTACACATAAGGTATTTGAAAGCCGCTATTATGTAGTTAAATTGGACAATAAATATTTTTAGGGGGGGCATGTACTTAATTTCAAAATATTTTTTAAAAACTAAATATCAACATGTGACACTTCAATCGATAGGTCTTTAAAAAAACATTGAGGTTTCTTTGACTATTTTGTGATTAAGTGAATATTTTCTGAAATAATCGCTTTGAATTCAAAAAAATTGTGTGTCCCCCGTAACTTTTGAACCGTAAGTCCAAACAATATGAAGAAATTTGAGGAGATGCGCCTTATCATATACTTTCTACGAAATTTGTTTTAAACATTACGGGTTCAGCCATTTTTGAGTTATCTCCAAAAAACTTCTTCCATAGGCATCGGATACGACCTTTTGGTATTAGTTTGGTTCTTATTCCATTGAAGGTACGGAACCCTCCTATGCGTAGCCCGACACGCACTTGGCCGGGTTTTACCTCATCGAGTAGCAGGATGAATTCAACCTGATTTGATAGCTAAAGTGATGCTATTTCAATATTTTTTGGTCGGACAGCCCTCGGCCTGGTCCGTTCCGTTTTCGGACACTTTTAGTGGTGCAACTTTTGGGGTGCTTTTTCTGTCTGTAGCCGAATTTTACGGTCCTACATTAATAAAATTTGGTGTGTGAGTGGCTTTTATATCTCGCCATATATTGAAGCATAATAATTAATTTATAAACATTATTTAAGGGGGCACTCGATGAAGTAAGTGATCATACCGTGGCCGCCCGATCCATTACGCGGATTCAGTGTAGTGGGCCTTCCTATAAATACGTGCACACAATGATACAAGTACGCAACAAACAGTAAAATCTGTTTTTTACCTCTCTACCTCGGAAACGCGCTCTTTATCCCTAGGAACCTGATGGGAAAAACGCATTTTATCCACATGTGGGGAAATTAATTTGGTACAAGTTGTGACTTCTTTTTTCACGTTATCTGGCAGGATGGACTTAAAAGAGATGATTTTGAATTATAATTATAATTTTGAAAGCATTAATTTGGCTTTGTTTTTTTATAGTTTATATTTTTCCTGAGGTGGTGTGGTGAAAAGTTTTGTATTATACCATTTTTTTTAACAACTCGCTAAGCTCGTGGCTCAATTTTGGAATCTTTCACTAGCTCGGGTCTCAGTAATAGACCCGTACCGATAAATTATGAAGTTTCGATAATATTAAAGATGCTTATTATTCGCATACAGAGTTCAGGCCATCCAACTTAGCTAATAATAATAATTTGTGTCATCCTAGGTTGTTGCGTAGGTAGAAACTTAGACATTTCTTTTTTTTAACATTATTCGTTAAATAGAAAATTAGAGATCAAAATTGTTTTTTCACTGTAACAGCAAAGTTGTTACTGACGCACGGACGCGTTTTGTGTCACTTTCGTCAATGGGAATACTGACGTTCAATCAGCACATATATGTGGACTTTTACAAGCCTATATAAAATTAGAGTTGATCGATTAGGTACTGTGCTTTCTAAAATATCGGTATCTATTATTTGAATAAATTTGTGCCATATTAATCAATGATATTTATTTACTTTAATTTTTTTTCTTGTTTGATCCCTGTTAACAGTACAATAAAATATTAAAGTTATTAAAGTTTGCATCAATATTTTTATAAAAGCGTATCGAAACAATGTTTGAAATTTGTGTCATTATAATCAATGGATTATTTTTATTTTTCAGAATTTTTTTTATTTATTGTATGGCTACATATCACTGGATATAGATAGGCATTTCTTCTCTGGGGTAGAAGTAGTGGGAAAGCAGATTATGAAGAAAATCCAGTGAGTGCTGCGAGGTCCAGATGGGACAGTGCAGCTGCCAAGTTTGTTACTCTTTTAGCACCACCCAGGGATCACGTGTAGGGTTGTCTAAGGTGTTTCCTACGGACGCAGAGTAACACTGATCCCCATTCAGAATGAAAACTTGTTTTGCGTAAAGAGCATGCGCGGGGAAGGGTAAGGCGCGGGCGGGGTTCATGTGCCGACCAGGCTGCCTAGCGGCTTGTTTGTTTTCTATTATTACTCTATGCATACATATAGTAATAGTAGTAATAAGTGCGACAAAGACAAACAGCGATTTTTCAGTCGCTCTTCTTTATTTTTCAAGTAAAGAAAGCAATAATATAAAACTTAAGTAAGTTAAGGATAATTAATGTAAACGTAGTCCATAAGGGACTGCAACGGCGGATCTGTGTGCCACGGTAAACCTAGTTTACCATTTAAACAGTATTTTGGCAAATTGTCACAGATAATTTGTAACTAATAAATATGTAATTTATGCATCAAGGCGGTTTGTTTACAGAGTGGCTATCGTGAAACGCGAAAATCGAAATATCGTTATCTACCTCTCGGTTGGACTAGCAAAGGGCCGGGCTGGACTTAATAAATTTTTCATCAGTGTGATGTCATAATAAGACTATGTTTTTATTAACTTATCGTATATAACACATAAAAATAAGCAACTTTTCTTTAACACATTTTTTTTTAACTCAATAATTTCGAAGTTATGGGGCCCTGAAGGTTAAGTACAATTTGGACTATTTTGGTTGGAATGGTGTCATTTTGACACATACTTTATTTTGTAGAATGTGTTAAAATAAGCAAGTTTTATAAGAAACATTTTTTTTACCCAAAAACATGGAAGTTACCGGACTTTGAAGATTGACTACATGGACTAATTTGGACTTAAAAAATAAAATGGCGACGGGGTATCATTATAACGTGTACTTTTAATGATTTTTTCCGTATAGAATACTTCAAAATAAGCGTCTTTTATTTGAAAAACTTTTCCCTAAAATCAAAAATGGCCGAGATAATGGACTTTGAACTTGTACATAATTTGGACCTCGAAAAAAATCATCGACGGGACGTCATTATAACGTGTACATTTTATGATTTTTCCGTATAGAATACGCTAAAATAAGCGTGTTTTACTTGAGACTATGTTCTCTAAAATCAAAAATGGCCGAGACAGTGGACTCTGAACTTGTATATAATTTGGACTTCGAAAAAAAAACCCTTGGACGGAACTTCATTAAAACGTGTACTTTTTATGATTATTCCGTATAAAGTATGCTAAAATAAGTGTTTTATTTGAAAAACTTTTCTTTATCAATCATAAATGGCCGAGATAATGGACTTTGAACTTGTATATCGAGACGTCATTATAACGTGTACTTTTTATTATTTTTCCGTTATGAATACGCTAAAATAAGCGTGTTTTACTTAAGAAACTTTTCTCTAAAATCAAAAATGGCCGAGATAATGGACTTTGAACTTGTATATTATTTAGATTTCGAAAAAAACCATCGACGGGACGTCATTATAACTTTTCTCTCAAATCAACAATGGCCGAGATAATGGACTTTGGACTTATATATTATTTGGATTTCGAAAAAAAAACATCGACGGGACGTCATTGTCAACATGTACTTTTTATGAGTGTTCCAAATAGAATACGCTAAAATAAGCGTGTTTTATTCAAAAAACTTTTCTCTAAAATCAAAAATGGCCGAGATAATGGACTTTGAACTTGTATATTATTTGGATTTCGAAAAAAACCATCGACAGGACGTCATTATAACTTTTCTCTCAAATCAAAAATGGTCGTGATAATGGACTTGGAACTTATATATTATTTGGATTTCGAAAAAAAACCATCTACGGGACGTCATTATAACATGTCCTTTTTATGATTTTTCCATATAGAATACGCTAAAATAAGCGTGATTTATTTAAAAATCTTTGCTCTAAAATCAAAAAACCGGCCAAGTGCGAGTCGGACTCGTGCACCGAGGGTTCCGTACAAACCTGTAACAAGCAAAAGTTGTAGTATATTTATTACTAATTTCAATTTAATACCTCTACGCGTTTACGAGGAAAAAGGTAGTAAGTTTAAAATTAAAAAAAATATTTTTGGTAAGATTTTACTAAAAATGTCTACTTTTCGTAATTTTTCCTCTATCTGTGCTATATGAAGTTTCTTCGTGCCAAGTTTCAAGTTTCTGAGTTTACGCGAAGTACCCTTTACGTTTTGAGTTTCTTGCGAGTACCCAGTTTCAAAATATGCGACTTAAATTGCTATTTCTTTTGATTGGGATGACATAAAAGTTTGGTTTTGATACATCTGAAAAGTCCTAAAGCCCTGAGTATTTGACATGAATTTCAATTTAATACCTTTACGCGTTTACGAGGAAAAAGGTAGTAAGTTTAAAATAATAAAAAATATGTTTTTGTATGATTTTACTAAAAATGTCTACTTTGTGTAATTTTTCCATTGTCTATGCTATATGACGTTGCTTTGTGCCAAATTTCAAGTTTCTAAGTTCACGGGAAGTACCCCGTAGGTTTTGCGAGTGCCGATAAACTTTGCAGATAAAATTTGCAGCATAAACGACTGTATCTTTTGATTGCGTTGGCTTATAAGTTTGATTTTTTCACAGCTCCAAGGGACAATAGACTTAAATATTTGATATAAATTTCAGCTTGATACCTCCACGCGTCCCTGAGAAAAATGGTCTTGACAGACAGACAGACAGACGGACAACAAAGTGATCTTATAAGGGTTCCGTTTTTTCCTTTCGAGGTACGGAACCCAAAAATGGCCGAGGTAATGGACTCTGAACTTGTTCCTCCTTTTTGTAAAGGGTCGGAAACGCGCATGTGACACCTCTGGTGTTACAGGCATCCATATGCTACTGCTTACCATCTGGCGGGCCGTATGCTTGTTTGCCACGTTGTGGTATAAAAAAAAAGTAAAATAAGAATACAATTAAACAAAATAAACGGAATAAAAACAGAATCAATACAAAATAATAAAAAAATACAGACGAAAAAAAACAAAAAAAAAATAAAAGAATAAAATAATACGTTAGTGTCGTGGAACACTCGGTTAGAACGAAGTAATATTATTTAATTTTTGACATTTTCGTAATTTTTGTCGTTTTTGAATTTTTTGAGATTTTGAGTGTTGAAATTTTTCAGATTTTCGAGATTTTCGAGATTTTTGAGTTTTTTTAGATTTTTGAGATTTTTGAGATTTTCGAGATTTTTTGAGATTTTTGAGATTTTTGAGATTTTTGAGATTTTTGAGATTTTTGAGATTTTTGAGATTGAGATTTTTGAGATTTTTGATATTTTTGATATTTTTGATATTTTTGAGATTTTTGAGATTTTTGAAATTATAGAAATTTTTAAACTTGACTTTTTTCACTTTGTCACTTTGTCACTTCTCACTTTCACTTTCACTTCACTTTATTCTATTTTTCATTTTTTTTATTTCATTCCATTTCACATGTTTCTCAATGCTTTTTCGTGACGGTCACGTGACTTTTTTCGCCTAGCCCCCCATCCGCGAACCGTCCGATAAGGAACTTCGTTCCAATAAAACAGAACTAAATAAAAATATTACGTTGCGTTTTCTACCCATAATTCACGATGCTTGAAATCTTCGAAAATGTACTCAACAGTCTAGTCAAAACACAAACAAAGCGGCTACCGCTCAAAAAGGTACGTATTGGCGAGACACGCACGAGTTCATTGCCCTACTCGCCGGCTTCCCGCGACTCGCTCCTCCGCTCAGTTCCTTTGTCGAGTATGTCAGCTTTATCACCCCGCGCGCGCCTCCGTGAGCAAGTACCTACATCGTAACAGCTAAGTTTCCAGCGCCTGGTTGACCCATGGATTAGCTTGTTAAGAAGCGAGCCGGGGGTCTACTTCTAGTGGTCATTACAGAAGTAAGCCGAACAGGCGTGCCATCAAGGTCACGCGCTATAGTTAAGAAGATTTCCTCTGAACGCAAATATTGTTTCTGTTTAATTTTAGACGAAATATCATTGATGAAAGTGACACAAATTGAAATATCTTCTTTAAAATCCCTTTTTGATTATTATAATGTGAACTCTGATGACTTTAATAATTTATTAAAACGATAACAACCTAAAAATACGAAATTACCAAGAAACTTAAATTTTCATTGCTTAATTTGACACATATTGATTTTATTTACATATTTTGAGGTGATGATATAGTTGATCCTTATTTTATGAACTCTAATTTTTTATACGTAGTTCTTTAGCATTGTCATACTATATAAAATTGCACTCGACGTAAATGACACAAACTAGTTTTGTACAACAATAAAACTGTTCTAAATACAAAACAGTTATATTTTCTAACTCTAATATTCTTTTACTCAAGTTATAGCAAGCTAAAAAAGTTAACCTCAAATTATTGAATTATAAAAAAGCACCAATTGAATATGACACAAAACGGACTGAAAGATTCTCATGTACACACTGTATTTCCAACTTCAATAATAAGTGACTTTAGAATTTTCGAAACTTAACCCTCAAAATATTGCCAACGAGACGGGACTATAAAGCACGAGAGGAAAACATCAACTTTGCCCCTTGCAACCTTGTATAATAAATTACTATTATCTATGGTGTCAGTGCAAATTCGAGCACAGGCTTTATTCACATGTTTTATTCGGCTACTATAGTTTCCCTTTCCCTTAAAATCATTTTAGTAAAAACCGGCCAAGAGGATCTCGGGCCATGACTAATGTAGGGTTCCGTAGCTGCGGGCCCGTCACAATATTTACACCTATTCGTAAAGTAGTTTTTTAGGATATTTTGCCATGAAATTACAATTACATACTATACAGTTTTTATTGAACTTTTTATTAGACATCCATGAATTTTCCATATTTTTTGGGCCCAGGGTTAGAGGACGGTACGATTTTTTAAAAATTTCGGAGCTATTATTTACGAAACTATTGATTTTACCCAAAACTTGATTTAGATGTTTGTAACAACACACGTCCCTAAGAGATACCGATGAAGGAGTCACCAAATACGAGTATACCTTCATCTTATTCACACGCAGGCTAAGGGCGCGTGTAGACGATGCCGCCCCCACGCCGCCGCCACGATGCTACTGCGGGTATCATGTACACGCCACGCCGTCATTGCGCCGCCGCCATACCTCTGCGCTGTGTATACGATATGCGCAAAGACCGCTAATGCGCCGCCGCCTCGGGCTTTTGTTTCTCGCATACACAGCGCAAAGGGGCGGCGGCGCGGTGGCGGGCTTTACGCGTCTCGTATACACAGCGCAGAGGTACGGCGGCGCGGTGGCGGGCTTTACACGACTCGTACAACTTACACACAGCACAGGCATGCGGCGGCGGAGGGGCGGCATCGTTGACACGTGCCCTAACCGCCCTCAAATGAAAGCGTGTTTCATTTCCCGCGGGCGAGCGTGGTTGTTGACCTGCGCCCACGCGCCCCGCGAATGGACACCTGTCTTAGTGGTCCAGGTTGCGTTCATGATGAGCGATGATGAGACGTGTATTCGTCTGCCAAGAAGGTCGAGTTTGCCGCCCCCTGAATTTGCCGCCCGGGGCATGGGCCCCGGTCTGCCCCCCCCTAGATCCGGCTCTGGTAAGTTGTCCAAACACGGACCCACCTGAAAATCCCTGCTCGCAAAGGCAATGGGACGAGCCGGTCTGTCGACTAGTACGGAAAAAACTCTTGGATACGTCACCTAGTTCGACAGACCGTGCTCGTCTCCTAGCTACTGCAGAGTGGGAGTCAGGTCTTTGGCTGAAAGCTTTACCGTCCCCTAATATTGGAACATTTCTCGATAACACGACCTTCCGCCTTGCAGCCAGTTTACGTTTGGGGGCATCAACGAACCATCCACATCGCTGTCAATGCGGCACCATGGTGGACAGCCTAGGCCACCACGGCCTTTCATGCGTCCGAAGCGCCGGAAGGATCCCCCGCCACGCAAGCATCAACGACGTCATCCGGAGAACCCTTGTCAGTGCCAAACTGCCGGCTATCCTAGAGCCCAGCGGTTTGGCCAGGGATGACGGCAAGAGGCCCGACGGCTTGACACTGGTGCCTTGGAGTATGGGCCGGCCCCTAGTTTGGGACGCTACTTGCGTTGATACCTTGGCACCGCCCCATATTCCAGGCACCAAAATCAGTGCTGGTGCTGCGGCGTCCTCGGCCGAAGACCTCAAGCGCCGCAAGTATGTAGCTTTAGAAAGCAGCTACATATTTGCGGCGTTTGGCGTTGAAACTTTAGGGCCGTGGGGGCCAAGCGCGCGCCGACTATACAAAGATCTGTCGGCGCGCCTAATAGAGCCATCGCCATTCAGCGTGGTAACACGGCCAGCCTCCTGGGCACCTTGCCCGTTGACAGCGATCTGGGTCAAATTTTTTATCTGTAATTTTAAGTACCTAGGTTAAATTATTAGGGTAGGGATTGTGTTTATTATGTTTTTTGTTACACTTATATTGTTATATGAATAAATTATGTTTTATAAATAGTTTTAGTAACAGGTAATGTAATTGGAGACAAAGTGTAGATTTCATACGAGTTTATAAGTTTACACAACGCTTAGTAGACAAATCACTTATACCTATTTATGAATTACTTTAAAGTAATTTCTTGTGATATGAACGGCAACAAATCGACCCTTCCAGATTGACCTGTTCTGTTCAAGCGTTTCATTGATTTGGACCGAGGCTCTAAGCGTTTCGGAATTGAAGGCAAATATTTGTAGGGGTCGTGGTCTGGGCGGTCTGTGCCACATGTGCGCACAAAAAACTGTATGCTGTGAGCAGTGCGCGTGTTGACAATAGGCATAGCGAAGCTGTGGCAAAGCGCCCGCGACCACCCCGCGGTCGCGCTAACATATCCACAGTAATCAGAATCACATTCGGTATCTCGTCCATTGTTCATATCATTGTAATTTTGAGGAGATGCTGTTTTAGCCGTCTGTAAACTGATCATTAATCCTATAAAACATAGCGGTTACATTCACGTATCTTTAGTTACTTCGCGCGACATGTTCCGGAGAGCCTAGGTCTCCATCTTCAATCACTAAGTGCCACGGCCCGCGTAAAATAGCACTCTTAGTGCTTGAAGATAGAGGCCTAGGCTCTCCGAAACATTTCGCGCGAAGTGACTAAAGAAAAGATACATATAAGTAACAATAAGTAAGACACAACCATAGATATAAGTAACCGTTATATTATATAGTCTGTAGTATGTCTCACGAAAGTTTAAATTAAATTATCATTAATCGCCCCAACCTATGACTGTAGCCTCCGCTTAACACGTTGGCCAAATAAAGGTACTGTCAGCAGTAGAAGTAGTGAAGCGACCATCATCTTAACACGCTCTTATTATGTTAACAATACGGTCAGGCCAAGATAATTTTGAATATTTTGCCCGCTTACATACTTATTTACTTCCGATGCTGGCTGTATCATGCAATACGTTTCAGACGACTTCTAACTAAATCGACCCTACAAAACACAGTAGATAGCTTTCACATTTCTGCAGTTACAGATGTAGTGTGTAGTAATTCTATCGTATCGGAAAAGTTCGTATTTGTCGTGCTCTCTTAGCCACTTGACAATCTAAAGGAGATCGTCAATTTTTGTTAGGTGATCTGGCCCAGATTATTTAGGACCGTTTATGAATGATTCTTACCTTTAAACAATCGTCATAATTTCTAGATCAGGATGGTGGTAAAAAAATTGCGAAATCTAATGGGAAAATTGAAAAATCATGCATTAAAAATATTTGAAAGCGTGCATGCCTATGATTTATATATTAATGTAAAAAAGGTACCGGTTTTTTAAAGAAAATGTATAAAAGCGGACTTAAAAACAAAACGGGAATCATGATGAAATAATAAAAAGTCATATTTTGATCGTATTTATTTCGGTAAACAAAGACGGCTGTCAAACCATCGTTGATACTATTAACTGAACATTCCTAACACCTATTGCAAAGGGATAAGGTTTACCACCGTTAAGTGCGATACCACTAGTATCTGACATTGCAAAATTTAAAAAAAGATACGTTTCGTTATCGAAGGACCATGACATGATGCCATTATGAAACCCACTTTTAATATTCAAACTCCGATCAAAAATGCAAAAATACGCATTTTCAATCTTTAGGTGAGACAGTCGATTCCTATTAAAAACTATATTACAATGTTCTAACTTACCGAACAGTATCAAAACGCAGATTATGTAACGGTAGACATTGACAGTGTCAAACCAAGAAACAAACCCGCTTCAGTCCAGGTGAAGTTAAACTTTATGTCAATGCCATAAGGACGTTAACGACTTGTCTTGGTGTATTTTAATCGCAGAAAGATCAACATAATGTTTATTTATTTAGTATTTCTAATTCCCGTTTAATTTTTTTGTAATATTTTGTCTACTTTAGTAATAAAATGAATATTTATTTTACATTGAAGTACAAACTGTATACGGTTTATATCAGGGGGCCCAGAATTGACGATCTCCTTTACTTTTTGATATTTGACACTAAATAATAAAGTTCCATATTACTGATGGATATGAAAATGTCATTCATTTAATACAATAATTGATTGACACTTCGGGTGCCGTCATATTCCGATTGAGATCCGAGATCTCCCGATGGAAATATGTACAGTCACCGGCAATAGTATCTTCCTACCCGAAGGCCGCAAAAGGATGTGACACGCTCTTATGAGCCTACAAATAAGAGCGTGTCACATATTTTTGCGGCCTTCGGGTAGGAAAGGAAGATACTATTGCCGGTGACTGTACATTATTATACACTATATCTGTAACCCAGACTGCTGCGGGGATAGGGACACCCAGCTCGTGAGAAGCGCCTTATCTTAAGGAAGCCGCTCTTATTTAATAAATATTTAATTTAGCCCCACAAAGCTCAGGAGCGTGAGACGTCATCGTTCAGCAATCGTTACGACGTGTAAATTGTACATCTGATTAGATAGATACCCGCTCTGGGAACCGTCACCGCCTACAAATTAAATAGTGGCTTGTATTTTCCGGTGTTCTACTTATTGCTTCTTATTTACATGTCTATAATAAACAGAGGCATGAGGGGCACAGAGCAGATTTTTATAAGGGCCGCTCGGTCCCTCGCGAAGATTCAGGCCTCCACTGTGTCTCTTTTGAACCATTATATTTCTTATCCATGTAGGCAACATTCATATAAGTACATGTAGTTTCTAATTTTAAAACACGTTTTGACAGGATCCAACTTCAATACAACTCCAATGAATTAACAATAAACGTCTGAATCAGAAATCAGAATTTGCTTGAAACTTGTTCCGTTTCAACTCCAACACATCTTCGACATTGGTTGATTATTAGTTGTGTGTTGGAGTTATGTTTGAGATAGATTGTGTTTTTAATGTATTGTTTATGTATTTTAATATTAGAATACGGCACTAGGTCGATTTGTGCAAAATTTTCTCATACTATAAATGGTTTATTTATGTCATTTAAATATCAATTATAAACAAAACAATTAGGAGGACTACACGTGCCATTATAAAATGTACCTACTACTATCTCACATTACGGCCCGTAGGATCAGTCAGAGCGGACGGGTTCGTCTCGTACAAACACGCTAATACCTTGTTTACCTAACGCTTACCTAATGAGATGCATTCACTGCACGCGAACTATTCTCACGGCCCGGCATCAACAACACTAACTTGGGAAAAAGGTATTCTCAAAAATGTTTAACGTAATAGACACAATGTCTCTACATAAACAGCGGTTAAATTTCACCAAAAAAATAAAGGCGTATGAGTATGGATAGGAACTATTCACGAATGGCATGACTTGGTTGGATAAGGTCTGTACTTATATTTGTGTGCACGAGTAAAGCAAGTATTAGTAAAAACAATAAAGTACAATTAACAATAAAAACGCGCTCCTGAGTCCTGTTATTGTTGTTTTGTGTATACAGGGTGTTTGGTAACCGGATGCAAAGCCGAAAGTAGGAGATAGTCTAGGTCATGTAGAACATTTTTAGCCATACTTGTCTTAGACAAATGTTATTAGTTTTTTTTTAATTTAAATTTTAAGATTTGTCGGAGAAAACTGCAAAACTTCAGACTAAATCGATAATTAGTACTTTTTTTACTGCAGGTAGATTTTTTTTTGTTTTATTTCGTATTGTGCAATGTCTATCAAACACTAGAAAAGTGATTTCAAACATCTGTGTCTAAAGAAAACAAGTTGACAGCGATTTAAAATTTTAGTTACATGAAAATGTAAACGATTTAAGTGATTTCAAAGTACGATAAAAAAAAAACTAAAATAGCCACGAATTTTCAAACCATTTTAAAAACATGCTTGGCTTTTACCCTTTTATTTAAGCTATCAAACACGACTGTAGCTACTGTATCCTTGAAAATAAGCCACCTAAACCAACTGGGTAGCTAAAATGTTTCACTCTACTTGTGATACTTGTGGTAGTTGTGGTGACGAATCTCATTATGATTTTACAATAAAACATTGGTTCTGAATACTAAGTTGGCATTGACTTGACATTTGACTTGTTTTAAAAGGGTTAAGTGTACTGGACAAAACTACCACATGCAATTTTAACAAACAAAGGCTTGCGGCGGTGAGAGACAAAAGGGACTGATAGCGGCAGGCGGTGAGCGGCGTTAAACAAAGATGATCGGTTTTGTGCTTTATTGACAAAGATAAACTGATTAGCTACATGAGTATTTGTGCAAAAACTAGTAATTTAGTCTAGTTACAACTTCAGTTGCGATTAGACGTTCATTGTGGTTTAATTTCCCGCTCTCATCTCAATTTACCGTGTCAAGTTGTAGCTGCCGTAGGCGCTTAAAATTTAAATTAAAAAAAAACTAATAACATTTGTCTAAGACAAGTATGGTTAAAAATGTTCTACATGACCTAGACTATCTCCTACTTTCGGCTTTGCATCCGGTTACCAAACACCCTGTATACATGTGGTAACGTCTCTTTAAGTAGTAGTATAATACTTATCGTACAACAAAGAAAAATACAACATGAAAGAATACACAATATTTGTACCAAGGCGCACTTATCCCTTAAGGGATCTCTTCCAGTCAACCTTTCAGCAGTTGAGAGAGAATTATAACTGGTAGACATAGCTGTACAAAACGGCAATAAATAAAATATTTATTAATAAAAAATCCTAACCTACCAAATACATACACACATATATATATATACATGATTAATTTTGTATTTAAGCAGAACATCTGCTAACGATACCATAATGCTTAGAAATAAAGTAAAACAGCCATCAGGTGAGTCTCAGTAGCTCAGTTGGTCAGAGCGATGGGCATGTATCCCATGCAGAGTCGCGAGTTCGAGTCTCGCCTGAGGCAGTGGATTTTTTACTTTTCCTTTATTTCTAAGCATTGTGACATTATATACATGCATACAAACTTACATACCTGCGTACAGTCACCGGCAATAGTATCTTCCTACTAGAAGACCGCAAAAATATGTGACACGCTTTTATTTGTAGGGCCATAAGAGCGTGTCACATATTTTTGCGGCCTTCGTGTAGGAAGATACTATTGCCGGTGACTGTACATAGTCTAAACCGCGTATATCATACCTCAATATTAAAAAATCTACGTCTTAAATAACTTTGTCAAATTCGCCTAACGATGCGACCGATGGACAATAACTTCAATCAAGTTAAACGGCGAATAAAAAATGTTTTAGAGCATGAAGAATCCCACACGATGAGTTTCTGATCGTAGTGACGATGACGGGAGAGCGAACTCCATACTATCGTAGACGCAATCACAAAGGAATGCTGGATTCTAGCGCCTGCACTTTGAAACTCCAACCCAAATTGATTGCTCCGTAGACGCAATCACAAAGGAATGCTGGATTCTAGCGCCTGCACTTTGAAACTCCAACCCAAATTGATTGCTCCGTCTTCTTTAAACTCCCGACTTTTTAATAAAATAACTACTAAATAGTCTGTTAGGTACTAATTAATTCTACACCCAAATGCAAAGAAAATTATAAATCGTATATATTTTTTGTATAGACATACTGCTTTTTTATTGATATGTGATGTGTGAGAAATTATAACGTTTCTCGACTTGTTTCGCAAGAGTAGCTAGACTCTTATTAATTCAATAAAACGGTTCACTGTGACATGACATGACATGACCCTAAATCTGTCGTCCTATAAAGCGATATTGGGTTACAATCTTAACTGATTGGGCAACGTTTTGGTCCAACTGGAGCTTGACGTTTTAGCAGTGAATTAGTTGAGTCACAGTCACTGATGACTAGTGATGACACAATTTAATAACTTTATTTACGAGTTGTTGTGTCGCTTGTCTCTATGTACTTTATTTGTCTAAGAATCATTTCGATTAGTCCTCTGAACCGAGACATCAGGGCGTGTGACCCATTCTAGGTACGACAAAATGATTGTATTTACTATAATTAATAAAAACTATTTTTTACAGTATAGAGTCATAATTGCATTACGAGTAGGTAACTACATGAACTGTCTGCACAATAGTTAATGCATTTTTGATGTCTGTGTCGCAAAAAACG
Source organism: Pammene aurita (assembly GCA_947086415.1). NCBI lineage: Eukaryota > Metazoa > Arthropoda > Insecta > Lepidoptera > Tortricidae > Pammene > Pammene aurita. The sequence continues at coordinate 27,070,441 of OX352292.1, read as the reverse complement.
TTGGTACACTACTAAAAACTTAACATTGAATAATAGACAAACATAATTCTGAGTGTAAGTGGACAAATATATAAGCATTTCAAAACATTTAAATACTAAGGAGAAGTGTAATGAAATTATAGTAGTTTATGCTGATACATAATGAGGGGCCTTAAAACACGAGTGGGGTTTAATGAAACGAGCGCAGCGAGTTTCATTATAGGATCACACGAGTGTTTTAAGGCCTAATTATCAGAGCTCGGATTTTTCACGGCAAAACAAAACACTAGCGTAATTTAGCCAGTGCTTGAAATATTATTTTATCGACACCTATCGAGTCTTACTAGAGTATATGACAGGTATTGCCTCAGTACATTTTTTCTTTTTTTATTCGATGGTACACCTATCAGTGTGAATGTCAAAATTTAAAAACTAACAAACGTGCGAAAATTTCGAAAAACAGGAGACTTACTAGAGCTCAAAATCAATATTTTTGACCAGTCTAAGGTGACCTACTGGGGGTTAGAAGGTTGTGCATTAATTACCGGACATCCTGTATAAGTAATAAAATAACTTTTCATTTTAGCTTTGCCATAGTCGAGCAACAAAGAGGTAGGTCTGCATGTCCAACTTAGAACGAAGTAACTATACCACCTCATTTAAAATGATAGAAACGACTGCAAATTTCATCTCACATGACATATGACATTCACACTTTAACTGTCATTTCATTACGTATAAAACGTAAATTGCATCTAGGTATTATTTATTTCGCAACGCATTGAATCCGACGTGTTGGATATACGTATAATAACTTAATATTGCAAGGTATCAATTAATACAAAAATGAGTAATGTACAAGATCGGATCAAAACGTGGATTGAAAATCACCCTGAGTTAGTCTATAATGAAGTGACCTCCACTATATACTGCTCTATGTGCGATATGCATCTAAAACTGAAGAAATGCAATATTGAGAATCATGTGAAAAGCAACCGCCACAATTACCGTTCGGGGCAACCAAATAGGAAACATCAATTTTATTTCGATTTAATTATTTTTCTTATTTCATGCAACATACCATGGGCAACAGTCAACAACAATAATTTTCGTCATTTTTTTAACAAGTATTTATGTTGCGACTGCTCTATGACTTCTTTACCGGACGAATCGACCCTGCGAAAAATTTATTTAAATCTCGTTTACAAAAAAACTATACAGGGTATAAGAGAGGTAAACAAAACCAATTATTTGTGGATATCTATAGACGAAACACCAGATTTCATGGGAAAATGTGTGACAAACGTGGTGATTCGGTCTTTGCAAAAAAATTGTTCTAAGCAATTTTATCTTTTGGGGTCGAAGGTTTTAGAGAAGGTAAATGGGGAAACAATAGCAAACCTAATAATAAACCAATTAAAATTTTTGTTTCAAAATTCTTTCAATGACAACGTAAACAATTTGCTTTTACTTTGCACAGATAGTGCCGCATATATGCTTAAAGCCGGTCGTATTTTAAAAGCAACGTTTCCTCGTATGAAACACATTACGTGTTTAGCTCATGGTCTGCACCGGGTTGCCGAAGAAGTGCGAGATAATTTCAAAGGTGTGGATGGGTTGATATCGAATGTCAAAAAGATATTCCTAAAATCTCCAGAGCGTGTACGCCTTTTTAAGGCAAAATATCCGTTCATTCCCCTACCTCCCGAGCCAATTATCACCAGATGGGGAACTTGGATATCTGCTGCGGTATATTACGCTCAATACTATGAGCAAATACGTGATGTCGTCTCCATACTTGCTAATGACTCGGCAGCTATAAGAGCTGCAAAAAAATGTTTTCAAACACGCAAACTACGACCGGAGTTAAATTTCATTCGCGACAACTACGAAGTAATAGCCTCTTCAATAGAACAATTGCAATGTTCGACTTTATCCATTGCGTAATCCTTCCTCATTCTGGATACTGTTCGTTGCTACGTAAACTGGAGTAAACTTTTACCAGTGATACGTAAATTTGAAGCCGTGCTCGAACGAAATCCTGATTACGAAATTTTAAGAGACATATCTGAAAATATTACCCGAACTGATAATGAATTCTATAAATTTGCTCCCTTGACGTCAACTGAAGTTGAACGTACATTTAGTGTACATAAATGGATTTATAGTGATAAACGCAACAGTTTACTCCCAGAGAATGTTGAAAAGATAATGATCATCTACTCCTATCACTATTACCCAAATAAAATGTCTTGTGCTGCTGTGTGTACTGACGTAGATTTTGAAGAAGAAATTGCGTCTGTTTCTAATATATAGTAACTTTATACAAATGTTTTTATTAGTTTTATTACATATTAATTTTATTTGGTGACTTTTATTTCTTCTAGTTCTGAATTATCGATATCGATAAAATAATATTTCCAGCACTGGCTAAATTACGCTAGTGTTTTGTTTTGCCGTGAAAAATCCGAGCTCTGCTAATTATGGACAGTTGCATACATTACTTTATCTACACACATATTGCAAGTACTAAAAGATGGGTTCAGAAGCCGAAGGCAATTGACCTGCATTACTAGGTAGATAGATACAAGTGCTGAAACATAGGTCCCACAGGTGTAAGCTTAGTAATAATAAATAAATTAGAAATGATAAGGAAAGTATATTTATTTATTATACTATAGTTAATAGTAAACATTTACATTTTCGCAATTAAAAATGTTTCGACAAACAATAACTGACAAGTTGATAACAGAAATGGCGGCCGTACAAACTTCTGTCGCGAGTTTTTTTTAATATTAGCCAACGAACGAAGTCCTTATTCTCATGTCATCCGAGATCAAAATGTCGTGCGGTTTATGTCAAAAAATATATCGTACTGACGTTTCGTATCGACAACGTTTTAAAATCTATGGATACTAGAATAGAAACCCATTGAAATTGTGTTGGTTTTGACAGCTGTTCCAAATTTGAAACTCATAACTTAACAATATTTGAGCATGTAAAGTTAAAATTACATTACTGCCACAGATAATAAACTTATCATAGTGAAATCGTTTGTTGTAATGCTGGTCATTGCCTACGGTTTTTGAACGCATTTTAGAGGACTTACAATATGAGTGTAGATAAAAATTATTTCTAAACTTGAAAAGCGTCTTATTGGCGTATAAAATTCAAAGGACTTAAGTGGTTTCGATTTAATTAGTTGTCAATGAATGTAAAGACCAGTTAATTAAGTATACCACGTTTTTTCAGGATTACAAAAATAACGGTCGAATTCGCCCATGTAAGGCGGCTTTCACACTGCTACAGTCTCCGCGTGCGGCGCCGGTGCGCGAGCGAGATAGCGCTATGCAATGTGTGTATAGCGCAAACACGCTTTCGCACCGCCGCCGCATCCGGTTGCGGTGCCAGTGTGACAATCGCCTAAGTGTATCTTTATTGTTTTCAGCCATATTAGGGAAAAATTTAAGCGAGACTACTTGATACTTGATTCCATTATTATAGGGTGAATTTCAAAAGCGTTTCGTACTACGTACGTATTTATTTGATAGGTAATTCACTATTTGCGATTTTTTATATATCACTAACAACTTTTATGTCATAAATAACACAACCGGCGGTTTAAACGCTGAGGAAATTCCCCTGTTAGTGATACGCTTACTATATATATAACAACTAGCTTGTTCCCGCGGCTTCGCCCGCGTACTAAAAGTACTAAAAAAGGAGGTTCTCAGTTAGACTCGTATGTTTGTATGTAGGAATGTATGTTTGTCCGCGATCATCTTGTGTTTCGCTGAACCGATTTAGAAGTGGTTTTCGGAAAAGTATTCGTTACATTCTGGAGGTTTCGGTATACCACGTTTTGAAGACGGCGGTTCCCTCATTTTTTATTTTAAAGAAATTATTGCAATAATTGTTTAATTGTTACGCCATCAACGAATTACTACTGAGAGATTATGATTAATACAGATTTCTACTCTTGAATAGAAGCTTTTCCCCGCGACTTCATTTGCGTGGAATTAGTAATCCACCCTCCTTTTTACCCGCTTAAGGAATGACTTCTGGGATAACAACTATTATATATCCTTCCCCAGAACGCAAAATATCTCCATACCAAATCATCTAAATAGGTTCAACGGTTATTAATTTCCCATACAAACTTTCAACCCCCGTTTCACCCCCTAGAGGGTTGATTTTCGAGATAAAAACTATCCTATATTATTTACCGCGACTCAATCTATATAATATGTACAAAGTTTCATTTCAATCGTCTGTTCAGCGGTTAATAATTCGCCATACAAACTACCAACATGTTTTCTACCCCTCTAAGATTGATTTTCGGCTTAAAAAATATTCTATATTGTTTCCTGGGACTCAAACTATATCCACAACAAAATTATCTGAATCGGTTCGCGGTAAAAAGATCGATTTTCGAGATAAAAACTGTCCCATGTCGTTTCCCGGTACACAAACTATCTCTATACCAAGTTTCATCTAAATTGGTTCAACGTTTAAAAATTCCCCATACAAACTATCAACCCCCATTTCACCCCCTTAAGTGTTGATTTCGTAATCAGCGACCCGATAAACCATAGAAACAATACCCATGTTGATATTTAAATTTTGTCACCACATTTCCCCTTTATGGGTTGAATTCTCAAAAAAGCTGAAACACTTGTTTTCTCATTTATCGTTAGGAATACTCCTGTAAAGTTTCGAATAAAATATTTGAAGGTAGGAGGTAAATTTAAAAAAAATATTTCTTAGTGCATCCCTATGCCTTATAAGGAGCCTACGTACCACATTTGGAATCTCTAGAACCAGCGGTTTGGGCTGTGCGTTGATATGTCAGTCAGTTTCTTCTTTTATATATTTAGAAGAATATTGCAATTTGGCACAAATACTTTCAAGAATTTTCATGTCCACAATATTAAATTTCAAAATCGATGCCATTTTCTTAATTAACGTCTCAAAAAATCACAAAAACGACACCCATATGGATATTTAGACATTTCAACCCCATTGTACCCTAACAGGGGAGATGGTATTTCACGTCCGCCACGTCGGATTTTAAAATCGTTGTTGTTTTCGTAATCAAAGACCCGATAAACCATAGAAACAATACCCATGTTGATTTTCAGACTTTTTGACCACATTTCCCCCTGTTAGGGGTTGAATTCTCAAAAAACCTGCAACACGTATTTACTCATTTATAGTTTCGAATAAAATAGACTTATCTTGTTTCCCCATACAAACTTTGGACCCCCATTTCACCCCCTTAGGGGATGAATTTTGAAAAATCCTTTCTTAGCGCACCCCTAGACCTTATGAGGAACCTACGTGCCAAATTTGGAATCTCTAGAACCAGCGGTTTGGACTGTGCGTTGATAGATCACTATGTCAGTCAGTCACCTTTGAGTTATATATATACCTATATAGATATAGATAAGAGGTAAAATGGGGAATTTTGACATCGTTTTCCTAGAAATCGTACGATTTCTCTAATCTTAAACATAACGAAGTACCTATAGTTATTTAATACAAAGATGTTCTTGACTACAATGTATGTTACTCAGTGCCATGGAAACATTTCCATTCAGTGCGTAATGCGGCAAAAATGTCGCGACTGTTCGCCATGTCGTAATTAGCACTAGACCGCCTTCCGAGACCGACTAATATATGAAGTCTTCATTTTCTGTCGCCACTTTTAGACTGAGGTCAACGCTCAACAGAGCGCACTGCAATATGTGTCAGCAAATTGTAAGTGGATTGTATCTTATACGAGATCTTTCCTTGTCTGTCAAAATATATGTATTACAAATCTTCGACACTAAGGATGTGTCTATGTGTCAGAAAATATTTTTTTCCTTTGTTTGAGGAACATTCCCGCTCGAAATTGTTCTGGGACATTTTCGAAAATGAAAAGGTAAATTAGTCAACGCTTAAATACTATAGGTATGATGTACTGATACTACTGATATAGGTAACCATGATATATGATTCCTTAACGTCAGTTACGCATAATACTCGTAATCTAAAATCAGGGTTCTGCATCATTTGTCAGACTTAGTATTGCGTTTTCCAACCAGATGCGCTATAATTCGGAAAAAAGGTAGTTTCAACTGTATCCGAAAGGCTAGAGCGAAATTTTCATAATACCGTTTGGTTTATCACGAGTGTTATAGAGTCATAGCAGGTTTCAGACGTTACGGATGTAACTATTTAGAGCTTCCATTGTTTCGACGAGACCGCCGGAACCAATAAAGGCCGTATTTATTTATTTACTAATGCCGTTCATAACGGAACAACGCGGTCCAATAAATAAATCCATTCCTTGTAATTCTCACAGTTTGCCCCGTCGCCTGCGCTGAACCTCATTCCATTCAGGTTGTCTCTGTCGGGCACGAGGTGTTACCGGTAAAGTTGTCTCCCTCGGGAGCTTTGTATAAACCGCCCCGGGTTAAAGATTCCTAGAATCGGGCTCATGGCATTTTTTAGAACGCATAATAATTTTATCGGAAAATATTTATTGAAGGGGTGCGAGCCGGACGCGGGCTGGTCCCAGACAAGTCAATTATCATATTATCGGCTTTCTGGTCTATTCAGGTGCGACCGCATCACTGAAAGCCTCCCAAGTGGGGCAGCGCATCTACTCTTAGACCTATGTAACATTAATTTATTCGCGTTTGTCTATTGCTTTTGACAAGTATGACAAGAATATTTAACGAATCGAGATTAGTATTTTTTACAATTGGGACATAATGACGAGCTTTTCAGTCGAGTACCGTGCTTAGACCACGGCGTGCATAAAATAGCGGCTCCAGGATCTATATAAGGCCTGTACCGCGGCGTGGACGTTGCCCGATTTTAAGGTTTTGACTTCCCATTTCGGTCCCTAGGGGTCATAGTAGTTTAGCATAACATTGGGTGGGGCGCATAGCATAGGCCATAGGGTAAAAGGTTGGGATGGGAACCAATGCGGTAGTTTTTAGGCGTCGTTATAATAATAGCTTTAGTTTCCACACTGTCATCAGTTATTTCATTACCGTTTTATTTTTTGGCAATACCTTATCACACCGCGAGGGCTATGAAGGAAGGGTTGGCTCATAGCTTATCATTATTACCCATAAGGGTGCGTTCGAGAATATGTTACGTTTTCAAGTCGTAGGTACATCATTGTCGGTTGTTATGGTAGTTCCACGAGAGTTGAGGTGAATGATTACACACACAGCTACATGAAGTACTGATTGCAAAAAATCTAATGAATGAAATGAGTGAATGTAAATGTAAATAAAAATATGAATAATGAAGTTTTAGATCCTGTAAAGTTTATGTCACGTTTTAAAACTTCATGTATTCTTTTTAACGTCGGCATTTTTTTGTGTACCAAATGAAAGTCATATATGCTTCTTATGACATCGTAATCAAATTGATCAAGATTGGTTTTCGGTGATAATCTTGGTCGCTTCAGTCCCGGTGTCGTGAACCTGGATGGTTGAGTTAATGACGAGGTGGATTGTTCAGTTGATGATTGACAGTTTTTAGTTCCAGTTTCTTTTAGCTCTTTTACTCCAGTTACGATTCGTTGAATTGTTGATTTTGATACACCAGTTACTTCAGCCGTCACATTGTATATTTCCGTCATAGGTAAATGTTGACCGTCATTCCTTAAGTTATTATAGGTATATGTCACATGGAGGAAGGAGAAATTGAGAAGAGAGCATCTTATGTAGGTACTTGTACTTTTACCATTCTGTGGCAAAACGCCGTCTTTTTAAACACTAATCACTTTTGGGTACAGTACAGAGAGATCACTAAACCTGTGTGACGTATTTAAAATGCTACTTATCTTAGCCTGATTGATTTTTATACTTGACTGATATACTTGAAAGATTACTTTAACAGACACACAGGAAGATTAATTTAACATTATGCCCTAATTTTGTACTTTTTATGAGCAGTTCTCATCTGATTTCTGAAATGATGCTCGAGGTAGAAACAAATAAACACTGAAGCCACCACGGACAGTACAGGTGAACTAATAATATTTAAACGGTACACTTCATTTTTTCTTGATCCCATAGATAGTCGACCTCACCTGACGACATAGTTCCAACTGTAAAGTATATTCTTTCAAACCAAAAATAAATTGTAAAATGGTAAGATCCCAATGAATTGAGCACCTCCTTCTTTGAAAGTTCTAAGTCGGATACATTTATAAATTGACGTTTAACTTGCTTATACTGTGCTTAGTTTCCTAAGGTACTTAAGTGTTAAGTTTTAGTAAGTAAATGCAATTGTATAATTCTGTTAATACGAGTAGAAGGTTCAATAGTAACAGTACTTCATTAATTTTAATTGGCCTTTTGTTTATACGCATGACTTATTTTATAAGTTAAGTGTGATATATGTTAATTTGATACTGTGGTTGTATTATTTATGGGAATTGCCATGCCCAGTGAGTTTTCTGTGTACTAACAAACTAAATTTCCACATTAAACATTTTTTTAAGCATGTGCTCAATTCACCATAGTGTGCTCATCAATCAAATTCCTCGAATAATTGTGTTTAATCAAAAACAAGTTAAATATTAAGTAAAAAAAAAGCTAACAGGATGGCATGGTAAGATAGTTATCATATCAACATTAGTGTATTATTTTTATCAATGTTAATGTAACTACGGGTTAAAAAAATGTGTTGGGTGTTGAGGGTTTTTTGAGTGCAGCCTCATTTTCGTAGATCGCTACGACGCCTACGGCTTTCGTAGCACGGGGCGAACTCTGAATGACCGTTCGAATTGTGCAGGTATTTAGTACATGTATCTGGTTAAATACATGCCTATCTTTAACCTTATGCAGTTCTCGAGAAGGTTCTCTGTTTTGTATGGGGATATTCTCGAGCGAGAACGTCAGGAACGTTCTCTTTTAACAATAGAAAATAGGAGCAGCACAACTCTTCGTAGGTACCTTATTAGAGACTAATATTGAAGTGGTTTAGATTTCTTATGGGTCCTGAACGGTTAAATATTACATACATAAGAGCACTCAACTAGCTTTTTCCTTTCAGTAGTTTTTGGTCGGATTTTTTAATTTTTAATATTATTGTACCTGTACCTTACCTGTTGTATGTATTGTACCTGTATTGTACCTGTGCCTTAGCACCCAATGCTTAATAAATCTTCCAGTTATTTTCGCTTTAATCGGAGTTGGCTCTTCTAAATATTTTTCTTATGGAATCTCAGTCCTAGTTTGTATGTGGTGAGCTGATGAGACTTGGAAATCTTGCAAACTTTTTTAATATTAGCTATACAGGTATACCTACCTCCATAAATATAAATAAATAAGATAAATAAATATTATGGGACAATCTTACACAAATCAACCTAGTCCCACAGTAAGCTCAATAAGGCTTGTGTTGTGGGTACTAGATGACGATATATATGATAGATAGATATAGATAAATACTTAAATACATAGAAAACATCCATAACTCAGGAACAAATATCCGTGATAAACACACAAATAAATGCCCTGACTAGGATTCGAACCCGGGACCTCCTGCTTCATAGGCAGGGTCACTATATACCGACTAGACTAAGAGGCCGTATGACTCGGAAGTTTGACATTAAATACGTAAATTTAAATTCCCTGCCTCTCCAGGCGGAGCAATGGTTGCGTAGACCATGTATAAATACATAAGTACGAAAATTAATAATAAATTAGATGTAAGTAATAATGCAGGATTCTTTTGTGCAAATTGTCGCCATCGTGCATCGCTGGGGGCGCGGGTGGGACCGTGGCGATGCATTTCCGCCGCATGTGCGAGACAATGCTGAATGGACCCATTAATAGCACAAATGAATGAGTGCGTAAACGCATATGTTGAGAGCGTGGCCACACGACAAGCGGGTGACGACAGCGAGTATCGGTCCGCTCTATTTAAAACTCGGTAAAATAGAAAGCAACATGAAAAAAATATTATGTTTGGTGTACAAATGTGACAAATACCCGCTGCTCGCACCTTTCTATTCTTTATTAAATTTGGCTGGTTTTGGTGTTCGTTCAGTTAAACGTAGGTATTCTACCAAAGAGCCAAGGTGTATAATTGCATTTTATAATTTGATTTGATTGACAAAAAAAATTACCTATAAAGGTGTACTTACGTAGGTATTTTTAACAAGTTTAGAGTCTAACGAGAGTTTTGTAGTTAAAATAGATGTTATGTATCAAAAATGAGGCGATCAAATCCCACAAGTTGTTAATTACCTATCAAATTTATTTATTAAGTTTCAAACTACATATTTAATTTTAGACTATGTTTAAGTGATAAATGAATTAGGCAGTAATCTGTTATAATTAATGAATGGTGTACATATAAAACATGTTGTTATACTCGTATATACAGATGGCAGTAACCTCAGATGTCATAAGTAGCCCGTCTGACGACAATACGACTATCTATTTCTCTTAGACGCTTATGCGCCCGCTAACAGAGGGCCGTACCGGGTGCAGTCTGCCACATGGAATACTGATACAATACATTGTCTTACTTCGCAAGGACCGACTCGGGTCATTCATTACAGATTTTCGTAGAATGACCCTTTTATGAACCGAACCGATTCGCCGAAACGCAATATTTCGTTTCCACTTTGCCGGCCGGAAGTGTTTTTTTTCGGAAACATATTTTTGTGGATGCAATCCTTGTGCAGAACTCGGGGTTAAGTCTGGCTTTTTAGGGTTCCGTATCCGTAGTCAACTAGGAACCCTTATAGTTATGTCATGTTCGTCTGTCCGCAGCTTTGCTCAGTGATGGTTAGTACTCGAAAACTGAAATTTGGTATTTGGTTTGGTTTAATCACGCCGACAAGGTGGTAAAACAACATATGAAGAAAAAAAAATTTTTTAGGGCACCTCCCATACACATACAGTGGGGGTGATTTTTTTTTTCGCTCCAAGCTTATTGTTTGGGGTGTCGTTAGATAGGTCATTCAAAAAGAATAAGGGACTTCTAAGACAATTTTGGATAAAACGAATGCTTTTGTAAATAATAGCTCCGAAAACTTAAAAAAGGTCGTCCCTCCTACCCCCTTTAAATTTTGAACCGTGAGTCCAAAAAATTTGGAAAAATTCACGGAAATGAGGCCTGGTAAGTACTTTCAATGAATACTATCCATACTAATATTATAAATGGGAAAGTGTATGTGTGTGTTTGTTTGTTTGTCCGTCTTTCACGGCAAAACGGGGAGACGAATTGACGTGATTTTTTAAGTGGAGATAGTTGAGGGAGTGACATAGGCTACTTTTTGTCTCTTTCTAACCCCCCACTTCCCTAAAATGGGGGGTGGAAGTTTGTATTGTTTGTTACCCCGAATTTAACGCGAGCGAAGTCGCGGGCAAAAGCTAGTATTGAATAAAATCAATTCAGCCGTTCTTGAATTATTACTCAAAAACGCATAGTAAAATAACGTAAGTGCCGCATAATATCCCGTAATAAACGGATGTATTGTAATAGGCCGGCAACTACGGAACCCTACACTGAACATGGCCCGGCATGCTCTTGGCCGGTTTTTATTGTACTTATGAGGCCGCACACTAAGCAAAGACACCAGAATATTTTTTTGTTTGAATTAGATCATGTAAATTGATCCACCTTGTAATAATTTTAGGTGGAGTGAATATACTCCAGAGGGTAACTTTCTTCTTTGATTTCTTTACTATGGAAATTTCCAGAAAAAGAAAAAAATCTCCAAGAATAGACGCCGGTGGTATATTTACACAGCAATGAGTCAACTACCTGTGCCATTCATTGCCTTCCTAATTCCTAAACGTGGAGGTAAGTGTTATTGCTGGATTACTGTCAGAATCAACAGATAATATCGCTTCCTGCGCGTTTCACTTGCTATTTACCCTGTAATGACGGTAAGTGGTGGCCTACCTGCAGAACAATGCGTTGTGGGTATATTACATCGCCAGGTTGGGATGTGGTTCCCAAAGCATTTTATTTATCTCCTGAAGAACCAATGTAAATGTGATCCCCTGTATGCAACGGTATTTGACAGTTGACAGCAACTTATGTTAGTTATGTGCGGTCGAGAGATATTTTTTAATCTAGACGCATTCTCGGATTTGAGAATCGGGAAGCATTCGATTTTGCGGCGCATTCGCCTAATCTAGATGCACTTAGAAAGCGCGACCTTTGCTGGTTTTTTGAGATTTCGACTCGGCCGTGCTGGATGCGATAGTAATGCCACTGGCCGTTATGTCCCGCGCCGACGCCCTGGCGCCATACCCTCTATTGTCTGCGCTCGCGCTATTCTTTCACTTGTCCCGTGATGCTCAATTGTCACTCCCAAGAAACACTTTGTCACTTACTGACCATGACAATATTTCGACACGATGGCGCTGTATAGCACCCTGTTCGGGAAACCTTTTAGCAAAAATTGCTTTTCATTCAGATTTGAGTCTTTCATAAGCAATACAATAGGTACCTACTTTATTAGGCATACTGAGGTTAAGAATGACGGATATACAAGATACAGATAGACAGAAATAAACAAGCCTCTAATAAGCGGTCTCTACCAGTAACATTTGAGTAGCGATAAAAAACGAATATTTAGAGATGCAAAAAGAATAGATAATTCGGAGATGACAAAACAAATGCTTAAGAATTCCTTTAGCTTACAATCAACTAGGTTGATTTACTGATAGTATAACAAGGTCATTAAAGTGTGTTTGCACAATAAATAAATGTATTCGGTAAAATTTATCACTATGTCAGCCGGAAACCAACCGTCTCGCCGCCTTCCCGGCTCTTATCGAGCAGAGTAACTTCTGTAGTGTTTGTTCCGATTCCGACTACGTTTTAAGTAAAAGTGCGTGTGTTAGGTAATGTAGCCGCTAAATATTTTGTTTGAGATTTATCGGTATTTGTTGGTAATTAGTTTACTATCACGTACTAGTTTTTATCGGTTTGCATTTCCCACTTGTGTTAGATGTGACAGCAACGATTAGTTCAACATGAACAAAACTTAATGCTCGTATGTCAAGTTATCAGTGTTATCACACTCAACTGGCGAACATGGGTGGATATATAATATTTTCCCTAGTTTCACCAGTGTCGTCGCGTTAATAATGCTCCAAGGCGTCGACCCTCGCCCCTCGTGTCATATAGGTTGTATTTTTGTAATTTCCCTATCTTGTGTCGACGCAAATCAAAATAAAGTTTCGACACCTATCTTCTATCTATCATCATAAACCTTGCCTTCAGACCAAGAACGTTCCAGTTCTTACAAATTCGACGATTCGCCGAGTACTCTATCGTCTCTATCTCGTCTCTATCACTTTTCTTAAAATAAAAAAATACATGCTGTTTGATTTCTCATCAGTGTTATCACTCATCAGCTCATCACCACTAGGTTGATGTCATTAAAACAAGTCAAATTTCCAGCGACAATATTTTCTGTTCTCATTTGTTTTAGTTATGGTTTCATTTTGGTGATTGCATCGTAACTAAATGGCTGTCGTTGGTCGCTAAAGGATAATCAAGAAACCCGCATGGGGTGTAAAATGAGTTAATTGCGATATAAATGAGTAGAACGATATAATAATTGTGATACTTTACTGCAAATAGTGGTCACGTGGCGTGAATTCGCCACAATTGAGCCGATAATTTCAAAAACGACAGAAAATCCTTGAACTAATACTGACTTAGGTTGTTATTGAAGTAAGGACGCAATTGGTCCGTCATGCGGAACAGGGGCCATCGCACAATATGATGTGATTATTGCGTTACATTTAATCTGTAACACAAAACCAGATCGATTATGAGGGCACGACGGGCACGTCTACAATATTGTGTGCCATTTAGAAACAAGAAGGTTATGAATACATTCCATACTAATATGTTTTATTGGTTACTTTCTTAATGTTAAACACAGTATAAAGTCTTAAACACCCTTAGTGCCGCACTTATCGTGAGAACTTGTTTGACAATGATAAATGAAAACTGACTAAGTTGCAAAGTTGATATCATTATCAACCGTTTAAGCACATATTGACTAACTTGTTAATAAATATGTAAAGGTTACGAAATAACCGTCTACTGCTTGATTACTTATCTCGTGTGTTTGATCCGGGTACAAATATAATGCAGTGAGTGAAAAGCTCTTTAGAAATGATATTGGCTTTAAGAAGAATGTTCAGTATGGAACACACTTAGGATTAAGTATTAAAAATCTCACTGAATTGAAATTTCTAAACAAACTGACTCGTTTTTAATTTTCAATAAACAGTAGGTTAGGTAGGTACCTTTACGCCCTTTTCCTTCTACTACGTACACATTATATTAATTATACAAATGTGACATTTTCTACTAAAAACGTTTCTCATTGTCGGTTGTTGATAAGGTTTATGCCTAAATGAATTTTCATGACAGTAGCGCCTTATTGACAACCGACAATGAGGTACCTTTTTCTAGAATACATCTAGTTTTATCTATCGAAACGTATTTCACGATACATCAATCGTCAAAATCCTTTAAATCAAACCGGCTATACATACACTACATACGGGGCTGCAGGCTGGAGTGAATCGGTATTTATCTTTATAAATGGCCGCCATTCAAATTTGAAAACCATAGGTATATTATAGTATATTATGAAAAGTTAGTAGCTTCCGTTCTTTTCGACTCACACAGGTTTCAACTCACTAAAAGTATAAGCTCCATACTAACTCCTAGTTGGTCTCTTTTTACTTTGTTCTACTTGGCCTGGTCTGTCACTAATCAACACCTTCAACGATTGTGCGAAACGAAACTCTTTCTATCATAGAAACGGACACGTAAACAGCTCAGCAGGTGTCCAATAAGAGTATATCTTGCTTAATCGATATCGATAAAATCAATCCGCGCTCGACCGGTTGTCGATTAGAAATAAAGCATTATTTATAGCCTTTATAGGTCAGTAGGTACTTGGTGCGATAAGCGATCGGAGCCATATGAATGAGCCCTGCATCACACGATACGTCCCGGACACGCGTGACGTAATGCGTTATTCTGTGCATTTGAAAGGATCAAGGGACCATGCTGATAAGTGCGATTATATCGTGTTGATGTCACCCTTTTTGACGACAATTTTATGGAGTTATGTCGCCCGCTCTTTTTAACTCGACGAGATGCAGGACTCAATTAGCCGCTAAGTAAACTAAATAGACGTTAATTTACCGTGAAATAGTTAGATATGTTACCTATGTAGGACAGTAAGCTAGAAACAAATTTCATGACCAATCGCGTCGCAGGCGATAACTTGTGAAGTTGTTAAGAGTGACGTAAGTAAAATGTATAATGAAGCCTTGTTAAGGTTAGCTGCCGCTTCTCTACTGCGTTGAGCAACGGCAGCCATTTATTTGACCACTTTGGGCAACGAAATTTGTTCCTGGCTTACGGTCTATGAGTGTACTGTGGACACAAAGCATGAAAACAATTGTAAGAGATGTATGCGCATGGCAAGCGAGGCCCGAGACAAAACGAGGCAAACCGGCGGCATTCCCGACGCCTGCCGTACGCCGTACCATATATTTGTGTTATAAATGTTTACCCAGTCGCGACAAGTGTTTGTATAGTCAGTTGGAATTTTGTGTGTCTTCTCCTTTTTCCTTTTTCGCTTTAATTAAACTCGGTCTTCACGTAATTGGCATGAATGATGCGACGAAATAGATCTCGCAGCGCCTTTTGTGCAACAGTATATAAATAGAGCCACAATATGAAAGTGTACAAAAAACCAATGATCGGGCCAAGCTCTATACATCAGCTGATCCGAGGAAATGAAACCCTGCGAGGACAATTGACCGTGGGAGCTGCTCCGGTGGCATGCCCTAATGGATATTCCAAATCACATTATTGCTCTTGTATAATTGTTATAATTTTTTGCACTCCACCGACAATGAGACTAACCGCATTGCATAATGCCCGTATGGCGTTACCGTATGCTCTTTTGTTGCACTTTTTTGCAGCGATAGAATTGTTAAATATTTGTCAAGTGTTAACCTGTCTTTATTGGATTGTTTTACCAATCAAATTATGCAATATATTTCGTACAGACGGAGAGCTAGCCACGTCAGATATGACGCAATAATAAGAGCAACGGAGCCCCTCTAGTCAGTTTGCTTATACTATGCTTATTTCTAGATCTGGACATCTGGCTGCAGGTCAAAGACTGCAAACCAATTTAAGAAAACAAATCCTAGAGTTCTGGGTTTGATGCAATATTATGAGAAATTATATAAATAATTAGATTATATCATTGCCAAAAGTTTCTGTTGCAGGAAAGTGGTTTCAAACGACGTATAATGTAATTAATAGTTTGTCGCCTACTGTTTTTGTGAACGTGGTAACCTAATTCGCAATGTTTTTTGTTCTAATGTTAAAAGGTAGGCTAAAAATTTTGCTAGTCTGTCAACCTGACCTCCTCCACCAATTACAAGCTGCCAGATGCCCGGATCTAGCAATAAGGATAGTATAGCAATCTAACCAGACGGGTTTTCTTGCTCTCATTATTGTGTCGTGTCATATCTGACGTAGCCAGCTCTTAGTCCAGTAATAGAGGTAATTTTTATAAAATTATTGCAGTCGGGTACTCGGTTAATATACGTAGTTCACTAGGTCGGTTTAAAAAACGCTAATCCGGTTGAATTACAAACCTGCCTAGCAGCTGTATATCAGTTCAACCACGAACCTGATCAATAATATTCTTGTGACTTAGGTTAGGTTAGAACATGCGATTGGCAACGCCGGTAGGTACTCTGTATTTTGGTCTCCAGATTAAGTGAAGCCAGGAGCGGAGGCGTTACAGGCAGGCAAGCAGGCAGCCAGGCAAGGGTAAGCTGGGTAAGGCAGGTCTAGGCAGAGAAGGTATGCGAGTTCGCCAACTCTGCCACTCTCAGGATGAGTCGAAACTTTTTGTCCGGGCGCGATTCTTGGAAGTGAGCCTCGATCGGTCGGAGGCTGGCGCTCGCCGGCTATTGTCGAGCGCGGCTAGTTTTGATCTTATTGTTAATGGGACGCCAGCTTTTTTCAACGGCGTTCGGAAAAAAGGCATCATCGGACCCCAGCGGAAACGTTACGGACTCTTGTGAAGTAAAATGGATATACGTTCTACGAAGGAGGTGTTATTTTAATCGTAGGTCGGCTTTGTTGTTCAGGAATGTAGATGGCCTGTCATATTTAATGGGCAGTTTCTCAGTCGTTATATGAACCATGAGATGCACACGACCTGAATATTTATCAAGCTTCTTATCGGCTTGCATAGCAAGATATTATATTATATTCTATAGCATCATAAAATTCCTGATGAGTGCATTTTAAACTGATTCTTTTATATGCCATGTAACTGTCACTGAATATCTCTTGTTTGTCAGAAAATAAGGACCCTTGACTACGTTCCAGGATAACGAATTTGACTTGTACTTTATGTTCGGCATTTACGTTAACATACAACGTTACTATCCCGAATATAGACCAACCATTATGTTGTGTTAATTATTGAATAAAATAATAAAATAAAAACAATCTATCAAGTGAACGATACACCTTAACAACTAAATTAAAAAATATACGATTATTATAATTACGCTCTCTATCACAACTCGTCGCATCGCTGGTGAATCACCTAAACTTTACCGTAAACCAACCAAATCGGGCAGGTGGTGTTGGAGCAATGGGAATGGGAATAGTCGTTCGAATGCACGAACTAACGAACATCCTGAAAGGTTCAATCTAAATTGTAAGTACGTATTTGTATCTACCTAAAATGCACAGAAACTAAAACTTTATGCTCATGAATAGGTAAATCTACTAGTATGACATGATGATATCAGTTTTCAGTTAAAGGATGCAGCATTATTTATATTGCATAAAGTAGTATTTTTAGAATTACAAAAAACAATAAGAAACTACCATTTAATAGGGGCATATTGAGCGTTTACCTTGAGTCGAGTTGATCCCACATCTCTGTATAGGTATAAAAGTTAAGAGCACATTGTAAGAGCCACACACGAAGCACGGGCAAAGAAAACAAGTAGGCACAGCATTCACTGGTGCTGGGATCTGTTAGGGATCTAGTCACTATAATTAGCATGTTGACTAGAATTATTCTAGCGTGTCAATCTATCCTAATGTGTCCTAGTACTTAATGAATGTCGGTATCGAACGAACCTCATCAAAGAAACACAAAAGTCAGAAATGAGTATTAAATAAATAAATCTAAATCAAATACAAACACTGAAAACATTGAAAAAATAATCAACCCAGCAGGATTTGAACCTCGCATCGATACGCCTTACCGGGGCTCGATCGCTTTACTAACTATTGTATGAGTGGAATGCCCCACTTTAAAAAAACATGTAAAATAATTAAAAATAAATCTAAACTTGAAAAAAAAAAATCTGCGACATAATTGTATTAGCGACATCAAGCAACTTAAAATTGAGAATAATACATATATTAACAACCATTGCTGTTACATGTATGTACTTAATATCAAGTAACCTTTACTTTCCCGAAAATCGCAACCAAATCGGCCCAGCCGTTTATGAGACGAATGATAATATTAATTTGTGTGTGTAATGGCAACACATTATTTAGATTAAAAAGTTGTATTGTTTGATATTTATACTTTTACCATTGTGTAGACCTTTTATTTATAAATCAATTTTTAACTGTGGCAGTTGGTAAAGAAGTTGCTCGGTAATTGACGATATTTCGTTTTGGAACTAAAACTACACATGTAGTTTACTTACTTGACATAATACGTAATATTCAGCTTTCACGCGCGCAGACAAATTTCAACTTCATACCAACCGCCTCATTTAAACGGTAAGTAGATCTATAAAACTATTGCAGGTACATATGAGGAGAAAACATGTGTTTAATTTTATTCAGCAATTTAAACAAAATACAGCAAGAAAACGTTACAGTTCAAATATGAACACATAAAGAGGCCGCAAATTGTGAGGTCGCAAGTTGTTTTTTTCCTAAATTCCCTCAGGGCCGCGTTTCCCATTTCGTTCTCCGCCGAAGCCGAAGCATAATGAGTGGTTGTTAAAATTATGAATGGAACATCTACCGCGCGATCAGCTGTGTGCGTGCGCGTACCCTTTGTCGTGCGTACACGCAACCGGCCGCGACCGCACGCGTGCGCCTGTGTGAGTCTGTGAGAATGTTTACAGGACTGAGGAGCTGTTAGTGACGTTTAGTTTCTGTTATTTTAAAAATAAACTTATACTTTTACTTTGTTATTATTAGAAATTCTTGTTTTACACAAATACAACTAGTGTGATTAGTAAGATCTGAATGTGTCAAAGACTTCTCATACCACCCTAGAGGGGTATGAATGTATCGTTCCATTGTGTGAGTTTATAGATGGAATTTTAAGGTCCAATTACAAGCCGCCGCCCTCCATTAACAACTTTATTTATAGTGGGATGAATAAGTTGCGGCTTTTTAATCAATCATGTGCAACGGCCGGCATCCGGCGCGCACGACAATTGTCCAATAAGTGCTGATGACTGTGCCAGCTCTCGCTTAATACTAACTTTTTAATAATTTTAGCCGCAGACTCGATCGAAGAAATTGGAATGTGGTACCGTCTCCACCACAAATAAAAATATTCTGTAATTATATTTTTAAAGTGGTCGGCCGTATCGACACCGAAGATGAACACGTTTGATGTCCGCTAAAGTGAGACGCGTCATGGTATTAACGCTCTACTGTCTTAACTGACGCTGGGCCATCGAGGTTACATTAAAGTAGCGAGTAAAAAATTAAAAATGTCGAGTAGTAAAAGATGTTTCAATTACAGTTTATTTTAAAGTAGAAACAAAGTAATACCTATTTACTTATGCTCTATTGATTCTTATTGGAATATTTTAATAGATTTTGTACAGGTAACGTGTAGTGAATAATCCCTCCCCGTCGTAAAAGCTCGGATAGGTTCGTATTGGACATACCTACATTTATTTAGCCAACGTGGTCTTACAGTGAAGATTGAGGTTTACGAAGTAAGTAATAGAGAGAGAGAGAGAGAGAGAGAGAGAGAGAGAGAGAGAGAGAGAGAGAGAGAGAGAGAGAGAGAGGTTGTTACGTAATTTAAATATTCGCAACAATAAGACTTTTAGATTGCAGTTTATTTTAGTTAGCTTCTAACTATGATCCAGAATTTACCTCGAATATCTTCGTGTAGGCGTAACTATTATTTAAAGGACGCAGCTCAGCTGTAAGGCAAAATATGTTCATAAATGACTGAAAAACCTCAGACAAAATGAAAAAAAAAGATTAGAATTTATACTTAATTATAATTACCTATTTAACTTGTGGAGTATAGTCGCAGTACTGGTATATAGTTGGTGGTTTCGCGATATGCCAGAATACACGTTGGACTAAGTCGGAGATTATCCTGTTGCGGCGCAATCCGCCCCATTACGCGGGCTCGAGTGCGCCCGCGCCGCCGTCGCCGCGCGGTGGTCGCCGCACGCACTGCCCAAAAAACGCCCCGAGACGTAACATAATATTTCCCAAGCAGCCTTTTATTTATTAGCCGGGCAATGCCGGCGCCGCGACAACTCTACTTCCCAGAACCGAACCGACGTGTCGGCTCAAAGCCGTTACGTTCATGAAAAAACACTATTTATGTCGATGAAAAAGTGCGGGATACGAGTATTTGTCTGAAGACCGTGAGCTATGCGTTTTTGTTTCGACCCGATTTGCAGGAATCCGCAGGTACCGCCTAGTGTGGAAAAATATTAATTTGACGGTCAGGTGGGCGTAGCCGGAACCTGTTAGCAGAGCGAGGCTTGTAATCAGGCAGTAATAGGTAGTTAGTCGCCGCATTCCGTTGGCTTAATTTAATGCGAATCTACCTTATTGCAAGCAAGTAACATAGCATCAAACTTGCATAAAATTTGTTTTCCATTAGATTATAGGAAAGGCCGTGTGAATCACTATAAAATTAACAAAACGTTATTTGAAATTTATTAAAGTCTTGTCATTAGTGACAAAACTATCTTAGGATAGAACCTAGTATGTCGGACTGTTTATTCTTACTACACGTGATCTAAGTGGTAATTGTAACTTATGCTCCTTTTAAGAAGTACGTTTCATTGCCGCGATCTGATACTAACTGATATACCTACCTACTGTTGATAATTGATATACTTACTGTAACTAATGTCTCCTGATCCTGCCCTGCCTCAGCGGATTGATAATACATTTTATAGTTATATGTACCTAATATTCTAAACAAATATTCACTCTGAAAAATTATCTTCTGCCCATTTTCTAATATGCAAACACAGTCATACATCCATCATCTATGTAACGCTAATAATGCTTCTCATACCATATGTATAAAATATAATATAATATAAAGTCGTTTTACCATTCGTCTTTACACAAAGATGACTTTTTGATTTAAACTGATCCGACTAAGCCCGACTTCGTATCATTAGATTTTTTCACATAATGTGGGAAAAAATCCATTTACCCAGATCGCGGCGGGCAGGTAGTAAACAAAGCTGTGATAACAAGGAATGCGTTTGTATTTTTTACTAAACATGACAAATCATTTTATTCTATGCACCCCCTATCTACCATTTACAATAGATTTAGCGTCTCGTTCCAATCAATTTATTCTATAAAGGTCAAAGCAGGTATCACTTTTGAGAATGATACGCGAGCAGGGTTTGTCAGAAGATAATATTCCGCTTTTCTATACGCTGAAGAGGACAATACAGTTTGGCAAGGCTACAGTTTAGAGGCACAGCCAAGTCGTAGCAAAATGCAGAAACTTTATCTACGAAGGCTGTTCTTTTTTCTATTGGACATATGCTACTTACTTTTCACAGTAAATGCACTAGTTGACGAATGATGAAGAATTTAAGAAGACCGATGCTAAACTATACTTATCCAAAATTATCCTTATCCCTATTTATAATTATATCCCTATTCTTTTCATATAGAAACTACTTAAATAACACTGTGAATCGAACCAGTTCCCAGAGCCAAGCTATTAAAGTGGAAATACGATAATATCTACAAACTTTAATTTAAACAACAATTAAATTAAACTTAACAAGACTTATTTAGCTACTTCAACAGTTCTAACTTACTTTTATAGGTACATATAGTCCGCAGAATATAATAATTCTATAGTTGTTCAGTAGTTTCGAGATTTGTGTGGTATATAGCTTGCCAGTAGAAATATTAAGATTTTTCATATACGATCATATACAGACCGTAAAAAATACTGGTGATCCGTTTAAAGGCATAATTGGTATCGTATGTTTTTCGTTTTATATAAAACCTGCAACCCAAATGGCTTTAAAGATTATTAAGAGACGCCGCGATCTAATATATGACTAATGACACCGACATATTTGTCTCAGGGGTCTAACGCGAATTTTTTTGCGAAGTAAACCTTAAACTAGTAAAAAACATCTTCAGAAGCCTACATTTGATAGTTTCCAGATCCTCTGTTGAAGTGATAACGACTATTTCTATAACCCGAATATACAATTTTAACGATTAAGTCAACAAAGCCAACTAATAAAGTGCATCGTAAAACTTATCAACTACTTACTCAAATTTACGCTCAATATCTCTCACTAGGTTTACTTACTCCCAGTACTTAATTATTTAACGACCAAGTAATTGCGGAAGTGGTTCAATTGTAACAAAGTGCCCGTGCTTCGACCTCGCAGGTTGCATTCACCTGTACAAAAACGCTACAACTGAATAGAAAGCGCCACGGTAACGTGAATGCACTTGACACCATAGAAAATGGGAAGGGCACAAAGCCAAACTAACTGAGGTATTCCCACAGCATAAGCATATGTTATCAGTTCTTTGATCTGAATCTCTATGGTACTGATTAATGCGCACCACTGGTTTGGGCCAGCGGTGGATTATAACAATGATTATAATATATCTAATAACTTTACGATAACAGCTAAAATATAAATTAAAAACTTTATTGGTCGGGTTCCTCGCGATGTTTTCTTACACTGAAAAGCAACTGGTAAACATAGGTTTCAAAATATAGTGGTTCTAATTGAATAAAAGGAAGCTTGCAAAACAGCAATTGAAGTGTCGAATATTTTCTATTAACTGACTCGGCGAACTTCGTATCGGCAAATAATTTCTTTTTAATTTCTCCATATTTAAATAGTTATTCTGCTATTCGTGGTGAGATAAATCCAAAAAATCAAACATGAGTAAAATCGTTTTTTTAAATAGTGTAACCGACACGACTTTGTTTTATATTATAAAAGATTTCTAACAAGCTTATGCCTGACGTATTTATACGCGAAGCGTATACTTAAACTGTAAGGAATTCCGGTATATATTTAATATTAATACAGTCAAGATACTGAACTTGATACATGTATTGCCGCATTTAGTTTTGACGGGTGTCTCTAAGCCGACCCGATTGTCACCCGCGTCTCGCCGCGATCTGTTTGTTCCGCATGAAACTCTTTTTTTAAATCTCCATTCAAACGCGCGCACTTGTTTCGAAATAAATAAAAGATGAGCCAGCGCATTTACACCCGATCCCATTCATAAAATGAAATGAAGTACTAGAGATGGGTGTATTGGGAATGGGATGGGAGGAGGTGACCTAGACGGCACAAGACCCAAGTCAGTGGAAGAATTTATTCGGGTCCTACACCCCAGTAGTGGGTAAAAGGATGAAAAGAAAAGGAAGAAGCAGCAAGTACTTCAACTTTCATCTGTTATTTGATTCAAACTAAGACTATACCTATGTTAGATCAAGCTTACAAAGTAAAAACGCTCCTAACAAAATACTACTAAACTGTGACGTCATCCTTACGTAGTCGCCCTTTTTAACCTATGGGAAAATAAAGAAATTGCAATTTTAACCATAGAGAAAAAGTAAGCATAGAGTGCTCACGCCATACATCCTTCATAATGTCAGGCTTTTGGGCTTATAACTTAGCACTCTAAGCTTAAGGTCAATGTGGAGAAGTTTGGCATAGGTACTTTATTCAAAGTTAGGTTTGATCGATTGAAACAAGGATATATATACTCGTAGTTCGATCCAGAATAAACGGCCTAGGCGAAATAATAAATAAATAAATATTATAGGACAATCTTACACAAATCGGCCTAGGCCCAAGGTAAGCTCAATAAGGCTTGTGTTATGGGTACTAGACGACGATATATATAATAGATAAATATGGATAAACTAGCTTTTGCCCGCGGCTTCGCTCGCGTTAAATTCGGGGTAACACGGTTCCCCTTTCCTGATTTAAAACACAGAAGAGAACTCGGAACATAATAAACCGCACACAAATAGTCCACATACCAATTTTTAGCTTTCTACCTTGAAAATTGCGTAATGCTCCATACAAACGTATACCCCCCATTTTAGGGAAGTGGGGGGTTAGAAAGAGACAAAAAGTAGCCTATGTCACTCTCCGTCCCTTCAACTATCTCCACTTAAAAAATCACGTCAATTCGACGTCCCGTTTTGCCGTGAAGACGGACAAACAAACACACACACACACTTTCCCATTTATAATATTAGTATGGATACTTAAATACATAGAAAACATCCATAACTCAGGAACAAATATCATAGCAAATATCAAATATTATCGGCTAGGAGTCCGTTGAATAGATGGTAAATGTTATATTTTACAATGTCGTTAAAATGAATTGGCAAAATAAGGGGAAATCTTGATTAAAACCGTTTTTTTTAATTCAGCGAGTAGACCGTCTCCCATGCAGTAAGTATAAGGAAAGTCCGTCTCTTGATATATTACTTTATGTTATTGTAAACTCTACCTTCAGTTCAGGGATATAATGTTGCAGTTCAAATGTATCCACATTTTTTAAAGGTAAGACATAATGTTTAGGAGATGAGGTCGTAAACCCATTTAAAGTCCAAAATATGCCTCTTCTTGATTTCACGGTTAATGGGGAAGGCAAATGACTAAGTGACATCTCCAACATTGGTCCTTAGAAAAGTATGGAGTCCTGTATGGCGCGAAATAGTTTTTATTTATTTTCGCAAAAATTAGTCAATGTTTTGTCTTGAATTGCTCTGAAATTGAAATCCACCGGTTTCTGGAATACACTAAAATTAAAATGTTGTAGATAGATTAACGCCATAGGGAAGGTTTTTGCCTTAGAAAAGATCTTTGACTGTATACTAGTTATATAAGGACCATTCATCTTCTGTCTCTTTCTCTCATTGTATGGAATCTGGAACAGCGCCCTCTACATAAAGTTTTCACCGGCCTTCCCCATTGTTACGTATAATATATGTTCACGCAAAAAGATGACAATAGCTGATTAAATACAGATCTGGCATATTACGGACTTGCCTTGGACCGTAATAGACGGACTTTCCAACTCATTTTCAGAGTATATATTTCGTGAACTAAAACTATATTCATTATAATGTTTTGGGTACATGACGACGTTGAAATACAAACGACGATGAACGACGTTGAATGAGAAGATAATAAGAATAGAATAACTATTTATACAGTGTGTGAATCCAATTATAGCATAGGACATAAGAAATATTCTTAATTAACTTTGTCTTAAAATTACGACGTAATTTTTTACCATACACAATAATTCGGCCCGCAACGTAAATGCAACACACTCAACTTAAACGCTCGTTGACATTGACAGTTACTTACTTCAAGTCAATCATGTTTGCGGATGAGGGTTTCCCCCCATCTATCGACGCGGATTCGGCAAAATCCGGTGGAAAAAAGCTTTATGTCCACGCAATAAGATCGTCTGTTTCGCTAGTTTAGTTTAGAATAAATTAGTCTCTAAACGCGCGTAACCACCCTTTAGTTGAGAACAAACGGTTATCCGGGGGCTCGGCCACCCACGTGTTTGTAGGGAGGCTATCACCTTACAATCAGCAAGGCCTCAACCGAACACCGTTGCTTGTATTTATATTATTAAAAATTAATAAAATCAAAAGTATACACATCGACCTTGCAGAATTCACCTCGCTAAAACCGGTGTAAAAGCCATAAGTATTTAAAAAAAAACATGTTTGCTGCTCGGTAAATTTTCAAAAAATAATTACGGGGTCATGATTAAGTGTAATTTAAAATAACCTTTAAAATTTATGATAACACTATTAAATCTGGTTTAATTCTTTGCTCGTATTGGATTTACACGTTGTATTCTATTACTTATGATGTATATAAGCAAAGTGATTATTAAATTATTTGATTACACATTATTCATAACCAAATGCTTTGGCTATTTCAATTTTTTTCAGATTTTTCCTCAAAGCCAAGTTCAAGTATAACAGAACTGGCGAGCAGCACCGTGTGCAATATTACATGAACCATTTGGAGCCACTTTTGACCCCCTTATAACTCAAAAACTATTTTACATAAACAAGTCAAATTTGGCTCATATATTGAAACTTGCGAGATACATATATTCTCTTTACATAAACACACCACAAACGATTATTTAGATATTAACATCCAAAAATCGTCATATTTATCATGTATTGACCTATAGACCAAAACTCATATACCAATTATATTATAGCCTTCGCAAGTTCTAAAGCTGTAAGTTCTTATTTTATTTTTTCTTCTTCCGAAAATTTGGCTTGTTGGTAGAAACTAACCATCGAACATAGGGCTCTTCCATGACTGTTTTAGTAGGTACTTAATAATATGAGAACTAGACAAGTCAAACCTTCTTAGGCTTCAATATATTATCCTAAGTTTAAGAAGAAATGATACTTTGAGCTGTTATCAAAATTTTTATGTTGTTATAAATAAATTTCAGGACTGGCCATTGAACTTGGTAGTCTTGGCACCCATTTAAAACTCAATTCTTTTGTCGTTAAAATAACAACCAAGGCAGATATAATATATTGAACTTGGCTTTAATTTCACATTTATGTTTTTGATGGGAATATTAAATTACTTGATTAGTGATTACACATTCCATAACCAAATGTTTTGACTATTAATTTTTTTTCTGATCTGAAGCCTCGTTGCACTCGCAATTCAAGAGCAAACTCAAGTTTCATCCATAATTTATGTCCTAGCGACACCTGCTTGAGAGATACGGAATCAGGACGAATTAGCACTGTACCGATCATGTGCTAAGCAGAATACGTATACAAACACGGCAGATATGGCACGTAAACGGGTTTACCTTACAGACGGACTACCCCACATTGACCTTACTTATTTATGTTATTGTTTAAAAAAACACTCTTAAATACCTAGCATTAAGCCTTGTACTATGTAAGGGAGGTGTCGTTAGTTTTATTTCTAACCTGCGTTGTCTTTTGTTTTATATGATTATTATGAAAATTTATTAAGTATATAAGATCTTAAGTAAAAAAAAACGTTATTTGATTTTGAAAGCCGGATTATGTACCGCTGTATCAAGGGAACAGGTAAGAAGGACTATCTCTGTATATTTGTATATGCAAAAATGTTCGTCATAATGCGTTAAATAAGGGTGACGGCACATTGCATTACACGCTAGAGAATAAAGGTTGGGTTCAAGTTAGTTGGTTAGGTTAGGAAGGTTGAAGTTTTGTACCTACTCTAGTCATCAAAAATATTAAATTTTTCAACGCAGCGGACTTCACTCTGTATATTTTTTGCTATTTCAATCACAGTAAGGGAAAAATTTGAATGCTCTGAAACCAATTTCGGGTCATTATGGAGATCTCTTCGCGGCAATAAGTAGCACTCTAGAGGATACTGCAGCAGGCGTCGGTATGCCGCGGCATCCCCCGGCATGCCACGTAGTCCTCCCGAGTGCGCCGCCCGCCGGCCCCGCGCTGGCGGGTGCTTTCGGTATTCGGTGAAGGATTTTTTTTCGTTGCGTGATATGACGATCGCCTGGACTACGTCAGATATGACACAATAATAAGAGCAACAAAACCCGTCTGGTTAGATTGCTATACTATCCTTATTGCTAACCCCGGGCATCTGGCAGATTTTAATGGGTCGAGGTGTGACAGACTAGCAAAATTTTTGAATTGGAAAATTAGTAATACCAAAATAGGTAAGAACTGCCGAAATTGTCTCTGTTATAAAGGACAGGGCCTATATTTTAACATTAGAACAAAAAAACATTGCGTATTATTACGGAAACAAAAACAGTAAGCGACAAACTACGAATTACAATTTACGTCGTTTGGCACTATTTTCCCCAAACAGAAACTTTTGGCAATCATATAATCTTATTTTATTATTTATATAATGTTCAAAATATAGCATTAGACCCAGAACTCTATGATTTGTTTTCTTGAAGTGGTTTGCATTCTTTGACCTCCACCACTTTACAGCTGCCAGATGTCCAGATATAGAATGAGTTATGTCATATCTGACGTGGCTAGCTCTTCGTCTATCCGCTCCGTTCCGCCAATTTGCGCAGGCCTATAATCTCTAGCTATACTAGCGCCACTGTGGAGGTACCAGGTATTTACAGCTTAAGGGTGCCTTTCCACCTGAGCTAAGCTATGTAGCTATGCTATCGATGCGTTTGAATCTACCAATCAACGCGTAACACCAAATGGAAACGCGTAGCTTACACATCCTCGCAGCATAGCTCTGGTGGAAAGGCACCCTTAAGCTTTTATGACTGTGAAGCATATGGGGATGCGATTTTCCTCCTTACTTTCCTTATATCGGTGTGTGGCCTTATGCATTATGTATTTTTTTTATGAAATAGGAGGCAAACAAGCAGACGAATCGCCTGATGGTAAGCAATTATCGCCGCCCATGGACGCCCGCAACACCAGAGGGGTCACAAACGCGTTGCCGGCCTTTAAGATGGGAATACGCTCTTTTCTTGAAGGTCGTATCGGTCCGGAAATACCGCAGACGACAGTTCATTCCACAGTTTTGTTGTGCGAGGTAGGAAGTTTCTGGAGAAACGCACAGTTGGTAGCTCTCATTTGACATCACAGTAACCACAAAACACGTGGCATTTTTAATTAGGAATCCAAGCTGGTGGCATGAGTACACAATTTTTTCTTACACTTCTATTATTCCACTCTCTTTTGTCATGGGAAACAATAGAACAGGACATCAAAATGGATATGTAATCAAACTACGTGTATACTTAACTTATCTATTTACTATAAATACAATTATTACATATGTCCACGCCTATTTTGTACAGTGTGTAAAATAAAATAGAACTTACTGCGAATCACTGTCACTGCCAGAGTAATTTGCCAGAAGAGTCAGCCCCGATCCAACAGATGGCGTTGACTCACTTGCCTTTGAAGCCACAGCACTGTTTGTTTTACAAGGCACATCTGTATTATCAGCACTACTATTACTGCTTTCTGCATTTGCTATCTTTGGTGCAACGTCTTTTTTACTTTTCACGAGATTCGCCAACGCAGGTTTTTTATTTAACACTCCAATACTACGGTGCCAAGTCTCTTGCTTAGTAACTGGTTTGGCTGGCACGATCTCTATTCGAGATGTCTTGGCTGGTGGTTCGTCACTTTCCTCTACTTCTTCTATTATTTCTTCAGCCACTACTTTTGATGTTCCCCCGAATTTGATGGACCTGAAAACGAGAATTCAGTGTTAGTGACGTTCGTGTGCTCGATTTTCAGCTAAAAAAACTATTTTTATTTATGTGAATTTTTGACCATGGATAGAGTGCCTCACGATGAATATTTTTTAGTATTGGAGGTCCGTAAAAATTTTGGACCTTCACGTCAAAATCAGGGGTCCCGTGCAATATGTTATTACTCTTTGGTTAAGGCTGCTAGGGGTTGTGTGGTATCATTTCCGTATAAAACAGACATCCAGAATTTATTTTTGATATTAAAAAAGTAAAAATCCATATTAAAAAAAAAGTTCTGCATAGAGGAAAACACACAAAAAAAAATATTTTGTAGAACGTTATATAACTAATAAATGTCATTTATTTTTAAATAAAAAAAATATCATAAGGAAGAATATTTAATGCAGTTTTTAAATATATATAATTTTAAAGCTTTTATCATAGAAAAACTAATTCGCTTCGTGGTGTATATGTTTTCTCCGTAGTAAGTATCGAAAATCAATGTGAAAGATGAACATCCGTAGCGTATTGATGCTCAGAGTACCTACTAACAAGGAAGGGTACCCAACTGTCCGGCTCCGATTGGATTTATTTCTATATATGTTATAGAGTAGTCAAAAATAGCTGACACGTAATTTTTTTTAGCTGCCCAATTTCAACCTGTTGGTAGAAATCTCTCCTCTAACTTCTGTAGAGAGTTTTGTTCAAGCAAACTGCGTTGTTATTACTAGTTTTGATATATGTTGGAGAACATGAAAAAATAATGGAGACGAGTGATTCGAGTTATTCGAATCAGACTCGCCCATCGCTACTTGTACCTATAATGTGAAAGTTATCCTCATAAGGATATTGTATCATTCTTATACATATAATTTTTAAGAAAAAAAAACCGACTTCAATGGGGGTAGCCGGTGAAGGATTATTGTAGATAGATGGTGCACTTAGATTCCATACAATGAAATAACTTGCTTAAAAAACGCAGCGGAGAGGACCAATCGCCAAACGTGAACTATGCGTCGTTGAAGAGTTCCGTTCTGATTATCATCAACAGTTCCACTTCATCAAATGTCACTCTTTTGAATGAAAATGCTTGATTTGTTGATAAAAATACAAAAGTCACTTTATGTATGCCTTTAAGATTTGAGGAATTCCCTCGATTCCTCGTGGAACTCATCATCAGAACTTGAGCTTGACGAAAATTGGTCCTGACAATCTAACTTGCTTAACAAACATAGCGAAGAGGAAGAATCGCCAAACATGAACTATGCGTCGTTGAAGAGTTCCGTTCTGTTCATCATCAGCAGTTCCACTTCATCAAATGTCACTCTTTTGAATGAAAATGCTTGATTTGTTGATAAAAATACAAAAGTCACTATGTGTAAGCCCTTAAGATTTGAGGAGTTCCCTCGATTCTTCATGGATCCCATCATCAGAACTTGAGCTGGACGAACATTTGTTCTGACAATTAAACTTGCTAAACAAACACAGCGAAGAGGACGAATCGCCAAACGTGAACTATGCGTCGTTGAAGAGTTCCGTTCTGATCATCATCAGCAGTTCTACTTCATCCAATGTCACTGTTTTGAATGAAAATGATGGTTTTGTTGATAAAAATATAAAAATCACTATATGTATGCCTTTAAGATTTGAGGAGTTCCCTCGATTCCTCATGGATCCCATCATCAGAACTGCGTTTTGACAAAAACGGGACCAATCTGTATATATATACTTACAATCAAAAAAATAATTTTCAAAATCGGTTCAGACATGACGGAGTTATGGAGTAACAAACATAAAAAATAAAAAACAAAAAAAAAAAAAAAAAAACATACACGCCGAATTGAGAACCTCCTCTTTTCAAATCTTGAAGTCGGTTAAAAACAAACATTGACGTCATCATCCTCCCTCTCCTCCCTGAACCTGCGCGCATCCGCGCCCTCTGACCGTTACTGCTTTGTTCTGTATTAAGTTGGACTCACCTGATGACGTCATCATCCTCCCTCTCCTCCCTGAACCTGCGCGCATCCGCGCCCTCTGACCGGTACTGCTTTGTTCTGTATTAAGTTGGACTCACCTGATGACGTCATCATCCTCCCTCTCCTCCCTGAACCTGCGCGCATCCACGCCCTCTGACCGGTACTGCTTTGTTCTGTATTAAGTTGGACTCACCTGATGACGTCATCATCCTCCCTCTCCTCCCTGAACTTGCGCGCATCCGCGCCCTCTAACCGGTACTGCTTTGTTCTGTATTAAGTTGGACTCACCTGATGACGTCATCAACCTCCCTCTCCTCCCTGAACCTGCGCGCATCCGCGCCCTCTGACCGGTACTGCTTTGTTCTGTATTAAGTTGGACTCACCTGATGACGTCATCATCCTCCCTCTCCTCCCTGAACCTGCACGCATCCGCGCCCTCTGACCGGTACTGCTTTGTTCTGTATTAAGTTGGACTCACCTGATGAAGCCATCGTCCTCCGTCTCCTCCATGGCCCTGCGCACGTCCGCGCCCCGGGCTGGTACTTCTCAGTTATGTATTTAGTTGGACTCACCTGATGAAGTAATCGTCCTCCCTCTCCTCCCTGGTCCGCGCCCTCGGGCCGCCACTGCTTAGTTCCTTATTTAGCCGCACTTACTTGATGAAGTCATCGTCCTCCCTCTCCTCCCTGGTCCGCGCCTTCGGGCCGGTACTGCTTAGTTCTGTATTTAGTCGCACTTACTTGATGAAGTCATCGTCCTCCCTCTCCTCCCTGGTCCGCGCCCTCGGGCCGGTACTGCTTAGTTCTGTATTTAGTCGCACTTACTTGATGAAGTCATCGTCCTCCCTGGTCCGCACCCTCGGGCCGGTACTGCTCAGTTCAGTGTTTATTTGGACTCACTTGATGAAGTCATCGTCCTCCTTCTCCTCCCTGGCCCTGCGCGCGTCCGCACCCTCGGGCTGGTACTGCTGCAGCATGCCCTCGTAGTCCACGGCCTGCTGGCGCCGGTTCAGCTCCTTCAGCTCCTCCAGGCCCTCCAGCCGCTCGATCTCCTGACGCGACTGCTCAGTTCTGTATTCTGGAATCAATTTAAACATTAACAATTTCCGCACAATATCTGTCAAGGTTTTAAATTATTTTAGAAAAATTGTATGGCTTCATCGCATCGTATTTCAGCTCCATGAAACAGCAGGGGTGGTATAAATTAAAATTAAGGATTTTTTTAAATAGAAACGACGCGCGACGGTAAGAAGTATAAGAACCAAAGTATTCTAAAATTAATTAATAAAAATTGTAAGTCCTCTTCCAAAGTACAAGCTAAATTCATGACTAGACATTTTTACAAATAATATAAGCTAGTCATACAAATATGTAGTAATTTAAAGCAAAAGGTGCTTATGGCGGCAGGTAGTAACGTTGTAGTCGTGGTCTAGATTCAATATAATTTTAAGTAATAAAACTACGTAAGCGTCGGCTGCCATTATGGGCCATATTCATTTGGATTATCAGATATGTATGTATATGGGATTGGAGTCTGTTAAAAGCTATGTATGTACGAGGAGATCTCTTCTTACATTTGTGCAACTAGCTGCTACACACTGACTAAGCTCTTAGATTAAATATATACCTATGATACATCAATGACTAAGCTACATAAAAAGTTGTGTAAGGTCAATGTGGCTACTTAACTATTCCGTTCACGTCCATTAGCGTTTTCTCGAACAACGGACAAAATTTATAATTTCATCGACAAAACAGCGATTGCTTTTAGTTTCAACACTCAAAATCAAATGGTGTTTTTACTACGATTGAAAATCAAAGAAATATACGCTCGTGGACGGAATAGTTCCTATGACGGAATTAGCCACATTGACCTTACATCTTTTTAAGCTCTAGTATACATTTATCTTCCTCTACTTGATTGTTCATACATTAAATCCTTGGAAGAATAATAAGTAAGGAAGCGTAATCAACGCTCAAAATGTGCTCCACTTTCCTGGTGCCAAAGTGGGCGGAGCTTGTGACAGCGGTGCCCTAATGTCATGTCAAACATTTTGAAATTGTCATGTCGTCAAAATATTAGTTTTTTCGGTCCATGAAATTTCGGTAATATATCGGTATTAAAATGCCGTGCATTGGTGCAGGAGCCACACAGGCGCCAAAGATGGTGATATTTCTTTTCATCGGTAAGTAAATCACGCATAGATATTCTCATACATTACGGACTTGGTCGATGTTATACATATATAAGTTTTGGAAAAGTAAACATAACTCATTTGAGGAAAAGTATAATGAATGTTCATTTGTAAGTATTACCTAGTAGTAATAGCAGTTAGGTTTCCGTTGTTAACAAAGAAACTTTTCAGTTTGTTTTTTTCGATATACAGTATGGGTCCTTGGAATAAATCTTTATCAATATTATACTACTTTGATAATATCGAAATGTCTCCCTTGTACTCATATATTGAGAATATGAGATACGTACTTAAATAAACAATCTGAATATGCCACCTCAGTCAGTTTTACTTACCTTCTAAATATAATTTAAATTCTGTTATAATGATGACAACAACAGTATGTGTATGTTTAAAGTTTTTTTTTTTTTCAAATCACTAAAATTAAGTAAAGTCAACGAAATCGACAAAACAAAACCCTTCCAATTAGTACCTACCATACTTACTCTGGTAAAATCATACCATTCTGGCCGTGCCATTTCTAGTACAACTGACTAATAGGTATGACCAGCCCTAGGAATCCGTGGGGCAAATTTTGTTGAGAGGTAGGGACTTCCTATATCGACAAATTAAATTATCGGTGTTCTTTCTATATACTAGTGATCGCCCCCAACATTGTGTGTTTTTTGATCTATTGTTCAACATAGCATATATTATTTTAAATAATCACTAGGTTACTTATTTAAAGGTAGGGTGTAATACCTATTGCACTACAAAATAATTAATCATTATAATTATCTCAACCTTATAAATTGTCTTTAAAAACGAGGAAGAATATTGAGTTATTATTTAATTATTATTTTTTAATTTAAATAAAAACATATTTTTACAAGCTAACCCTTGAGTGATCACTAGTATATAGAAAGAACACCGATACTTTAATTTGTCGATATAGGAAGTCCCTACCTCTCAACAAAATTTGCCCCACGGATTCCTAGGTCTGGGTATGACTCTTATTTTTCATTAATAATGAATATAGCATAGTCTTTAATTATCAAATCTAGATCAGAGCCCGACTGGGGGACGACCTCTACCTTACAGAAAACCACAGCCAATTAGCACTAGACCCTACTCATAGTGTTGTGTTCCTGCCGGTGAGTAAGGTTGCCAGAGAGCTCAGAGGATGCAGTGTGTTGACGACGGGGGATCCTCTTGTCCCTTTAGCTGTAAACACAGTGAATCCTCTTTTATATGAAAGCGTCGGCAACGCGCATGAGACACCTCTGGAGTTACAGGCGTCCATAGGCAACGGTAGCTGCTTACCATCAGGTGAGCCGTATGCCTGTTTGCTACCGTTGTAGTATAAAAAAATGGATACAAAATGTAAATTTATCTTTGTATTTCCCTAAGCCTGCTAAAATAAATAGTACACGTAAACGAACTCATCCGTTATTTTTTTAGTTCTAAAAAACGAGGAAGTAAAGAGAATTTTAACTATTTATATTGAAGGGATGCTATTATTTTCTAGTCTGGTTATAAAAAAGTTAAAAATTAATCGTTTTTTTTTGCCACAATCGACATTAATTGCTTACCATTATGTTGCTTGAGACCAAGAGGGTCTCCCTAATGTAACGGATTTATAAAATTGTAAAAAAGTTCAAAATCTTTACTATTTCATGTTAATTTATGCTTATTTTGTAGTATGTAAGTCCCTATATTGCAATTAAGCACTTTTATTAAATAATTTAAAGATGAATAGAAGGCTTTCATATTATTCCTTATTCCAAGAACGAATAAATTTACGTATATTACATAAGTAATGGAAAATGCACTGAAAAATAAATTGTTAATTGATTGCATTATTATTTATTACGTGAACCCATCTACGTCAAACTTAGGCGTATTTATTATACGTTAACTTGACATTTCAGTTATTTCATTTGAGTATCTCCTGTCCAATTAAACTTCATTGTCAAATTGATTTTGACCACTCACAACACGGCAACTTTTCTTATTGGTGAAATGGCATGAAACCTTTGCGGAATTAAGGTTAACACAAAAAAATATGCTTAAAGAATGAGTACTTGATTGGTTAATAAGACATAAGACATTTTAGTTTTGTAAACGTGAAAATGGGTCGTGTTTTCACATGAACTTTGCTTGCCTTTACTCGTCTTGATATTATATGTCGATGATTAAATCGCATAAAAATATTCTCATTTTGATCCGAAAATGAAGCCTTAAAATTATCCTATTTCTCAAATGCAGACCATATCAGCTAAGAGTTCAATTTAAGCTTGTGGAGAGCCATTGAAAGTAAAGGAAAGAGGAGGTTTCACACGTCATATTTAACCCTTTGACCGCCAAAGCCGTTCAAACACGTCAACGAAAAGTCGTGCCCTCAGCGCCATGACGTGTTAGAACGTCCAAAATGAGAGATCAAAATACTCCTTAATAAACAATCTTTATAGAAATATTATTGTATATTTATATATAGCTCTACCATTCACCTATCTTTTTAGTTAAAATTTCATTCAAAATAACCCGTAACTCAAGAAAAAATTAGAAAATACCTCAAAGCTATTTAAAAGAACAAAAAGGCACTGCCCTCCTCGCCGTTGACGGGTAAACACGTCAAGCGGCGTGACGTCACTTCGAAATAGTGTTGTTCGTTTGAAAGCATAGTGGTCGATGTTGATTATTGTATGAACATTAACCGAACACTGTAATTATGAATGTTTTTCGCATTTTAAGCTTTATTATATAATAAAACTAATTATTAAACTGATGATTGTAGACTTATTAACTTATTAATTATTAACTTGATTCGTGTAGAAGATTAGTTTTAGGAGCTACATACCGTAATATTAAAAAAAACCGGCCAAGTGCGTATCGGACCACGCATAGGAGGGTTCCGTACCTTCAATGTAATAAAAACCAAACTAATACCAAAATATCGTATCTGATGCCTATGGAAGAAGTTTTTTGGAGATAACTCAAAAATGGCTGAACATAATGTTCAAAATAATTTTCGTACAAAGTATATGATAAGTTGATAAGGCACATCGCCTCAAATTTTTTCATATTTTTTGGACTTACGGTTCAAAAGTTACCGGGGGGGCTACACAATTTTTCTGACTTTCGAAGCGATTATTTCAGAAAATATTCACTTTATCACAAAATAATCAAAGAAACCTCAATGTTATTTTTAAAGACCTGTCGATTGATGAGTCACATGTTGATATTTAGTTAAAAAACATTTTTTGAAATTTAGTTACATCTATGGAGCGCCCCCCTAAAAATATTTTTCTTTTTCAAATTTAACTACTTAAATAAGTAGCGGCATACAAAATACACCTTACGTGTAAATTTTATTCAGATACGTCGTATAGTTTCCGAGTAAAATGGCTGTGACATACGGACGGACAGACAGACAGACATGACGAATCCATAAGGGTTCCGTTTTTTGCCATTTGGCTACCGAACCCTAAAAAGGTATATATTTTAAATTTTTATTTTAATATACATATGCATTATTAAAAAAGAAAGAGTTTTATTTAAGTCGCAATGCAATAAATACAAT
This sequence comes from Pammene aurita, assembly GCA_947086415.1. NCBI lineage: Eukaryota > Metazoa > Arthropoda > Insecta > Lepidoptera > Tortricidae > Pammene > Pammene aurita. The sequence goes on along the minus strand of OX352292.1, from coordinate 27,033,117 downwards.
TCGTGTTATAAGGGCCGTATTAAAAACCTAACAATGTGTATGTCGTTTCTTTTAATCTTATTGCTTCGCCGCATTCTTGTTAACCCTTAAACAATGATAAATACCACGACATGTGGGCTTTCGGTCCATTTCATTCATACCAAATACGTAAAAATAATGAAATGGTATTTTAGATAAAATGTCAACCAATATGAATGTTATCGGTGAGAGACCGAGTTTAAGTGAACAAAGAATATGTCATTATTAGGGATATACCAAGTTTCTTAAGGTACAAAAGAATGAAATGTGCGCGAGGTATTTTTTTACCTACACACCCGTTCTGTCCGATGTTCATTAGTTTTTATCATAACATTTATTTATTTGATGGTATTGTTAAACATTTTTTTACTCAACTAAACACTTAAAAAACCTAACGTATTTTCCTTCAACAGTTACACCACGGAAATATCGATACAGAAATGAATGAATATGTCTCACCCCCAACTCTAACATTCATAATAAGTTACGGTGCCACCAGCGCCAAAGCCGTCATAACACGTCAGCGCGTGACTTTATCACTTAAGTAGTGCTGTGGCTATATTGACAAAATAAAATAAAATTGTATATTAATTTTCATATTTTTGTAGTTGCTTTTAGGTCTATAAGAAAAATACGAAATGAATATTCTGTACTATTATGATTTCTAAATATCTAAAGTGATTTTGCCTAACTAAATCCACTATTAGGCGGAAAGAAATGTTTCGTCGATATGTTGTTTTCCAATCACTACGGTATCTGAGTGCGTTCGTGCAAATTTCGCTCTGGCGCTGGTGGCACGATTTTTCTGTCCGATGCGTGGCGTTCAAAAGGTTAAAGATTCCTATAGGCAGGCAACAACTCTGCCTGTAGGTTTGCAAGCACTTCAGTATAGAGCAACTTATGGTTAAGAGCACAGATCTGTGGTTAAGAGCCTCAGACATGAAGATTAGAAATGGAGATAAAAATCAGCTGATACAATTTCTCCAGTAAAAATTCACAAAAGAATGTTCTGTCCATATTTATTCAACTGCACATTCCCACAAGTAGGTAAATATGATTATCTATACATATAATAAAGCTGAAGAGGGTCGAAAGTCTGTACATGGAAGATAATCGAAAAAAAGTTGGCTGGGGATACTTAGAATCGATAACAGAACACGTTCCAACAATTTTTAGAATTTTTGTCTGTTTATCTGTTTGTCTGTTTATCTGTTTGTCTGTTTATTTGACCGCGCATCACGTGAAAACGGCTGAACGGATTTCGATGAAATTTTGTATAGAGATAGTTTGAGTCCCGGGAAAGGATAATATATAGTTTTAATCCCGAAAATCAACCCTGTTGGGGGTGAAAATGGGGTTGAAAGTTTGTATGGGGAATTTTTAACCGCTGAAACGATTTAGATAGAAATGAGTATGGAGATAATTTGAGTCTCGAGAAACGTCAAAGGATAGTTTTCAAACCCTTGTGGGGGTGAAAAGGGGGTTGGAAGTTGGTATGAGGATTTTTTTACCGCTGAACAGATTTAGATGAGAATTGGTATAGAGAGATAGTATGGGTCTCGAGAAAGGACAAAGGATAGTTTCATCTTGAACGCTCCCCCCCCCCCCACCTTACTTTAGAACCGTAGGTCCAAAAAATTTGAAAAAATAATGGAAGTGAAGCCTGAAAGGTACTTTCAATAAAAACTATCTATCTATACATCTATCACGTGAAAACGGCTGAACGGATTTTGATGAAATTTTGTGTAGAGATAGTTTGAGTCCCGGGAAAGGACAAAGAATAGTTTTCATCCCGAAAATCAACCCTGGAGGGGGTGAAAAGGGGGTTGAAAGTTTCTATGGAGATTTTTTAATAGAAATTAGTATGCAGATAATTTGAGTCCCGAGAAACGACAGAATAGTTTTCATCCCGAAAATAAACCCTTTCACCCCGAAACGGGGGTTGGAAGTTGGTATGACGATTTTTTAACCGCTGAACTGATAAAGATGAAATTTGGTATAGTATAGGTCTCAAGAACGGACAAATGATAGTTTTCACTCCGAAAATCAACCCTAAAGGGATGAAAAGAGAGTCGGAAATTTGTATAGGGAATTATTAACCGCAGAATCGATTTAGATAAAATTTGGTATGGAGATAATTAATTAAAAAAGGAAATAAAATAGTTTTATCTCGGAAATTATCCTTTAAACGGATACAAAAGGGGTGAAAGTTTACATGGGGAAGAAACAACCAATAACCGCTGTCCATATTTAGATGAAATTTGGTATTTAAATAATTTGTAATTTTTTGGTCAAGGTCATATTTATAACATGTTACCCGTCGATGCTTTAAATTTACCTTTACCCGCTCTTAAGAAATATTTGAAAATGTCATGAATGTCAAAGGGTTATTGCAGGTTCGAGTATTATATATGACGGACAAAGATGCATCGCCCAAACCAAAAAACTACTACAACATTTATAGGACACCGCTTAGGTAGGAAAACATATGAAACGTTTTGTGAAGCAGTCAGATTAGGTTTTATTTTTCTTTATAATTAAACAATAGGTACATTATCTGTCTCTCAAGCTGTTTTGATATGTCTTCTTGAAGAACTACGCATTATTTTGTATCTTTAAGATCTAATAATATATTACTGTTTTGAAAAAACTAAGTCCCGTCGAGTATCTTTTCGGTCATAATACTTCTTGGGCCAGAGGTGTAGGGTTAGAACCGGTGGTAGCTTTGGAACGAAGTTCCTTATTGGACGGTTCGCGGATGGGGGGGCTAGGTGAAAAAAAAGTCACGTGACCGTCACGAAAAAGCGTCACGTCACGAAAACGCGACACCCATACGATTGAGAAACATGTAAAATGGAATGAAATAAAAAATATATAAAATAGAATAAAGTGAAGTGAAGTTAATTGTAGTGAAAGTAACAAAGTGATAAAAGTGAAAAAAATCGAGAACCTAAAAGTAAAAAATGGCAAAATTTCTAAATTTCAAAAATTTCATAAATTTCAAAAATTTCAAGTTTCAAAAATTTTAAAATAACAAAAATTTCAAAAAATTTCAAAAATTCCAAAAATTTTAAATATTTCAAAAATTTCAATTATTCAAAAATTTCAAAAATTTTCCTAAATTTCCAAAATTTCCAAAATTTCAAAAATGTCAAAAAAATTAAAAAAAAATTAAAAACACAAAATGTACGAAAAAGTCAAAAATGAAAAAAAAAAAAAATAACTTCGTTCCAACAGAGTGTTCCACGACACTCACGTATTTTATTTTTCTCTGACGTTCATTAGTGCATTGTAATGTGCTTACCTTGAAGTATGTAATTACCACAATTATTGCAACCAGTAACGTAACATCAGTGTATTATCAGTGTGGTAAAAACGTATGAAAATTCATTACCTACGGTAACGTAATCAAAAAGAGAAATTAGGGGTGAATTAGCCGCTTACTGACACAGACCGAATTCCACGCGGGCGGAGCCGCGAGCACAGCTAGTACTTAAAAATCCTATAAAGATTACTCTTTCACTCAGTTATATTTAGTCACTAGCGCGACATGTTGCATGAGTAGGCCTAATACGCGGCCAAACACTCGGCAGCGCCGGCGCAAGATCACCCTCAACAAGTTCTATCAGAATGCTCTCGTCGATCGCCAGTTGATAACGCGCCGCGCAGCGACAAGTTATGGACCGGTCCAACTAGCTTTCTTAGTGTTTGAAGATGGAGACCTAGGCTCTCCGCGTAGCACTTTACGCGTAGTGCTACGCGGAGTGCTAAATAAATGTAAGTGAAATCATATTTTTATTAGTGTTAGTTTACTCACGAAAGTTTAAGTACAATACCTAATAATTTCATAGGGTTATTGGCTTCTTCTTCTTTTTGCTCATCTTCTTCCCGCTTGGCTTGCTCTTCTGCCAGTTTCAGTGCCATGAAATTCCTTGTTGCCCCTGCCTCGATCTCATAGTCGGTGTTCTTAGGGTCCGTCTTGAAGGATATCTCTTGTAGACATCTTGTGCACTGGAATTTAACATGTTTATATTGTCAGTTCATAAAGGCTAGCATATCTGACTGCCCCTACTTTATCAAATAAACATATAGTATAGGTACCTAATACAAGACATACACATATAAACAAGAATTGAATTGAAACTCCATGTTTTCTAGAAATATAATACAATATAATACTCTTCATTGTTTATTAATAACAGATAATGCACAGCAAAATTTGAAGTTTATAATACAATTGATTGACAAAAACTGGCCTATTGCTTCAATACAATGTTTTACAGACAATGTAAACGAATCAACAAATATGACCAGAGGGTCTAGCACCACATTTCGTTATCTCCCTCTCTATCCCACTTGCCAATACGAGCGAAAGAGACAAATAACGAAATTTAGATTTACGAAGTTCCCGGTAGGCTCTCCGGTGTGGATGAGTAGATAGTAGATGGTAACATAATTTTTATTTTTTTATTGTTTCTCATAGTATGTTTGAAAGTCACAAGGGAACAAAAACATGCATACACTACATTATTTACTTATGTCTGACTTATCGGATCCCTCTATAATAAAACTTCGGAAACCTTTTTCAAATAAAAGGAGTCCATTCACTGGCCCAATATTACAGGGTTCTATGCTTCACTTTTATCAGATTGAAATTTGAACATTGTCATAGTGTCATTAGTGTCACTAAGTCTAAATTTGACTACCTTGAAAATGCAATATATAACCCTGTAATATTGAGCCAGTGCATTGAGTCCCTAGTGTATATGCTCTTTACTTATATCCATGTGTGCTAACTCGGGGCACCAATACTGAAGTGATGTAGAAAAATATTTGATTAACAAAAAAAAAACAATATTGCTGTCAACATCTAGATGTTAGTCAAGATAAATAAATATTATTTAATTTCATCCTAACAATCATAGCAGAATATTATTATTATTTATAAGATAAGGTAGTTGTACAATTGATTTTGCCTGTATCCAGTGACCACAACAAATTATCATTGGCAAGTAATGTATAGATGCTTGTCTAATTTGTTTTTGAACTGGTTGATATTTCGAGCTGATACCACATCCTTTGGTAGGTTATCCTTGGCCCTAGGCCACAGACTAAACAGACTACTCATCATTAAGCTTTTACAAGGAGCATGAGGTCACCACACAACAGTGTAATTTTATTAATTAATTTCTACGATTCAAACAGCACATCTCAATAGTATTCTACACCATTTTGTATAACAATCCAGGTTAGTCCCTATAACTTTTTTGTGGATATCTTTAATTCAAATGAGTAATGAATTTATTATGAGAGTGCAATCGCTCATTTCATTTGAGTTAACTTTTTTGATCATTACTAATGATCAAAAAAGTTAACTCAAATGAAATGAGCGATTGCACTCTCATAATAAATTAGTATGGGAGTGCTGATGTGTGGTGACCTCGAGTTGTACTTGTGATCTATCTAGTGGTTGAGGTTATCTGTACCCTAAGCTAATATTACTCTAGCATATGAATGGTACTGACAAAAACGTCTTATTTTGATTGTTAAGAGGCTCAATACCAGACATGATATCAATATTATCAAACCAAACAAAAAAAGACGGCGGCATTCGGCCTATTGCCGTTGGCACCACGCTTCGTCGGCTTGCCGCCAAGATTGCTTGTCGCTCCATTCTCTCACAACTCAGCTCAGAACTTCAGCCAATCCAACTGGGGTTTGGTTCCAAGAGTGGCTGCGAAGCCGCCGTGCATGCCGTGCGAACGTTTCTTGAGCATGAGGCAGGAGCTGAAGGTGGATGTTTGTAACGCTTTTAATTCTGTAGAGGCGCCTTGTTGACACAAATAAAAGAAAAAAATCCCTTGACATACAAATTTCTTTGGCAGTGTTATAGCTCCCCGTCTAAATTATTATATAAAACAAACGTTCTGGATTCATCGGTAGGATGTCAACAAGGCGACCCCCTCGGCCCAGCAATTTTCAGTCTCGCCATACATCCCATCATTAAGGAACTAAATTCTAAATTAAACGTGTGGTATCTGGATGACGGGACCCTCGGCGGTGAAGCGACTTCTGTTCTCGAAGATTTTAAAAAGATAACTACAAACTTGAAAACAATTGGCCTCTCCCTAAATTTTTCCAAATGCGAACTATTTATTACCGATTCCTGTCCAAACAAGAAAAATACAATAGACCTTTTTAATAATCTAGCTCCTGGTATAAAAATTATAAATAAAGAATCACTTCACCTCCTTGGCTGTCCCGTCTTGGACCAGTCATTTGAAATCTTTGTAGATTCTAAAATTCAAAATTTCAAAGCAACATCACATCGTTTATCAAAAATTAACATTCACTCCGCTTATTCAATCATAAAACATTGCCTATTTGTGCCAAAATTTACATACATTCTCCGCGGATCCCATCTTTGGAAATACCCTGATTTGGTTTCAAAATTAGATACATTAGTCGTAGAAACACTGACATCCATTTTCAACATATCTTTTGACGACAGAACTTGGACCCAGGCTAGCTTACCTATTAGGTTCGGTGGCCTGGGTATCCGCAAAATCTCCTGCGTGGCGTTACCTGCGTTCTTGTCCTCGGTGCATGGTGCTCAAAGCCTTATAGGAAAAATACTGGCCCCTTCCATTGGGTCCCTGGAGGCTGCACACTGCTCCGAGGCCAAGAACGTTTGGTCTATAACCTGCCCGAACACCGATTTACCTGACCATCCCTGCTCGCAGAGGCAATGGGACGAGCCGCTCTGTCGACTAGTACGGAAAAATCTCTTAGATACGTCACCTAGTCCGACGGACCGCGCTCGTCTCCTCGCTACTGCAGAGTGGGAGTCTGGCCTCTGGTTAACAGCTCTACCGTCTCCCAATATTGGAACACTGTTAGATAACACCACCTTTCGCCTCGCAACCTGCTTACGTTTGGGGGCACCAACAAACCAACCTCATCGCTGTCAATGCGGCGTCATGGTGGACAGTCTAGGCCACAACGGTCTATCTTGCGTCCGAAGTGCTGGGAGGATCTCCCGCCACGCCAGCATTAACGACGTCATCCGAAGGGCCCTTGCCAGCGCTAAACTGCCGGCAGTCCTGGAACCTAGCGGTTTGGCCAGGGATGACGGCAAGAGGCCCGACGGCATGACACTGGTGCCTTGGAGTATGGGACGGCCGCTAGTTTGGGACGCTACCTGCGTTGATACCTTGGCACCGTCCCGTATTTCAGGCACCAAAATCAATGCTGGCGCCGCGGCATCCTCGGCCGAAGACCTCAAGCGCCGCAAGTATGTTGCTCTAGGAAGTAGCTACATATTTGCGGCGTTTGGGGTTGAAACTTTGGGGCCGTGGGGGCCAAGCGCGCGCCGACTATACAAAGATCTATCGGCGCGCCTAATAGAAGCCTCTTGTGACCAGAGGGCTGGCTACTATTTTGCACAACGTATAGCTATCGCCATTCAACGTGGCAATACGGCCAGCCTTCTGGGCACCCTGCCCGTTGACAGCGATCTGGGCCAAATTTTTTATCTCTAGTTTTAAGTTGTTTAGTGTTTATTATATGTTTACTGTTATGTGTTGTTGTGTTGAAATAAATAGTAGTTCAACGTAATAAAAAAATTTTTTCCATAAAAAAAAATCAAACCTTTTTATAGTTAGTAATCAAGGATTTTCAATGAGCAAATGTATTAATATATATCTCTTCTTCTTCTTCTTAGCATATTTGCGTCCACTGTTGGACATATGCCTCTTTCATGGATTTCCACTTTGATCTTGGTTCTGCACCAGGTCGGCCCTGCCATCTTTTTAATGTCGTCCAACCATCTGGCTCATGGCTGCCCGTCTAGAACAGAACTCTTTGGCTCCATTGGTTGTCGTCCCTGTGGCAGATATGTCCGGCCTATTCCCACTTTAATTGCACAACTCTTTTAGCAATGACTTTAGTGTATTGGCGAATGTTCTCCTTCCAAATTCTGTCTCGCAAGGAATATATCTACATCTATTTTATCAATATAAAATAATTAAACATGTTAAGGCTATTTCAGGGTTTTTGCAAGAACAGATATTTAATCCCTAGCCCAGTTACACGGTCTTGCTTTTCTATATACAGTCTTCCTCAGATTGAATCAATAATTTTAATGTAATAAGCAAGAACCGGAAAACCCCTCTTTAAGGTTAATCCTATCGATTCGGTAACCCAATCAATTCGGTAACCTCATGATAAGGTAACCGTATCATAAGGTTACCCAATTATAACGGTAACCTTATTGAAGCGGAAACCATAACCTTTAAGACGGTTAAGCTCAATACCCTTGGGTTATTTTAACCTTATTATCGGGGGTTTTTTGGTGTTTTACTTCATTTAAACTAGCTACGCGTATAGATTCCTGACCGTAGTCGCGTTGCTGAAGCATGAAATATAATTAATTTTAATCATCATCATCATAATTTTAAGAGCCTGGCTCTTGTCGGTGGAGTAATCGCCATTCCTTTCTGTTCTCCGCTAATTCTTTTAGCTCTTGATACGTCATGACGTTGGCTTTTTCTTTGGCCTGATCTAGAAACGCACGTCTTGGTCTTCCTCGGTCTCTTCGTTTCGGTATTCTCCCTTCAATAATAGTTTTTATGTAATCGTCATGACGTATCAGGTGCCCCAACATATTTCCTCTTCTGTTTTCAATCGTTTTAAGCAGGCATCTGTTCTCTCCTACCAAATTCAGTACTTCTTCGTTCGTTCTTCTCTCTCTCCAGCTTATTCCTTCCATTCTTCTCCATATCCACATTTCAAATGCGCCTAATCTTTCCCTATCACGCTGGGTTAATGTCCATGTCTCGCAGCCGTATAACGCTATACTCCAGACGTAGGTCTTTATAAATCGTTTTCTGATGTTACGTGATATCTTTGCTTTAAATATGTGTTGGAGTTAAAAGCTTTTTTGGCCATAGCTATACGTGTGATGATATCCTTAGTACATCTGGAGTCGCTAGTTATGATGCTACCTAAGTATTTAAATTTATTTACTTGTTCTATGGCAGTATTTCTAATTTGTATGGGAGCTATTTTGGGTATGCGTTTGGATGCAATCAAAGTTTTTGTTTTGTTTGTATTAATTTTAAGTCCAAATTCTGTGAATACATTATCCATTTCCATTAAAAGCTGTTCTAGTTGTGTGGAATTTTCTGCTATTGCTGCTATGTCATCTGCAAATCTGACGAAATAAAATAACTTCCCGTTAATTGTAACGCCTCCCTTTCCAGAATCTACAATTTTTGCGATGGCAGTTTCAATGAAAATATTAAAAATGATTGGCGAGAGTGGGCAACCCTGCCTTACACCTTGTCTTATTTTTGCCTTTCCTTTTTCCTGTCCTATTTCCACTATAGTTTCCTGTTCCTTATATAATGCATGTATAATTTGTCTGTCTCTATAATCTATACCTATTGTTTTCATAATGTTTGCCATTTTTAACCAGTCTATTTTGTCGAAAGCTTTCTCTAAATCGATGAACGCTATGTGGGTGTCGAGGTCAACGTCCATTCTTCTGTCTATAATAAGCCGTAGAGCAAGAACAGCCTCCCTGGTACCTTTATTCTGCCTGAACCCATATTGATCTGGCCCTAGATAACTTTCGGCTATCGGTCTTATTCTATTTTGTACTATTTTCAATAGTATTTTAGAGGCTTGAGATATAAGGCTTAAGGTCCTATGCTCTTCGCATTTCAGTGTATTTAGTTTCTTAAGTAATGTAATTGTTCTACTTATTTTAAAATCTTTCGGAACATCTCCAGTGCTGTACATATCCTTAACTATTGTAAATATTTCGTCTTTCATGGAATCACATTCTAATTTGTTTATAAGTTCAATGTATATTTGATCATCTCCTGCTGCTTTACCATTATGAATACTATTTACTGCTGTATCAAATTCTTCTCTAATAATTACTGGACCTAATCTATCTGCATCTACTTCTGTAACCGGTTCTAAATCATTCTCTGTTAAGCCATTACCCTCGTATAGTTTTTCTATATATTGCGTCCAACGCTTCAAAATATCCTCATTGTTTATTAAAATTTTACCGTCTTCATCCATTATCGTAGCACTTTTTGTCTTATGATGCATTCCTAGGTCTCTAACTATCCTGTAGGCTTTGTCTACTTTACCTCTCTTTATACAATTTTCTATACTTTCACATGCCTCTTCGACGTCTGTAGCTCTTGCCTTTCTGCACTTTAACGTAATTTTATTAGTAAGATATTTATATTGTTTTATACTTTCGTCTTCTCTTCTATTTCTGAGTTTCCTTCTTTCAATCATCAAATCCATTATTTCTGTAGTCAACCATTTCTTCCTCGGTTTAATTTTTTCTTTACCCAATGTTTCTTCAGCACTAGTCTTAATTATATCCCTTAAGTTATTCCATCTCTTTTCTATACTTATACTATCTATATCATCTTTTACATCTTTCCTATATATTTCTAATTTAAATCCTACCTTATTGCTATATTGCACTCTATAATTGCTATCTGTTTTCTTAAGCTTACTGAGATCAATTTTCTTTGGTCTATTATTTCTTTTTGTGGTTTTACTTGTGAAGTTGAACATGCTAATTAGAAGATTGTGATCTGTGTTGACGTCTGCGCCGGGCAGTGTTTTACATGAATTTAATGTTTTACATTTAATTTTAATATAACATAAAAAATAAACAAAAATTAAATAAAAATTTATTATAAATTACATAAAAATTAAATTAAAATTAAATTAAATAAAAATTGAATAAAAAAATAAATTAAAAAATAAATTAAAAATAAATAAAAATTAAATTAAAAATAAATAAAAATTAAATAAAAATTAAATAAAACTTTAATAAGAATTTAATAAAAATTTAATAAAAAAATATTAAAAATTTAATAAAAAATTGAGTCGGCACTTCGTGGCCGGTCGTGGTATTTTACATTGTTTTAGGATTAAATTATATTACATATTTAGAACAGAATGCGGCGACAGTCATAGTGACAACAATACAACTTTATTCAAAATATAAATACAACAACAAGCACTAAATCGACTACTATAAAAAAAAAATCGGCCCTAAATGCATGTGATCGTGTAGTCCAAAATGGAGGAACCTCTACGTTGTGTAAAAATTAATACAGTAATAAAACAAATTATGTTACAGAAACGATGTTCCCAAATAACTTATATTATAACTTTAGTTGAATACATTCATAATCATAAATAAACCAAATGTAACAAACTAACTATAAACACTATTTTTGTGGCATTATTTTTGAGTTGTTTATAATAATCTAATTATAAACAACTCAAAAATAATGCTACGATTATAAATCTGTTAATAAACCGTTTAAGTTAACAAAATTAAATGAATAAATGAAAACAAAATAAACTTGATCCGCAATCCGTATCCGTACCCTTATATAAATCAAATAAAAAAAATATAGAATGATTTTACGCCAAAATAATAAATCTACCTCATTTTATTCCATTGTTCAACAAAACTGGTAAATAACTTGTCATCTATGTCAATTACAACGTTACACTTTCTTGTCAGTTTACATTTAAGTTGATCTGCAATTTTGCTAAACAAAGAATGTTTATTAAGGACCAGATGGACTCCTCTGATAAGGGTCAGAAGAAACGTAATAGAAGCGCAGCGCCAGATGTGTGGTATTTTCTTTAAGTACGCATGTTATTTAATTATAACACAAAGGGCAAGGATTAGTAAAAAGGGAGGTTGTGACCATAAATAGTAATTTATGAAAGGGAAGGACGTAGTAGGTACATATTTAATACAATTGGGATCATTTTCGTCCGACACACATTAAATAATACTGTTTAAAGTTTCGTCAATAAAAGTGAAAAACAACGAAATACCATGAATCATGATCCTCTCTACTTTTCGGCACGCATAATATACACACTATCGCAATCTTAATTGAGTTTACAAAGACAGCATAACAAAATTGTAGGCAATCAATAAGATATTCATAAAAATAATATAAGTAGGTATTTCTTATTGCCACTACGTCTGTCACCAGTGTCATCACATCTGGTTAATCCTAAAATAATCGAAAACAAAAGACCTATGAGATTTCGGCTCGCTCATATACCTCGCTGCTCAGATAAGCTTTCCGATATGAAAGTAAAAATTAAATATTAAGTTAGGTATTCCCAAGAAAATGATAAGAATATCGAGGTACTAAGATTACCACGATCGCTATCGCAACTAATAGTTTTTTTTCTACCAAATATGAGACCAAATGTCAAAAATGATATTCATAACTAATTTTCTACAACTAATGTTATTATTAGTTTTTATGTATTAATTAGATGCTTATGTGAATATATTATCGCCGACTCTATACAAATATACTTGATACTTAAAACAATAGATTTTAATTCCTATGCGCGAATGCCACGAATACATATCTGTAATTTCTCCAAAGTATAGTATAGTAGTAGTTATAAATAAAGTATAAATAATATAACCTATATAACGAAATGCAGCGCCACTCCAATTTTACAAATCTCTAAAAAGTACAAATATTGTTCAAAATAAACACACTAAACACCGCCGGCAAAACCTGTTTTCTTTGTACTGGGAGCTTAGTCGACCAACCCCGTGCCCGTGGCCACTACACTAATTTAATAATAATAAGCCTAATTCGAGTGTAAGTAAAGCTTACATTCGATTGAGCTGGCTCAATACCCCAGTGATGCGGTAACCGAATCGATTCGGTTATTTAAACGGTTAGTGGTAGCTTAGGTTAACCGATCGATACGGTAACCGAATCAATAAGGTTACCTCATCATAAGGTTACCGTTATAAAAGGGTTTTTAAAACCACTGCTAAAATAACCCTATGAAATACCCGGGTTATGGTAACCGGTTCCGGTCCTTGGTAATAAGGAATAACTTACTTTAATGTAAAACCTGTAAATTCTAATTCCCAAATAGTCCTCATTCTCAACATCTTCTTTCCGAGCATTGAATTTTTTGCCCTTATAGATATACTCGCCACAAGTTGCACATCGCATGTTGAAGGGGGCCATCAGCCGCACAGTGTACTGGCGGTTCTTCGCCAGTTTCATGCGGGGAATCTTCGACGGATCGAAATCCGGGGGATAGTATTTCTGAAATCAACGACATAATGTGTAAGACCAAGGTATCTTATTTACTACAGACATTTATGATATTGGTTCTATGGAAGTGCAATAGTAAAGTCTTTACTTACGTTCAAAACTTTTCTTTCAGACATCTTGCTGCTGTTTTATACGAAATAAAAATTAATTAGGTTAAAATATGCACACGCAAATGTTTATCTCTTGATTTTGACTCGAGTAATCGTACTCAATACTCAACTCAACTGACAGTGAGATTAATGACACTGCCAGTCCGATTAGTGTTGCCAGTCAGAGTTTAAAAATATGCTAGCCTCCTGAATCCCTGGGTCCTTTATAATTATAAAGGATTCAATGGTGACCTGTGTAAAAACATAAAACTAAAAAATAAAGCTATCTATTGGAGCCGAATGTCCGTTGTAAAGGTTTGGATATTTCTTGCTTAAAATCAGGCGATAGTGGAGTGATCGTGAGAACTAATTGCTGACTAAAATATTTTTTTAATACAATTGCTCAAAAAGTTTACTTTATGTAGCTGCAAATCGTGCGTAAAGTTTGATTTTATGCACTTTTGCTAAAAAGTAATCTGATCTGCAAATCGTGCGTAAAGTTTGATTTTACGCACGATTTGCAGATATATTGCATTTTAAATTTACCAATCAGAACACTTCACTATATTAAATCCACCAATCACAACACATATCGGAGTAAATCGGAACGCTAGATACTTTTTTGGTGCGTATACTGTGTAAATAATAAAATTTAAGTCCTTAAAAAAAACATTGTATTTAATATCAACCAATCAGAATACAGCAATGTTAAAATCGACCAATCAGGAAACGCAATTTATTTCTCAAAACATGAGGTGTTTTTTAGTTCCTACTTCACAATCATTAAAAAAGATTTATTTTTTTGGGAAACGCTTTAAAGTGTGTTTAAATTGTTAAAATAGCTATTAGACATGGCAATTTGTAGGGCCCAACCTGTTGTGTTGGGAGGTGTAATAGGAGGTTGGGCCCGTAGGGACCTGAAGGAGGGTGTGGGAGAGGCAGGGTACACAACAGGTTGGGCCCTACAAATTGCCATGTCTAATAGCTGTATTAAAGAGCTAATTATACCGTCGTCTGTGGCATTTATTCGCGGTATTGATATTTTGTATCTATGTCAAAGAAGTTAAAAAAATTAAAAGACCGTCAAGTTATACCATAATTTCACCTTAGTTTAGTTATTGTGCGTAAATAATAAGTATGTTTATGATATTTTCTCGCAATCGAAGTGAAACATTGTATGCATTACTCTGGTCTAAAAGCCATATTACCACGCGAACAATTTTCCCTCACTTCGGTCGGGAAAATAACCACCTGGTGGTAATATGGCCTACTTTAGACCCTTGTCAAACAATCTACTATTCTTTCATTGTAGTTTTTACGCAATTGTATTAAAAAACGTTGTTCGACACACGTGCAGAAGTGTCATTTTCACTCGTCCCGAGTCTAGACCCTCGCCTCTCGGCTCGGGCCAAGTAGCCTCGGTACTCGTGCAAAATGGCATACTTCTTGCACTTGTATCGAAAACTACTATTTCTCTCTGTAGAAAATCTAGTTCCAAGAAAAAAAAAACAATATTTAATTCAGTACAGTCACCGGCAATAGTATATTCCTACACGAAGGCCGCAAAGATATGATACATTGGTCAAGATATGTATCAATCTCTGCGACCTTCGTGTAGGAAGATACTATTGCCGGTGACTGTACGTCGCCATATATTAAACAAGTTCTTAGGTAGAGGTTATTTTAATATAGAATTCCTTAAGCAATCTGCTAAGTTTACACACGTCTTTTATGGTTTTTATTGAGTTTAAAGTATGTTAATTATTGAGTCATTTGTGTACGACTTTACTGAAAGGGATCACTTTGTCGATTCTAGTTTCAGAATTATGGGCAGTTTAGTGAAAACTGACAAAACTTATCGGATTTCGGTTTTTAACAGAAACGGATAAACCATGCTCTAATTAATCTGTGATTTGAGCCCAACGCTGAAATGACCAATTTAAGCACCTTTTTAGAGCCTCAAAGTTTAGTGCCTAGGGCACCACTTTGTCGATACCTAGAAAAAACGACGATATCATACTCTTAGCCAAGATATTATTAATCACAGCTACGTAGGACGGTCGATGAATCAATCGTCATCGACCAATCGATTGATCGATCATCAATAACTGATTGATTGTAAAATACCCATAACCATGCAATAAATATTCTTGAATCTTGATACATTGATAGATCTATCGATTAGCGTTTGATGACATTTAGCTATCGACTGATATTTTTTTATGCTCCAACACTTCCAACAGTCATTTATGATCAAACTGAATGTATGGAACTGATATTTGCTGTGTTAGTGACGCGATAGATGGTTCTACAGGAACGAGATTTTGCATAGACATTGTCCATCATACAAATCAATTCAAAACCGTGGGCTTATTCCAAGCAATATACAATTTTTATTCAATTTGCATTTAAAACATAACAACAAACTATGCCCAGCATTAGAGTAACATTTAGAATTAGATTTTTTAAATTTTTTTTTCGAGAAGCTGGATCATGTAAGCGACAAAGTGGTACCCATATTTTAAGTCAAAATATAATCACTATCAACAACGTAAAAAAAGCTCTAACGAACTATAAAAGTAATAACCCGCAATTAATTATTCATAACAAAGATTTGCCTGAAATTACAAATAATGCATTAAAAAACAATATTTCACTAACGAGTCACTAAACTTTAGTACATTGACAAAGTGGTACCCTAGTTATAATTTATTAAAGAAAATCAGTGAAATTTATCATTGTAAAAATTGGGTTCAGAGCAAGTTTTTGTGTGTTTTTAATACATGATAATAGTGTTTGTTCCGTTATCTTATGATATTTATTTGAGCACACATGAAATTTGTAAGTTTTTGGCATACATTTTGTCACGACGAATTTTTTTAACTTTGGAAAATTATGACTAATTAAAAGGATTTAATTATACGTTTATGTCTGTGTTGGATTAAGAATGCATTTATTAACGTAACTTTTTTGAAAATTTAGAGTCTCGTGTTATATGCACAGAAATTAATTCGAAATTCGTATTAAAATTTTATCCTTCCATATTCATGTTCAGGCTTCCATGACGTATGACCTGTAATGATTTCTGGTATAATTTTAATAAATTTAGTAACTTAGAAATATGTGGATTAGTTTGGTACTATTCCCTCCATAACTTCAAAGTACAGTGTGTTTTTTGCTGTCACAAACTTTAACCACATGTTTCTCAGTTGCCGCTTTTTCACTAGGGAAAATTTAAAGGTTAATAAAAAAATAACCATTACACATAGAGACTTCATTTGTTTACTCATAGATAGGGTATTTTATGCAGTTTTAGGAAATACTAATAACTTCATTTCGACAAAGTGGCCCCTTTTCCGAAATAAACGCACATTTGTATTGTAGATAGGATATTGTAGTAAAATAAAATATTTCTTGAATTTGTAGTTTATAACGTACTCTCGGTCTATGTTAGAAATGCCAAAGCATCATTAATGTCCTTCATAAAGGACTTTCGGCTCTTCTGCTGTAACTATGAATTATAGTAAAAGTTAATAAAAAATATTGTTATATTTAATTTAAGCTCCGATACAACATGGTAGATTCTTCATTAAAATAAGGTGTTATATGTTTTTTTGATAGAGCATATAAAATTTTAAAACTTTAATTTTAGACCTTGATTTGAAGGATTGAAAGTTCAGGACTCAACGTTAATGTCTTTAAAAAGGATTCCCGGCTTTTATGAAAACGTACTTATTTTTATATCAGGACTCAGGAAGCTACAGAAATGTATTTAAAAGGCAACTATTAAAGCATTTTAAAGAAATGAGATCTAACTGGGAACCAAGTTCTTTCAAAGCTCCTTAGACCACTGTTCCTATCTTACATAACGTATTTCAATTACTTAAAATATTTTTTGTGTTACTTGATTGATCTGAAAATTAAAATAATCAATTATTTCTCCAATAGAACAAAATAACAAGAAGAACAGAGAAACAAAAACTTGCGAAGTTGTACTATGAAGTAGGCTGCCATGCCTTACTTTGATGCCAACAAAGTGTATCTCTATCTCATACAAGGATGGCGTTTATGGTGGGGCTGCCAAGGTGGGGGAGCCTTGACTATACGCTGCCAGCTGCTATGCTGACCCAGACTTTGTTTTGCCGCAATATAAAATGATAGGTAATTATTAGGTACACCTATACCGAATATTCTAATACGATAATTTCTAAACCAAAGGGTGCAATAATATTCCAGATATAGCATATTTTATGTCAAGTTGGCAACACTGCTACTGACGTTCCAGTTCCAATGACTAAGGGGGTCTACTCACGTCTAGATTTGGCGTCAACACGACGCTGCGACATTTAACGGTCTTCTCAACTTGACGTTTCATTTCATGCACGTCTTCAACTAATAAAAAAACTAGTATTCCGCCTCGAACTAAGAACTGGCGATTGTTACAAACGACTTGACCAGTATAACAAGACCCCTCAACAAAACTCTTTTAGGCTTTCTGATTCCAGAACCCCGTGGTGAATCCAGCTCATAAAATAATAATCAAATGTATCTCTGCTACAACCTCAACCACATGAACATCGGCAAAAAAAACCATCGATTAGTTATTGTGTGCCAGCTGGCAGTTTTGTTGTGTCTGAAGTTCGCTTCACTTTGCTGTTACCTAGTAGTTAATAGTAGTAAACTCTAGTAATATTTTCAAACGACTTCAAGATTTTGAAGGATGTCGAGGTTCTCAATTCGTTGGGATCTTTATGGTTTAAAAAAAAATCCCATTGTCAACCAGGTCAGGATCTGATGATGGGATCCTGGGAAAATCGAGGGAACTCTTCTATAATTATAGGCACACCCATAGCAATTGAAGATTTTTTTACGCTAGCTTGGTCATTTGCTTCTGCGGATCGAGAGCGAATCAAGAACGGAATCAAAACTGCGGAATCTCGCCCCACGGTTAAAAACGCTAGTCCAATATCTGGTTTAAATTTTGTCTGACTCTGTGTTCGATGAGAAATGAACGACTAAATTCATTTAGCATTTTGTGAGACCTTGTTTAGGCTCTCATCAAAGGCAACAACGTAGAATTTACATTATTTAATTTAAAGTTAATTTCAAATATAGTGCTATACCATGATTAATATAATAACGTATGCTGCCTTACCCCCTTATTCATAAACGTCTACTAAAGTAAAAAGGCCTCTGATAATCAAAACGATTATCAGCGATCTCTTAACTTTAGTGGCCGTTTATGAATAAGGGGATTAGTTTTTCCCATGGAATATTTTAATACAATCTTACTGTCAGCAAAAACTGCATTATCATCAAATGTAAGCGCGTATGCTGTTTTGGGAGCTACGGGTGACTGTCGTAGTGGTTGCACTTGAGGTAGGAGGATTTTTGGTGCGTTCATTCTTTTGAAACATAGTAATAAGCGTTTGCTGTTTGTTGGCATCAATATTTTTTATTTTTTACATGTTTTGGCCCTTTGGAAAAACTACACGGCTTTCCTGCCCATATTACTTAGGTTTATTTTTTTGCGGCATATTTTGCAGTAAGCCGCTGTTGTATCACTGGATATTCATCTAGCCAATCTATATACCGAATTCTGGGTTTACCCGAGGGTTCAGCCACACTTTATTAAGATAACACTTTTTGCACTCATTTTGACATTTCTGGTCACTTCGTCACACACACTGTAATAAACGGAAACTATATTTTTCCTAAAACTGCTAGAAGTTAAATAAAACTGAGAAATCTAATTATGTCACAAAGAAACATAATTATATCCCTTAAATAGCCTGAAAGTAAAATGCTTTTATAGACTGGACTAAAGGGTTAACTAGAGCATAAAAATATCCCTTATTATCGATCACTGGGATAGTCACATTTAGTTTTACCTACGATTTTTTCAGAATGCCATTTTTCCCTGAATTTCCCTGACCATTAAACGCGTTCCTGACTTTTCCCTGACTTTCCAGAAAGTGGACATCCTGTATAAACCGCAAGCGCACGCGCCACGACAAAAAAAAGGATTTGGGCTCATGTTAGCGTTTATAGAATATCTACCATATGGACCACGCAATAAGATTCAATATGAACTAATACAAAAAAGCTGTATATTCTTAACGGTTGCGCCCAGCGTAGGCGACTTAAACGCTCTCCATCCAGCATATCTTGACACCGAGATCCGAAACAAATATGCGTAATCGGAGACCGCGCTTGCACTGGTAATCCGAGCGCCCGACTAGGCAGCGCTTAGGAGGCAATTGGAATTATTCCTCACGGGCAGGTAAAACAGGGTCGGATTTTGATTGGAAACATTTGAACACAAATACGATTTATGAATATTTAATATTAAAAAATAAAATAAACATTGGGTAAGTATATAACAAAATAATACTGATACAGATTATTTATTAGTAAAATAGGTTCATTTACAAGTCATATAACTTACAAGCTAAGTCCTTATACAGTTGTATATTTTAATTTTAACTATAATAGTAGGTATTCCGTTTTAATAATCATTTCATTGCATTACAATTCATTTAATTTCATTCAAATCAGTATATAAATAATGAACAGGTTAACAAATTACAGAATCGGTAATCGGTTAGTAATACGAATAATCAACGAATTATAAAATCATTTTTTTTAATGTTACACTTACATATTTTTACCTAGAAAGTTAACCCACTGTTGCGTGTTAACTCATATTTATTACCTTAACATTAACACATTCATATCATGATAATAAGCACAACTTGAATGTGTCTTTCTTGTGGGTTGAAGGTTTTTCAATGTCTTCCACGATTGAAAAACCTTCGAGACGATTACTTGAAAAAGATCACTGAATACCGACAACTAGGGAAACCTATTGTTTATTTAGACACACACGATGTCGTCAAAGTGTAATATAAAGAAAAAAAATGTTTTTACAATATGTTGATTATTTGCTACAATATGTAGCATCTTAATATTATTTTTATTTATATTTCTTTATTCTTAGTAAGTAATTTGCTGTATGTTAAAAGTAATATTAAAAAAAAATGTTTTTAAAATTCGTTGATTATTTGTATAACTGATTTTAACTAACCGATTATTATTGTAATATACTTACCCAATGTTTATATATTTTTTAAATTAAATATACCTAAATCGTACACGTACCCAAATGTTTCAATCAAAATCCGACCCTGAATTTACCTGTCCGTGAGGAATAATTCCAATGAGGGTTTCCGCGATTGAGATTTTCACTAGATGGCAGCACCGTGACGACAGGTCTTTTTGACAGTAGCTGTCAAAATCCACCAATCAAAAAATATATGGTTAAACATGATTGGTGGATTGTGACAGCTAGACCTGTCGCCATGGTGCTGCCATCTAGTGAAAAACTCGATCGCGGAAACCCTCATTGCCTCCTAAGCGCTGCCTGGTCGGGCGTTTGGAATACCAGTGCAAGCGCGGTCTCCGATTATGCATATTTGTTTCGGATATCGGTGTCAAGATATGCTGGATGGAGAGCGTTTAAGTCGCCTACGCTAGGAAGCTGTATATCGTTAAGAATATACAGCTTTTTTGTATTAGTTCATATTGAATCTTATTGCGTGGTACATATGGTAGATATTATATAAACGCTAACATGAGCCCAAATCCTTTTTTTTGTCGTGGCGCGTGCGCTTGCGGTTTATACAGGATGTCCACTTTCTGGAAAGTCAGGGAAAATTATTGTCGTGTATCCTCTCTCTCATCGGTTGACTAGTTGCTCCCGTGTGTTGACACCTTTGAGAAGCCCCGGTACCACTTTTTACAATTTTGACTTTATATTCATTTTTAAGGGGCCTTGCGGATTCCTAGATATCGATTTTCAACATGCTGGTCGGATATATAAGAATTAAAGAAATTCAAGATGGTCGCCACACTTTACAATTTTGTCTTCATATTAAGAGAGGCCACGCAGATCTTTAAGTATTGTTTTTTCACTCTTTAGTACAAAAATGCCTACATTCAAGATGAAACTGGCTTTAAATAATACGATTTTTTATCTAGTACTTTGCTCTGCGAACTTGGCTGATACACTGCCATATGTGCTGGATATGTCCCATAGCTCGTCGAATTCAGAACTATGGGACATATATTGAATAAGTAAGTGTATGAACATATTTTTTTACTTGACTGTACTTACTTAAAGTTACACGTTGTAGTTGTACATAAAAAAACTTTGATTGACATCAATCACAAAAAAATGGTGTCAAAAATTATATAGCTTGCGAAGTCACACTGCAGTCATCATCATCATCATCAGCCTGTAACGGTCCACTGCTGGACAAAGGCCTCTCCCATGGCACGCCACTGAGCTTATAGCGGCACACTGCAGTCAGGTTTATTAAACTTTTTAATTTGGCTTGTTAGACTCTTTAATGGCTTATGAATACAACACATGAGTTAAATGGGATTAGTTGATATTTCTAGCGTAGGGTTCCCTTGCATTTGTTCGCAAGTAATACTGCCCTGTCGCGTCTCGATCGACTTCTTCTCCCATATAGGTTTGCTGTTTGCATTCACTGTTATCTAAGTAATCCGTCCAATTTTCGTTTCGGCAAGCAGGAAAACCAGTGGGATTACTAATAGATTCGGCAAAATAGATGTGGGATCTGCCATGGCTGCACGCCTCTGAAAAATGCAACAGTTAAATTAATATGTCGCAGCAGCCGACTGGCTTAATTTCATTAGTCGTTCAATTAACATTTTCCAGCCAGTTTATTAAAGTTGTAAGTAATAGACTTAACACCATTCAGGCCGCTAATTAAACGACACCGTTTAATTAGCGGTTAAATAACTTTAAACAAAACAGAACCGACTTCACTTAGCCTACACCTTTTCAAAAGAAAATGCCCGAGCTTTACTGTAAAAATACTCAAATCACTATACATAGGTGTGCCTATAATATTTTTCACTTCTCATGCTCAAAAAGTTTGTCATATTATGCTTACCAAGGCGGACTAAAGTAGTACATTTAGCCTCTAGGGCTAATATGTATACATATTTATGATTCACAAAACATTTTAAATTGACCAATCGGAACACTTCACCATATTAAATCCACCAATCACAACACATATCGAAGTTAATCAGGGCCCCTATTCGAGATGCCAAACTGTAAGACGTTGCTCTCACAGTTGTCTCACTAGGTGATAGAGTGATACACCTAACTGTCAAGCTGTCAGTAGGTCTCGCTGGAGCGTTTTGTCTATGGCTATGGCCACCATTTTAGATATGTTGACAGGACGTAGGGAATCCCATGGCAGAGAGTTTGGTGGTTTTTTTAGTAGGTATACGTAGGTATCGAACCATGGATGTATAAGAAGTGGATCTCATTCTTCGGTCACAAAGTGAGGCCGACAGAGAAGCTTATCTAAGGGAGTGTCTCGTTTTGACTAAGGAGGTAATGACGTCAGCAGACAATCAAAATGTGAATATGTGTCAAATGTGACAATTTTGTAACGAGTGCGAGTGAGGTACCGCCTCCCACTATTATGCTCTCTATCGGACCGTTTTTAGTACTTTTAAGGGTTCCGTAGCCAAAATGGCATAAACGGTACCCTTATAGTTTCGTCATGTCCGTCTGTCTGTCCGTCAGTCCGTCTGTCCGTATGTCACAGCCATTTTACTCGGAAACTATAAGACGAATAAAATAAAATTTAGACATAAGTTGTATTTTTCATGCCGCTATTTAATTATAGTCTGGCAAACCATTTTTTCAGTAGAAAAGCGCGGCAAATTTAAAATACGTACATGTGCCGACCCTTTGTGATGAGACACCGTGTTCGTGACGAACATTTCAATTCACATATCTTTTACATTGAATTTGTTTCTAGTGCATTTCACTCTCTCGTCTTAAGCGCGAGTGAGATAGAACTCCTGCAACGTTCTACATTGAATTTAAATTCGTTTTTATGGCATATGTCAATTGCCTCAACCAGATTATTTGTTACAGTTGATGACAGATCAGACGAAATATATCCGTCTCCTTTTTACACACCGTGAATGTCACGTAATGAAAGGGGTGGAAATACCAACTAAAATTAAAAACATAGAATTTGATGATCATTGCTGCTTTTTTCACTGATTCTTAGTGTTGTCATACTTTTGGTCGCTGTACATTGCTACTGCGTTCGTTGGCTGGACAGACTATATGTAGTTAAATTGAAGGAGAAAATATTTTTATGGGGGGCGCTCCATGTAACTAAATTACAAAAAAACAATTTTTCCCATAATATCAACATGTTGCACATCAATCGATAGTTGTTTAAAAATAACATTGCGGTTTTTTGAACATTTTGTGATTTAGTGAATATTTTCAGAAATAATCGCCTCGAGAGTCAGAAAAATTGAGTGAACCCCCCCCCCCATTATTCCATGGAAGGTACGGAACCCTCTATTATGCGTGGTCCGACACGCACTTGGCCGGTTTTATGCTAGTCGCCTATGAACGACTCTTTTACTCGGTAATAATTTTCAACTGTGGCTAGGGCACCTAGTAAACAATAGTACTATACAGAGGTCCCTCTTTGACGTTACGAATCATGTTGTCCCTTCTTCACGCATGGCAAGTTCTCTTTCTCATTTAGGCAAACGTATCGGATACTAGTTGTCAAATTCAATGACAGAAATGCACATCCTTGGTTAGGGACAAGGTTTAAGAAAAAGATCCACTTCATATAAATCCGTGATACGAACACAGATTACACCTTGTTAGCCCGCCCCACTGTAAATTTATCAAAAATCTTATCGGTTGGCTTCCATATAGCGATATAGAGCCCATCTTCGAGATCATGAAAATATAAGTCTTACTAGGTCTTAAATGGGCGCTAGTATGTATACACGATGTAAATTGTTCTTGAATAAATATCATATCATATCATATGGCGTCAAGTTGAAAATACAAGAAAATAACGTTAATTAATCAGTGGTTTTACCGCTCCAAATTTGTACTTACGGTAAAGTCTACTTCAAATAACCTACATACCAAATTCCAGTGGGAGCATACAATATAGGCATGGTGAATTTTTTTCATGTATGGTATCAATCGATTCGTTTTGTTGTGAGGATCAA
This sequence comes from Pammene aurita, assembly GCA_947086415.1. Classification (NCBI taxonomy): domain Eukaryota; kingdom Metazoa; phylum Arthropoda; class Insecta; order Lepidoptera; family Tortricidae; genus Pammene; species Pammene aurita. The sequence continues at coordinate 27,008,738 of OX352292.1, read as the reverse complement.
ATGTCTATATGGGGCCAATTGCGTTAAAGCAACAGAAAAGTCAGAAATGAGACTTAAAGTCCGAGATTTGCATTTGTTTCTCAAAACGCTCCAAAATGACGTGCAAAAGTGACGTCACGATCACATAGTTGCCCTGTTTAAAGTATGGAAAAAATATGAAATTGCTATTTTTACAGTGAAATGTTGCGTTTATGTGTATGTTTGCCATACAATTTATTTTACAGTACAATGTTAAAAATCATTTCAATTCACACTTTAAAAAATCGTAAAATTTTGAAATTTTGCAGCTTGATATCTTTGAGCCACTTCAAAAGAATTTATAAATTTTCACTTTAGTTAGATATATTGATCATTTTGCATCCTATCAACTAAATTTTATTGCATAAATCAATATGTGTCATCATGCCTATTTTAAGATTGGAATCTAATCGCAATTTTTGCATTTGTATTATTTTTGAGCTAACACTCCAAATTTTTTGACCATTAACTAGGCACTTCACCGCCTTATTTTAAATTTTAAACCGTAAAAGTTAACCTTACGGGACAGTTTTGAAAAAAAATACTTTAAATAGTTTCAAATATTTACTTAATTGGCACACGCATAACTGGATATCCATGTTTAAGTGGCTTATAGTTTAACATGCCGTTATAAAGTGTATAACAGGTATATGTTTTTTTTTCCTGTTTTTTATTGGTTTTTTTCTCTTGTTTTGATTAAGGTATTCTTACTTTGGGGATGTGATCGTGGCGTCAATGCGCCGTGTCGTCAAATGGTTGCAACGGAAGACCAGCGCTGGCCCTGCCGGCATTTAACGCTGAGTTGCGACGATTTCGTGGCAATTAATGTTTCGGGTTGTATATGTTATTGTTTATTATGTTTTTTGTAATTGTCATGAATAAATCTTTCATTCATTCATTCATGTTTCTAAAAGAATGCTTTAAATGTTCATCCTTATATTTTATTATTTTTGAAAAAAAAAATGGTATTCAATATTTATATGACGTTCTAAATAAATCAATTTTTTTCAACGTCGTAGAACGCAATTTTTTTTATGGAAGTTACAAAAACTATTTAAAACGGGGTATTTACCGTGGGTAAATGTTTTGTCGAGGTTCCGATATATATTCTATGTATCGACATGTTAGAAACTAGCAATCGAGGATGGTGGCAGCATTTCTCCGCTGTATCGCAAAACTTATGAGTTGAGCGAGGAAGCTGCCAGCTCTTTGGTCACCAATTGAGTCGACGAGCCTCTTTTTGCGTTCTTTAAAAAATTACTGAGCACTGGGTCCCCACGCGCCAAGGGTCTCGACTACGAAAGGTATAATTTTTTTTATGGGTCTTCAGTTTTTCAGCTTCTTTGGCCACCGCACCTGCTTGTTTATTGGTTCCGGTGAAGTGAGAAGCCGCCAGTGTGTCTACGCATATAGCATCCCATAGGCACGCATGTGGTATTTACTTAAGTACCGCAATAACACCTGTGTGGAGCACAAACACGGACTCAAAGCCGGAATCAGATTTCAATCAATCAGGTGCCGGTCCAGATACTATACGGTTTAAGACATTTATTTCTCAAAAAGATTTACATAAATCACTTACTGAGAAAACAATATTTATCTTAAAGCTAAATGGGTGAGGGTAGAATGCAAAAACTGGTGGACGAGTTAAGAACAAAGGCGCTCGGTAACACCAAGCGCAATGCAACAATGTAATGTTGTGCATAGGGACCAGTTAAAACGAACTACCCGGTGCGTTCACTGGTTAACTTACATATGATTTGTGTGTATTCATTAAGTGCATATTTTGTGGAAATGCCTTAGAAGACGTTTTTATTTTAGTTTTTAACTTTTTTATGTTATAGATTTTTGTACATTTATATATTTTTTTCTTTTTCTTTTTTTTTAAGTATTTTAATTATTTAATGTTATTATTATTTGACTTATTTCTATCCAGTAATAATGTCAATATTTCTGTACCCATCCTTTTCTATGTATATGAATGAAGGATGAGCAAGATGAGTAGAGAATTAATGTCATTATTACTGACAGTGTCTGGAAAGGCTGTCCACACTGTAAGCCGGTAGCCAGTGCTGCGGCTTAGGAGTGAGTGACTCATAAGAAATTTGGCACAATACGTCTTCCCAGCTCCATTGACAATTTGAATGGGTAAAAACATCCTGACCCGCCAACCACTCCACCAAGCTTCTTTGGCCTCCTCTAAGCCCACAGTTCCATGGTTTGGGGGTGGGGGTCCTGTAAGATTTTAGTGACTTTACCTACGAGGCTGGCTGAGCTGTAGACGGAGGAGTGTCTTACAGTTGATGTTATGAAGCCGACTATTTCTTAAAATGGTCTTAAATCCTTATGCGCCCACCGGTATGGTCTTAAATTTGGTATTTTCTTACTAAACGGGTCTTATAGCTTCTGTAAAAATTTCGAGCAGTAAGCTCAAAAATAAATTAAGGCTCAACAAATTGCGATTTCAACTGGTCTTAAAACCTTATACGCCCACCGTAATGGCCTTAAATTTGGTAATTATGTAGATTTTGTGGGTGGTTAAGTAAGTGGGCTTCGCCGTGTGTCAAAATTTAAGCGTAACGATAAATTAACGTATTAGGGTTCCGTAGTCAACTAGGACCCTTATAGTTTCGCCATGTCTGCCCGTCCGTCCGTCCGTCCGCGGATAATCTCAGTGACCGTTAGCACTAGAAAGCTGAAATTTGGTACTGATATGTATATCAATCACGCCGACAAAGTGATAAAATAAAAAGTAGATTTTTTTTTATTAGGGTACCTCCCCTATACGTAAAGCGGGGAGTGTTTTTTTTTTTAATTTCAACCCTAACGTGTGATATATTGTTGGATAGGTATTTAAAAATGAATAGGGGTTTACTAAAATAATTTTTTGATAATGTAAATATTTTCGGAAATAATCGCTCCAGAAGTAAAAAAAAATGTGTCCCCCCCCACCCCTCTAACTTTTGAACCATAACTTTTAAAAATATAAAAAAAAATTCAAAAGTAGAACTTTATAAAAACTTTCTAGGAAAATTATTTTGAACTTGATAGGTTGAATAGTTTTTGAAAAAAAAATACAAAATAATTTCTGAAATAAGTTTGTAATTTAACCGTATAAGCAGGTGTTTATTGTACCTGTAATTTCTACAAAATCACAATGAAATGACGTGCTTTCAAATAAAGTAAAAACGGTGAAAATCGGTTCACGCAATAAAGAATTATCCCATAAAAATCATCTTCCATACTTTAAGCTCGCGCGCAATAGTTTACTTAATTTGCCGATAGATGTCGCTGTACGTGAAACGCTCATATCGTATCCTACATGGCGGTGTTATTTTAACACTTACTGTGACGGACGGAAAACTACGGAACCCTACACTGAGCGTGGCCCGACACGCTCTTGGCCGGTTTTTTTTTGTATTTTTAACTTGACGCCACACATACTAGCGCCCATTTACGACCTTTAAGACTTATGTTTTCAATATCTCCGTGATGGGCTCTACAACGCTGTCAACGCTATATGGAAGCCGACCGGTAATTTTAGATTTTTGATAAATTTACAGTATAGCCGGCACCAGTATCTATAATGTTTAAGTAGTGAAGTATCAGATGTCAAACAATCCTTTAAGGCACTGACTACCAGGCTACCGATAGTAATGATGGATGCGACCTCTAGTAATTGCCCCCACGAAACTTTTGCGCGAAGTTGATTTCTGACTATTCAAACTAGGTAAGATACCTCTAGAAGTATTATATTAAAATTGATATGATTTTAAGACATTTTCACTGAGAGCACATTAATATTTATAATTTTTATGATTATTAATTGTAGGTATTTATTAAAAATATATAACTGTTAAAATATAATATGATTGGCATTACCTATTTAACCTAAAGTTCAATTAATATGCCATAATTTTATTTATCGTATGGCGGTTACACACTGGTTAGCAAATAATTTCTACATTTAAAATTTACAATTGTGCAGATATAAGCTCGCATCTTTTGTCAGTTGTTTAAAGTCCTCAGCTGGTCCTTTGTATTTGGTGATGGGGCACTCGTATACTATGTGGTGTATGGTCTGTTCCGGATCTCCACACTCGCACGCCGCCGAATCGCTCCACCCCCACTTCTGCCATAGGTACGCACAGTTACCGACACCAGTTCTCAGGCGGTTGAGTCTGCACCATATTTGTCGACTTTCATTGAACCCTTTGGGTCGCTCCTGTGTGTTCAGTTCAAAGATGGTGTTGCCTACACTATGTTGGGCTTCCCATTCTTCCATCCACGCTTGGCTGTCCTTCCATGTTGGGTTGTAGGTATGAAAGGTTTTAGCTGGTGGGTTTCGGGACTTAAGTCGGGTGTTTTTTACACTATCCAGGTCTTCATGTATCGGCAGTGAAGAATTACCAGACATTTTAGCAAGTTCTCGTGCTAGGCATTTTTGTCTTCGGATATCTGGTGGTGCAATGTGGCTGAGGGCCGGCAACCAGTAAACAGGCGTTGGCGTTATGCAGCCCGAAATTATTCTCATCGTGTGATTGAGTTCAACGTCTACTCTGGCCACGTGTGCACTGTTCATCCATACGGGTGCACAGTATTCCGCCGTCGAGTAGACAAGGGCCATAGCGGCTGTCTTCAAGCAGGAAGCGCTGGCACCCCATGATGTTCCTGTAAGTTTCTGGACTATATTGTTCCTAGTCTTCAACTTTCCAGCCAGTTTTTCAAGGTGGTTCTTATACGTCAGACTCCTATCAATGGTTACACCAAGGTATTTAGGGCAGAAATTATGACGTAAGGATGTACCTCTAAACCTCACCTAAAGCTCTTTGTTCGCTAGCCTGTTCGATAGATGGAAACAGCAGACCTCTGTCTTGCTAGCATTTGGGCGCAGACGCCAGTGCTGGAAATATTCGTCCATGGCCTCTAGGTCTCTTTCCAAAATGGCTTCTGTTGTTTCCATACTTTTGTTCTGAGTTACTAAGGCCAGGTCATCAGCATACCCGAACTTGCGCGAGGTCGTGGCTGGTAAATCGTGTATGTAGAGGTTGAAGAGCAGGGGAGCGAGCACGGAACCCTGGGGCAAACCATTATTTAAAATCCTCGTTTTACTCGACTGTTGGTCCAGGTGTACTTGAAACGGCCTGTTTGTGAGAGAATCTTCAATCACCCTAAATATCTTCAGACATGGGACAGCTTTCAGGAGTTTATAGAGTAGACCCTGACGCCACACAGTGTCGTATGCAGCTGTGAGGTCAATGAAGACTGCTGAAGACTTTGTTCCAGATTGGAAGCCAGCCTCGATATGTGTAGTTAGGGCGAGGACCTGGTCACAGCAGTTCCGTTTCGGTCTGAAACCAGCTTGCTCGTGTGGAATTTTTGAGAGAATAGTGTCCGATATGAGGTTGTAGATCAGACGCTCCAGTAGCTTATAAACAACGCTGAGTAGGGCTATAGGCCTGTTGCTGTCTGCTCTGTCGGCGGGCTTTTCTGGCTTAAGTAGAGCAATGATTTTTGAAAACTTCATTTTGGGCGGTATTTTTCCCAGTTGGATTATGTTTGTATAGAATACCGCTAGCCATGACTGGGTCCGTGGGCCACAATGCTTCAGGAACTCGGGGAAAATTCCATCTTCTCCGCAGGCCTTGTTAATGGTGATATGTTCGATTGCGGATTTTATCTCAAGTATGGTTATAGGGCCACTATATTTGTCATCTGGGCTGGCTTGGGATTTTATGCCTTTCAGCTTCTTGCGAGTTTCACGAGTGTGAAGTTTGTGACTCGGGGCTTTCGAGAGCTCTACTATCCGACTTCCAATAGCATTTGGGCTGGCTTTCGGGCTACATTTTTGTGCGTCTGCCCAGTAGTTAACCTTCGCAAAAGGTGCCATGCCTTACGGCTCGAGTGTGTGAAATTCATTTTTCCGACTGTCTCTTCCCATTTTGCTTTACGGGCTTCATCCAGGGACCTTATAAGTTGGTGGGAAGTATATCTATCACCCGTTTCTTGAAATTCCTCCCAGAGCTCCTCCGTCTCACTATTCCAGCACGGGACATACTGTTTCCTATATCCTCGTGGAATGCACTGTTTTGCAGTAGAGATAATAAGCTTTTTAAAACGATCGTAGTTTTTCGTTACTGGTTCTATCCATCTTATTCTCTCATCCAGTTTTTCTGCGTATTGTTTCCAGTCGGCTTTTTGGAAATTCCATCGTGGGCCAGGATAGGATTGGACCAAAGGGATTTTTAACCCAATTTCAAGAAGTATAGGTCGGTGCTGGCTGTTCGGGAAATCATTAAGAATTGACTTCTTTACGGGAACTGGGAGACCATTCTCATCCTTAGAGGTAAATACCAGGTCAGGGTTGTAGCTGCGGCCCCATCGAGCAGACTTGAATGAACCCTTAGTTTTGTTATCATGGACAAGATATGCGTTTGTTTTGTCCGCCCACTCCGTGATCTCTTTGCCGTTCTCATCAATATATTTGTAGCCCCAGGAGGTATGATGACTGTTGAAGTCTCCCATATACACTGAGGGATGTTGGAGGTCTGGCAGTGCGGGCTTTGGCCATCGACTTTTAGGCGGTTTGTAGACGTTGCATATTTTGGTTTCGCCTACTTCGATTGAGGTCACGGCAATGTTTTCTCGGTCTATACCATTGGAGATGACAGTGGTGGATTGTGAGATCGAGTGGTGGACATATGTTGCGGTACCATATTGGGCATGGTACGTGGCTGCTACCAGGTTGTATCCAGCGAGCTCTCCTCTGCGAGTAAGTTGCATTTCATCTGCAGTATGTGTCTCTTGTAGTAGTACTACGTCAATATCAAAGTCATTAATAATTTTCGATAAACAGTCCGATTTAGATCGGCTTATGCCTTCTATATTAAGTTGACAGATGCGGACTGAGGGTCCAACATCCTTTGTCGATGGAGCCTTTGGGTTGCCTCGTTTCGCATTCATGTTGATAATAGATTTCGCTTTCTCTTTGCAGTGTGCGCTGCGAGATTCAGAAGGAACAGTGCAGCTGCCAAGTTGTTGCTCTTTTAGCACCACCCGGAGGTCACGTGTAGGGTTTCTTAGGGTGCTTCCTACGGACGTAAAGCAACAAACGACCTCCAAAAGCTGCCATAAAAGAAATGTCGATATCTAGCCGAGGAGCGAATGGATAAACATCAAAAATTGCGATGAGTTATAGGGTTCTTCCACCCTGCTGTTGAGAATATCTCTACAGTACCCTGCATTCACTGTGCTCTGTATTATTTTGTGTAATTTGGATGCTATGTTAGAGTAGATTTCCTCAGATTAAGCAAGCCACTAGCAATAAATCTCCTACAACGCCTTGACTGTATGCGGCTGTATAGCCATTCCCCATGTACATGTGCATACTACATGCGTAGACTCACTGGCGGCTTATCACCTCACCGGATTCAATAAACATACAGATGCGGTGGCGAAAGCAGCTGAAAAATTGAACATCCTTTAAAAAAATCGATGTTTAAAGAAACAAGTATGTATAGTTTAAAGTGCCATGTGTAACCATATCAATTCATTATATAAGAAATATAATATGATATAATATTGGAATATAACTTACACGTAAGTCAGTCAGATACACAATTACATTTACTTGCAGTAAACGTCAACTTCTTTTTTGAAATGAAGACCCATTGGTTTTCATATCCCGAGTCTCCTAAATAGTAATTCAAAACTTGGGTCTTGTTAGTGACAATTAGTTATAATCATGAGGATTATGACTAGTACTACTGTGCACTGTATTTATTTACCTGATATGTTTATATTTCCATAACATCCTCAACTCTCAGGATTAGGAATACCTTTGTAATATAAGAGTCTTACATTAAATCAGAATCTATGAAGAATATGTGTAATATTGTTTGAAGTGTCTAAAACCTTAGTTAAGTTAGGAGGCAGTAGTAGGAGCCAAGTTTGAACCCGCGATCCTTAGAGCGTAAGTCAGGCGTCTGGCCGCCAGGCTACCAGAGTTTGTTTTGATAATTACTATACTGTTGCTCCATTTTTCTACTATGTTTATCTGCGTGAAGTATCAAATGTCAAACAATCCTTTAAGGGCTTTAAGGCACTGACTACCAGGCTACCGATAGAAATAACGGCCTCCTAGCCCAATCGGTAGTGACCCTGCCTACGAAGCAGGAGGTCCCGGGTTCGAATCCTGGTCAGGGAATTTGTTTGTGTGTTTATCACAGATATTTGTTCCTGAGTTATGGATGTTTTCTATGTATTTAAGTATTTATCCATATTTATCAAATATATATATATATATTATATTATTAGTAGTTAGTTTTTCTTATTAAAATTATTTTCTTGTGTGTGAATGCTTTTTCACCACATCAGCACCACCGCCTATCTTGATTTTTTTAAAGCGTCAGTAAAATATTCTTTTTTTTTCACAAGGGAGAACAGTTATTACTTTACGTTATAGAACGATGATTTTGAACCATAAATATTTGGCAGAATTAATTTGTTTTGTTTTATGTATTGCTAAGCTTGTATTTTTTTGCCGTGGCGTGGTGAAAAATGTTGTAATACTCTCGGCAGCAGTTTGTTTGCTTCTAGTGCTCCCCGCAACGCTGAAGATACAACTTTAGTAACCATACACTAGTTATAATTTTGTAATCATTCCCTTTTTCGGGTCTCGATATAAACACGTGAGATAGATATCAAGGTTGTATTCTTGATATTATAATTTATTTACACTAAACCTATGGATCTACGTGGTCGGTTTACAAGTCAATATATTGTTTTATTTCTTGTGACAAAAAACATTTATTGGTTACAAGAAATCTAAATCATTCATACCAGTCATTTTTATTCAATATGTAATATTTGTCACATATCTTTTACCCAAAGCACAGGTTTCGTCATCGTTGCTACACCCAAAAATGCATCGTCAAATCTAAAAAATTGCTTGTAAGCCGTCTATGTAGACTACCCTAATTCTACCCTAGTATTGTAGCACGAAAATACACGTATGATTTACACACATACTCATACACGTATTTAGTTTCAGAAGACATTCAGAGATGTCGCTTTCAAATGAGTTTTCATAAAATGCTTCAAGGCTCTCTTTACCTACTAGAGGTAAACAAATGCCTTACGTGGGATTCCCATAATTTACTGACGTCAACGTCAAAACAATAACTAAGATGGCGCCCATGCCAATAGAGAAATTCCTCTAGTGAGACCTGTTGATTTTGACGTAAGTGGTTAGGTGAATCAACTGTCACAAAAGTGTGATATCATAGTTGTCTCGCATGCGACTGTCAGTTATGCCATGTCGAATAGACTCCCAGAACTTATATCGGAAATAATTCAAGTCCTTAAAAAAAACTTTGTATTTAATATCAACCAATCAGAATACAGCAATGTTAAAATCGACCAATCAGGAAACGCAATTTATTTCTCAAAACATGAGGTGTTTTTTAGTTCCTACTTCACAATCATAAAAAAGATTTTAATTTTTTGGAAGCGCTGTTTAAAGACCTGATTATTTATACCATCGTCTGTGGCGTTTATTCGCGGTGTTTATATTTTGTATCTATGTCAAAGAAGTTAAAAAAAATTAAAGACCGTCAAGTTAAACCATAATTTCACCTTAGTTTAGTTATTGTGCGTAAATGATAAGTATTTTTATATTATTTTCTCGCAATCGAAATGAAAAATAGTATGCATTACTCTGGTCTAAAAGCCATATTACCCACAGATAAGGTAACCACTAGATAAGCCTTACAAGGCGTCTTGGGGTCACCACACGTAAAACGACTTAAAAATTGCGCGTGCGTCCGCCGTGCCGTTCAGTTGCGACCATGTTTTAGACCTGCACGTAGTGTGCGTGTATGCAAGAACAAAAATTGAATACGTATGAAAACTATTCAAAATCCAGGCATATTGTAGTGTATGGTGGCGTGGCAAATGTTTTTAAACGTTAAGAATCAAAAGAGTTGGAATTACTTTCCACTTTTACTTCAAAATATTTTTTTTTACTTTAATATGTTTCTAGCCAGCGGAGTTCATTTTGAATTAGTCAATTGAGAAGTAGTTAGTATGCCCGTCTCTTTTTATCATGTTAATAATGCAATGTGCTATTCCTTTCTTACGGAAGCACGTGTACGATAGTGATGTGCGGATGATGTGTACCGGACGGACTTATATACCGGCACCACGTACTTTCGACTTAACAAATATACGAAGTACAATGGAAAACAGGAGATCTTTATTTTTATGTTCTTTTTTTCTTTTAGTTTGAGTAGTTGGTAGAATTTAAAGATTTATTCTGTCGGTAATTTTTCTTTTCATATAGTTATAATAAATATGGGCATTAAGGGTGCCACATGAGCGTTGCTTCTATAAGATACTTTCAATGGGTGTCACATGAGTGTTGTTTTAAATAACTTTTAATTGGTGTCACATGAGCGTTGCTTCTATGACACCTTCAATGGGTGTTAAATGAGCGTTGCTTTTATAAGACGCTTTCAAAGGGTGTCACATGAGTGTTGCTTCTGTAAGACGCTAACTAAAACACAATTGGAGTCACATGGACGTTGCTTCTATAAAACGCTTTTAATGAGTGTCACGTGAGCGTTGCTTCTATAAGACGTTTTCCATGGGTGTCACATGAGCGTTGCTTCTATAAGATGTTTTCAATGGGTGTCACACGAGCGTTTCTTCTATAAGGCGCTTTCAATAGGATTGGCTTTAAGGAACTATTAATGGGTGTCACATGAGCGTTGCTTCTAGAAGACACTTTGAATTGGGTGTCACATGGTAGTCGCTCCTAAAAGTACTTTCAATGCACAGGTAAGGTAATTTCAGATTAGTCTATAAGGCGACTAGGTAAAATTTATTGGTAATACGTTTTTAAAGTAGGCAAATACATATTGCATTATTGTTATTTGTTATCAATTTAGTAAACAGTAAATACCTCAAATTAACAACAACAAATTACGGTACGGTACGATACAGTACCATTTACTTGTAGTACACATCTCCCATCACTACGCAACCACGTGATAGCGCGCGGTCCTAGAAACGACCAATCGCAGCGCCGCTATCACCCACCCGCCCCTCACGTCTTCCGCAACTTCCGCAAGACTTGGTGACTCGCGGCGCGAACAAAATGAGCAACATTATTACTCTATAGGAGGTTCTCTGTGCATATTACACCTCACCTCACCTCACTTCGTTCGGGAAAATAACCGCCTCGTGGTAATAAGGCCTACTTTAGACCCTTGTCAAACAATCTACTATAAAGAGTTCCCTCGCTTTCTCCAGGATCCCATCATCAGATCCTGACTTGATGACAATGGAACCAACTGTCAAGTACCCTTTCAAACAAAAATAATTTTCCAAATCGGTCCAGCAGACTTCGAACACCAATAAATAAAAAAAGTGCAAAAACAAAGATCCCGACCAATTGAGAACCTCCTCCTTCGAAATCTTGAAGTCGGCTAAAAAAGGCTCGGCTGTTAATTTAACAACTAATTAAGTTTAAGTAAGTGTAACTATAGGTAAGTGGAATGTTACCTAGGAGAAAAAAAATGCTCTCGCATCCCGGCTGGGGTGGTGCACCGCTATTAGGGTAGAAATCTGCAATTCCA